>JANUYF010000005.1:34697500-35897500 GCA_026167975.1 Phrynosoma blainvillii
CTCCTCCTTGCGGGGGGAGGGGGGAAAACCTCTGCCCTTGCAGCCCTTTCCTCCACACGCCCCCTTGCTTCAGCAAATGCAGGTGCTGCTAAGATAAGATACACAACATGAATTACTGATGGTGGACAGATGTAACAAAACACTAAAAATATATAGAACAAACTATTCATAATACAGTCTGCTTTTGTTGCTTGGCTTACCTGCCAGCCTTATTGCTCTTCTCTCATCGGGCCTCCCTGCTTGCTCCCAAAGGTTGAACATTTCTTCATAGAATGCTGGCCTGGCTTCAGGGGGAGGATGGCCGTGGAATATCCGCCTGGCCCTGTAGAAAGCATTCCGCAGAACCTTGAGTTTGGATCGAATCTGTGCCAAGGATCTGCGGAATCCCCTACGGGCAAGCCTTCTGCGGATCTCCATATATGCTGCCCTATTAGGGTGGCAGCTAGACCCCATCAGTAGCTCTAGGTTGGGGCTGCGGGCTATTATGTGCAGCATTGCCCGAACCTCCTCTGTAATCCAGACCTGCCACCTGCTCGGCATTATTGCTATACGCCTTCCCTTTGCAAACATTAACTTCCTGCTCCAACAGGGGTCGCCAGAGCGGAAGTTACACCACTGCGCATGCGCGAGAAAAAGGGCAGATCGCCATTACACAGAGCACGCGGGCGAGACTTGAGGTGCTTGTTGTTTGGGCGGAAAAGAAATCCTAGGGCAGGGTGCACTGCTTGGCTGATCGCCTTGGCTTTTCCTTCGTTATAGAGCCTCGGTGACCATAGCGCCATAAGCGCCAAAGCATTTAGGTGTGTGTTCATTTTACCAGCGGAAGAGCTATCCTAGGGCAGGGTGCACCACTTGGCTGAGCGCCTTGCCTTTTCCTTGGCTATCTCGCATCGGTCGCCTTTAGCTCTCCAGCACCTCGTTCTGCCTTCATATTTTAGGTTTTATTTGGGCACTTTTGTAACTTATCATTTATAAATGGCTTCCTTCGCGCCTGAGGACAGCCAGAGAAAGCAGGCAAGGGGGGTCGTCTGGACCCACACAGAGATCTTAGAACTGCTGGCTGTGTGGGGCGATGAGAGGATCCAAAGGGAACTATATGCCAACCACAGAAACCACAATATATATGCTGAGTTGTCCGCGAAGCTCAGGGAAAAGGGAATCCACAGATCGGTGCCCGAAATTCGAAATAAATGCAAGTCCATGAAATCAGATTACTCAAAGGTGAACAACCACAACAAAATTAGTGGAAACTCGCCAGCTACTTGTCCTTTCTATCATGAGCTGGACAAATTTTTGAGGCACGACCGGTCGGTGTTCCCCAAAAGGATATCTAAAAGCCTTAATGTGGTCAGAAAAGGCACCGGTGGCCCCAGCCAGCAGTTAGCATCGCAGGCTCCAGCACCATCCCAGCAGCAGGAACCATGCACGACCACTGCTGTCACTGTGGAAGGTAGGTCTACCTTTTGGGGTCTTCAAAGGGCCCTGGCCATGTGGGGAGGGTTGCTCCATATGGCTCACAGTCATGCATATGTTCCCAAAGGCCCTTTCTACCTTTTGGGGTCTTCAAAGGGCCCTGGCCATGTGGGGAGGGTTGCTCCATATGGCTCACAGTCATGCATATGTTCCCAAGGCCCTTTCTACCTTTTGGGGTCTTCAAAGGGCCCTGGCCATGTGGGGAGGGTTGCTCCATATGGCTCACAGTCATGCATATGTTCCCAAGGCCCTTTCTACCTTTTGGGGTCTTCAAAGGGCCCTGGCCATGTGGGGGGGGGGGGGGTTGCTCCATATGGCTCACAGTCATCCATATGTTCCCAAAGGCCCTTCCTGTTATTTGCAGCCTCTTAGTATGGAATCCTAGGATTTTGGAACACTACTCTGGCCCTTGCTGATGCTAAGTCATCATCCAATTCTGAATCAACTATGCCACACTACTAGCCAATTACAATGTAATCATGGGATGCCAATTGTATTAATGCACAATGAAGTGGGGGGGGGGGTGGAGCAAAATTTGTTCTACCAAGGGTCCAGACTGCTCTGTCCCTTCATCGCAATTGGCCAGCATGCAAGGGGAGAAAGTGGGAAAGGAGATTGTGGCTAAAACAGTTTTCTTTGAAGGAAAACTTGTTCTGTTTTGACGCTCTATTTTCTACAATACATATGCTTGGACGATAAAATGTATGCATGGATTCCATTATGCTTCTTTCAGAGGTAACCGTTTCCTCTGCCCTATTTATATCCCACAGTTGTACCGGCGATCTCAGAGGACAACAATGTGATACTGCAACTGGTTCCAGTGGATCACACAATGCCAGTGCTTCCTGCTGCGCATGAGGATGTTGTTCCTCAGGAGATACCAGCATCACCCGCTGCTAGTGATGGTAGGATCTGGGCAGAGGTGGCCATTCTATAGGAAATGCATTACTATCACAGCTTGGGGAAAAATTTCATGCACTCCTACCATTTCCTTTTCTTTTTTGGCCCCTAGAGACACAGATCAGTGTGGAAGGGCAGCCGGAACAGCCCTTCCAATCAGAAGCTGGGGAAACACAGCCCACTGGACTACACGATACCACAGACACCCCACAGGAAACTGCGATCCAGAGGGGTAAGCAATTGCAATTCCCGCCTACATAAGACACTGGTTGCACCAGCACAGTGCATGTCCTGTGAATCCTATTCTGAATACCATGTTTTTATTCCTTTGCATGCCATCAGAATGCATGATTGTGGCCAAGGAATGCACGATTTTATAAAACCATGCATGTTAAACAACTGGAATAATTATTCACCAGTTTTATGACGCACACAACCGCACACATATACACACACACACAAGTACACACACACAATTACTTCACCGCCAATTACTCTTTACTTTCTGCTTAATAGTAACAACATGTTTTTCCGCTTTCCCACAGTGCCACTGCGTACCGTAGTCCGGCGTGTGCCGAGGGACGAGGCGTTCCAGGATAGGAGAGCAAGGAGGGGCGAACTCATAGCTCGCACAATCCTTGAGGACTCCAGGAGGGAGGGCCGCATGAACCGCTCCTTGGCTAGGAAACAGCACCAGTCCCTGCTGCGTTCCCTCCGGAGTGACTCCATGACACTAGGAAGGTTGGAAAGAACCCTCCGGCAAGGTTCGGCATCTGCAGCACAGCACCGCAACCGTCTCTACAGCTACTTAGACCGGCTGACTGCTGTTGCAGAGGGTACCCTTGCGCAGATGACGCGCAGGAATGACATGTTGGCGCGCCACTTGGCCTCCAAGCAACACAGCAGCGACCAGGGCTTGCCGTCTCCACCAGGAAGCACTGGCACACAAATTCTTTTTGAGGACTGGCCCGAGGAAGAGGAAGCAACACCTACTTGTCTGGTCCCTGCCACTGGACAGACAGAGAATGTGGAGGGCTCCCAGTGCATGGACAGTACCAATGGTGCTTCCCAAATCCAGGCCACCCCTGGTCCTCAGAGGGGAAAGAGACAGATCAAGAAGAAGAAAAATTACTCTCCTTCTTGAGTGTTTCCTCTCACCACACAGGGCAGGGGTTCTTTTCCTGGCTGCACGGACTGATTGCCTATATATTAATGCACTATGGTTTGTTCCATTTTTGGATTGGTTATTGTTCTGAGCACTTTGTTAATGTAAGGTGTGCTTAGTTCGAGCACATCGCACTGTTCTAGTAAGTTATGTATGTTTTACACTATTCAAAACCAGCTTGGTGGTCATTAATTTGGTAAAGGAAAGTCCTCTGAACCAGCCCGGCAAGGGTTCCTCCTGAAATTGGCCCCAGGGGTAGATGTGAGGTTATGTCAGCTCTTGCCATATCATATGAACATAATCTAAGTGTTTGTGCACTCCATAATTTAAGGCACTATGAAAGTTATACACAAGCACATAGACCCAGCAGTGTAGTGTCCAAAATGCTAATGGGCGAGTTGCGCTGCACTTTAGCAGTGGCTAATGAGCTGTATTGTTGACTAATTCAAAAACATGGTACAGATGCCTTATACACTATACCAGAGGTAGATAGACTATTTTTCAAGGGACGTGGCCACACACACAAATATATACATAGATACACACAAATATATATAGATAGATAGATAGATAGATATTGATATACATACATATATATATATATATACATGAATCCACACACATTTCTATGAATGAATATGTGCATATATATATATATGCCCCAATATATATGTTTGTACACACACACACACACATATATATATATATATATATATGCGCCTAGATATATATACATATACATATACAAATGCACACACACACACACTCACACATATATATACGTATATACATACATATATATATATATACATATATGTATACATGTGTATATATATATATATATATATAGAGAGAGAGAGAGAGAGAGAGGGTACCATGCATACAGTTATACGTATATATATACACACACACACACACACATATATATATATATATATATATATATATATATATATATTTGGCTACATGTATATATAAATACACGCGCATGCATGCACACACACATAGAATCATAGAATCATAGAATCATAGAGTTGGAAGAGACCACAAGGGCCATCCAGTCCAACACCCTGCTATGCAGGGACTCCCAATCAAAGCATCCCCGACAGATGGCCATCCAGCCTCTGCTTAAAGACCTCCAAGGAAGGAGACTCCACTACTCTCCGAGGGAGTGTGTTCCACTGTCGAACCGCCCTTACTGTCAGGAAGTTCCTCCTAGTGTTGAGGTGGAATCTCTTTTCTTGCAGCTTGCATTCACTGTTTCGGGTCCTAGCCTCTGGAGCAGCAGCAAACAAGCTTGTTCCCTCCTTGATATTACATCCCTTCAAATATTTAAACACGGCTATCATATCACCTCTCAGCCTTCTCTTCTCCAGGCTAAACATCCCCAGCTCCCTAAGTCGTTCCTCATAGGGCTTGTTTTCAAGACCGTTCACCATTTTGGTTGCCCTCCTTTGGACACGCTCCAGTTTCTCCACATCTTTTTTGAATTGTGGTGCCCAGAACTGGACACAGTATTCCAGGTGAGGCCTGACCAAAGCAGAATAGAGTGGCACTATTACTTCTCTTGAGCTAGACGCTATACTTCTACTGATGCAGCCTAAAATTGCATTGGCCTTTTTAGCTGCCGCATCGCACTGTTGACTCATGCTCAACCTGTGGTCTACCTGGACTCCTAGATCCCTTTCACACGTAGTCTCATTCAGCCAGGTGTCCCCCATCGTATATCTGTACTTTTCGTTTTTCTGCCCTAAGTGCAGTACCTTACATTTCTCTGTGTTGAATTTAATTTTGTTAGCTTTGGCCCAACTTTCTAGTCTGTTCAA
The DNA here is from genome assembly GCA_026167975.1 of Phrynosoma blainvillii. NCBI lineage: Eukaryota > Metazoa > Chordata > Lepidosauria > Squamata > Phrynosomatidae > Phrynosoma > Phrynosoma blainvillii. The sequence goes on from JANUYF010000005.1 coordinate 34,702,865, forward strand.
GTCATTTTGAATTTGATTTCTATACATACATCTATATATGTACACACACACACACACGCGCACACACACACACACACACACACATATATATATATATATATACATACATATACATATATATATGTGTGTATATATATATATATATATATATACACACACATACACATAAATATATACATAAATAAGTAAATACAGGCACACACACACACACACACATATACATACATATATATATATAGACATAGATATACATACACACTAATATATATTTATATACATTTCTATAAATGTAAATATATTTAAATTTATATAAATAAAGATGTTTCCTAATATAGATAAATTCCTAATATAGATATATATAGAACATGCAATGCACAAACCATGTACAACCAAACAAAGTACCTGATCATGAGCTAATGTACAGTAAATGAAATGCTTTATTTTGGAACAGCAAGTATGCTAATGGGAAAGAACATAGAAGCAACTTGTAACCGTGGGCCATTTCTCAAAACCCCCCTTCTGCTAGCATGGCCGCTATAGCAGCTCGGACCTGCTCTCTCCTCAGCATGCCGCCGGCGGTCTCTCCCCGGGCGGTACTCCTCTGGTAATGGTGGCAGCTGCAGCTCTCCAGTGTCCCGTTCAACATGCAGTGCGTGGCCCCTGCTCTCGCATATGTTGTGCAGCACAACTGTGGAAAAGTGGTTTTCGGCCACAGTCAGTCTCGAGCTTAGGCAGCCCCACCTGCCCTTAAGGCGCCCAAAAGCCCGCTCCACCACACAGCGAGCCCTGCTTAGTGCAATGTTGAAATGCAGCTGATTTTCCCGCAGGGCTCCACTCATCCATGGCCTGGCAGAGGGAGGAATGCCTAAAGATGAAGGCATCATGATTTCTACCAGAGAATCCAGCCTCAATGTTCAAGGAGAGTCCAGTTGCTGAGGTCAACGCCTGAAGGACAATCGAGTGTCCATACTTGCGATTAAAGTATTCCTCTGCCCTGGCCCTTGGCGGCTGGACAGGAATGTGTGTTCCATCGAGGGCGCCAACACAGTGGGGGAAGCCCAGCTGCTCGAAGTCATCCATGACCTGAATAGAGAGACCAAAAAAACACGGAGAGGTCAGAAAAATGCCACCAAAGCAGTACATGAGCCATATGTGGATGCACCCCATATGCTATGGTCTCCAACTGGAATACGAAGGAAAAGGGCCAAGCAATTTGGGGGGGGGGACATGAAACATTTGCAGGTATATGTACAATTGCCTAGGTGTCAGCACAGTTCCCTGGAAAGATGCACATGTCTCCATTTAGCTATATACATATATTATATAGTAGCTATATACAAATACCAATGAGGATGTCAAAGTTATAGCTCACTTTCCCCACCCAAAATCACCCCTTCCATAAGCAGCTTTGTAGGATATGCATACTTGATGTTAAGACACATGGAACGGAAGAGGTACAGGTACTGTAATTAACAAGCTGGGGGCCTACCTTGTGATAGTCTCCAAGGCAGACGGTTTTTTGCAAAAGTTCCTCTTCTATCGCAGTGATAACCTGGATGCAAATGATGGCCGCTGTGGACACCCCAATCTGGAATTGTCGGGCCACTCTACGGTAATTCAAGGGTGCCGAAAGCCACCAGATTGTTATAGCCACTCTCTCCTCCACCGAGATGGCCCTCCTCACGATGGTGTCGTTCGCCTGCAGTCGAGGTCGAAGAGCCTCGGCGATTTCAGAAAGGGTGGATTTGGACATGCGGAAGTTCCTTATCCACATGTCCTCATCCCACAGCTGGATCACTTCATCGGCCCACCAGTTGCGAATAACCTGCTGGTGAACCCACCACCGGCGTGGCCGCGGGACACTGCAGCCATGGAAATCACGGCCACCATGGTGGCGGAGACCAAGAATTCTCCCTACCACCGCACGTGCCCTGAAGGCCGTGATGCCACGGCGCCTCATCCACCGGCGGATGGCCGAAACCACGGCCCTAAGCCTTTCATCCTCTTCCCGCTCCACCCTCTCTATCTCCGCCACCAGCTCACGGATCTGGGGGAGAAAAAAAGCCATGGCGGCAGATTGAGCACTCATGGTAGCAGATTGATCAGCAGCTCTGGAGCACTGGACTCAGTGCGGGGATGGCAGGCAAACGGGAATGGCGAAGGTAAAGCAATGGCGCGTAGATGAGTAGGAAGTGACGACAAAAAATACCCGACATCCTTTGCGAGCATTTCTGTTTCTGCGCATGTGCTAGAGCATCGTTGCTATGGAAATGTTGAGATTCCCTGCCTTCTTTATGAACACACGATACGTTTCCAGAACACACATCTCTCAAACCATATTAATTGCGAAATGACCGTGATTGCGTGTAATAGGCCATAACGTATCGACGGACCCCTTTCGGAATAGATTTGGAATTGCAATGGAATGCTTTTTATTTCGGTAACGTTTCGGTTCGTGGTCAGCGTGTGATAAGGTCCATAGTAATTTATAGAGGAGAATTTAGAATTCTCAACCAGAAAGGTTCTAGAGCCTCACCAACCTACAAACCCCAGCACTCCATGATATTTTTAAAAAAATCATATTGATATAACTGCATAGTGTGAAAGGGCCCCTTCTCTTTCTTCCTTTATTTTCTTGCCCTCTTGTTCTCTCTTTCTACCCTTCTCTTTCCACCTTTTGTTTCTCCTGATCTCACTCACTCTTACTTCCCTTTCTCAACCCATCTCCCTTCCTTTTCACTCTTGTGCTCCACTTCTTCTCTTCCACCCCCAAATTTGCCTCCAGTTGCCTCCATTTATATTTCTCTTGCCCCTTCTTCTTAGGAAATAAAGAAGTCCAGGGTGAGGTGGTCGGTTGCAACTTTTCCACTTTGCCAGATTGCTGCTAGGGAGGGTCTCCCAGATTTTGATGGTAGACCTTACAGGCCACTTCTGGCCTGTAGGTTCCTTACTTTTTAATTGAAATTCTTACTCCTGAGTAGACAGCTAGAGGATTGCGTCTCCTATTTCCCCACAGTAGCTACAGATGTGGTGCCATTAAATTCCCAGCTTTGAATGAACTACAGTATTTGATTCTCATTATGCTCCAAGGCTAACTGTTGCCATGAGGTTTGAATGAATTATTATTCCTCTTTCTTTCTTTTACAAAACATGGCCTGGCATTTATTAATTTACATATAATTTGTAACACAAATGGATATGCTAGACAAGCCTCATTTCCTTTGGCATATTTTTCCCTTTAAACTACAAATTTGCTAATCTTTGTTTAAAATTTCTCATGCATTTTGCACATTCATTATAGTTGATGTAATGAAAATATAATACACATTCGATAACCAAATGCTTTAAAATGTTAACTAGAAATAAGAGATTCCTCAGAGTTCCCTCTTAGTTTCTGAAATACTCTGCAAGAAGTTTTTTTTTAAATTTAAAAATGTGTCTCTGCTTTCAGCACACATGCACCAAAAATGAACTGTCTCTTTCCACATCAGTTGCTGTTTTCACATTATAATCCATTAGCTATGGGAACAGAGCCATAGGGTGGCATCTAACATAAATACAATTAAACTGTGCATTTCAAAAGTTGTAATGCTTGCAAGATCCTTTTGGTGACTTTTAATTTATGGATTTAATTTCTGGATTCTCCGTTCATAATACTTCCGTAGAGATTTACACAAATTTATTGTATAACCGCAGAGAGTTCAAATGAAATAATTTGGCTGGAATTGACTATTCAATCAGATTTGCAATTGATATGAACATTCATAAGGCTTCTAAGAAGGCATATGCCACCCTTCTGGAGTCCGTTGCTAGAAACGAAATTACACCAGTACCATCAATCTTGAGCTTGTGGAAATATTAAGGCAGGGGTAGGCAACCTTTCCCCTTTAAGGGCCGAGGGACTTCAGCTCCCAGAATCCCAGGAGCTATTGGCCAACATGGGACTATTGGCCAACATGGCTGAGGCTTCTGGGAGCTGAAGTCCCTTGGCCCTTAAAGGGGAAAGGTTGCCTACCCCTGTATTAAGGTGTTCATGCAACTAACTTCTAAAATAGGGATAAGGAATCTATGGCCCTCCAGATGTTGCTGGATAGGCAGTCTCATAATATCTGCCCATTGACCATGCTGGATGGGAATCTGGAATGCAATGTGTAGAGGGCCACAGCTTTCCCAACCCTTGATGTAAAATGTAAAATATAGTATGTAAATATAATATGTAAAATATAATTAGCAAACAGAGGCATTTAATTCTTCTCTGGGTTTTATTCCATACTTGAAAGGAGTTGTACAAGGAGTTAAACTTATTTTGCACAGAGGCTTCAGCACTGTAAAGAAATACAGAGTGGTTTTATTGCATTCCTGACTTGGAAGTAGAGATGTGATTCTTCACTGAGACTGCATTCGCACTGCAGACATAATCCAGTTTGACATCACTTTAACTGTCATGGGTCAATGCTATGGAATTCTGGGAATTGCAGTTTATTGTGGCATCAGAGCTCTCTGACAGAGAAGGCTAAATGTCTCACAAAACTACTGGTTTCCAGAATTTGATAGCATTGAGCCATGGCAATTAAAGTGATGTCAAACTGGATCATATATGCAGTGTGGATGCTGCCTGAGTTTCTTCTTGAAAAAATGAACAAGTCATTTTAAACATTTTTCCCCTCTGTGAGAAATTCTTTTAAAAGCATGTCATTTTAAAATCCTTTTCAAAAATTTAGGACTTATTCTGTGTAAATTTTCCACGTGATTTGTCTGCATAGAAAACAGCATTTCTTGTGCAGAAAATGACATTTCTATGAAGGAATATTATTTCCTGTACAGAAAATGCTGTTTCCTGCATGGAAAATATTATTTTCTATACAAATCACCATTTTGTGCAAAATAAACCCTCGACTGCAGCATATTTCTGCACAGAAAACAATATTTCTGCCAAGAAAAAATATTTTCTGTACAAGAGAACCATGTGTGAGTGCTAAGAAAAATAAATCCTAAACTGTCAAGATTCCCATCAGTCCAGGTTTCTTCTCATCAGATTTCCTAATGCTAGAAAGACATGCTTTTTGACCATTTTCAAGTACTCTTTCCATCCCTCCTTGGATGCCACTAGTCACCCTGGGTAAACATCATTCTGCCATGGTTGTCATTCTTTTCAGCAGAGCTTCCAGCAAAATTTGAGAAATAGTTGCAAAATAACAGTCCCCTTGAAATGAATGCAAATCACAATGAATCACAATGAGTCCTGAATGAGGTGTAGATACTTAATAAATGCTCCTTGCTAATCTCCCCTTGTAAAAGTCACAATTAGACCAGGAGACGGAGTGCCAAATTATCCCTTTCTTCTGCCTACCAGTCAAGCTATATTATTTATACATTTATTCATTTTTTTTCACCCTGCTTTTTTGCAAAGGTGTTTATTTGTGTTGGAGGCTCTCTGCATGTGAATGCAGGCTTCCTTTGAGCAAACAGGAATGAAGACATCTGTCTGATATTACCCTCCTGTCAAAACCAAGACAGTAAATACAAATGCTAGAAGTTTGTTTATCTGATCTCACAGCCTCCCTTAGGCTGTCGACTTTCATATCGCTACAGAATGATGGGAAGCCATTGGGACCAATACATCCAGAACATCCAGAGGGCATAAGTAGTTTATAGAGCCAAGTCTCTTGAATGTTTCAGAAATGGAATGACCTTTGGGCACATCAAGATGCATTTGCCTTTCAGTGAGAGGGACACGCAGCCTACTAGCATCATGATCCTTTCCAGTGAGTGCCATCTAACGGAGCTTAATGGTAATAATAATTCCTTCCATTACAAAGGTAAAGGAATTTGGACAACGCATTATCACAGTGGTGGGCAACCTGAGACTCTTCATATGTTCTTAAACTGTAACACCCATCACTCTTGACCATAAGCCATCCTGGTTGGTCCTGGGTCTGATGGAAGTTGAAATCTCACAGCATCTGGAAAGACAGTCACCTCTCCTCCACAATAAAAAACCTGGAACCAGTTTTTGGAGCAGCACTTGAAGGTCCTTTGATAAAGGATGGGAGAGAAATAATGTTTATTTTTGTTGTTTTCACATTTTAAATGTTTAAGGTGATTTTGTTGTAACCCACCCAAAGATCTTATGATAGAGTATGATATTCTGGGATATAAATATTTCAACAACAACGACATCTGGACACCTGTGTTTCCATCCTTTCATAGGTCGGTAAAAAGAGTGCCCAGCTTGTTGGGAGCAATTGGATTACAGATTGTAAACCACTTAGAGAGCACTGAGCTCACTATTAAGTGGTATAGAAATGTAAATGTTATTGGTATGTAAGCTGCCTTGGGTCTTAGTACTGGGAGAAAGGTGCTATAGCCAAAACAAACAAACAAACAAACAACAAAAATAGGCAAGCAAACATGAAAGCAGTATAGACACATTTACATGAAGGTTGATCCAGGTGTTGTTCTTTTTATGTCTCTTCTTGTTGATTCAGGTCCATAGCATTTTCCTGGCATGATTTATGCAGATTTCCATAGCCTTCCACTGAGGCTGAGAGAGTATGACTTGGCCAAAGTCATCTAGTGGGTTTCCATGATTAAGAAGGGATTTGAACCATGGTCTCCCACAACCCTAGTTCAACATTCAAAATGCTACACCATGCTAGCTCTAAGTGGTATATTTTAATATGTTTTAATAAGTTTTCATGGGATCTTTTTACAATAAGGGAATGCATCCCTTTTCATTCCTGAACACCCATAGGTTTAAAATTCTGCACCATTTATTTCATTATTGCAAATCTCATGGGGAGAAAAGACTTTGAAGTTGTGATAGATCCATATGTGGAACAAAGATTTCATGAATCATGGATGGGGAGTGAATGCATTACTATAGAGCAGGGGTCAGCAACCTATGGCCCACGGGCTGGGTCCGGTCCCCCGAGGCCTTTGGGCCGCCCACCGCCACCGCTGCCACCAACCCCTGCCAACCCCCGTACACGTCGTGGCCGCCAATTTGTTTTCCAAAATGGCGGCCGCGACTCATTTGCACATGAGCAGGAGTACTGCGCATGCGCAAACGAGTTGCGGCTGTCATTTTGGAAAACAAAATGGCGGCCACGGCGCATGCGCAGCAGCGACAGGAGTCGGCGGCAGGGGTCAGCGAGGGTCCCGCGCGCGGCATGAGCGCGCGCGCCACCATTTCCCCCCCCCTCGGCCCGCAGAAGACCTGGAGGCCAGCGGACCGGCCCCAGGTAAGAAAAACTTGCCGACCCCTGCTATAGAGGGACAGTCTGCTTTCTTTACCTTATGAATGATTACTGAGTTTATATAAATAAATATGGTCCCATGTATGTACAGCACATGAAAAGGGCACTGCTTGACTGAGTTCCTGTTCTACAGACCTAGGTTCCACTCAGTGAGCTTCTTTTCTGGACAGTGAGGTAAGTAAGTGTGAAAGACAGGACTTTCTCAGTGGTGGCCCCACCACTCTGGAATACCCTTTCAGTGGAGATCCGATTGGCTCCCTCATTATTGGCTCCCTCATTATTGTGCTTTATAAATACTGATTTCAATTGCTTTTAAAATATCTTTGCAGCAGCTGCTGCTTTTAACCCTGTTATATATTGTTGTTTTTGGTCAAGGATGGGGAATCTTGGCCATGCTGGCTGGGGCTGATGGGAACTATAGAACCAAAAATCTATAGGGCCAAAGTTTTTCCAAACCTCTTTAGACTGTATTGTTCCCCTCTATTGTTTTAATATATTATTATGTGAAATAATAATATAGTAGAGCCAGCGTAGTGCAGTGGTTTGAGGTTGGACTAGAACATTGGGAGACCAGGATTCAGTTCCTGGCTCAGCCAACGACTGGGTAACCCTGGGCAAGTCACACTCTCTCAGCCTCAGAGGATGGCAATGGCAAACCCCCTTTGCACAAACCTGCCCCTCAAAAAAAGCAGCCGGAGGGTCACTTAATTCCCACACCTGATGAAACAGCCACTGCAAACCAGAGAGCATATATTCTTTAAAAAGAACTTGGAAAAAACGGTACTTTTTTGGCTTGTTACTCCCAGAATCCTTAAACAGCATGGAAGATTTATTTCCCTCCTATCAGCATTGGTTCTTTGCCCTTATAGCTGTTGTTTGATGCTTCACAGTACCTAGTTATGTCAAGGGGAGTCTTGAGCTTTCTGAGAATATTTAACTTACTGGTCAAGATTTGCAGCAGATTGTTGTAGCAAAAAAACCATGTGCAGTTTGGAGGCTAAAACCTGAACCAGGAAGACTTTCATTGCACTAATGAAAGAACCCATCTGATGCCAAATTTTGATTATTGGCCTTGCATTGAAAAACAGCTGATAGTGCTTGATCTGAAAGTGGAAGTAATTATTATCCTCAGAGTAATTATTCCCAGTGATGTCATTAATGACAGAACCACTCTGATGCTGAATTTGAGCAATAGCCTTGCATCCAGATACTACGAATATTACATCTGAAAATGCTGCTAAATATTCTTTGTCTTTATAGAGAAATTAAAAAGATGGACAGGTATGCATCAGTAAGTAAAGCAGATTCATTCCTAGGCATTATTTCTTTAACAGAAAATCTGATACCTGAGGCAGAAATAATATGGATAGAGATAGCTCGCTATGTCACAAAAAAGAAAGAGCAGTTTATTATGTTTCAGCAAACACTTTTTCCAAAACTAACAATATGCATATATGAAATGAAACAACCAGGTTAGTCTTGCGTAAGATGATGATAATAATAATAATAATAATAATAATAATAATAATAATAATTGTTGTTGTTGTTGACTTTCTAGAGACCACTTGAAAACTTCTGCCAAAATGTTTCCAGGAATATTTTTTTTCCTTTCACCAGCCTCCACTTTTCTTCTGATTTCCATTTTGGTGGCCAGACCTATAGATCTATGCTTGGGGAAGCTGATGAGGCAGGGTTATCTGCTTTCTCCTTTTCTCTCTGTTTTGCTGTTCATGCAAACTCAGGAAAGGATGCTGGATGCAACTCCTGTCTGCCTTGCCTGTTGCAGGCGGGCACACGCAGCTATAGTAGGATCAGTTAGAGACAGTGGCATCGCTAGGGGTCTGCAGAGTTTGTGGTCCACATCAGGTGACACCCTAAGTGGGGTGATACCACTGCTCCTCAAATATCTGCATTTTGGCAGAAACAACCTGTGGTGTTTGCCTGTTTTTGTTTAAATGCTGTAAGACAGGGATAGGCAACCTAAGGCCTGGGGGCCGGATGCGGGCCCCCGAGGCCTTTGGACCGGCCCCAGGCTGGTCCTACTGCCGCCGCCACCACCACCACCACCGCCCACCATGATGATATTGATTATTGTTGTTATTACTTGTTCTTGGGGTTTTCTTGGCAAAATCTCCACAGGGGTTTTGCCATGGCTTTTCTGGGGCTGAGAGAGTGTGCATGCATATATATTTTTATTTTATTTTATTTTATTTTTATTTATTTATTTATTTATTTATTTATTTATTTATTTATTGTGCTTTGGCCCCCCAGTTGTCTGAGGGGCAGCAACCCGGCCCCCGGCTCAAAAAGATTGCCTACCCCTGCTGTAAGAGATAGTGTGAGTGGGGTGAAGCTCAGTGAAAGGAGAGGCCCCAGATTTTTTTAAAAAAAAATTCAAAATTCAAAAATTTTAAACATGTTAATATTTAATTTTATTCAAAAATGTAAAAGTTCTTTGTAAAAATTCTTTAAAAACATCACATTTTGCCAAATTTTCACATGAAACTATCTATATATAAATACATTTAGGTCACGCATATGATATTGTATTTGAAAGGTATAATTTTAGTTGTGCCAGTTGTTTTATGTCACAACTGTTACCATGACATTCAATGATATATGGGAATTATGATTAATGAGTAACATTAGTACAAAAAAAATTACTAAGGATTCTGTATGGTTTGGTATGGGAGGAGGTCAGTGGGGGTGACATAATGAGTTACTGGGGGACACCAACCCTAGTGACACCACTGGTTAGAGTAGGAACCTATTCTTTTCCAACCTAAACTTTATTGTGTTGTACCAGAAAGCTGGTACAACCCGCCACCAGCAGTCTGCATTTCTCCAGCTCCTCTTTACCATCCCGCCAATGCTGATGCTACTAAAAAATGTCCCATTAGAAGGAAGACAAGATGGAAAAGTGGGCTGGGCAGGTGTAAAAAGACTTTTTTGTCAGAGGCTTTGTTATCTGTAGTCATGCCTGTAGTCATACCTCACAACAGCAAGAATGAGTGAGGAAAAAAATAAAATAAAAACAGTTTCAAGTCTCCTCCTTCCCCTCTGCTCCCCTAAAAAACTGGACTGATCTGAGAATGTTTTTGAGACTTTTCCTCTCTAAGCACAAAAACAAAGAGTCTGGAGTTAATAAAACATTATAAAGACTTGGGAGCATCTAGGTCCATTTTTGTATCTTTTTCCATCATTAGAAGCTGAGAAGGGGAGGAAAAATTATTTCTTCAGCACCACTCATTTGTTGATCAGTGGCTTAGCCAACTGTGTGTTATATAAGTAAAAAAATAAAGCTGAATTTCTTTGGTTTATTTTATTTTTCTTTCCCCGTGACTTAGAGACAGCCAGATCCTACAACTGTTTGGAAAAAGGGAAATATTGCCCATTTTAAAACTGTGGAAAGTGTACGAGAGCTAGTGAATACTGTATAATAAGTGCTTCCATCGCAAATGAAGCTTCTTTCATCGATTCAACTTTCCCAAGCATAAACCAAAGACCTGGACAAAGCTTATAGTGCTGAGTTTCAGCATAAGTAGCCACCAGTTCTCACTATCTAATCCAAATCTCTCAGCTCAGACCTCTCCTGGAAATTTAACACTCATGCCAAAGAGATCTTTCCATATTAATCTTTGGAAACTAGCTCTTTTGATCCTCATAGAGGAGAAGTTCTCCAAAACCACAAAGCGGGACCATCTCTCAGGTCAAGTTTATCTTAACTTGCCACTAGCATATTTTGAGTCATGCTTAGCTTAAATTGCCTCTAGCTGTGGTTTTCAACAAAGCATGTGGTGAGGGAATTAACCTCTGCTTATGAAATCAACCTTCAAGGCAATATTCTTGCTATTGCTCTTTAAGAGATTACAGAGTTCTGACCTGTCATATTTTGCCAACTGTTGTCACAAAGATATTATGTGCAGATGGCCAGATAGTTCAGGGGTGGGAAAGGAATGACACAGATTCCCATAAACTCTTTACTTGCTAATTTATATGTAGAGGTGAAAAATTAGTAATAATTAGTTTAATTTATGAAGTTAAAATACATTTCACCCTATTGGGCAGGACCGTGATCAAATGACCAATGTACGCATATTTTATCTGCTGTCCTGGTGCTGCCAGATATTCATGAGCAACTTCAAACCCAGTCCTGTCTTCCCTTCTTCTGGTCCTTTAACTGAACTTGGGCTGGATAGTCCTTGAAAGAGAGAGCTGTTCTATGTTATGTAAGGCACATAGCCATCCCACACAAATGTATTTTATATCGTTCTATAGGAACGAAGACAAACTGGAACTCCCCCCCCCCCAGTATTTTGCAGCTCTTGCATTTTCAGTGCTATCAAAAGAAGAATATTACAGTTCGTCCTTCATATTCACTGATTCTGCCCCCATGTATTCAATCCTCCATGGCCTGAATATATATATATATATATATATATATTGTAATTCCGAAAAGCAAACCTTGATTTTGCTATTTTATATAAAAGACACCATTTTAATATGCAAATGTATGTAACTTTCCTGGACTTTGCAAATCTCCCTTTAGCCACAGGACCAGGAGGAGGAGCAGACATATCTGCCTGCAAAAGATATCCTCCCCACCATATACCATCTCAACTAAAGACTGAAACAACGTGTAGGCACCTGACTAACATCCCCAATTCTTTTTCTACTGTTTGGTTTATAACATCTTGCCTGATGAAGAAGCCCATGGAGCTTCGAAAGCTTGCAGCAAGAATATTGTGCATTTTGGTTGGCCAATAAAGGTATCACTGATGGATTTTTGTTTGAATGAGTCAACAGTGTGATGAAGCAGCTAAAAAGGCTAATGCAATTCTAAGGGGGGATGCAGACGAGGGCGTCCAAGACGCCCTGGTCTGCAGCGCCGTGGGGCCAAGGCAGCCTCACCACAGCGCTTCCCCGCCGAATCTAAAAGGAGCGCCAAACTGGCGCTCCTTTTATATTTAAGGGGAAGTGCGCCCCAAAAGCGGCGGGCGCACTTTCCCTGACTCAAACGCTGCGGCGAGTGCGGTCGCCACGGCGTGAGGTCAACCCGGAAGTGCCGGCCGTGCGGATGGCCAGCGCTTCCAGGGGCGACCTCAGGAAGAGGAAGGGGCGCCGAACGTGCGGCTGCCCCTCCTCTTCCGGGCCCGGAAGACGACCCAATTAGTCGTCTGCCAAGGCCCTAAGCTGGATCAACAGACGTATAATGTCTAGATTAAAGGAAGTAATAGTGCCACTGTATTCTGCTTTGGTCAGGCCTCACCTGGAATACTGTGTGCAGTTCTGGGCACCACAATTCAAAAAGGATGTGGAGAAACTGGGATGTGTCCAAAGGAGGCAACTAAAATAGTGAAAGGTCTGGAAACCATGCCCTATGAGGAATGACTTAGGGAGCTGTGTATGTTTAGCCTGGAGAAGAGAGGGTTAGGAGGGGATATGATAGCCCTGTTTAAATATTTGAAGGGATGTCATATTGAGGAGGGCACTAGCTTGGTTTCTGCTGCTCCAGAGAATAGGACTCGAAACAATGGATGCAAGCTACAGGAAAAGAGATTCCACCTAAACATTAGGAGGAATGTCCTGACAGTAAGAGCTGTTCGATAGTGGAACACACTCCCTCGGAGTGTAGTGGAGTCTCCCTCCTTGGAGGTCTTTAAACAGAAGCTGGATAGCCATCTGTTGGGGATGCTGTGATTTTGAGATGCTGCTTGGATTGGATGGCCCTTGTGGTCTCTTCCAACTCTATGATTCTATGATTCATCCATGGATTTTGGTATCCATAGAAGAGCCTGGAATCAAACCCCATAGATATCAAGGGCCTACTATACTCTTAAAATTAATGAGTTGTTTTTAGAGGCTGTCATAGAGCCAGTGTGGCATAGTGCTTTGATTATTGGACTATAACTCTGGAGACCAGGTTCGATTCCCAACTCAGCCATGTAACCCACTGGTTGACCTTGGGCAAGTCACATGCTCTCAGCCTTAAATGAAGACAATGGCAAACCTCATCTTGGCAATCTTGCCAAGAAACCCCTATGTTGATATTTCACCATAACTTGGAAATGACTTGAAGCTACACAGCAACAACAAATCCTATACTGCAATTATGGTTTTATAATGTACAGTCACAGATCTGTAACTGCTCCATATTCAGCTATGCTCAATATTGGTGACTGTGGCCCTATTGTCACAACTGGCATTTTGCAGCCAGCAGTTGCATTGAGTGATAGAGGGGTGTTCTGCTGGTGATCACAGCATAGCAGGATGACATTTCCAGCCCCTTCCTGCCAGTGATCTCTGGTGCAGCAATCTGAAACATGACTCCTGCCACAATTCCTCATCACACTGAAGAACGCTGGTGAGATAAGGGCTGGAAACATCATTCTGCTGCTCCCTGATTGCCAGAAGAACAGACCTCTTTCACTCAATGTTAAGGTAGCTTTGGAAGGTTAGGTTGGAGATGACGCAGAGTTATGCAAATTGCCAAAATTGTACACCAGAGGCATACTCATGAATGCGTAAATATATCTCTGATGCAGAATCTCTGTGATTTATTTTTTTTAAAAAAAATGTATCTGAAAATAAATAAAAAATGCCCCTCAGATCTCTCCCAAATAACTTCCACACATTTTAGGTGTGGAAAAAGTAATGACTTTACCATATATCAACTTCATGTTAAAATGAGTCAGAATCATGTAGCCTTCTAGATGTTATGGGTTTGCAACTTCTAGTAGCAACCTTAGCTAGCAATGGCATGGGAAGCTGTGAGTTCAGGTCAACATCTGTAGGGCACACATCCTTTCTCCCTTTTAAAATGCTCATGTAACCTGTTATATTTGGCATGTTACAACTAGCCTTATTAGTTGTAATGTGTTAGTGCCAAGCTCTGGGGATGAGCAGGGGCCATCCTCAGAAAATTGGGCCCAAATGCCATTGAAATGGCCTTCTTGTTTAGGTCTCCCTGATTTTAATCAGAATAGTTAACTGGCTTATGCAAATTATTTTTAAATGGCTTCATACTCCTGTCCTCCTGTTTGCATGAAGAGGCTTGTTTATTTCAGTAAGGTTTTTCATATAAAAAGGGTCAAGGAGAGCAAGTCCACAACAAGAATAAATATCACCTAAATACCTGGTGAGTTAATGGGCCTTGGGTATCCATTCGTTCTTCCCTTGCCATCACAATGCCTCATCCCTGCAAAATCAGTGAGTACTGACATGTATTATTTGGGTGATATGTCACAGATAAAATAAAGTTATAAATACAGCAGGTGTCATTTCCTTACCAGAAGAAAATCTGGTTTTTCTTTCTCATTTTGGATAACAGCTTAGCAATAAATACCAATATGATACAGATACAGAAAATTACTACAATGACCAATGCAGAGAAATAGAAGACAACAACAAAAAGGGAAGAAGAAGGGATCTATTTCACAAGATCCAGGAAATCAAAGGAAAATTCAAACCAAGGACTGGGATGATCTATGACAGTAAAAATAACATAATTCAGGACCAGGAAGGAATAAAAAGACGTTGGATGCAATATACAGAAGAGTTATACAAAGGAGATGACAACATGAAGGACACATGGAACGAAGAGCCATATGAAGATGAACCCTGAATTCTAAAAAGTGAGGTGGAATCTGTAACAAGAGAAATGGTGAAAAACAAATCACCAGAAATAGATGATATTCCAATTGAACTGCTGCAATCTACATTGACAGAGTCAACTCTAGTGCTAACCAACATATGTCAACAGATATGGAAAACAAAACGATGACCAACAGATTAGAAGCAATACATCCCCACCCACAAAAAGAGAGACACAAAAGACTGCAGCAACTATAGGATCATAGTACTGATCTCCCACGCAAGCAAAATTATGCTCAAAATTCTACAACATAGACTCCAACCATACATGGATAGAGAAATCCCAGAGGTCCAAGTGGGGTTCAGGAAAGAAAGAGTCACAAGGGACCACATTGCAAACATCTGATGGCTAATGGAGCGCACCAAAGCCTTTGACTGCATAGATCAGGGGTAGGCAACCTAAGGCCCGGGGGCCGGATGTGCCCCCCCGAGGCCTTTGGACTGCCGCCGCTGCCCCTCCCCCACTGCTGCCGCCCCCCACTGTCCCCCTGCCGCCCCCCGCCCCCCGCCATGATGATATTGATTATTGTTGTTATTACTTGTTCTTGGGGTTTTCTTGGCAAAATCTCCACATGGGGTTTTGCCATGGCTTTTCTGGGGCTGAGCGAGTGTGCATGCATATTTTTTAGATTTTTTTAATTAAAATTATTTATTTATTTATTTATTTATGGTGCTTTGGACCCCCAATTGTCTGAGGGACAGCAACCTGGCCCATGGCTCAAAAAGGTTGCCTACCTCTGGCATAGATCATGAAAGGCTATGGAATGCCCTTAAAGACATAGGAGTGCCAACACAGGGGGCTAGGGTTGGTTTGGATAAAATGTGGGGATTTTTTTACTGTAAACCGCTTGGATTGTTGCCAATAAGTGGGATATAAATAAATATTATTATTATTATTATTATTATTATTATTATTACATCTGATAGTCCTGATGAGGAATCTGTACTCAGGACAGGAGGCTACTGTCAGAACAGAACATGGAGAAACAGAATGGTTCCCAATTGGCAAAGGGGTCAGACAAGGCTGCATCTTATCACCCTAAGGGGTCCGCCTGGGCCAGTAAGTGCCGGGACCTGGGCCGGGACCGGCCCGCGGGCTGTAGGTTGCTGGCCCCTGACCTAGACAATGAGGAAATAGAAATAGTAAAAGAATTCTCATACCTGGGATCAAATGTGGTATAGTGGTTTTAAGCATTGGACTATGACTCTGGAGACCAGGATTTGAATCCCCACTTGGCCATGGAAACCCACTGGGTGACCTTGGCCAAGCCACATTCTCTCAGCCTCAGGAGAAGGCAATGGCAAACCTCATCTGAGCACATCTTTCCAAGAAAGCCTCATGGTAGGTTTACCTTAGGGTTGCCATAGGTCAGAAATTACTTGAAGGCACACAACAACATTATAAATTTTTAAAAGTAATTCTTCATTGCCTTCTTTTTTAAAAGTAAGAAAATAGTGACCAGAATCCTCTATCACAGTGCATACTATATAACTTTATAAGTATATATATTTTTGCCATATAAGACGTTCCGGCATATAAGACGCACCCAATTTTAAAGGAGGAAAATCTAGGGAAAAAAAGATTCTTAAACAAATACAGTGGTACCTCTACTTACAAAATTAATCCGTTCCACAACCCATTTCGTATGAAGAAAATTTTGTAAGTAGAAGCAAAGTTAACGTTGTAATGCCCTAATCCGTTCTGCAGCTTTGGCCATTCCTTGGTCCGACCCTGGAAGCGGGGGATGGCTCCGCTTCCAGGATCGGCCGAAGGAAAGGCTAAGGCTGCCGGCTTTCCTTAGGCCGATCCTGGAAACGGAGGATGAAGCGGGGCCGTCCTCCGCATCCAGGATCGGCCGAAGGAAAGGCCGAGGCTGCCGGCTTTCCTTAGGCTGATCCTGGAAATGGAGGACGAAGCGGGGCCATCCTCCGCATCCAGGATCGGCCGAAGGAAAGGCCGAGGCTGCCGGCTTTCCTTAGGCCGATCCTGGAAACGGAAGACGAGGCGGGACTGTCCTCCGCATCCAGGCTCGGCCGAAGTAAAGGCCAAGGCTGCCAGATTTCCTTAGGCCGATCCTGGAAACGGAGGACGAAGCGGGGCCATCCTCCGCTCCCAGGACCAGCCTAAGGAACGGCCGAGGCTGTGGCTAAAAGGAGGCCTCCTTTCGGCCGCAGCCTCGGTTGTTCAATGGGCTGGTCCTGGGAGCGGAGGACTTCTCCGCTCCCAGGACCAGCCTAAGGAATGGCCGAGGCCGTGGCTAAAAGGAGGCCTCCTTTTAGCTGCGGCCTCGGTTGTTCAATGGGCTGGTCCTGGGAGCGGAGGACTTCTCCGCTCCCAGGACCAGCCTAAGGAACGGCCGAGGCCGTGGCTAAAAGGAGGCCTCCTTTCAGCCGTGGCCTCGGTTGTTCAATGGGCTGGTCCTGGGAGCGGAGGACTTCTCTGCTCCCAGGACCAGCCTAAGGAACGGACGGGGCCGTGGCTAAAAACCACTTTGCTGGTTAATGTAACAGCAACTCTTTACTGAATATAGATATTACAGAACTGCCCAGTTCTAATTCCTGCAGATGTAAGTCATCTTATGAAGATGTTAAGTCCCCAACAGGATTCTAGTCATCTGCTTTTAGTTATTATTTGAATCTTGTTGCTATTATTATGTGCCTTCTAGCCAACTCCAATTTATAGTGAAATCATAGGGTTCTCTTGGCAAGATTTATTCAGACAAGGTATGCCATTGCCTTTGTCCAAAGCCAAGAGAATGTGATTTTCCCAAGGTTTGGGTTTCCATGGCTGAGCAGGGACTCGAACCCTGATCTCCTAGTGTCTTGGTCCAACACTGAAACCACTACACCACACTGAATCTTAGTTATTTTGGAGGAGAAGTGATCTATCACTGGCCAGAAGATAGTAATGCTCATGCCGCTGGCTGATATTATACAGTAGGTGTTTAGACAACAATAAGGTAGATGGGAGAGGTACCTTTGTATTACAGGCCAGTGGCTTGTAACATTCCAAGGTTTTATGAAATATAACTAAAGGTAACTATCCCAATTACTTTATGATGAGTTACTTTTAAACTGTAACTACTTTAAGAAGCCTTCGAACTATAACAGCAGCTACTTGCATTTTACAGGAACTTTCCAAGTTTGGGCTTACCTTCCAGTTTCCTGGCATTGTGGAGCTTGAGTCATTCTGACAGTTTAATTCTGGACCTAACTATTAAGGTTTTGACCACTGAATAAAAGCTGTTATGTTTTTTTGCTGGTTAAAATGAAAGGGAAGAAGAAGACTACAATTTGATATCTTGGTGGAACAGTAAACAGTATAGCACAACAAAGGAAAGAGCCCCTTTAAAGAGAGTTAAATGGACCATGTGGTACAGTAATTTAAGCAATAACAAAAAGGCCATTATTAAGATACAAAGAATTCCCTGGCAGAAGCATTTCATAAACCTGGCTTAGAAATGCTTTATGATTTTTTTCACAGTGTTAAAAGAAATGTGGAATAACATAGAAGTAAATTGTAAGCAGAAGTAATACTCATCAAGATATATCTCACTGGATTCATTTTTGTTGGTCAATGCATGTACAAAATTTTAAATTGCACAGAACATTTCTTCTGGTGACGAGTTCAGTGTCAGTCCAAATTTTGCAGTGGTTGATATAACTACCTCTTGGCTATATAAAATAAATAATAATAATAAATAATAATAATAATTTTTATTTATAACCCGCCCCTCTGCGTGGCAATCGGAGCGGGGTACAACAGTTTAAAACAAACAGAGTTAAAAATCATTCCCTCACCCCATAATCCCACCCTCCCATCCCCTTAAAACAGAATTAAACCACAGTCAAATTAAAATGCCACATTAATTAAAATTAGAAATTTGTTAAAAACATACAGTAACAATAATACAGGAGTCAGGGGCATCAAGATTAATGGCCTGCCAGACGAGATCAGTATTATCACTACTCTTGCTGCTTTCAAGAGAGCAGTAAAGACAGATCTCTTTCGGCAGGCCTTCCCGGAATAACTTCAGCTGAAGTTATTCCGGGAAGGCCTGCCGAAAGAGATCCGTCTTTACTGCTCTCTTGAAAGCAGCAAGAGTAGTGATAAGACTGATCTCATCTGGCAGGCCATTCCAAAGTCTGGGAGCGGTCTGAGACAGCCTAGTTTTTATTGGCTGTAACAGATTCCTCCCAGAGGACCACAAGGCACGGGGGGATCATACGGGGATAGGCGGTCCCTGAGATAAGATGGACCCAAGCCATGTAGGGCTTTAAAGGTTAAAACCAACACCTTGTACTGCGCCCAGAAACTAATTGGCAGCCAGTGGAAGGATTTAAGCACGGGTGTTATGTGCTCCCTCCGTGATGTTCCTGTAATTAGCCTGGCTGCCATATTCTGAACCAGTTGTAGTTTCTGAGTCAGGCACAAGGGTAGCCCCATGTAGAGTGCGTTGCAGTAATCCAGACGTGAGGTTACCAGGGCATGTACCACAGTTTCCAAGTCCCTCATGTCCAGATAAGGGCGCAGCTGGTGTATCAGCCGAAGCTGATAACAGGCACTCCTGACCGCCGCATTCACCTGACTAGTCATGTGAAGCGACGAATCAAGGAGCACCCCCAGCCTGCGAACACAGTCCTTAGAGGAGAGTGTGACTCCATCCAGGACTGGAGACTGTATTCCCAGATCTGGTTTCGGGCCTGTCACTGCGAGTACCTCCGTTTTGTCAGGATTCAACTTCAATCTGTTTTTCCTCATCCAACCCATTACCGCTCTGAGACAGTCATTAAGAGGTGAGATGCCATCTGAGGTCTGAGTTGATGATCTGATCATGGAGAGGTATATCTGGGTGTCATCAGTGTACTGAAGGCACCGAGCTCCATGCCTCCGAATAATCTCCCCCAGCGGCTTCATATAAATATTAAACAACATCAGGGACAGGATGGCGCCCTGAGGGACACCACAATTAAGCTCGATTTTAGATGAGCAACTGTCCCCGAGCCTCACCCTCTGGGATCTGCCTGAGAGGAAGGAACGGAACAACTTGATTTGCTTGGGGGACTAAATTTCTGTGCACCTATTTAGACAACACACATGCAAATCTGGATTACTGATGCTGTTATGTACCTTTAAGTCAACTCTGATTTATGGTAATTCTGTCCTAGGGTTTTCTTGGTAAGATTAGTGTAAGGAGATTTCCATGGCTTTCCTCTGAAGCTGAGAAAGTGTTGTCTAAGGTCACAGGTTGGATTTCCATACCTGAGTGATTTGAACCTTGGTCTCCCAGAGTCTTAATCCAAGACTCAAACCACTCTAACCTTCCCGATACAGATACTGTTTTTCTTTCTGCCAGCTGCAATGGAGTAAAAGTGATTTTTATCAGTTTTGGGGATAGAGGTGAGAGATTCAGCCATGTCAGGGGTTAGAGCTCAGGGCAAGCAACCCCTAGGAAAGGGGGGGAAAATACTGCAGACTAATGGCCTGGATCCAAAATTGCCTCTCCCATCAAAAGGTGGGAGCAATTTCTGTCTAACTCTACTCCATATGAGGACTTCCCCCATGCATAGCATATCTCATAGGAACAGATTGAGAGTGGCTGTAAGGGGAATGTGTATTCAGGAAAGCCTTGTTTTATGGGTGTCAACTCCGTCCCTTCAGAGGAGGAAACTGAGGATCTATTCTAAGCCATTGTGAGGAGATCCAAGACCACAAAGAACAGGCAGTATAGAACATATTAATGATCTGGAGAAAAGTTACCAGCACTTATTTATAAAATAACACACTAGAACAAGACAGATCTGAGACATTTCACTGTCCCAGCTCTAGTTAATATGCATCAGACCAGCCAAGTTACTTTGGAACCTAAGGAACAAAATCCCACAAGTACATCTTCTGTCCAAGCTGTAAAAATAGGTCAGTCAATCAGCACACAGTATTTTGCTGCCCTTCAAAGACACCTAAAATCAGTCACCAAGGAAGCCAATTCACTCTGCCTCAGTGGCATCCCTAGGGTGGGCGTCACACGGTGCAGTAACTCATGGTGTCACTCCCCCTTATTGACCTCCTTCCATCCCACACCATAGTAATGGAATCCTTAGTAATTCCAAAATCCTTAGTAATGTTTTTTGTGTCTGCTAAAATTACTCATAAATGGAAATTCCTGTATATCACTGAATGTCACGGTAACAGTTTTGACATAAAACAACTGGCACAATTAAAATGATACCTTTAAATTACAATATCATATGCGCAGAATAAATGTATTTACATATACATTGTTCCATGTGCTTCAGGTGAAAGTTTGATAAAATGTGATGTTTTTAAAGAAAAATCTAAAAATGGTATTTTTTTTAATTTGAAATTTTATTTTATTTTTTTTTTAAAAAAACTTGGGGCCTCTTCTTTCTCCTCCCAATGAGCATCACCCTATCTCTTCAGCATTTTAAAGAGACACAGGCAAATGCCACAGCCTGTTTCTGCCAAAAGATAGATAGATGTTTGAGGAGCAGTGGTGTCACCCCCGCTTAGGGTGCCACCTGGTGCAGTCCCCGCACCCCTGCATACAAGTGATACAAGTGCTGTGCCTCCTGGTTGGATTGGTTTTGACTGGGATTTCTGGGGGAGGCCCCCCACAGAATAGCAATAGCAAGTACCGCTTTCTATACCGCTTATCAGTGGACTTAAGCATTCCTTAAGTGGTTTACAATATGTAAACTAATTGCCCCCAACAAGCTTGGTTCATTTTAACAACCTCGGAAGGATGCAAGGCTGTCAACCATGAGCCCCTGGCTGGTATTGAATTCACAACCTTGTTGTTTGTGAGTGAGTGGTTGCAGTACAAACATTTAACCACTGTGCCACCAGGGCTCTTGTGCACCAGGGCATACAATGGGAACAATTAGAAGTTACACACACACACACACACACACACACACACACACACACACACATTGTGTGTGTGTGTGATCACATTACCACACAAGCCCCATTCTCACTGCAACCACACTAAAGAAAGTGGAAACATACTGGTTTATGAGAAATCAGGCCGCTTGTGCATAGCAAGAGGGAGCCGGGACAGGGAGAGAGAAGGAGACTGTGACAGCATTGCAACTGTCACAGCAGCAATGCTTCACACATGAGGACTAACAGGGCTGCCACACAATTGGGAGCTTGTTGATGGGTCTTCCCTGTCAATGAAAAGGGATGCCCTAGCTACACTTGGGAGACACAGTAGCTACGGGTAGGAGGTGACATCATGTGATAAGTATCACCAAGGATGCTATTCTACAACTATACAGTCAGCCCTCTTTATCCATAGCTTGAAAATATTTTTTTTAAAGTATAAATTCCAAATAACGAATCTTTATTTTGCCATTTTATATAAGGGGCAGCATTTTACTTTGCCATTATATTTAATGGGACCTGAGAATCCACAGATTTTGGTATCCATGGGGGGGTGGGGTCCTGGAACCAATCCCCACTGGATAACATGAGCCTGCTGTAATTGCAGTTTAAAAGCAGCATGTGGTAATCTCCTCTGTATGTGTATTATTGGGGGGAAATGATTTCACTGTCTTAAATCCAATTTCTAGTCTCAACTGGAGTAGACTCATTGAATCAATGGGATGTACACAAGTGTTGCCTCATCATTTAGCCATTGATTCAATGGCTGTCCTCCAGTTCAGACTAGCAATTGGATGTTGATCCAGGTATATATGGTCTTCGTTAGAAAAACACTTTATGTTTAAAAAGTAATCTGGAAAAGGGATATAATATAACATGTGCTCTTCTTATAGTCTCTTCAGGAGAGTATCCTTGTAAGAGAATTCTGTAATTAATTTGAGGGTATATTTGGAGGTTTTAGTTGACCGTAAGGTACTTGCCTCATTTATACTTGACATATGAAGTTTGTGGTTGACATAATGCACTAGACATTAGTTCCTCTGCTTCGGTGCTGCAGAGTCTGCTTTGAATATAGAACACTGACATCTTGCAGTACTATTAAAGCTAAAAGAGCTTCCTAAATGCCAATTATCCATATTGAATTACAAAAATAATCTCTTTTTTTTGGTGGGGGGGGTTTAAATTTATACAGATAGCTCATTCTTTGTAAGGGATGTACAATGTAAGATGCAGCAAAAACTATGGCCAGACTCTGTTGGGATTCCTAGAGTTATACATTTGTAACAGTTTTGTATTCATGATCCCTTTGCATTCCCTAGTTTAAGGGACACATAGGGACTGTGAAATCTTCACTTATCAGGAAATAGCCAGTGCAATTGATAGTGGTCTGTTTTGTTGCAGCTGACTGACATTCCTGCTCATCCCCTCATGCAAGTGATTTCCAGGGAAATTGTGTCAGGGACCCTGCTTCTGTTTGTTGCTATGGGGGATGTCAGTCAGCTGGAGCTTGAGTAACAGGGGAACAGTCCCCATCAACAGCAGTGGGTGCTTCCAGATAGATAGGGATTGGTGGATTAGGCCAAGATTCACTGTATCATTGTGTAACTACGATGGTTATACATTCATAACTCCCTAGCACAATTCTGACAAACATTAGTTCCTCCTCCTTGTCCTCTCTTTTGTTGTTAACTGCTCTCAAGTTGATCTTGACTCATGGCAGCCCTATGGATGAGACATCTCCAAGACCCTCTGTCCTCCACTGCTCTGCTTAATTCCTGCAACCCCTTAATACCCGTAGCCTCCTTAATTGAGTCCATCCATCTGGCATGTGGCCTTCCTCTCTTCCTACTTCCCTCCACCTTCCCCAGCATTATTGTTTTTTTCCAAAGGGTTCTCTCTTCTCATGATGTGTCTGAGGTATGACAGTTTCTAGGGAGGTTTCCAGTTTGATCTGCTCTAGGACCCATTTGTTTGTTCTTTTGGCTGTCCATGGGATCCTCAGCACTCTTCTCCAGCACAATATCTCAAATACAATGATTTTCTTCCTATTATCTTTCTTAACCGTCCAGCTTTCACATCCATACATGGTAATAGGGAATACGATGGCTTGTATGATTCTAACTTTTGTACTGAGTTGTATATCTTTGCATTTTAGAATCTTTTTTAGTCCTTTCATAGCCACCCTCCCCATTCTTAGTCTTTTTCTAATCCAATTGGTTGTCCTCTCTACATATTTAATATTTCTGTTTTCATGGTTGTTGGCATATACTTCCTAAAATATGACAAAACCAACCTGCTACAGAAACTCATATCTATCCTTTAAAATTAGATTACATTCAGCCATTTGATATCATTACTTCCTCTGCTCTCACATCTGAGATCAAAGCTAATGTTATATGATGCTGGAAATTCAATGGCTAATGGCAAGTACCTTTTTCTTTGATAGAAGCAGCAAGGTTTTATAGAAGTCTGTGGAGAGCCAGAGTGGTGTAGTGGTTTGAGTGTTGGACTACAACTCTGGAGACCAGGGTTTAATTCCCAGCTTGGCCATAAAACCCACTGGGTGACCTTGGGGAAGTCACATGCTCTCAGCTTCAGAGGGAAGGCAATGGCAAACCTCCTCTGAACAAATATTGCCAAGAAAACCCCATTATGGGTTTGCCATAAGTCAGAAATGACGTGGAGGTACAAAACTATGTGGTACAATTACTGAAATAATTCCTCCACCCCCTTCTTTGCAATTCTTGATTTGTTGCATTCTTGTTTATATTCCACCAGCCATATACTGTTAGCCATGGAAAGCTTAACAGCTTATGAAAAGGCTGCACTTGAGTAATCCTCCAAATCGTGCTTTGGGTGTCTAGGAATGAGCCCATCTTTTCTTGCCCCTTCCCCTGTTGCTTTGAGAGCATGGCATCTTACCCTAGATTTTGTTTAATTAAACCATTGTTTCCCATTATGCCCAAACCAGGAAACTATGGTTTGTAGAGTTCAGAAACAAATGAATCAAGCAGTATGCACTAGGGGAGCAGAAAATGTTTAAGGCTTTGGCTTGTTTCAAGCTGTCCAAGCTGTGGTTGCATCTAGACCTAGGGCCTCGGCAGACGACTAATACAGTCGTCTTGGAGGCAGGGAAGAGGAGGGGCAGCCGCACGAGCGGCACTCCTTCCTCTTCCCGAGGTTGCCCTCGGAGCAGCCAGCCCTCCACATGGCCGGTGCTCCGGGGGCAACCTCCCGCCGCAGCGTCCGGACACGCTGCGGCGGAAAAGTCAGGGAAAGTGCGCCCTACGTGTTTAGGGCGCGCTTTCCCTGATTTCTGAAAGGAGCGCTATTTTTGCGCTCCTTTCAGGGACGCCGCCGGAGCGCCGCGGTGCGGAGGCAGCGGTCCCGCGGCGCTCCGTCCCAGGGCGTCCCCGACGCCCTGGTGTGCTTCCCCCCCTAGTGATTATTAATTTACACCACTTGAAATCAAATGGGACTTAAATCAGTGTAAAAGAAATCCCATTGATTTCAGGGATTCCATGTTTGCCTAAATCACATTCACTCATTCATTTTACCATACCACATTCTGCTTGATTTTATTATTTTTATGGTAATAATAATAATAGGTTTTATTTCTAGCCCGCCCCTCTGCTCGGCAACCGGGGTGGGTTACAACATATTTAAAACATGACAGTTGACTAGGGATGTAACCCCTAGGGATGTAATTCTTCATTAATTGTCTTTTCAAATGAAGTAACAAGTAATTTGACTACCTTTCTTCCTACTAGAAGAAAGTCTTCAAAAGCAGCACAGTTTTTGAAGCATATCTTCAGTTTTGTGATTGTAGTTGCCTCTGTGGGATGCAGCATATTCCCCCACACTAAATAGTACTTCTGTGTAGAAATTTATTTTCTGGACAGAAAATGCTGTCTTCTGTGTAAAACAACCATGTATTTTGTCCAGAACAGATCCCCAATGACAGCATTTTCTGTTGAGGAAACTGTATTTCTGTACAGAAAAATGTTGTTTCCTGCCCAGGAAATGCTGGAGGCGGGGGGGGGGGGGGGAGTTGTATAAAACAACCACATTCAAATTTTGCACAAAATAAGCCCTGAACCCCAAGGATTCTCATCAGTCCATGATTTTTTTCATCAGGGTTTCTCAACACTGAGATAACATATTTTTGAGCTTTTGAAAACCATTTTCTGACTATTTCTGAATATATTTTCCATCCCATCAATTGACATGAGTGAAAATGAGAAAAGAAAATCAACACGGAAAAAGAGCAATTGGATGATTATAGGTAAAGCTACTTTAACCCTTATGAACCCAGGTGGGACCTTTTAATCTCTTAAAATTAAAATGTTGTTGCAGAATTCACATAGAAGTAGGCAAACTATGAAATTGTCACTTGCACAGTTGTAGATAATGACCTGAATTGTACTGGTAACCCCAGCCAGAATAAACCCATTGAATCAATGAGATTTACATAATGTTGACTCACTATTCAAGAACTGATTCAATGGCTGTACTCTGGTTACAACTAGCAAAAGTCTTCAGTTTTATATCTGTAAAGTTCAGCCACTTGCCTTACATTCCCCTCTCCACCTCCAGAATTTTTTTTAAAAAAACAACAACACCCAGCTGAGATTTTTTTAAAGCTCCCAACAAAACTATTGATTTTTTTTATCTCCCCCCCCCCTTTTTTTTTCTTCCCAGCCAATGTAATAGAGCTAAGATTGCCAATAACATTTCCCAAGGAACCATCATGCAGTGATGCAAAGGCAATATGCTCTTGTTGTTATGTGTCTTTAAGTCATTTCTGATTTATGGCGACCCTAACATGAACCTACCATAGGGTTTTCTTGGAAGGCCATTTGAGGCTGAGAGAATGTAATTTGCCCAAGGTCACCCACTGGGTTTCCATGGCTGAGCGGGATTTGAATCCTGTTGTCTAGAGTCATAGTCCAGTGCTCAAATCACTATACCACACATGCTGTCCTTAGCAATTTAGGCAAAATTTAAATTTCTTCCATTAGACATCATTGGAGTTGATTTGGGTTCATATAAGATATTTACATTTTATTGTTTTTTATCTGAATTTAGTTTACTGTTTTGCTGTGTTTGGGTACAAACCAAAGGTCCCTTGGACCCAGGGAATTTTAACACCTATAATAAATGGGAAATGTTGCTGGGGTTACAACCAATCCCCCCAACTTACACAATACAGTGGGGGGGGGAATGCTAGAGCATGATGATTAAACCATTAGTAAATCTATTAACATATTACACTCTTAAAGTGCAAACCTATGTAGAGTGCATTATACAGCAATCTAATATGAGGCCAATAACATTACAAATATAAAATAAATATGACTAATTACACAAATATGATTTAAAGGCAGCAGTTTGTTAATATGCAGAATGGACAGCTAATCCTTAAATGTCAGCTAAATGGTTAATGAATAATATTATGTTATTAGCTGCTAGGGCAAAGCTGTCATTCCTGGCCAATTATTATTCCAAATGTATTACTACGCACTTCCTGATCTATTTGCATAAAATACTATTAGGGGAATTAGCTATGCTAGATCTTCCATGAAAACATATTCCAAATTGCTGGAAGCAATGTCAATAGAAGTTTATTTTTAAAGAGCCTTCCAGCAGAACTGCCAGTCACAACTGAGAATTTGAGAAATAAAGCCGAAAAAAGAGCCCTTGCGGTATGAGTGCCTCTATGCATAAGCTGGTTAATTCCTTTTTTAAAAAAATCCATCATGCAAGACACAGATATTTCATTATCAAAACACACAAAAACACTATTCATCTTGTAAGACAGGAGAAAGGTGAAGGAAGTGAGCTATTCAAAACAGTGGTACTCTGCATAGTGCTGCAAATGTTAGTTGTCCTTCCTCAAAAAGGAATTAAAGAGGTCAGCATGCCCAGAGGAGCTGGAGTCTTCAACTCAGATGGCTCATGCAAGCAAACCAAACCAGACACTAACTCTTTTTTACCATCCAATTGTGCATAGGGCAACTAAAGTACAGTTTACTATTTCTGATGCCAGTTTGCTATCCTATCCATGGTCCTTTGGGATTAACTTTATACTCTGCACTGATCAGGAATGATATGCTGGGCCTTCATTTATAAGCCATGGACCAATACGCATGGGAAATGCATTTAAAAAAATTTTTTTAATCACCCCTTTGTCACCTTCACTGTAATTATGATAAGGGAATTTATTAACTGCCAGCCAATTTAAGACTAAAGGGACAACACAAAGAAAGCGTTATTGGCTTTTATAGTTTTTGCAACTTCTTCAAATGGCCTCATAGATCTCAGGTCTGTGGTATGTGCCCCTTCTTCCTACTTTTTGGGGTCAGCCATGTATAGTACACAGGTCTGGAAGAAGTAGACTCTCCAAACATTCCTTTTGCATCCCCAAATGTGGTCCTCTTTACATACAACATGTGCAATACTGTACTTTTCTAATAGTCCAAGGGGGTGTGAACCAAAACAGAGAACTAGAAAGACCAAACTGTATAGTGCTGAAGAAATCTGCAGCATAAGGAAAATATTTATTAAACAAACCAGCAGTTTCAAGCATGCCACTCCACACCATGCAATGCCATGCTACAAATTACAAAAGAAGTCAGAATGCTTCCAACCCTGAGGATTTACCATGTTACAATTAATGCCAGTATGAATTCCTTCTGCTTATTTGTTTTCATGGGTTTAGCTTCTTACGCACTATTAGACATTCACAGGTGGAAGGCAGAGATTGCTGGTAGCGCTGACAAGCTTGTATACTCCTTCTCCAGCATTAAGTCTGATAGATGAAATTTAACTGATTCTTGCATTGAGCTCTTTGATGGGTCCTTTCCTGAACTGAGAGAAAGGGCTGAGTACATGGAAGTCATTATACACAATTTTCATTTGCATGAGACTGGGCAGAAAGGGGTATTCTTCATTCTGGAGCAGCACTAAAAATTGTTGTTGTGCTGTTAACTGCTGTCAAGTCAACCCCCACTTATGGCAGCCCTATGTATGAGAGACCTCCAAGTTGCCCTGTCATCAAGATAGGTCAGGTCTTGAAAACTCACAGTCGTGGTTTCCTTGATTGGGTCTATCCATCTGGAATGTGGTCTTCCTCTTTTCCCACTGCCTTCTACCTAACCAAGCATTATTGTCTTTTCTAGGGAGTTACGACTTCTCATGATAATGCCCAAGATACAACAGTCTCCATTTAGTCATCTTGGCTTCTAGAGAAAGTTCAGGCTTGATTTGTTCCAAGATCTTTCTAGCAGACTACAGTGTCCATATTCTCCAGTACCACATTTCAAATGAGTTGATTTTCTTCCGATCAGCACTAAAATAGCCATGCAAATTGGACATCTCTAGCTGAAGCAAGTCATAACTCTGAAATGGCAGAGTGCAGCTACTAATGGTACAATTATGCAGAATACAAACATGGGCAGACTATAAAAGAACCTGCCTTCTGAGGACAGAAATCTCACGAAAATCTAACAGGCAACCCCTGTAGCAGTTCTCTATGGTACACGAGGCATATATCCCAATAGCCTGGTTTTCTGAGTATGTGCTTTTGCTCTGGGAGGAAAGGAAAGGGGTTTTTCTTCCATGGTGCAAGACAGTTATGCCTACTGGCTCTATGTGAAAGATGGCTATTTAGAATCAGTATCAAAGCTGGACAGTGAAGAAAGTTAGCAGGAAAAGAATCAACCCATTTGAAATGTGGTGCTGGAGGACAGTTAGTTTAACACAAGTTCCTTGCCACACACACGCCAACCCCCCAAATAAATGAGTCCTTGAGCAAAGCAAGCCTGTAATTTCACTAGAAGCTAAAACAACTTAACTGAGGCTAACATACTTTGGGCCTATCGTGAGATGATGCGACTCATTGCCTGGTGTTGCTTGGTAGGGTGTCAGGCAGTAGAAAAAAGGAAGATCATCATAAAAATTGATTGATTCAGTAAGGGAAGCTACAGACTATATGGCATGGTTGTTGCAGTGGTAGCCACAGCAGAAGCCAATGGGGACGATGAGGGCCACAGAATTGGCTGTGACCTACATGTAGCCCATGGGACACATGTTGCCCATTCACAATAAAATCACCCAGCTGCCCCATGGGGGAAAAGTATCATTAATTAGAATGGGCTGCCTACTTGTTGCACACAGCCATGCAAAAAAACTAAAAACAATAAAAGATTATACATTGTGTTGGAATAGTAATTATACATTTCACAGTACAAATCACATAGAGTAATACATCTAGATCCCTGTGTCCACAAGTCTGGTAACTGCAGTTTCATTTACCCGCATCTGGGGGAAAAAGTCTCTCTAGGCATCTGGAGGTCCTCCAGTGTGACTCTATAATCAACTTCCACCACAAATATAGCATCTGCCACTATCTTTGCTAATGGTAGGAGGTCTGGGAAGGCATCCTCTGTGGATATGGGGGTCATAATGTAATCATCCACAGATAAAGCAGTAATTGTTGCTCACATAACTCTAGAAGCTCAGGTTTATAGTGTTTTCACTCTACTTCCTCTCTCATGAATTATGTGGCATTGGTTTCTCTGGTCATAAATGCCCTTATGGTTGGCCACATGAAAAAGTTTGACTGGACTTTTCAGGATAAAGGAGAACTTGCAGATTTATGATATGGAAGCATATGTACCACTTAACAGCTTAGAGCAATTTTCTATAAATTCGTTTTCCTTTTCTAACATGACAAGATAATACTTGTTGATAGGAAATACCCTGTTGGGAGCTGGAATTAAAAAAGCATACCACAGTTTTCCAAGGGAAATTACACAACACAAATGTTCAAGATGTCTTATTGACTACCATAATGTAATTGGAGTTAATAGTATCATGCTCAATTTACATATCTGATATCCTGTGCTGTAAAACTTCCCGCTGAATGCAAAGAATATAGGTGGT
Organism: Phrynosoma blainvillii; assembly: GCA_026167975.1. NCBI lineage: Eukaryota > Metazoa > Chordata > Lepidosauria > Squamata > Phrynosomatidae > Phrynosoma > Phrynosoma blainvillii. Next base: position 34,733,630 of record JANUYF010000005.1, read on the forward strand.
TTCTAACACAGATCCGCTTGGAGGTTAGAATCACCTTCCTTTTCACTAAAGGATTATAGCACTAACTTATGTTGTATGGGAAACCCATTTTGAAAGAAAATCAGTTGCCTAGAAGTTGAAAAAAGGAGATGCTGTTGATATAAATATTTTAATTTTTATGGATTTTCATTGTATATTTTACTGTTACAACTCGTAAAGAGATTTTGACAGTGAGGGGTTTAATTAATTATATCTCATTGTGGTCTAAGTCAAGCCCTTTTTACTGTAGATCATTTTAAACGATTTTCCAAAAATAACATAAGGTATATGACACAGTTCCTCAGAGGCTCAGAATTCTTTCATCTTTTATGCATTAATGTTGCTGTAGCTGTGCCTGCCTTCTGTATAAATCAAATATGTGAATTGTGGAGCATATTATGGGCGTAGTGGTCCATTATAGCCCACTAGATCCTTTCCAATTCCCCAAAGGCTCCCATAGCTGCTCTCAAAAAAAAAAAAAAAAATCAGATAGGAATATTGAGGGAGCTTTTAAAAACAACTTTTTAAAGCTTCAAAATGATATTGCAGGATTTTAATATTCTGTTTCAGGAGGCCCCACCCTGAAAGAGACCCTCCCCAAAACCCCAGAAAGGTCTGAAATAGAAAAGGAAGTTGTGTGGAGTCATTTTGTGTCACCTCGCACAAGTTTTTCTTAGTAGGGCTGCCCGATTGACAACTGGAGAGGTGTCCTGTATCCTTAATGGTTAGATAGATGAAGGAATCTCAGCAGTTGTTGCATGTTATCAAGTTGTGCGGAAAGTACAACACATGCTTTTCTACACAACCAATAAACCTATAGGAACCCTCTCTAATTTTCACTCTGACAAGTCTGTTCCACCACTTTGTTTTGAGATGCCTGCCATTTGCTCCTCACGATGCCCTTAAACACTGGCACTATATGAATGTAAAATGTGGACAGGCTATCTACACACAGTGGCTGCTGTTGTAACTTATAGCACTTGCATGCACACACAAAGCAGCTGGGAACAATGTGTGTGGGGTGGTGGTGAAACATGCTACTGCTAAGCCCTGACCATGAGAAAATGCTGGAAAAAATTGGTATAATATATCCATCATCTATTCCACTCCTCTGCTTACAAATATGATGGAGAGCATTGACACACAACTTTGTCTGCTATACTAGTTTTTTCATTCTTCTCAGCAGTAAACCTGTCCCTTGTGAGGGATAAAGCTATGTTAGGAGCCAGTAAGGGTTTCATGAAATATTATTTGAGTGATTTAGAGACTTTGATTTTTGATTTTTTTGATTTTGCAGCAAGGATGGATATGCAACCGCCTACCTTTCTCCCAGTAGCCAAGGAATCAATTTGACCTGAATTAACATTTGAAGGACCACAACCAAAAGCAACTTCAAGTAAACACCAGCCATGTAGACACATTAATAGCATTTTAATGGATATAATCAAACATTAATTACCTTTTGCCAAGGAACTGCAAATATTTGTTTGATAATTGATATAATCTTCCTGACCATTATGGAAAGAGATCTTGTAGCAACTTTGAGAGCAAGTGAAAGAAAGAAGTTGGTAGCATGAGCTTTCATAGACTTGAGCCTACTTCCTCAGATGTAATGCATCTGAGGAAGTAGGCTGTAATGCATCTGAGGAAGTAGGTTCAAGTCTACGAAAGCTCATGCTACCAGTACCAACTTCTTTCTTTCAATTAGTCAAAGGTACTACAAGATCACTTTCCATACTGATTTTACAGACTACTACAGCTATATCTTTGAATTCTTCCTGACCATATTACACTTCAGTCAGATCTCACAAGGTATATGGTGGCCAGATGAGAACATGAAACAAACTAACTGAGATTGAGCACTTGGAGGGTTTTGTTTCCTTTGCTACGTGCAGTACCACACTTTTCTGGAAGGGTTAGCTTGAAAGCACCTTTCCATTGTAACAACAAGGTCTCCATTTGATCATTAAAAATGTCAAGGTACTCTTTGGAGGAAGAGTTATAGGGTCATATTTCTTCCACGTGAAGTCTCAGGTGTGGCAATACAAACACCAAATGCTTTTTCATGATTGTAAGAGATGCCTGATGTTCTGAGAGCTACCAATACAATGCCCTCTGACATGGAAGAAATATGAATTCTAGGATATGTTTAAAAAAAAAACTTTGGTTTAAGACAACCCTTGAACCTGTCTTAACTTCCATGCCATATAAGCATCTCTTTCTTTCAGCCACAGAGAGATGTAGGAATGGGAGAAAGATCACTTGCTGAGTTCCATTTCCTCTTGAAGTGAAGGCACAAGAGCCTTGCTAGCAAAAACATGACAACTCTAGTGAGATAAACCTAACCTTTGTTACATGTTTCTTTGCATAGAAAAGGACAAAGCCGTTACCACAATAAAGCAGTGGCTGATCAATAACATGACAGAGGGTGTATCTATACCAGGTGTAGGCAACCTTTCCCCTTTAAGGGCCGAGGGACTTCAGCTCCCAGAAGCCTCAGCCATGTTGGCTAATAGTCCCATGTTGGCCAATAGCTCCTGGGATTCTGGAAGCTGAAGTCCCTTGGCCCTTAAAGGGGAAAGGTTGCCTACCCCTGATCTATACTGTAGAAATAATGCAGTTTGACACCACCTTAACTGCCATGGCTCCATCCTACATAATCCTGGAGTTTATAGTTTTGTGAGGTACCAGCACTCATTAGCAGAGAGGGGTAAAGACCTTGTAAAACTACAAATCCGAGGAATCCATAGGATGGAGCTATAGCACTTAAAGTGGTAGAATGGGCCTCGGCAGACGACTAATTGGGTCGTCTCCGAGGCAAGGAAGAGGAGGGGCAGCCGCACGAGCAACGCCCCTTCCTCCTCCCGAGGTAGCCCTCGGAGCTGCCGGCCCTCCGCACGGCCTGCGCTCCCAGGGCAACCTCCCGCCGCAGCATCCTCACACGCTGCGTCGGAAAAGTCAAGTGCGCCCGTCCCGTTTAGGGTGCACTTTCCCTGACTTCTGAAAGGAGCGCCAATTTGGCGCTCCTATCAGGGATGCCACCGGTGTGCCGCCATGCGAGTGCCTCGCTCCAGCGGCGCACCGTCCCAGGGCGTCCCCGACGCCCTGGTCTGCATCCCCCCAAAGATCACAAATATCTCTCTCTTATATCTACAGTATAGTTATGGCAAATGTTTTTTCAAAATGTAGTTTTGTCGAACTTGGCTCATCAAAATCTTTCAAATGATGTCCCACACTACTTTGTATGGATGAAAAATGACTGAAGTATACCTGCCAGAGCTCCCCAAAGTGAATTTTGTGAAAATAGCAAAGCCTTCATTTTCACTCAGACCATCCCAAACATTTCTTGTTCTTGCTGTGTGCCTTCAAGTCATTTCTGACTTATGGCAACCCTAAGGTGAACCTATCATGGGGTTTTCTTGACATAATTTGTTCAAATGTGTGTCGGGTGTGTGTGTGCCTTTGCCTTCCTCAGAGGCTGTGAGAGTGTGACTTGCCCAAAATCACCCAGTGGGTTTACATGGCCATGTGGGGGTTTGAACCCTGGTCTCCCAGTGTCCTAGTCCAACTGTCAGACCATCACAACAAGTAATGAAAAAAAAAAAATTAGGCTCATCCCCTGGGCAACAGTTTGTCTACAGAGAGTGGATAGAGATAGGTCATATGGGTTTCCTGATGCATTTCCTCTTTACTTGTCTGGCCTTTTGCTTCTTGCCTATAAACCAATACTCTACCACCCATTTTCTCCTATGCTGTTTTTGTCTTGGTCATGTAGTTGTAGCCAGCATGCCACAACTTTCTCTATCAGACATGTAATTTCCTTAATAAATCAAATGTGTGTCGGGTTATCTTCAGTTGTGAGGGTCTTTGATTTGTTGTTGTTGATATCTCTTACATCTCTTACAATCATGATTCGTCGCTCCTGATGGCAAATCAGGTAAGTGCGACAGTCAGGAGTGCCTGTTATCAGCTTCGGCTGATACGCCAGCTGCACCCTTTTCTGGAAGTAAGGGATCTTGAGACTGTTGTGCACGCGCTGGTAACCTCACGTCTTGATTTCTGTAATGCGCTCTACATGGGGCTACCCTCGTGCTTGGTCCAGAAACTCCAGCTGGTACAAAATATGGCAGCCAGAGTCGTTTCTGGTACATCTAGGAGGGACCATATAACTCCAGTCTTAAGGTCCCCCCACTGGCTGCCCATTAGTTTCCAGGCCCAGTATAAGGTGTTGGTTATTACCTTTAAAGCCCTAAATGGCTTGGGTCCAAACTATCTCTGGGACCGCCTTCTCCCATACAATCCTCCCCGTGCGCTCTGGTCCTCTGGGAGGAATTTGCTCCAGCCATTGAAATCTAGGCTCTCAGCTGCCTCCCAGAGGGCATTTTCAGCTGTAGCCCCCAGAATATGGAACGGCCTGCTGGACAAGATCCGTCTGATTACAACTCTGAACAGCTTTAAAAAGGCTGTCAAGACGGATCTCTTCTGGCAGGTTTCCAGATTAGACGTCCTGGCCTCGGGAAATCCTCAAGATACCTCCATAGTTCTCCCTATAGGAATTCCCACCGTTACTCCGTGCCATATTTTTTGTTGTTTTTATAATGCTTTTATTAATACGATGTTTTATAATATTAAATAAAAATTATTATTATTATTATTATTATATTGGCAATTAACTTGAAAGATTATCCCATAAGAGCCAAGAGCACAACAATCACACTATTTGAAGATAACAGCAGCATAGTGCAATAGCGATCTATATTTTCACACAGTTGCGCAATTGCACGACAATGACAAAATAAAAATGATAAAGCAATTGCATTCTGCATACATCCATTCTTGTATCATTATTGCAGCGCTATCGAACATTTCATGCATGTGACGATACAGCATGACTACGGATGTCTGAAAAGTATGGTTACATCCTGAACAGAACAAGATAAAATTGATATATTTCAGAACATTGTTTTTATACAGTTCAAAGAGAATTGTGTCCTACACCTTGAAATAACATAGAAATCCACTCCAAAACCAGTCCTAGCAATGAAAATGAGTTGTGTGTACCTAAAATGCAGTCTGGGAAAAGGTCACGGATTGCTCCATGATAACGTGCCCCATGAAATGTTATTGGCCTTCGCATCTTCGTGATAGTGCAAATGAAGCACTATCAGATTCCCCATTCCAGGCTGTTAACAGGAGAAGTACAGGATGAGCATGATGTTGTGTGAAAATCTTCACGCAATTATGCAATCACGACAGGAGCATTCCATTTTTCTCCATTTCTTATCCACATGTGATAATCTCCTTGGTTTCAACTTATGCAAATGTATAAATGAGAGACTCAGGGGGGTTGCAGACTGCCAGAAGTAGTGCAAATTGAGTCCACTTTTAGGATTAGGGTTAGTGCTAGGGAATCATGGGAAGTGTATTTTATTGTGGCACCAGAGCTCTCTGACAGAGAAGGCTCAATGTCTCAGGGGAAAAAACAATTCCCATGATTCCCTAGCACTAACCCTAACCCTAAAAGTGGACTCAATTTGCACTATTTCTGGCAGTCTGCAACCCCCCTCAGTGAGTGCCAGATATCAGCAGCTCTGCTTAGGTCTTGCAAACTTAGGGCAGTGACTTCTTTATTAAATAATCCATTTGCACTGTGGGTCCTTGTTATCTGCTGGGATTTTGTGCCAGGGCTCCCTGTGATTACCAAAATCTGTGGATGCTCAAATCCCATTATATATAATGTAAAATGGTGTCCCTTATATAAAATAGCAAAATCAAGGTTTGTTTTTTGGAATTTATATCTTTTTGGAATATTTTCAAACCATGGATGGTGGAATCTGTGGATAAAGAATCTGTGAATATGGAAGGCTGACTTTAATATGATTTTTCTTTTTACCTAGCTTCCCCTTTACTGAGCATTATTGTCTTTTCTAGTGAATCATGTTGTTTCATGATAATGTCTGAAGTATGATCACTTTAGTTTAGTCATTCAGGCTTCTAGTAAGAATTCAGGCTTGATTTGCTCTTTGTTGTTGTTGTTGTGTGCCTCCAAGTCATTTTTAACTTATGGCAACCCTAAGGTGAACCTATCATAGAGGTTTTCTTTGTACATTTCTTCAGAGGGGGGTTGCCCTTATCTTCCTCTGAGGCTAAGAAAGTGTGACTTTCCCAAGCTCACACAGTGGGTTTTTATGCTCAAGTGGGAAATCAAACCCTGATCACCAGAGTCATAAACTAACGCTCAAACCACATGCTGGCTGCTCTAACATCCATTTACAGTTGCCCCTCCATTCTCTTGAAGTCCGCAGTTTTGCATATTCACAGAGGGGCGACCTCCATTAAAATCAATGGGGCAGGCCCCTGTGGGTGCACCCCATTCAAGCCTCTGTTTTCGTGGGGGGGGGGGGGGGGTCCAGAACGGATCTCCTGCAAAAATGGAGGGCCAATTGTATTTGTCTTTTTTTTTTTTTTTTGCAATCCACGGTAGCCACAAAACTCTCCCCCAGCATCATATTTCCAATGAGTTAATTCTCTTCTCAGCTTTCTTCATTCTCCAGCTTTGATACTGATTCCAAATAGCCAGCTTCCACACACAGCCAGTACCATAACTCTTGTATTTCTCACTTCATCTCCTCTCTGTCTCTTATCCAATATAAAACTTGGTCATGTGCCTGAGTAGGAGATGGAAATGGAATAGACAATCCACTGTTTGTGTGCACTGCCCCTTTGCCCTGCATGCAGATGTTGTGATGCTGTAGCCAGGGGAGGAAAGTTTTGTGTGTATTAGAATCTAGCTTAGGCACTAACTCATGCTTTGAAGCCCTGAGGTTATTTTTTAAATGCTTATGTTGATTTTTTATCTCTTTACTATAAGGCTCCAGTGCTGGTTTTGTTACAAAGGAAGCAGACTTACAAAGGAAGCAGACTCTTAAAATTTTGCTTCGAACCTAACTATTCAGAGAAGAGGGAATGGAACAGTATCTAAAATTAAATAATTCATATATTTATAGGTTTTCTTAATAACTTTGTATAGTTTTAAACTGTATTGTTTTTAAATATGATGTTAGCTGCCTTGAGTACCATTATTGGGAGAAAGTCAGGATATAAATGAATAAAATAAAATAAATTGAACCATGCTCCTGAAAAGAAGAGTTCCAAAGCAATCATCTGCTTACAAATTAGATTTTGTGGTGGGGCTGTGCTGTTCTATATTAAATGCTTCCAAGTGACCAGGGGCTACCAGCTGCTGCATTTCAAATTTAAAAGAGGCGGATGAATCCAGGCAGATGTCTCTGAATGTCTAACAGCTGCCCTGTTATGTGATGCCCCTTTTAACTTTGGAACATGTCCTGTTCAATTTATTATGTGCTCTCCTTCACCTTCCCCACTGACCAAAAACCCACACAACTGTAGAAAAGCAAAGGCAAATGTAGGTATCTCAGACAAGCTATTGTGCACTCATCTGGCAAATTGCTTGGGATGCTCCCCCAAGACATGCCCCTTGAATCCATTACATGCCAGCCGTGCTGTTTGCAAGCTGAGATGACAACATCAAAGCTGTTATATGATACCAGACAAATTCTTGCACTGTTAGAGATCTTATTGTACAATAGGGAGGCATTAACACTGTCTCACAAACTAGCTTTTAATTAAATATCTCATAATAGCATCATGGCATTTTTGCTAACTGTCACAAAGAAGGTCTTAGACTACTTGGGTTCACCTATGTCAACTTTAGGAAAAGGCAAACTACAAGATAAATAAGCACAATCCATTTACAGCACAGTCTGATATATATCTCCCTCCATTGCATCAGCATTGTATTGTATAGAGGATTTATATCAAGTGATAAATGCACTGCCTCTTGCTTGACCTTGATCTTGGTCCTTAGGGTGATGAGTGAAAATGGAGTTAATAATGAAGTATATTAAAATAAGTATTTTGCTATAAAATCATTTTCACCCACCCTGATTTGGTCTTCATGCCCAAGCAGATGCTAATGAGACATTTAAAGGAACCATCTTTCCAGCACTGATGGCTGAATTTCACTATCTTTTCCCTGACAATTTGGACAAGTCCACATGTTCTTTAGAATTGTATCCATCCTTTCTTTTGTTACAGGGTTGTAGCTACAAGGGGGACAAAATGAGGGCATTATCCCCTAAATAAGAATACACACACACACACATTCAGTTCCATATATCTAGCATTGCAGTAATTTAGGAGATTATCACACTGCCTTTCCTCCCAGCCTTGGCACAGGCTGAAACTTTTAAAAACATTTTAAAAAGGAGTGTTATCAGATGCCTCTGTGCCCAGTCTGGAGGCATCCTCTACCGATCTTGGCATCCTGTATTTGATCTGTACTTCTCTGGCACTTTATGAAAGTATGGGAAAATCCCATTCTTTCAAAAAGTGCTGGAGAAATACGGATCAAGTATGGGATGCCTCCAGACTGGGTATGGAGGCATGCAATAACATCCGTTTTTAAAGTTTTTTAAAGTTTCAGCCCATGCTGGGAAGAAAGGAAGTGCGATAATCTCCTTAAACTTTCACTTGAATGTTTAGAAATAGAGTGTAGGCATCCAAACAAAAGAGACAAAAGGTTGCACATTACCCAAGGGATCCATGGTAAGAAATCACAGCTTGCAGTGACCTGTATAAATATATTTGGATATGGTCCAAAGAGCATAATAACAGTCAGGTGGAAGAACACGGATGTGATATTTCTGGAAGAGGCCATTGTGCAGGTATACACTACACAATGGCCTACAAAGGCTACAACTCTTAACACAAGGAATTATCTAAGACTTACTCCTTATGGCCTTAAAAACTAGAGTTTTGGTTATGATGCTAGCTGAGAAAGAACAACCACAGTTGGGCACAATTTTCTATTTGGTATCCACTGATTCAGGTCAACCATGCAAGGCCACAGTATTTTGAAATTTTGACTTTTTCTCAGCTCAGAAGTGCTTTTACAGAACAAAGATTTCGGTAGATGCTTTCTGCATATCTTGAAGGTAGGTTTCTAAGTATTCCAGTTACAGAAAGAACATGTGTATTTGGTTGTAACCAGATTGTTGGCATAATTCATTACCTGCTACTCTCTCCCATTTATTCAGACCCTAGACAATTATTTTGTCACCCATTATTCAGTTATATGCAGACTGCATATCCCAAAAAGTGGTAGTGGAATTGTTAGCTGATACCCGTCAATTCTTCATATACACAGTGGTCCAATTGCATTAGCAGTTAAGAAACTACAGAATCATTTCATTCAGGAACATATTATAGTTTAAGTATTGGTTTTATGTTTTTTCATCCATTGGTTTTATAGGGGTCTGTAAATATGGTTTTAAAGTAATGTCTAATTTTTTTTAAAAAAATTATGTTCTATTTCATATATTGTAAATGCTTTGGGGTACATATTTCGTACAATAAAGTTTATGACTGACATGTCTAAGTTCTCTCTCATTAGGTTGGGGATATCATTCACATATTTCCTTTTCCAGAAGCTTGAACAAATTGGATGGCTGGAAGCAACAGCTGGATGATAAAGGTGTTTGGATGCAATTATAATGGCTGCTTCTGTACCAGACCCCAAAGAAATTATCACTTTGGTCATTCCTGCATATGAGTTAAGAAAGCAAAGTCCAGGTTTTGGGTGATGACCTGGATGTGGTTTTCTACAGATTTGTTTCTCCATACTAAAAGACTAAAATGTCTCCTGCAGTTTACCCGTAGTTACTGGCAGTTAAGAGGTTTAAGCTAAATTATGTGGGAGTGTTTGGCCTCACTGTTTCTGCCTTTGGTCCCTTCCACCACTGGATTTCACCATGTCCCAAAGGAATTTCAGTCCACAGACTGAGAAGAGGTTTCTACCTTGGATCAGGAATGTTCTCAAGGAACATCAGTAGTGTTTTAGTGCTTGCACCCACAGAGCAGTTGCTGCAAGAGTATTCCTCCAAGTTGGTGACTGACAGTGCTGTTGGTACATTAGTTTACTAAAGTGTGTGGCCATGTAACAGTACAATTGCTTGGCTTGCTTGTTTTACTATCTATGTGACTGAGGAATTCTAGGATTTGTAGTTTTGTGAGATAGCCTTCTCGGTCAGAGAGCTTTGGGGCCCCACCAAACTACAAATCTCAGATTTCCATACCAGTTAAAGCAATGCCAAACTCCATTATTTCTGAAGTGGAGATGCAGCCTGGGTCTGAGTGACAAGTAAGGTCTCATCCCCTGCCAATGTGGATGGATGTCACTGAAATATTGCTCACTCACATTTCTATTGCTTGTTTAATCATGCCTCCATTCCTGGCTGTCACTTTACTGACAAATGTGCAAGAACTTGCCTCCAGGTATATAGGACTGACAGATTTAGATGTCACCAGACAATATAATTCTGAGTCCTCCTCTTTAGCATCCATATATCCCTTTAGATCTCTGAAAACTAGCAACATAAACCATTTTCTCCACTGTTTTTTTAATAGTTCTTTTCCTTTGTCTTGTCTTTAGATGATTTGTCTCCCAGGACTTTCAGTTTTTCTTAATTCATCTCTACACACCCTTTCAACTTCTTAATATGCTTTTTGAAATATGATGCCCAGAAAATATCAGAATTCTCCTGATAAGATATGAACTGTATGGGTTGAAAAGAATATTATTTCTTTCTCTACAGTTTTTGATATGATGGCAATTCTTCTATAAGGTGTTTTAGTGAGTTGACTTCCTCAGCTCACACATTAGTATGGAGTATGTCCTTTATTAGTAATCTCCATCATGTTTCCCAGCAGCTGATACTGAGATTGTGTCTACCAAGTGTTATGATAACCAGAAAAGTTGAGTTACAAATGGTGCAGATGAACAAATCCAGAGTCTGGAATCCACTACAAATTTGTCTAGGATTAAACTCCATCAAAAATAGGGTGCACCTACACTGTAGAAATAATACAGTTTGACACCACTTTAAGTGATGCAATTCTAGCCTATGGAATCCTGGGATTTGTAGTTTTACAAGGTCTTGAGGTTTCATGCTGGCACCTCACAAACCTACAAATCCCAGGATTCTGTAGAATGGAGCCATGGCAGTTACTGTGGTGTCAAACTGCATTATTTCTACAGTATAGATGCACCCATAATGTGCATTTATTTACTTCTAAATAAACATACGTAGGATTTCCCTACATGCCAGCTGAAGCAAACCTTTAAAAATAGTCTTGTAGCACATTAAAGATAATTAAAGATTTACTGTGGCATGAGCTTCCTTCATGACTGAAGCACTTTCTTCACATGCATGAATGTAATTTACTATCAGAAAAATGTAAACAATAAAACAAGAATTCTGTACTGTCAAAATTCAAATATATTCAAGGAAAGCATAAAGACCACATACAATAGCAATAGTACTCCTAGAACTGCCACACTAATTTCACGTCTGTGGTAGTGGGGTGTTACAATTAGTGGTTCTGATTGGTTTTGATATCAAGACCTCTTTTCAGTTCCAGTCATGGCCCTATGCTGAAAGATGCCTATATAGCCATGAGCTCAAGGCTGAGTGTCACATAGGCACTCCAAACCTGCATTTACAACCATTTGCAGATCAAAAAGGCCAGACTTAGGAGCTGCAAAAACAGGATATTCACACCTAGATGATTTATGAGGGCCTTCTAGGATGAGTCTGGCTGAAGATGAGATTGCATCAACATACTATCTCCCCTCTTTTGGAAATTGTCTATTTCAAAGCATAGCAAAAGGAATCCTTTGATATACAATAGCAACTCTTTGCCTCAGCCTAGTCTTCAGGGTATAAATGCTTCTTCCCAAAATCTCAGGAAGGGAGTCTGGATAGATGTCATGATGCCTGCCATTGTGAGCTCTAACTAGAGTTCTCAGCTCTGTTTGTTGTCCTTTCCCTGTCATAATGGTTGAGTCTACCTCTTCATTCATCGTTGGAGCAGCCTTCTTTCAGGTAATTATCACCATTAGAAAGCCTTGTGTTTCTTATCCAAGCTACTCCTGAGTTCTTGTGTGTGTGTGTGCATGTATGTTAGGGTGTTTTTGTATGTTTGATCCTCTGTATATGTGTTTGTTTACTTATTGATTTATTTTTCTCTCTTAATAAAAGTACCATTCTTTTGGACAAATGCAGTCTCTGCAGGAACTGTTCCCTCTAGCCCCCTGCATACAATGGGTTGGATCTTATTTACTATTTTTGAGCTAATTATAAATTCCCCAAGGTCAGGTTCTCATTACAATTGGTGGAGAATGCGGGCAATCCCCAAGGTTTGGACATCCTGACGTGCACACAGATTGTTCAAAGCTTGGATGTGCAGGCTAAAAGAGGTGGAGAGTTTCTGCAGACAGCAGAGCTCAAATGGTAGGGGAAAGGGAGTGTGTGTGTCTTACAGGAAAAGGAGTGTGGTTTTCTATATGTAAGTTTCTGTGTGCTGTTCTTTACGTGACTCTCTGTGTTCTTTATGTGAAGCTCTGTGCTGTTCTTTCTGTGACTCTGTGTCATTCCTTATGTGAGCCTTGTGTGAATTGGGAGAAGTTGTCAGGAAATGCTCTGACCAAGCACCCTGATAATTTCTCCACTCCAACTCTGAATTTTGAACCCTGCAGCCAAATCCAGGCATTTGTGCTGCAGTGCAAAATATTTGTGTCATCCAAGGGTGAGACATAATCTGAAATGAAATTAAATATACTGAAAACTTCTCATTCTGAAATTTTATCCCTACATTTTCTTTTAAAGTTGTTTTGCTGGAGAATTGTGATTTGCCTGATAGCATCGTGAATATGCTTTGAGAAGAAACTGTTCTCCCATTAGGTGCTGCCAATCTTTATGTCAGATTTGTGTCCATTTATTTATAGAGGCTGAAGTATTTTTCCTAGGGAGACGGCACAAAGGGTTGTTTGGCAGGTGATGACATACTCTAGAAAGTGAGTGGTCCCATGGCAGAATCACTTACAAAACATCTAGCAGGATGAAAAATAGTAAGTGAAATGGAATTTACACTGGCAGACAGTAGTTGGGATTCAGACTGTACCACATTTTACTTTCACCTGTGTCAAAAAATAAAAATAATAAAAATAATTGTGATTAGAAAATTAGCACTACTGTGAAAATGCTGCCCTACAATTGTCTCTCATCCTATAACTTTTTGGAGGGATTTGCATTTAAAGTGGGCCAGCTGGCAAAATGCCACCCATTCTTACAACCTGAAGAGACATGATTGATTTCACTACTCCAAGATTCTGCCACACCCCTGCTGCTGCATATGTAGATTTCTATTATTTATTTACTTCATTTATATGCCACCTTTCTCCCAGAATGGGACCCAAGGTGGCTTCTACAAATAGCAAATTAAAAACTTTTACCATTAATTTTAAAAAAACAATGAATCGTGGAATCAAATGAAACATCCCCACATTAAACACAATAAAGTCATTTTAAAGCCATACAAAAGTTAAAAACAAATATAAACATTCATCTAAATAAGAACCTTCCCTGCTTAACCATTAAAAGCCTGCATAAACAGAAATGCCTTTGCCTACCAGTGAAAGAAAAGTAGGAAGGAGGCCACAAAAAGAAGTTCCAGAGGGTGAGAGCCTCCACTGTCCTCACCAACGACTTTTTCGCTTGGCATTTTAAAATGACTCAAGCCCCCTGGGCTGCAGTCGGGATGTGGAATGGAGGCGGGGATTATCGCAAGCTAAATCGCCAGATCGCCATCTGCCATCCACCATCAGCCCGAGACCAAGCTGGGCTCAGCCAATACTTTTTAGAAACCAGGACACTTTCTGGTTTCTAAAAAGCGCTGCCCAGCTGGGCCCCAGGCTGCTGGCGGATGGCAATTCATTGTCAATTTATCTTGCGATAATCCCCGCCTCTATCCCACCTCCCGGCTGCAGCCCAGGAGGCTTAGGCTTGAGTTGTTTAAAACACCAAGAGATAAAGTGGCAAGTGAGCTTATGATGGTGGCAAGACTGAGAGAAAACCTTTCCTTGAAGATCTTATCATTCTTTCAGGTTCTTATGGGGGAGGTACAGTCTTTCAGATAGATCACTTGATAGATCACAAACTTTGGATGTGTTACTTTTCAGACGGCAACCCCCAGAATCACCCTTGGCCATCAACCTTGGCCAACTGAAGAACTGGACCATGCTGGTGGGGGATTCTGAGAGTGACACTCCCAAGAAAATAGTTCCCTCCCCCTGTAAGTTTTGGTAATGAAGCCAGTTATTTATACAGCTTTCTATATTGCTATTTGCTGTGAAGAAACGAAAGACTGTAGATAAAACTAAGCAGTGTAGGGCATTCAGATTGGTATTGCATGAAAACAGTTTTTTATACTATTAAATAATTTCCCATCAATCATTCCATAATCTAAAGTTGGAATATATATGACAGTGATTTTGACTTTTTCAGTAAATTCTAAAAAGTCAGTACTGCCCCGTTGCCATTAGCCTTCAATAATAGTTCTGCCTTTCCTTTACCAATACATGAATATGATGGAACACGTTGCACATTTTCCACTGCTAGTTCTTAAGTGCATTTCATTGCTACTTTGACAGCATATGACCCTTTGCACATTTATCTGGCAGTCAGTCCCTCTGTAAACAGTTTATTTCCAAGTGAACAGTATTTTTTAAGCATTTCTATTTATGGTAGAAATCAATTGACATTTGATTACTTTTGAAGGTGTTTATTTGCCCTGCCCTTCTTCCAGGTAGCTCAGGCCAACATACATGCAGAGATGGCACTCTTTGGATGCCTCTGGCAGCAAGGTTTAAGTGTCAAGACTAGATTCTTCTGTTGCAGGTGCAAAAATAACTTGACAGGCCTTGGGTGGTTGGAGATGCCATTTGCTGCTCAGCCCTGGTAACAAAATGACTTTGGCTGTCCTTGGTAAGATAATAAAATTCTTCTGTCATATCATGTTTAAAGGTAACACACACACATACACTTATTCTTAGAAGTTCATCTGGACCCTGGAACTTTTGGAAACCTGTCCTCCTTTGTATGGGACAAACACTCCCATGAAATTGTGTGGCTGGTATGAGGCCAAGTTCCAGGTTGTCTCTGATATTTCTTGTTAGTTTTTACAGTGTCATAAGACTTTTTGTTGTTTCAAATGCAATAAACTGAAAAACTAACTTCATATTACCCTCCATATTCCACAGATTCCTTATCCACAGACTCAACACGGTTTGGAATATATATATATATATATATATATACATTCCAAAAAGGAAAACTTGATTTTGCCATTTTATATACAGTAAGGGAAAACATTTTGTTACATCATTTTATTTAGTGGGACTTGATTTTGGTATCCATAGGAGGTGCTGGAACCAAATCCCAGTGGATACCAATGGCCCACTGTATGATATGCGTGTAGTATTGCCAGTGGCAAAGATAGGGGCTATGCAGATGGACAGCTCTGGGCCACCCCTCCTAGCCGCAGATTGAGGCCGTGGCAACCGCGTGGCGTGGCCTCGATCCTCCCTTTTGCCACCCCTGAGAGGAGCGGCAAAAGGGCACCCTAAGAGCCGGCGCATGGCTCTTTAGCGCTCCTTCCAGCGCAGTGCATAAAAACACTGCGCTGGAAGGAGGTCCTGACACCACGTGCCATGAGTAACGGCGCATGGCATCAGGACATTGTCGGGCTGGGGTTGGGGCGGCCGGCATGCAGCTGTCCCTCCCCATCTCTGCCTCCAGGCCAGCCCTTTGGGCCAGTCTGCAGAGTCCTATAGAAGGGAGAAACTAACAAAGTACTGAGATATGGTATGTTAACTAAATACAATATATCCCAATTAAATGAAACCACCACTTAAACATGATACTGAATTATATTTTACAATGGCACCATGTAGCTAACAGCGAAAACCATCAAATGTCCTTACAAAATATTAAATAAAACAGAGTTCCTCAATTAAAGTCCAAATGTTATCCCAAGTGCTGCAGAAAACAAGTACAGTCGCCCCTCCCAATTCATGGGGGATCCGTTCTGGAACCCCCCGCGAATTGGGAAAATCACCAATATTGGAGCCCCATTGATTTCAATGGGGGCGTGCTCCTGCGCGTGCACCATTTTGTCCCTCATGGCTTGCCGTCTGCGAAGGAGCGAGGGATGCGAACAGCAAGACTGCAAACAGCAAGAGACAAGTGTAGTTGTAAATTGAGGCTGGTGGACTAAATTTCACAGATTGTAAGCAACATTCTCTTTAGTCTTCACAGTAAGGTTGTTATATCAATGATGAGTAACAAACAAGTAGCAAATAAATGAATACTGTGGAAGAAAAATAATTCTGGTAGCCAATTCTTCTGATAGTAAAGCAAAACATTCTGATAGCACAATCTTTGTGGTAGCAAGTAGCAAGATGACTACCTCCGGAGTTTTTATACAGCCTTTTTGATATATGAATCTTCTTCAGTTGTCATGGATTATATATCTCAGCTCACACTAAACTCCATAATTCAGTGTTCAAGATGCTGTTTTCAACAATCCTTCCCAGCATTCTAAATATGTAAAAATAACACTATAAAATACCCCATGTCTTTTATCATTTCTTAACATTAGAAAAAAAAAATACCATTTCTTAACATTAGAAGCTTACTTCTCTTTTGGCACAAACTATTTCCCATTTAACAAAATCAGTCTTTACACTTTTTTCTGCAGGAAATTTTATACAAACTCTGAGCAATGGTTTGCAGGTGAAATTCCAATACAGTAAATTCTCTTAAGGGCACATGACTGTAACACTTCACATGAATACTACAACTCCCATGTACTGAAACCCTGGATCAGGCTGAAACCCAATACCATCAACATACAATAATGCAATCCTTTAGTTATACCATCTAGTAATGAAGATAATAATGAAGGGATGATCTAGTAACGAAGAAAGTAATGAAGGGATGCAGTGACTAAAGTGGTTAAGACACTGACTCTGTTGATTGCAAGATCAGTAAGGTGACAGTTCGAGGCCCAGGTGCTGCATGATGGGGTGAGCTCCTGTCACTAGTCCCAGCTTCTGCCAACCTAGCAGTTTGAAAGCATGCAAATGCAAGTAGATAAATAGGTACCACTTCATAGTGGGGAGGTAAACAGCTTCTGTGCAGTCATGCTGGCCACATGATCACAGAGTAGTCTCTGACAACACTGGCTCTTCGGCTTAGTAATGGAGATGAGCACTGCCTCCTACGATCGGACACGACTTGACAACCTTGTCAACAGGGAATACCTTTATTTTTACCTTTAATGAAGATAATATTTGAACTACTTAAAAAAAATCTAATACAGGAATTTGTATAATATCAACACACTATGATTCTCATTAATCTAACCCTGACATACTGAGGAGAAAACTGAGATTGTAGCATTACTCTATACTCTATAGCAGGGGTAGGCAACCTTTCCCCTTTAAGGGCCGAGGAACTTCAGCTCCCAGAAGCCTCAGCCATGTTGGCCAATAGTCCCATGTTGGCCAATAGCTCCTGGGATTCTGGGAGCTGAAGTCCCTTGGCCCTTAAAGGGGAAAGGTTGCCTACCCCTGCTCTATAGGAACCCAGAATATACTGAGTTTACAAAATCATATGGTGAGTGTGTTAAAATAAATGGGACTTTCAAGGGTGGGACTTCCAGGGTGGGGCGGGGCATCTGGGGACAGGACTTCTGCCTTCCAGGGATGGGACTTCGGGGGGAAAACCCAAGGAACACTCTCTCAGCTTCAGACTAGCAATAGCAACCCCCTCCCTGACAAAACTTGCCAAGAAAACTCCATGATAGTTTCATCTTAGGATTGCCATAAGTCGGAAATGACTTAAGGCACCACACACACAAGTCACATTCTCTCAGCCTCAGAGGAGGACAATGGAAATCCTCCTCTGACGAAGCTTGCCACATGATAGTTTCACCTTAGGGTCGCCAGGAACCGGTGCTTGGAAGGGAGGGAGGGAGAGAAGGAGGGTGCTCTGGGCCCATACATTGGAAATGACTTGGAGGCACATAACAAGAAGAAGAAGAAGCAGAATAAAGCACAGAAGGCACAGCACAAGAATAAGAACAAAGACAGATAGCGCTTTGAGCGTCCAGCTCTGGAGACGAGGATCACAGCCCAGCCATGAAACCCATTGGGAGACCTTAAGCAAGCCACACTCTCTCAGCCTCAGAGTGTGGCCATGGCAAAAAAATACACCTTTCTGAAGAAATCTTGTCAAGAAAACCCTGTGATAGGCTCCCCTTAGAGTCGCCCTTAGTCAGGAAAGACTTCAAAGTACACAAAAACGGGGGCAAGTTACACTCTCTCAGCCTCAGAGGATAGTCATGGCAAAAAAAAAACCTTTTGAAAAAAAACTTGTCAAGAAAACCCCATGACAGGGTCATCAGAAACACCCAGTCACACTCTCTCAGCCTCAGAGACAGAAATGGCAAACCTCCACTAATCAAGCTTGCCAGTAACCCTCCGTGATAGAGTCACCAGAAACATTTGAAGGCACACAACACACACACACACACACACACAAAATCACAATCTGTCAGCCTCCGAGGACAGCAATGGCAAACCTCCTCTGATGAAATTTACCAAGAATCCCCCACCCCCATGGTAGGGTCACCTTAGAGTCGCCAGAAATGAATTGAAGGCACACAACAACATACCAAAGTCTGGGAGGAGGAGGAGAAGAAAGTAATGGTGTCCCCCAGACGGGGCAGGGCTTCCAGTCGGAAGTGGCAGGGCATCCGGCATGCCTTGTCAGGTCTGGGTTTTCACCCTACTTGTTCAACTTATATGTAGAACATATTGTAAGAAAAGCAGGCTTGAACACAGAAGAAGGAGAAGTGAAAATAGGAGGAAGGAATATCAACAATCTAAGATATGCAGATGACACCATAGTACTAGCGTTCATTTTTTCTTCATTTTTTAAAAAGAATTAGTTCTGTAGTGTTGTGCTACATCCTATACACAGTAGCATGTGTGCAAGCCCCACCGAATTTAGCAGAATTTACACCTGAGTAATCATATCAGGGGTAACATTGCTGGACAGGATATCAACTTGGATTGAATGTGTTTATCCACTGACCTGTACCTATTGACTTACTACTGAATAAAATGCATGAGTAAACACCAGAGAGATAAAACATTACACTCAATGTTGGCTTTTTTCCCTACTCTAGCTTGTTTTTATGAGGATATTTTTAGTAATAAATTCACATTATCCAGTTTATAACTTGCCAAATGCCTATTTGTGACTATTAATGGCCCACGTATTCACTCAAATAGGAGTATGGTATGACCGACTGCCCACACTTTCCACATTAAAAATCTGTTCTTTCACAAGATGATACAACCGTAGCTCAGGTTGCAATTAGTCCCATCAGAGTTTTGCTACTCAGGTCAATGGGAGGAGGATTGTACCCTTGATTAGCAATATTGGAGTTTATTACATGGGAGGGAAGCACCCAAATCCCGTGGATGAACAGGATTTAAATCCGAGAATATCCTGCAAAAGCAGGATTGTTTTCAGATGACGTCGGGCTAATTGTGCATTAACGCGACATTGACCTGTGCAGAAAGTTGCAAAATCGCACCACTTTTTACTTTCAGGAAAATCCTGAAAGTACAAAGTGGCAGGATTTTGTCCACTTTCTGCACGGGTTAATGTCACGTTAATGCTCAATTAGACTGTCATGTCTGAAAACAATCCCGCTTTTGTAGGATATTCTTGGGATTTAAACCCCATTGACCCACGGGATTTGGGCGTTTTGTCGCCTGTGTGATAAACTCCATAATAGTCATAATAAAAGTGCTGTTTCAGCAGCAGCAGGCACACATCCCTCTCAGCTATTCATGGGTTTCTTTTTGAGCAAGCACTTTCATTAAGGCCATCTGAGAAGCTGTTCAGGCACTGATTGCTTTTTCAGACATCCTTGTGTCTGATTAGAGCCTTTCTGGAGTAGCTATCAGCATTAATAGTCAACTGGTGCCATAACTAGAGTAGCCATGTGTCCTACTTTATTTACAGAGGACAGTCATCTATCTGAAGGATGTCAAAAGACAACCATGGCCCACTGTTTCAAGGTGTCCTCCTGTTGAAGAGGTTTTGAGTCCTATTTAAAGGTAAAGACATTAGTTAAGAATTGTATTGGGCTGGTTTGCTAGAATAATGTTTTATACTAGTTATACTTGGCAATTTTTGTTTTATCATCTCTATTTTGTATTGGTGCCAAATTTTAAAATGTGAGTTTACCAACTGGCTCTTTTAATAAGGAATTGCAATGGCTTATAGCTTTTAGCAATAAAGTTTGCCTCACTTCACTGATGAAGACTTCTATGCAGAGAGAGAGAGACAAAGAGAGAGGAGGATTTGCAGTTGCCCTTCAACAGCACTGTGGGGTCCGTTCACACTACAGAGTTATAGTGCTATTATTCCACTTTAACTTCTGTGGTTCCATCCCATGGAATCCTGGGACTGATAGTTAAGCAAGTTATAATTCTCAGCCAGAGTGCTCCAATGTCTCACCTAACTACAAAACCCAGAATTCCATATGATACTTAAAGAAAGGTAGCAGTACCTCTGTGTGCATGCTTGATCAAGAACTAAGCTCTCGGTTTTTCTTAGAAAATCCAATCCTAGTTGCCATCCCTATTCAACTTCCTCTCTGTCCCTGGCTGTAGTTTCCATAACCACAGAGAGAGACCATTTATTTCTTGCTATTCTTAAATGGGTGGAAATCAGAAACCCCTGCTAATCTGTTTTAAATCATCCAGATTCCTACCAAACATTGCAGTCTATTTTTTCCACCCTTATTTCAATGTCTTCTGTATCGTGATGTGACAGATATCACTTAATTGCTTCTATGGAAAAAGAATGTTTTATTGTACTCCATGCTAGCTTTTTAAAACTCATAGCACATAGAAAACTAGCTGATTTCTAACATGTTGATTTCCAAGGGACACAGCTTATTTGTTTTTAACATGACAGTATTCCAAAATGCAACATCCACTACATGCAAACTGACGTTATTGAGCCATGGAGGATATTTTACCTCATATCCTATTGTTTCACAGGGAGGAGGGCACACAACAGCAATAACAACAACAATAACCTTTAAGACTCCACAAAACATCTTGTTGTTATTTGGGGTTTTGCACCACAACTCTCAGATTCCATGCTGGCCTGGGGATTCTGGGAGTTTAGTCCAAAAACAAAAAAAGCAACTTTCCTAGGCTCAGCTTCAAATTGTGGAAAGTGATGCTGCATGCCACACAGCCTTCTCACCATCATTTCCTCTTGTCAGGCTGTTCTAAACACTTCTTTTTACTCACTGCAGGTTTTGTTATTATGAAGTGATCCCTGACCCAGCAAAATAATATATTCTACGATTCTCATTTTTATGGGATTTCCCATCCCTTGCTTTCCCTGCAGTAGTAAGAAGTCCTCTCCAGCCTCTGTTATTACTTTCTGCGTGTCACATAAAGTTGCTAGGAAACCTGTGAATAGTAACTCATTTATTACACATCTACAATACATTACTCATGTATTTTTTATTTTAAAAAACAGACTGCTATTATTTAAACTGTTAGTTTTACACATATTCTAAGAAGGCATTTGTTCACTGAAATTGCTTTATCTGCTTAAACAGCGATGCAAAATTGTACTATTATTACAGCTTTTATTGTACAAGCTCGCTCACTCCATTCTCCATGTAGTTTCAAGAGGTCTATTAGTCAGTGACTTGGTATGAGAGAGCAGGGAATATATGATAGCTGAAGCTCAGATCGCCAGTACAATCACTGAATAATTGAATCTTAAGAGTTGGAAGGGATGACAAGGGCCAACCCACTGCCATACACTACTAAAGCTCTTCTGAAAGACGCCCAACCTCTGTTTAAAGATGGAGAGCCCATCACTCCCCAAAGCAGTCCACTCCACTGTAAAACAATTTAAAAAGTTCTTAATGCTTATGCAGACTCTTTTGTTCTAATTTGAAACCATTGGTTCATTGATCCATGTTCTAGTCTCTGGAACAGCAGAAAACAAGCTGCCTCTTTCTTCTGTATGGTATCCCTGGTTCACATGGTCTGAATATTTTTAATTTTTCACCACATGAGGTAACTGGCCTTGCATTTGCACATTCTCCTCTAGCATGAATACATAAAATGCAAAGATTCTGAAACTTGCAGCTGACTGAAGTGATAAAATGGCTTGAAATGCAACATACAAATCAAGGCCTAATATGTTTTCCCCTCAGTATTGCCCCATACAACTGCGGAGCATCTATGTCACTTAGGTGCAGAATCTGCTCCCAAAACATGTTCATAACCTTAGATAGCTCATTTTATTAGGTCAATAATAGATAGATACTAGGGCCCTGTTTGCACAGCCCAAATAACATGTCTTCCCCCTGTTCCCATTGCGATCAGTACAGATGACACAGGGCCCAATCCCTGTTTCTGATGTAAACTGTCCAGATGACTTATGGCCACTTCATCACCAAACTGTAGCCATAGGACAGATTTTGACAACCCACCTTTTGCTCCAGATCTTCTGGGAAAATTCAGAGCCCTCCAGAGCAATGCTGGGCAGCTGTTTACAACGCATGCTGCCTGCCACCTCTGGTCTCCAGAGTCATATTCCAGTACTCCAATTATTACACCACATGGTCTTTTTGAGTCCAGGACCACACTGTGTTATTTTGACTCTGTTCAACTCTGTGTATACTTTTCAGTGTGAACTAGGGCTTATGTATATGGCCTCTATTGGGGGGTTGGGGGTTGGTGTGTGCTCATCACAATTGTGCAAGCAACTTAGTACAGTATGGTGTTTGCATGTTATTTCTTTGAGGCAGGAGGACTTGTGAGCACAAGAAATTGCTGCACGTCTTAGAGACAGAAGATATTTTCTGTATGGAACTTCCTTCATAACTTGCTAATAATGTAAACTTTACTTTTAAAAGTCAGCAAGAATTCCTTCTGGTTCACGATGAAGTTTCAAGTATAGTAAAGGAAAGCCTAAGCTTACACCAACCCCTTGCTGTGATCAATTTCCTGTAGAGCAGTTCTCAACCTTTGTTCTTCCATTTCAACTCCTACAAGCCCTAACCATTGGTTATATTGGCTGGAGATTCTGGGAATGAGAGTGCAAAACACCTGAAGGACCTGAAGTTTGAAACCACAAATGTATGCCATCCAGTCTTTTAGCAGTTTCTATACCTCTCAGTAGATAACTGATGATATGTATAATATAGACATCATCTTAGCCAATAAATAAATGGATAACTGAGATTATGCACCATTTAATTATCTTCCTGATATCTTCATCTTTTCTTCATTTTAATATGCCTCATATTATGGCCAGTGAAGAAAGCAGATAGGAAGAAAATACAGTAAGATCATTTGAGATGTGGTGCTATAGCAAAGTGCTGAGGAAATCGTGGACATCCAAGAAGTCAAACAAATGGGTGCTGGACCAGATCAAGCTGGAACTTTCTCTGGAAACCAAGATGACTAAATTCAGGCTGCCATACTTTGGCCACATCATGAGGAAATAAATCATTAGAAAAGAATAATGCTAGGAAAGATGGAAGGCAATAGAAAGAGAGGAAGACTACATGCCAGATGGTTAGACTTGATCAAGGAAGCACAGGCCTGGGCCTGCAGGACCTGAGCAGATAGCATAAGGACCAGGGAGATTGGAAATGTCTCATTCACAGGGTCATTGACTCAAGGGCAGTTAACAACAAATAACAACATAGAATTGTGATACATAGTTCTACTTGTGGTGTTAGATCTGTCTGCAATGGCTCATTCACATATTCAAGTCAGGTCACATTCAGGTGAACGAGCCAAGAGATGGCCAAAGCACCTTTGTCTAAAGAGTCATATACCAGAATCTACTGAGTCACGGTATCTACTAATATTGTGCTTGCTTGATCACCAATGCTCCCAATCAACAGTCATGCTTTTTCAAAAACTTTTGCAAACCACCCCTTCATATTTCACTACTATCACCTTTCTCTTTTCAGCCAGGGGACAGAGAAGAGGAAGCACAAGTCTCTTTTCCTCCTCTAGTACACATACACACACAAAGATCTTTTTTATATATAAAATTACCAGCTTGCTAGATGAAGGGAATGCAGTAGACATAGCATATCCTGATTTCAGTAAGGCTTTTGACAAGGTCCCCCACAATATTCTTGCAAACAAAAAGAGTAAAATGTGGGCTAGACAATATAACTGTTAGATGGATTAGTAACTGGTTGACTGACTGAACCCAAAGGTTGCTCAGCAATGGCTCCTCTTCATCCCGGAGAGAAGTGACCAGTGGGGTGCCACAGGGTTCTGCCCTGGGCCCAGTGCTCTTCAACATCTTTATCAATTATTGGATGAAAGAATAGGGGGCATGCTTCTCAAATTTACAGATGACACCAAATTAGGAGGAATAGCTAATACCCCAGAAGATAGGATGAAAATTTAAAATGATCTTAATAGATTAGAAATCTGGGCCAAAGCTAACAAAATGAATTTCAACACAGAGAAAGGTAGTGCACTTAGGGCAAAAGATGAAATGCATAGATATAAGATGGGAGACACCTGGTTTAATGAGACTATGTGTGAAAGGGATCTAGGGGTCCTAGTAGACCACAAGTTGAACATGAGTCAAAAGTGTGATGCCACAGCTAAAAAGGTCAATGCAATTTTGGGCTGCATTAATAGAAGTATAGTATCTAGATCAAGGGAAGTAATGCCACTTTATTCTGATTTGGTCAGGCCCCACCTGGAATAATGTGTCCAGTTCTGGGTACCACAATTCAAAAAGGATGTTGAAAAACTGGAGCATGTCCAGAGGAGGGCAACTAAAATGGTGAAAAGTCTGGAAACCATGCCCTACGAGGAACGACTTAGGAAGCTGTGTATGTTTAGCCTGGAGAAGAGACAGTTAAGGGGATACGATAGCTCTCTTTAAATATCTGAAGGGATGTCATATTGAGGAGGGAGCGCTTGTTTTCTGCTGCTCTAGAGAACAGGACCTGGAACAATGGATGCAAGCTCCAGGAAAAGAGGATCCACCTCAACATTAGGAGGAACTTCCTGACAGTAAGGGCTGTTTGACAGTGGAACACACTCCATCGGAGTGTGGTGGAGTCTCCTTCTTTGGAGGTCTTGAAACAGAGGCTGGATGGCCATCTGTTGGGGATGCTTTGATTTTGAGTTCCTACATGGCAGGGGGTTGGATTGGATGACCCTTAAGGTCTCTTCCAACTCTATGATTCTAAGAGTTTGTTTAAACCCTTTTTTATTCACTTTATCAAATTTATGGTAAGAGAAATTATAGCTGTCTTCTGAAACAATTTGGCCATTCTACGCAATTAATTACATACTCAAAATACTGGTTCAGTAGGTGTAGAAATGCTGAGATTATAAAGCTGTTTTTCAGTTATTAATATTTGAGCGATATTGGCATAGTAACACAAACTCATTGGTATACACACATAAAAAAATAGTAGTTCAATAATGCCACCTATTGGTACAAGGAGGAAATGAATGTTATAGAAAACAGAAAAATCTATTGTCAAATTAACAAGGAGATACACAACGGATGCAAACTTTTTTTTTTTTAAATGACTAAAATGCAATGTGTATGACTTGGGGAAAAGAGAAAATTTTGTGCCTGATCACACATGAAGCCAGCCCAACCTTAGTTATTTGAGCTAAAAGTTCAGGCCTTTGTAGTAGCAGGACCAGCTTTTATTGTCGCCTCTACTTTTTTTTTTTTTTTAGCCTCTCCACAAAAAATACTAAGGGAGGAAAAAAACCTAGTTTTTTGAACTGCATCAATAAAGACAAGAAAGAGGGGAAATTATTAAGAAGAATGAAAAGGGGCTAACCTCTGGAAATGATTACTTTGAAATATTTCCAAACCAGTCAAGAAAGTAGAGAAATTCCCAACAACAACTTTCACACCCTCTCCAATCAGATCAAGTTGTCCTTTGTTACTTTCCCCCCGCTTCACAGGCTGCTATTCTCTAAAAGTTGCATGTAAGGCTGCTTGAGGCCCTGGACCAAAACTAGGCCCCCCTTCTGCATTTGTGTAACATCAGAGTGTGATCAAGATGGCCAAAGTTATTAATGAGGAAAACACACAATCTAGGAGATGTTGCAGCAATTTGCTTTTGCCTGAGCCTACTGGGAAAGGCAAGATTCTGCCCCCTCTTCTCCTTCTCTCCTCCATCCCACTGAAATAATTGAGTACAAATTGCTTTTACATTTTGAAGTAAGTTTGCATCAAGTACGATGCACACGAGGGGAAAGTACAAGGGGCAAAGAAAAACTGGGACATTTTAAAAGCAGCTGAAAAAGTGGGATGACAAAATTAATTGGGACAGTTGTAAGGTATGGTAACCTATTAATTAATTAATTAGTACTTTGGGTTTTAATTTTTTATTTATCATTCATTCAATTAATTAATTATTTGAATGAATGATAAATAAATGAAACCCAAAGTACACTGGATAGCAGCACACACATCTTTCTGTGTTCAATCTTCCAGTGAAAGTATCAATCTGATACCATGCATTGTACACAACTGCTCAAGCAACACACAAAGTACTAATCATAACAGAAAATCAGGAGATCTTAGAAGAGAATGGGGAAGGAGATTGCAAGAAACTATAGTGCAGCTACACTGTCGAGATAATGCAGTTTGACACCACTTTAAGTGCTGCAGCTCCATTCTATGGAATCCTGGGATTTGTAGTTTTACAAGGTCTTTAGCCTTCTTCACCAAAGAGTGCTGGTGCCTTACAAAGCTACAAATCCCAGGATTCTGTAGGATAGAACCATGGCAGTTAAAGTGGTGTCCAAGTGCATTATTTCTACAGTGTAGATGCACCAAAGAGTCTATTACACCTTTTATCCATCTTCTTTCTTCAGCACTGAGCAGCCTAAAGCAATTTCATCAATTGAAACATTGATAATCCAGCCCCGGTTTCTGTGACAAGCATACTCTAGTCATTTCCATGTTGAGAAGAGCTGTGCTCATTGAATATGGCCAATGTGGATAGTGAATAATAATAATAATAATAATAATAATAATAATAATAATTTATTTGTATACCGCCCTATGGCGAACCAATCCGGGCGGTGAACAGAATAAAATGCAATATACAATGAGTACAATCTAAAACACACCAACCCCCCTCCCCCCTTAAAAAACTATTAAATCGAATCAAATTAAAACAGAATACAATTAATAGAATAATAAAATTAATACAAACCAATAAATAACCCTGCCAAGGGAATTTAACGAATATTTTGAGAACAGTCGGTGCTAGTTTTAAGGTCTCAGGCCGGGTGATTCAATCTGGAAAGGCCTGCCGGAAGAGATCCGTCTTGACAGCCTTTTTAAAGCTATCCAAAGATGTTAATTGACGGATCTCATCCGGCAGGCTGTTCCAGAGTCTGGGAGCAACAACTGAGAAAGCCCCCTGGGAGGTCCCCACCAGCCTTGTTTTTTGCAGCTGTAGTAGGTTCCTCCCAGAGGATCGGAGAGCGCGGGGAGGATTATATGGGAGAAGGCGATCCCGGATATAGCTTGAATTACAAGAATTCTTTTGTTTACTTCTTTTTTTAAATAAAACAAGAACTTACCAAAGTTTGTAAAGTTCTGCATTAATGGGACTTATAAATAACATCTTTTCTATGACTGTGAACTTGAGATCTTCATCTTTTGCTACTCAGCCCATTGATCAGCCACTCTTAAAGATGCTATTTCAAGAGGCATGCATTTTATGATCACTTTATGTGAGATGAGTGTTAGCCTTCCCTAATGTTCTGTTGTTGTACTTCTTTAAGTGGCAGGAAATCCCGTTAATTTAATTATCTAGTGGTTTTATCAAAACATCTGAGCATGGAATTATAGCAGCTGAAGGGCACAAAACGTTTTCTTTAGCAAGGATGCTCAGGCAAACGGGAGGCAGCACAAAAGCTCTGCAGTGCTCCCATTCACTTCAATCAAATGCATGCCATTGAACATTTTGCTAAAATTGTACTCAGCACCAGTTTACATGAAACAGATTTTAGAACTATTCAAGCCATTTGAAGAGGATGTAGAATCCCACAGGGAAGCAGAAATATTATTAAGTGTGCATGTATTTTACTTGGCGGGGGGGAGATTTGCAAAGTATTGGCGGAGAAGGCTAAAGATCTTGTAAAACTACAAATCTCAGCACCATCGGGCCTAAAATAAGAAGAAGAGCCCTCCCTCCATTACAATCCAATGTCATCTGGGGGAGACACACTAAGGACATTTTCACACGGGGCTTTAAGAGGACGCAATCCTACCTCCGTCCGGCCCCACTCCGGCTCCATTTCCAGCTTGTTCACACGCACGCCGCAGCAAACCCCGCCCCTTCCAGTGCCATCCCTGTGTCCGTCCGGCTCCTTGCTCCGTGTGTTCAAACACACGGAGCAGTAAGTCCGGCCTCACTCCGGCCGAAACAGCGCTAACTCCGGCATCAGCGGCGGAAAGGTAATTCCGATTCTCAAAAGGAATTAGGCTGCCACCGCCGGAGCCATTCCGGAATGAGCGGCACGAGCCATTCTAGAAAGGCTCCAGGCGGCTTTAGGGACCTTAGTGTGAAAACGCCCTAAGCCCAGCACCACCCAGCCTAGAATAAGAAGAACCCTTACTTCTTAAAGGATGGGTGGGATTCGGGATTTTATGTTCTGTTTAATGTATGGAAATTGTAATGTTGTAAGCCGCCCCGATTGCTCTGCAGAGGGGCGGGATATAAATAAAAATTATTATTATTATTGTTGTTATTATTATTATTATTATTATAGTTTTGACACATGCATCTTCCTCCAATGTGTGTGCTCATTTGAGCTTTGGATGAGCTATAGTCTCCCCCCAAAATATATACACACGCACAAACACACACATACACTGACCACCCCATGGACAAGTTGTGAATTCAGAGGGTGATTTGGTAGTTTAGGGAATGATGCAAATAGAAATGAAGATTTTCAATACTGTTCACTATTACCCCTTTATATTACACTACGGAGCCAGCCCTACCATTAAGCATAATGTCAGACACGATTTGACAACCTTGTCAACAGAGAATAGCTTTACCTTTAGTACATGGAATCCCAGGGTAACCTTGGGCAAGTCACACTCTCTCAGACTCAGAAGAAGGCAATGGCAAACCTCCTCTGAACAAATCTTGCCAAGAAAACCCCATGATAGGGTTGCCATAAGTCAGAAATTACTTGAAGGCAAACAACAACAACAAAAGTATGTAGTATAGTATTCCATACTACAGGGCCAGCCCTGCCATTAACCAACTGTCCCAGGTGCCAGAAGAAAGAGAGATGGGCAGAAATGTCTTCTTGAGGCAAGTGGCTGTTCCCTTCTTTTGGAGGATAGGCCTGCCCTGGTCCCACCTCAGGCAGCAAAATTATCTTGGGTTGGCCCTAGTTTAGCAAACATGGTGTACATCTATGGACGCCTTATCCTATGACTCTTATGCAACAATGACTAGATATAGCACGTCAAAGCAAAATCTTGAGACTGCTTTTCCAAACCCATTAGATTTTTATTCGATGGTTAAGCACATTACTCAGAGTGTGACACCCAGCAATGAGGAATGCAAGCATTTTTCTGAAGCTGTTACATTATAAAATAAGCAAGAGACAACTTGGCAAAAGAAGACCTGGAATAATCTTTATAATCATAGAAACTGATCGGTAATTAGGATGATTTGCACAGAATATCTAACTGGAGACAACTTCAGATGGATGGACACAGATTACATTAGATTCACCAGTGACAAAACATCTTTAAACCCATGATTCAAAGGAATGGCTTGTGAAAGGAATCAGCTGGAGGGAAGATAAATTAGGTGGAGACAGGAATAGGTGCTAATTTGGGGAGGCATTTCAGCATAAACTTTCCAAAATTGCAAATGTCTTCATAAATTCAATGGAAAGAGCTTGAGTCTGAAAAAACAATTGAATGTGGGAAATTGATTTTAGTATTTAGCTCTTAAAAGTCTAGCCTCAAATTCTTCTCACCAATGCTTGTGGGGCTGAATTAGGAATGCCACCTATTTTCCCCCTCTGATGATCTGCATAGCAGACAAGGGTAACATAAGGACCTTTTATACTACCCAATTATAGTACTATGATTCCACTTTAATGGTCATGGCTGCATCTTGTGGAATCCTGGGATTTGTACTTTAAGGAGACACTAGAGCTCTCAGGCTAAGAATTCAAAGTACCCCACTCTAAACTACAGATCCCTGGATTCCATAACATGGAGCCATGGCAGTTTACCTGTAATCGTAGTGCTTTAATTGTGTAGTATGAAAGGGCCCATGGTTTTCTTGACACTGGGACCAGTTGTCAACTCTTGGATTTGGCTTCTGAAAGTGAGAATTTTGTTCAGCGTTTTTCATTGCAAACTTATCCAAATTGCCAATTTCCCCCCATAAATTGAAGGGAAGAACTCTTTGTCTGCCTTTGTATAAAGTGCATGTCAGAGAAAAGCAAAATTGTCAGACTTCTCTATCCCTAAGTGGAAGCATAAAAAGGGAGTTGGAAAGTTGATTATGAGGGCTGCAGGCAAGGTGGTCACTCTCTTGCAACCACTGTTCTCATACATGGAGAATTATAAGGTGTGTGTGTGTTGTGTGCCTTCAAGTCATTTCCAACTTATCACGACCCTAAGGCGAAGCTATCATAGGGTTTTCTTGGCAAGATTTGTTCAGAGGAGGTTTGCAATTGCCTTCCCCTGAGGCTGAGAGCATGTGACTTGCCCAAGGTCACCCAATGGATTTCGTGGCCAAGCTGGGAATCGAACTCTGATCTCCAGAGTTGTAGTCCAACACTCAAACCACTACTCCACACTGGAGGTGCAAATAGGAGTGAGATGGACTTTCTCCTCAGAAAGGAGGGTGTTTTGTTAGCTGTACATAAGCTCAAGAGCCACTAAGTAGCACTATGTGGAGGGGTTTGACTGCCTGAGATGGTAAAAGGTAAAGCCCTTCAGTGTGAGATAAAACAAATGTCCCTGGGTGCAAGAACAAAACTTCTGGAACAGAATCCCCTCCCCATTCATGCATAGTGATTAGATTAGAACATCAGTGAACCCATACACACATGTATACATCATGTACAAACATATGATGGGCTGCATAGATGTTTGAGCCTTCCTCTTCAGCACACAGGAAAGGTTGTCACTGTTATGTGCCTTCAAGCAATTTCTAATTTATGGCTATCCTAAGGTGACCATACCAAGGGGTTTTCTTGGCAAAATTTGTTCGGAGGGGTTTTTGCAATTACCTTCCTCTGAGGCTGAGAGAGCTTGACTTGTTTAAGGTTACCCACTGGGTCTCCATGACCAAGCAGGGATTCAAACCCTGGTCCCCCAGAATCCTAGTCCAACACTCAAACCACTACACCATACTGGTTCTCAAATTGGAGATTTTGCTTTCTAGTCTGCCTTCACTCTGATTTGATTTAGGAGCTTATCACATTACCTTTTAATTCGACATCAGCCTACTGGGATGCAGTCAGGATGTGGCATGGAGGCGGGAATTATCACATTGTAATTCGCCGCTGAATCACCGGGTGACTGCAGCCTGGGTCCCAGCCATGCTCAGACAGCCCTTTTTCGAAAACAGAAAACTCCAGAATTTTAATGGCGGATAGCTAAGTGTGGCTGGGACCCGGGCTGCAGTCGCCCGGTGGATTCGGTGGCAAATTACAATGTGATAATTCCTGCCTCCATGCCACATCCCAGCTGCATCCTGGTAGGCTGATGTTGAATTAAAAGGTAATGCAATAAGCTCCTTAAAGATGGATGCTAGTGGATTAAGGCTGCACCCACACTGCATATAGTTGCAGCCTAAAACAGGGTAAGGAAATAATGCTTCCCGCCTACAGACAAAGAACGCAGACCTGACTCAACAGTCACAGTGACAAAAAGGACTTTTATGCAGAACTTAGAAAAGTTGCTTTTATAGCCCTTCAAAAGTAACTAATGAACATCTACTTCTAGTTGCACTGGGAAGACTTGGTGAAGCACACAGCAGGCCCAGAAGTAGATTTTAAATAGGAATACCATACTTTTTAAACATGGAGTGATTAAGTGACAAATAGCAGGGCTGGGTGTCTTTTTTATATATATATATAAAAGGAGTCAAACACTGCATGGCAAGCAATGCAGCTCCTTCATTATCATAGGTTACTGCCCTTTGCTGAGATTGGGTATGCTCTCCAATTCTGTGGCTATTCCGAGAATTAATTACTAGAAGACCCTTCACAAGTTTATTAAATATGCATCTTTGAATTTTAATGTGAGGTCCGTGGTCACATTGGTGGCCTGTGAAGCAAGAGGTTAGGATTTAATGCTGAGAAGGGGAAGTGCTCCAAGCCTCTGCAGAAATTTAAAAATTGAACGTATTCAGTCAGCTAAAATCAATCCAGCACAGCACACCTCACAACATAACCTCTGCAAAAAAAATATGAAAGATGGCTGTTTAATTGGGACTTTCAAGGATGTTACAACCTAAAAGTATGCAATTAACTTGTCTGGCTTTTCGAAACATGAATAACTTTTTTAAAAACCAAGAAGGCATGTGTGTTGTGAATGTTAAGTACAACTGGCTTGATTTTTTTTTCTCCTAGAAGAAAATGAGAGGCTACAGTTCCCACTTATAATAAACACATTCCCAACACACTTAGGAGATTATCACATAAGGATATAAACCGGCTTACCCGAACTGGCTTAAAATTAGAAGCTGGTGGCATCCTGATATTATCAGATGCATTTAGCCACCGAAATTGCTGCCCAGGTGCAGCCCAGGTCCATCGCCACTCAGAGGGGCACTCCGGCGGCCATTTTTTCAAGCCAGAAAACTCCCAGCTTCGAAAAGAGGCAAGAGGAGTGCCCCTTCAAGCAGCGATGGACCTGAGCTGCACCCGGGAGGCAATTTCGATGGCTAAATGCATATGATAATATCAGGATGCCACCTGCTTCTAATTTTAAGCCGGCTCAGGTAAACCGGTTTATATCCTTATGTGATAATCTCTTTAGAAATAAAAATGGAGTGGCAGAACTTACCATCTGGAGACCCCTATTTATAAGCAGCAGCAGCAGCAGCTTTTAATAATTTAATCATAACAAACTTTTTCATTTAAGAGAACTAGACAGAGAGATATCCTGTACCCTCCCCTCAATTCGTAGAGAAATCTTGTAGCACCTTTGAGACAGCTGAACAGACTGGCATAAAGAGACAGCCTGGGGGCAGAGTGGGGGCATGGTGACTGCATGCCAGCCACCCCGACTCTGCCCCCACATCGTCTCCATGCTGTGTGCCCCACCATATGGCAGGAGGCGTCAGGGCGCTCCCTTGGTGCAGCGTCCACACACGCTGAACCAAAGGAGCACCGAAAAGCTGCCGCTGCCACAGCAGGAGCAATTTTTTGCTGCTCTAAAAAGGAGCAGCATTTGCCAGGTTTTTTTTAGAGCAGCAAAGCACCAGATCAGGGCCGCGGCGTGCGGTTGCTGTGGCCCCAATCCGGCAAGCAAAGGGGCAGCTTGTCACCGCCCCTTTGGGCCGGTCGGTACAGCCCCTATGTGAAAGAAAGAAATTGGCAGCAAGAGCTTTTGTAGAGTACAAAGGTGCTACAAGATCTCTCTACATATTGATCCCACAGACTAACACGGCTATATCTTTGAAATTTTCCCTCAATGAATTGTGTTCAGTGTTTTCTAATAGTAAGAACTATTTTACAGGAGATTGGGAATTGTTTTACATCCAACATCTTATTCGTGTCTAACAATTATTGCGGGAAGCTGATTGCTCATATAGGTTGAGTCTCCCTTATCCAAAATACTTGGGACCAGAAGTGTTTTTGATTTTGATTTTTTTTAAAATGAATACTTGTATTTGCATATATGTACATAAATTAGATATCTTGGAGATGGAACCCAAGTTTAAACACAAAAATTATTTATGTTTCATATACACCTTATACACATAGCCTGAAAATAATTTTATGCAATATTTTTAATCATGTTGCTCATGAAACAAAGTTGACACCTCAGAAAGCAAAGGAGTCACTATCTCAGCCACCCATGAAAAATGTTTTGGTTTATGGAGGATTTCGGAGTTTGAGATTCTGGATAAGAGAGACTCAACCTGTATCTCCATTTTTCAGATATAAACCCAAGGCTATAATCTCTTGTACACTTAGGGCCTTTACAGACTGCCCAAAATAGTGCAGCTTGAGGCCACTTTAACTGTCCTGGCTCAGTGCTAGGGAATCATGGGAACTGTAGTTTATTGTGGCACCAGAGCTTTCTGACAGAGAAGGCTCAATGTCCCAGAAAAAAAATACAATTCCCATGATTCCCTAGCACAGAGCCAGGACAGTTAAAGTGGCCTCAAGCTGCACTATTTCTGGCAGTCTGTAAAGGCCCTTAGTTTGCAATCTGTATTTGCTTACCTAGATGTAAACCCCAAATGAATCCAATAGGAATGACTTCAGAGTAGATAGGATTAGGTTTTTACTGTTAAAAGACAGAAACACTTTCCGAAGATGGGTAGACCAAATAGAGCAGCTCAGATTGGAAGAAAGAGAAGCATTTGTTGAGCATCATAGCTGGCTTGTGAAAAATTTCTGAAAATGTTTGCAGAACACTCTGTGTCAAGATGCAGAAATATGCAACATCCAGGCAGAAAAGACTCTTGAATCAGACTGCCCTCTCCCCCGTAGCACTTTTCTCCTTCCCTGGAAGTAAAAATACAGTCGGCCCTTTCTGTCCACAGACTTGCCATCCACAGATTGGAACATCTGCAGATGGCACTGCCCCATTCTCCCCAAAGGTGGCATGTGCACATAGCTGTGCCAATATGGCCATGCAGGTGGCATGGTGCCATTGAAAAAAATGGTATTTGAGGTCCCGCAGTTTTTGGCATCTGTGTGGGATCCGGAATTGAACCGCTGCAGATACGAAGGGCCAGCTGTACAACAATAAGAAAATAATTTCTTGCTGCTTCATGGCAGCATGACAAACATGTAATGACAACATGACAAGATGAAGAGCAGCTGCTGTTTTAGGCAGCTACCTAACTCTTCCTAATGGTAGGGCTGGACCTGATTATTACAATATGTTTTGTTTTTCAACTGTGCCTGAAAAATAAGAGATTTTCCTTCCTATTAATTTAAAAAGACACATCAAAAGACTAGACAAAGGTGCATAACTACTGTAATAATGTCAGGAGAGCTCAAGGTTTGCCATACCTTCTCAGGATAGAAGCTATGTCGAAATTATACTCTTGTAGTACAGAGGTACCTGAATTAAATCCAGCCTCACAATCTCTCCACTCTATTCTCACTAATGGTCTGACCACAACAAGGGGATGGGGAGCTTTTTGTTGTTACATCCAAGCCTGGAAAAACTGTGGTTAATCTTAATTATGATGTAGAGAATGAAGCCAATATAAAGCCGTGATCTTGTTAACATTAAGTATAGTTCTGGATTTGGAACAAATTACAGTTTAACTAAAAATGGAAGTGAATGGTTCTAATCTCTTCTCCACAAATAAGCTCTAGAAGGGGAGGAGAAGGAGAAAGAAAGCACACGTTTCATTCATATAATGTTAAAACAATAATTGGTCATTTCATGCTGAACCAAGTCAGGATAGGCTGAGGCAGTGATACCATATGACCAAAATTATAGGTGCTTGGAGAGATATTTGCAGTCTGAAACATACCACATGTGGACCCCATGTAAATGTGTAGAACAATGTAAGCCCTTCCTGACTAATCCCTCACATGTACCGGTACCTGAACATGTGTCTGGATAGTTGCAGCTATGGAAGGTCTAGCATTGGCTACCATGGTGGGCAGTAAGGATGGAAAGAATATTTTCTGTTATTCATTTCCTGTTGAAAAATGGGTTTCCTCACAGCTAGGAAATCCCATTGGGGAAAAATAATAGAGCAGCAAGACCTTCATGCAGTTTTTCTCCTAGCATTCAAACATTTAATAGTGTTCTTGAGGATTTTTCTACACATAGAAATGTGATTTTGTTTTTATTTTTGCACAAAAACACATTTTCTATGCATCTTTCTGCAGAGGAAATATGCTGGTTTGCCCAAGATTTTTAAAATGCAAAATCCCACCCATGTGTTGTTTTTTTGTGTAGAAAAATCTTCTGGAACATTTTGGGAATTCTAGAATATGAGGAAAATGCCACAAAAAATATTTATTTTCTGCTACACCAGAGAGAAAACTGCAATAATCATTTTTCCTGAAATATGAAGATGAAATAATTTAAGTTGTCCATCCCTAGTAGGCAATCTGAAAACAAATGCACCATTAAAAAAACCCAACAAATCCAGTGTAATGGCAATGTACTGATAGTTTCTTCTCCCACTAGAGTGTGCTGTTCTTCCACTTTGTGTTTTCCCATTCAACTGTCCCCATCTCTGTAATTTTTTTTTATTTTATTTTTTTTTTGCAGGGGGAGTATCTTCTATTTATTTTTTATTTTATTTTTTGCTGACTTTGCAGCTGTGGGTTTGAATGAGGTACTCTGCCCCTCTTTTTGTGCTTGCCAAGGGGAGGTGAGCAGGTAGGTAGCAATAGCAAGGATGAAGCAGGTGAGCCAGAAGGTTTAAGGATAGAACTCTGCAATATGGATCATGGCAAGTGCTCAAAAGTGTCAATTCCAATGCAGTGCTTGTAGCGTTGTATCTTATTCCATGCATGTCCCCCTATCCCGTGGAATAAATTAGTCTCCACTGGATAGGGGAAACTTTGCTCTCTCCAGCACCTTCACTTCTTTGCTACTTATTTGTTTAGTTCATTCATAGGCATTTGTTATGTATGGAGAGAGTCTTGGAGATGTCTCATCCATAGAGTCGCCATGAGTTAGGATGAACTCGAGGGTGGTTAACAACAACAAAACAAATGGATAAAAGCATTGTGGTTAAGCCACTGACTCTGTTGATTGCAAGATCAGCAGGTTGGCAGTTTGATGCCCGGGTGCTGCATGATGGGGTGAGCTCCTGTCACTAGTCCCAGCTTCTGCCAACCTAGCAGTTCAAAAGCATGCAAATGCAAGTAGATAAATAGGTACCACTTCAGTGGGAAGGTAAACAGCATTCTGTGCAATCATGTTGGCCCCATGATCACAGAGTAGCTCTGACAACGCTGGCTCTTCGGCTTAGTAACAGAGATGAGCACTGTCCCCTACGGTCGGACACGACTTGACAACAGAGAATACCTTTTTAAAATACAGTCAGCCCTCTGTATCCATGGCTGTTGTTGTTTTTTCCACAGATTCAAGCATCCATGTCTTCAGCATATTCAAAAAATATATAAATTCCAAAAAGCAAACCTTGATTTTGCTATTTTATATAAGGGTGACCATTTTACTATGCCATTGTATTTAGTGGGACTTGAACATCCATGGATTTTGGTATCCATGGGACATCCTGGAACCAAACCCCAGTAGATATAAAGGCTCTACGGTCAAACACTCCTAATTTTAAGGGGGGGAAGCCAGTCAGAATAAAACAATCTCAGCTTCCCACCTGACACTTCTAAAGGAGGAAACCAGCCAGACCTCCCTTGGAAGAGAATTCCACAATTGTGGCATTACCATAGAGAAATCCCTATCACTTATACTAACCTGTATTGCCTTAGGGTAGTGGGATGAGCAACTACAGCCCCACATTCATTACTCTGGTTTCATAACCTTCAGCTGAATATGACTGTTATGGACCAGCCAAAAATGTCCACCTTCTTGCATGAAAGAGCTTATGAGACACCACCAGGATGCCAGCCGCTGTCACTCATCTATACTACAGAGCCACTGAGAACCAACTCATGTGAAACCCAAAAGTAAAATTAAAGCAAACCATGGAAAAAGTGTGAAAAGTGTTAAGGCATATTCACGTCTGTGACAATCATATTTTTAAAAAGCATACATTCCACAAATACATTTTTTCTAGTTCTATTTCTCTCCACAAAGAAATCCACATTTTTTTTAGGACAGGGTATTTGATGCTGTGATAATAGAAAAGTCTGCACAAATGATTCACAGTTGCTACAACCTTCTTTTCTTGACACCTTGTGTGGCATATAAGAGAAGGGAAGAGTGTGACTGAAGACAGAAACATATAAGTTTATCGCATGGCACTTTCAGGAACAGGAACTGAACAGAACGGAACGGCACAGAATAAGGTGAGAACGCAAGTTATCACACAGGCGAACGCCTCCGATGCCGCCGGGAGTCCCCAAGCTATTCCCCAGCCGTTCCTGGCAGCCGATTTTGAAGAATGATTTTGAACCGTTCTTCAAAATCGACTGCCAGGAACAGCTGGGGAATGGCTTGGGGACTCTTGGTGGCATTGGCAGCGTTCTCCTGTGTGGTAACTTGCGTTCTCTTCTTGTTCCATGCCGTTCTGTTTTGTTCAATTCCCGTTCTTGAAAGTGACGTGTGATAAACCTGTTACTGAAGACAGAACAGTGCTTGCTGGGAGAAATTTCTTTTACAGTATTCATGGATTTGGGGGAACACATGCCCACCCCCATTGATGCTACAAGACTAATTTTCACATCATCCTATGAAATGGTCAGAAATCGTTAGTCAGACAAGCTCTGTAATTAAATTAACCATGGGTGAAATGATGTTAATTAGCAGAAAGAGATCTGAAAGTTGTTTAATGGCAGCTTGGCACACTACAATTACTGTAGCAAATACTGGTGTTACCTGAAGCAAGTGCTTGTCAAGTGTGTGACAAGTCACAGAAGCTGAAAGCATGCAAGGTATTGGATAATTTGCATTTTTCCGACTTCCTTCATCTTCAAAAGCAAAGCTGCTGAAAACAGGGCTCCCAATTGCCAATTTCTCTCCTTCCTCACCATGTGCCAGGAATTCCTACTCTGGGGAGATTTACTTGGTGCCATTTTTGTTTTCCTTTTGGTATAGGTGAAAGCTGCTTTTTCTTGTCCAGCCCTTAAAATGTCACGAGTTGTATCCCCATACATAAGATTATAAGACCCCTGATATTTGCAAACTGCTTTGAGAGTTTTTGTTGAAATGTGCTAAGCAGGCACTCAGATTAGTAGTTGGTGGTGGTGTAGTTATTACTGTTGTTGTTGTCTTCAAGTAATTACTCACTTATGGTGACCCTAAGGTGACCTTATCGAGGGTTTTTCTTGGTAAAATTTGTTCAGAGGGGCTTGCCATTGCCCTCTTCCGAGGCCAAGAGAGTGTGACTTGCCCAAGGTCACCCAGATTCTGATTATTTTTGGTTTTGTCCTTAACAGAATGTTTGCCCCAGTCTTCAAGGCGTTCCTCACCACTTCTATGAAGGAAATGTCTTGCTACCTTCATTCCTCTTGAGTGCAGAATACACCCTCAGAAATATACACTTTGCAAAACATAAATGAAGAATTTTTGTGCCCAAGAGAAAGGTTTCTGTACTTTGCCTTGTATATGCCATGTTGTTGCTGCTGTTATGTGTCTTCAAGTTGCTTGAGACTTATGATGACCCTAAAGCGAACCTGTCATGGGTTTTTCAGATTTGTTCAGAGAGGGTTTGTCTTTACCTTCCTCTGAGGTAGAGAGAATGTGACTTGCCCAAGGTCACCCATTTGGTTTCCATGGTTGATTGGTGTTTGAGCCCTGGTCTGCAGGGTCATAGTCCAACTCTCAAAGTACTACACCATGCTGCATGTAGGTACAAACATGATTTGTCAATGCATAACACTAAAATATATGCATTGCATATATGGACCACATTTAGGACATGGCAAGTGGTACAAACACTGTAATAAGTATTCTCTGTGGGTGAAAACCGTATAACCTGATTACCAGTCAACATTCCTCTTTTGATAAGGCACAATGTAAGAGCTACATTCTTTCATATCTTTGACAATATGGACACCATGTGGTATGGAAAGCAACTGCACCATTATCAACATGGTCCTAATTGTAATTACTCACATCAGGAAGTATTCAATCTGTAAGAAAGGACCTAAGTAAACTAGTAGGGCATAACTGCACTAAAAGAAAGATGCAAGCAGTCAAAATCCCAAGAAACACTCACTTAAATCCCTTTGAACAGAAGAGGAGATTGAATCTCATGCCAATTGACCTGAAAGGACTTTTAAGTTAAATGCACTATTGCTAGAAATGGCATTTAAACATTCGTAACAGTTACTAAGCTATGATATACTAAATCATGATAGGTGTACACATGTGCCTTCAAGTTGTCTTTCAACTTATGATGACCCAATTAATTTCATAGGATTTTCTTAGGGAAGAAATACTTAGAAATGGTTTGGCCAGTTCCTTCCTCTGAAATATAACCTACAGGACCAGGTATTCATTGGTAGTATCCCATCCAAGTGCTAACCAGGGCTGACCCTGGAGCTTATCACTTGGGCAAAAGAGGCATCTTACCTATTCTGGGTTCAATCCTCGATCAGGGATACACCCGGATGTTATCACACATAATTCACCACCGATTCTGTCACGATGCCACCGGCCAAATCCAGCCCAGGGCCAAGGATTGCTCAGCTGGCCAATTTTTTAAAAGGTTTTTTTTAAAAAAAATTAATAAAACATAAATAAACAGCTTCATATTGACAGTTATACATTTCCCACATCTTATTTAATTAATTACATTTTTATGTAAGTTGATTGTGTGTGAAAAAGTGATAAATCCAATTCCTACTACTTCTACAACTACTAGGTTTCTACTACATCTGGTTTCATAGAACATTTGTTTAACTCACCCTTCACAACTTCTGATTCATCCATCTTTTTGCAGTCTTAACAGCTTGAGATCAGCTGACCAATTTTTAAAGTAGGATAATTTCTGTTTTCGACAAAGTGCCGGCTGAGCGTGGCTTTGACTCAGGCTCCATTTGGCCGGTGGCATCGCAGCAAAATCGGCGGCAAATTATGTGTGATAACATCCAGGTGTATCCCCAGTCAAGGATTGAACCCAGAAGAGGTAAGACACCTCTTTTACCTGAGTGATAAGCTCCCCTGTTTGGCCTCCAAGTTCAGACATGATCTGACATACTAGTGAATCAATTTTTATGCTTAAGAATAATTTCAGTCTTTAAGAAAACAACTATTTTTTACATCTAAAGATATAATATTTTTGAAATTATGCACTTTTAAGATGGAATACTGGTCCTGCCAGCATAGCTCTGTGCAAATGTCAAGAAAATAGAGAGAGATAGACCTGTGTGTGTGTGTGTGTGTGTGTGAAAATCTCCTCACAAAAACCTGTTAAAATCACATTTATTGGCACAGCCAGCACTTCCACCAGCATAAAGCTCCAATAGGTTCCTGGCTTTAGACCCCATTCCACCGATGTTCCATTTGTAATGCTCCCACTGAGATAATGGGTCCCAAAATGCATGTGTTCGAGAGACTGGGGACGTTATCACACGGGGCCTAAAGCAGAAAGAATCCGCACCCAATCACGTCCCATTGCGGTTCTTTTTCCCATGTGTTCACACGATGTTGCACAGAACTCCGTCCCAACCCCGTCCCAATGCGGCATCATCCCCGTTCTTTTGAATGCCGGTTTTTTGGGGAATTGCAAGTGCGCGACCGGAAAGATACCGCAATGATACTGCTTTCGCCGTATGTCTGATCACGAGATACGTATCGTGGAGCCCAGGCCCCGCGCAGGCTTCGGAAGGGGTGTGTGTGACAGCCGGCTGTCACACACGCACACACACCCCTTCCCAACCCAAGCCGGGAAAGAGAGCCGCTCCAACCCAAGCCAGGAAAGAGAGTCCTTCTGCTCGGAGCGGCTCTCTTTCCCGGGTTGGGAAGGGGTGTGTGTGCATGTGTGACAGCCGGCTGTCACACACACACACACACACACACACACACATCTTCACAAGCCTGGAAGCCTGGTTGCTTTCCTTGGGACGAGGTTGCTTTCCTTGGGACGACCTCATCCCAAGGAAAGCAACCAGGCTTCCAGTCTTGGAAAGGGGTGTGTGTGTGTGACAGCCGCGGCAAGTGACAGCCACGGCTGTCCTGTTTCTGCGCATGTGCAAGAATATCCTTGCTGGGTTCTGTAGGGGATCTTCTCACTTGTGTGTGAACGGCAGATACGGTTCCCAGGAGCGCATCTATCGCGGTTTCGTTAATTGCGCAATGATGCTAGTTGCGTCTGATAGCCATTTCCGTCTTGTGGGGTCTATACCGGTATAGTTCTGGATTGATTCCATACCGCTTTCTTGCCACTTTGAGACCCGTGTGTGATAACGTCCTGGGTTGTGCATAGTGTTTTTCACTTTATAGAGCCAGTGGTTTGAGTGCTGGATGGCACCTCTGCAGACCAGGGTTTGATTCCCAGCTCAGCCATAAAACCCACTGATGACCTTGGGCATGTCACACTCTCTCAGCCTCAGGGGAAGGCAATGACAAACCTCCTCTGAACAAATCTCGCCAAGTAAACTCCATGATAAGGTCACCTTGGGGTTGCCATAAGTCAGAAATGACTTGAAGGCACACAACAACAGGGCAAACATTGCTGAAATAGTTAGTTTTACATGGGGGGGGGGAGCAAATCAAACCAAAGTAATTTCCTTTGGAGGGCTACTTATCCTCTTTTTATATTTGGAACCAGTCTGATTTTTTCCCCTGTCTTCATACCATGCGAATGTTTCTACATGTTGAAAGTTTTTAAAAGTTCAATATTCTGCATTCTGATTTTTAAAAAAGAACAGCCTTAGGAGCATTGTCTCATAATCGTCAGCCTCTCTCAACCATTGTTGCTCTTTTCATTGCTCTTAATTTTGCTCTTTTCATCATAAAGCACATTGTTTGATTCTTGAGTTATGGAAAAATGTTGGAAGAAACTTATGCATTCTCTTTTCCCTCTTTATATATATGGAGATTCCTATTTAGGTCTCTCTCTCTCTCTCTCTCTCTTTAAGACTGTCTCTCTCACAAGATCCTAAACCAGGGTCCGGCAACCTTTTTGAGACCTGGGCCAGTCTCCACTAGCCCAGGTCTCGGCTGGGCCAAGGCGGGGGGGGGAATGGCGGCGCACGCACGCGCCCCCTCCGCAGACGCGCGCCCCCCCACGAATCCCCTTACCGAGCCAGGCGGACCCCTGCCGCCGCCACCGCCTCTGGCTCCTCCTCCTCCACCTCCTCCTCCGCCGCCGCCACCGCCTCCTCCTCCACTGCCACTGGCTCCTCCTCCTCCTCCTCCTCCTCCTCCTCCTCCGCTGGCTCCTCATCCTCCTCCTCCTCCGCCGCCGCCGCTGCCACCTCTGCCTCCTCCTCCTCCTCTGCGACCGCCGCTTCCGCCGCTTCTGCTGCCGCCACTGAGCCTGCTCTCAGCAGAGCGGGACGCGGCCTG
The DNA here is from genome assembly GCA_026167975.1 of Phrynosoma blainvillii. Taxonomy (NCBI): domain Eukaryota; kingdom Metazoa; phylum Chordata; class Lepidosauria; order Squamata; family Phrynosomatidae; genus Phrynosoma; species Phrynosoma blainvillii. The sequence continues at coordinate 34,777,084 of JANUYF010000005.1, forward strand.
CATTTTGGAGACCAAAATGCTGGGCGCGTCGTGTTTGCGCATGCGCAGGATTTGCGCATGCGCAAACGCGACGCGGCCTGCATTTTGGTCTCCAAAATGTCAGGCGCGTCGCGTTTGCGCATGCGCAAGATTTGCGCATGCGCAAACATGACTCGGCCGGCATTTTGGAGACCAAAATGCAGGCCGCGTCCTGCTCTGCCAAAAGCGGGCTCAGCGCGGCAGCGGAAGTGGCGGCCGCGGAGGAGGAGGAGGAGGAGGCAGAGGTGGCGGCGGCGGCGGAAGAGGAGGAGGAGCCAGAGGCGGCAGCGGAGGCAGAGGCGGCAGCGGTGGCGCCTCCACCTCCGCCTCTGCCGCCGCCTCCACTGCTTCCACCGCCGCTGCCTCCACCATTGGCCAGTCTTGGTCAGCGCGCGACCGTGCGCGCCATGGCCGGCATTTTTTTCTCCAAAATGCCAGCCACGACGTGTTTGCACATGCCCAAATCCTGCACATGCGCAAAACAGGTGGCCGTAGGTTGCCGACCCCTGTCCTAAACAGTTAATTTTACAGTTAGTGTGTGTGAGTCTGTTAGTCTAACATGTCTCTTCTCCATCTTCCTGCAATATAAAAGATGGTAATGTTTTCTCTCTTTACCCAAGCCGTCTTTATTTATATTAGGATTTAAATTGTGTTATGTAATTATTTATTAAAGCCATTATTATTGTTGTTTAAACTACATGTTTGTTGTCCTTCTGACTCTGTCTTCATTCTTTAGGAAGGCAAGTTTGGATAAAAAAAATATTCAGGGCCACATTCCTGATGTTCTGCTAATGAAAGACAGATCCTAACAGGTTTATCCCAGGCACCATCCAGCTGCAGTGGCACAGCTGGAAAACAGGGACCTTTCCAGGGATTGGTTTCTCCTTCCCAGTTCTGCATCTTCAGACAGATATGGTTCCTGGGAGAACCCTGTTTGGCTGTAAAAATATACCCCAACATTAACTTGCTGTGATTACTTGTGGAGGAAGTTGTTGCACAATCACATACTGGATACCTCTTTGCAAAATGACTGAAAAAGTGCATTATTATTATTATTATTATTATTATTTATATCCCGCCCCTCTGCACTTGATGAAAAATTGTATACACTAATGCATGAGAGCCTCAGCATTTCAGCCATTGTCTTCAGAAAGTGTGAAACGTGCCTTTGTTACAAATATCAAAGGATATGCATTATTTATTTATTTATTTATTTATTTAAATATTTATATCACACCTTTTTTTGGGAGATCTTAAGGCTGCTCATTAATAAAATCAATTCAAAAGAATAAATAATTACAAAAGTTTCAGAAGATTTAAAATATATATTAAATAGTTTCTCATTTAAAACATTGAAAATTAAAACTGGTTAAGACAATCTTGAATAACAGAATTACAAAACATATGCAGTCTGAAAAAATCAGTTTGGCCCAAAGGCTTTAATAAAAGGCCAAGTTGGAACCAATTGGGCCACTGGGGGGGAGGAAACTCCATTAATGGAGTGCCACCATATCTGTGCCTGTATGGACGAACCACAACCAGAACACCTTTGTGACAACCTTGAGTATTTTTGCTTTTGAAACAAAAAGTCAATATGATTCCTCCCATCAAATTTAGGGCCTTTGCAGACTGCCAGAAATAGTGCAAATTGAGTCCACCTTAAGGGTTAGGGTTAGTGCTAGGGAATCATGGGAATATTTTTTTTTTCTGAGACATTGAGCCTTCTCTGTCAGAGAGCTCTGGTGCCACAATAAACTACAGTTCCCAGGATTCCCTAACCCTAACCCTAACCCTTAAAGTGGACTCAGTTTGCACTATTTCTAGCTGCAAAGGCCCTTAGTTTCTTAATGACAGAGACAACAGCTTTCTAAATGGTAGATCGAATGCACTGGGAAGTTAAGGGGGAAACACATTGTGGTCCTATGTCCTGCCCAGGATTGGCCCTACCATTAGGCAGAGAAAGGGAACTGTCTCGGCTAGTGATATTATATGCCACAGTGGCAATTCTTCATCTGTTTCTTCTATGCTTCCTTGGCATTCTTCTCAATTTTGTGGTGTCCGTACTGTCTAGGTCTCCGCAGTCCTAGTATTGTATTCCCACCATTACACTGCATTGCCTAATCCTCAACATTTTTGTATTAATAGGATTCTATAGGATGGCATCATTGCAGTTAAATTATTTTTTAAACTGCTACAATTTTGAATTGCTACAAAAACCAGGGTTTTCTTCAAGACATTATTTCTGATGGCATAGGCCCTAGTGCAGGGGTAGGCAACCTAAGGCCCGGGGACCGGATGCGCCCCCCTGAGGCCTTTGGACCAGCCCCAGGCCGGTCCTGCCACCGCCCGCCGTGATGATATTGATTATCGTTATTACTTGTTCTTGTGGTTTTCTTGGCAAAATCTCCACAGGGGTTTTGCCATGGCTTTTCTGGGGCTGAGAGAGTGTGCATGCATATATATTTTTAATTTTATTTAATTATTTATGGTGCTTGTCTGAGGGACAGCAACCCAGCCCCCGGCTCAAAAAGGTTGCCTACCCCTGCCCTAGTGGATAAAAGTAACCTTTTTACACCCTGGTCAATTCTGACTTACTTAGCACCGAGTCACAGTTCTGCCCAAGCAGTATGCAAGTGCATAATAGTAATGTCAAGTGTAAACATCAACATCCAGGGAGCATAGGAAGCTGCCAGATCATCTATCATGTAGCCTAAGATTGTCACATTGAAGCTGCAGTATTTCAGACAGAGGTCTCTCAAAGCTATACACAGAAATGCCAGCAACTGAACCTGGACCTTTGTGTGCATACCAAAGTTATGCTCTTATTGCTGAGTTGCAGTCATGTGGTGGATATGCTTGGAAGTTCTCTTTAGCTCTTCAGTAGAACCATGCAGAAGATGAGGACAAGAGCCAATCCAAGAAAAGTTGTTGCATGAGTCCAAAAACAAGATGGCATCCTTTATCCATTCAAGTGGTGGCTGTTGGCTTCCATGTCAACTTTAAAGGAACTGTCCAAGGTGCTGAACCTCACTTGGGGCCAGGAACCAACATCTTCAATAAAAGTTCAGATGAAAACCTGGAGAAGATTTGCTGAAACGTCAGCCACCACCTTCGAGGGCTCCATTCCATGTGCAGAATTCAAATGGACTTCCAAAATGATCATGAAATAAGGTCCTATTCTGCACTAGTTTTGTGGGGTGCAAAACTGGTTATATAATCCACACAACTCTGTCCACAGATCCCAGGATTTCCTAGAAAAGACCTGTGAAAGTTAAAGTGCCATCAAACTTCTATCATTCTGTACACTCCCAGGTTCAAAGCCAATCAACTGAATCAAACCCTGTTTTTTCAGGGTTTCCAGCTGCATGGGAATAGTCCTGTATGCGTACAGGTACAGAGCTTGGGAAAATCACCTTTTTTGGACTCCATCTTCCAGAATCTCAGTGGCTGAGGGAGATTCTGCGAGCTGTATTTCCCCCCTCCCAGAAAGAAAGAAAGAAAGAAAGAAAGAAAGAAAGAAAGAAAGAAAAAGTAATTTCCCAAGCTCTACAACTGACCTCCCACCCAGAATTTGGGGGTTAAAAATATAATCCTTGCTTGTAGCCCTCCCCACCTCACTCCCCATCCCTTCCAGAATCCTCTGAAATAAGCACAGAGAGCACTCCCATTCTCTAAATAGGCTGCATCATTTTTCGTGGGAAGTTCAGTAGAAAGAACACTAGGTGGTTCCTGTGATTCACTTTTTTGCTTTGCAAAAGAATTTTTCTTCTGGATAAAAGTGCAGTTATGGAACTGCTGTAGGAATAAAGGGGGGGGGGAAGGACCTCCAGTAAGAAGTTACCACCCAGAACCACATCAAGAACTGCAAAAGCAATGGAAGCAGTTTTTCTCAGCCTTTAAAACCAGATTGACGTGGCATTCTCAGTCTCTGAAGGTGAAGCAATGCAGTCTTCTGTGGAAAACTGCTTTTAAAACAATTGGCTTGGAGGCTTCTGCAGAAGTCAGATACACCCTGTAATATTGAGTGATTTGATGTACCAAAATGAGGTTGTAAGATAAAAGAAAGTTAAAAATATAATGCAAAAACGGTGGGGATTAGACAATGCTGTGTAATGGTGGGTGTATAATGCTAGGATTGGGGAGACCTACACTGTATCTAGACCACAAAATTGAAGCAATTCAAAATCACTTTACCTGCCATGAAGCCATTGTAAGGAATCTTGAAATCTATAGTTTGACAAGAGAGTTTTAATTCTGTCTGATAGCTCTAGTGCTTTTTCAAGGATGTGTGAGCAGAGGATTCTAGGCACCTGACCAAACTGCAAATTCCAGAATTCCCTAGAAAAGACCCATGACAATTAAAGTGGTATCAAACTTCTATAACTCTGTAGTGCAGGTACACTTCCAAGTTCAAAGTCCCAGATGGATATTAAACTTTTTATGTGTTTTTGGGAGAAAATCTCTCTCTCTCTCTCTCTCTTTCTCTCTCTCTCAGATGTTTTGAATACAGCCATGGGGAAGAGGGCTATGAAAACTGCTTCAGAGCATCTTCAAGGAAAGATGGAAAGTAAATGCAATCTTTAAAAAAAAAAAAAAAGCATTGTTTATAGTTCAGGCAGCTGAATCTTCACAAAAACCCATGAAAATCCCCAGAGCTAGAAGCTGCAGATACACAACACCACACAGCATAAAGGTTAAGGAACATGGCTATGGTGTAAGGTGGTCTCCCCTACTGTGGAATCCTCCATAAGTGTTCAACTACAACCCCCACCATCCCCAGTAGCCACATTGGTAGGGGTGATGGTAGCTGTAGACTGACAATTGCTAAAAATGCTGGGTTAGTAATGATGTGCTGGGGCCATCCTAGGTACTGAATTACCAGTGTACCCATTGGTAACTTGCTCTGTACTTCATGAAGTGCTTGATATCTAAAATGAAAGAATAAGGACTCCCAGACCAAGATCTTACTATCAAGTAGTGCAATTTAATGCTCTGCCCATGCAATTCTGTGTACACCTCTGACCCAGCACCTTATTGAACCCCAGAAGTTGTTGCTCCTCCTATTTACCAATGAGGAAAGGAGTGAGTGAGAAGGCAAGTCAGTAGAGGAAGCTATGTTTGGTCTTGATTCCAAGAGGAAAAGAAACAAGGGGATATACACAGATGGAGTGCATCCTCCTCTCCCTTCCCCTTGAAGCCCAGACTAGACTTATCTCCATTTGCAAGAGGGCACTACTGCTGACTGCACTAAAGCAGAGGTTCTCAACTCTTGAGATTCTCAGCTCTTGGTGTTTGTGACTTCAGTTCCCAGAATCCCTGACTGCTAGCCATGCTTCCTGAGTGTATGGGAGTTGGAGTCCAACAGTATCTGGAAAACTGGCAGTTGACAACTGAACTAAGTGATAATGATCAGAGAAGCCCCTGCTCCTCTACTTGTATTGCTGGCCACCATTATTCCCAATTCTAGGCTTGTCCTTGGAATGACTCTATACATAATGCAAACAGATGGGAATCTTTAACGCAGTCCAGCATGAGCTGAGATCCTGGCCATAGGGTAAATTTCACATATTCATCCTCTCCCAGAAATTAGGGGCATAGAGCTGTGGATTTTGATTCAGGTTTCATGCAGCTAACAGAGATAGGGTAGAGATGTGGCACAGAGAAAGTTCATGAAACACTCTTGCAATGTTGCCAACTCCATTCATGTGTGATTCTAATCCTGTCTACATTTGGTTCTGGGTCTAATCACTGCTGACTCTTACCTAGCTACCACTAGCCAATGGTACCCAAGAGATCCCCCAAAGAAATGTGGTCTTTGACTCAGAAGGATTCAAAAGGAATGGAATCCCCATTCTTACCATAAAATAAAAGATTCAGACATGCCTTTAGTTGCCCATTGGCATAGTTGTCCTCAGCATTCAGAAGAGTTGCTTAACCTCATTATGTTCCATACACTGAAATGACAAATATGCCATCATTTTAATTTAGGGAGAATTGCAAGTGTTTATGCTCCGATTTTATGCTTGGTGTGTGTGTATGTGTGTGAGAGTGTGTTTTAAGGAGGCCTGTGTTAGTATCGTTCTTACTGTCACTTATACCTTTCAAAGCTACCTCCTCCTAGGCTGCCTCCTTAAGTTCAAAGAAGGTCCAAATTAAAACCATATGGCAGTGTGGAGGAAACTAGTGGCAAAACCAAAACTATGGTCTGTTAAAAGCTATGTGGGTCAGCTATAATGAGCAATGGGGTGGGAGTGAATGGGAGGAGTGAAGCGAAGTACTTTGCTTTTTCAGAGGCAAAGGAAAAAATGTGGTTAGGAAGAGGAGAGGCAGTCAGAAGAATTTAGCAATAAGAGCCCTAAGGCATGGGAAGAAGAAGTAGGAAGGGGGATGTGGTGTGAACAGAATATTTTATTCAAATCCCACTGCCTCAGATTCAGTGGGTGTGAGCAGTTTGCTTGCAGTATTTGTCATTCTCTGATTTTTACCTCCCCCCTTCTTTACAAAAAATGAAAAATGACACCAGGCCTTCCACTTCAAACTTGCCAGCATTTCCTTTCCTTAAAAGGGCTGTGAACTGTACCCCAGCCAACAGATCCAGTTTAAATCCAGACTCCTCCCTGCTGTACTGCTCAACTATTCTACGTGGCTGAGTCCTTTTTCAATATCAAAACCACAAGGAAATCTTTACCCTCTCAGAAACTCCATGAAACATTAATAGGATCTGTAAAAAAGAAAGGTCATGTGCTTGTGAAACCCCAGGACTTGTAGGTCCTTTTATGGGTCACAATCCACAATCCCTGAAAAGAGAAAACTGAGGTTCAAATTTCTGCTTAACAGGGAAGGTTACCAGTTCAGCTGATAAGATGCCAAAAGATGGAGGGAGTAGTGGAAACCAATTTGAATAAAATGTGCAAATGCAAATGTTGTTAACTGCCCTCAACTCATTGTGACCCTATGAATGAGACACCTCCAAGAGACCCTATCCAAAACTGCTCTGGTCAGGCTTAGGCTGTGGCCTCCTGTCTATCCACCTGGTATGGGGCCTGGATCCATGGCACTGTCACACTACAGAATTAAAGAGCTATGATTCCACTTTAACTGACACTGGTGCATCCTATGAAATAATGGAATTTGTAGTTTTAGTAGCCACTAAAGCTTCAAGCTGAGAATTCTGAATGCCACTTCTTAAACTGAAAATCCAAGGCTTTCAAAGGATGTTGTCACGGTTGTGGGTGGGCACCCCTGATCTTTGTGGAAGAAAAATTGGGACATCAGATAAAAGGCAAGGCCCATTGGAGAGGTTAAATAAAAGGGAAGACCCCACTATCCATCCACGCAAGCCCCACAGATCAGTAGGGGCTGGTAGCTGTGTGTGCATATTGCCCCCACAGTACCATGGAGTAGAGATAGGCAACAGCATTAGTCAAGACCTTGAATCCTCCATATGTTGAGGCAGCAAGTCAATCTGAAGAACCTATATACTAGCTTCCCCAACTGGGTGCCCTCTGAGTGTGTTGGACTAAAATCTCCATTATCTTTCAGTCAATTTGGCTCCTCGTGGCTAGAGATGTTGGGAGTTAAATACATGAAGGATACCCAGTTGAGGATGCTGTTTTATATTTTGACTAGAGTGTAGCTTCTCATTTTAAAAGACTGCATAAGTGACAGTAAATTAATCTTTAAACACACAGTGACTAGAAGTGTTCAGCATGAACATGTGGCCCACTAAACAGGGCAGAGCACACATTTTCCATGCAGAAAGCCTCAGGTTCAGCCCTTAGCCCCTCCAGGTAGAGCTAGGAAAGGTTGCCTGTGTGAGATCCTGAACATCGGCTGTCAATCTTTGAAGGCAATGCCAAGCTAGGTAGACAATCTGACATGGTACAAGGCGGCTCCCTCTGTACTGAATGGCTTTCAGACTGAGATGACTTCAGCAACTGTTCAGAAGAAATATCCTCCCCCAATACTGGCCTCTCAACTTTATTCCTTTCCTTCCTCTCTCCCTCGCAGTTTCTTTGTCTGTTTTCTCTATTACTCGCTCTCTCTCCCACTCTCTTACTCCCCCCCTTCGCATTTTGCACTCTGGTTTATTTAACTTATTCCATCCCCCCCCCCCCATGCCTTTCTTCTACAGCTAGCCTTGAACACTTCATCATCTGGCTCTCTGCAGAACTAGTGATATGTGGACTCATGTACCAAAGGAGATTAGTTAAACACTACCCTTGAGTATGATGGACCCCATGGTTTTCTTCTCCTTGTAGCCCATTGACGACACCAGCCCTGCAGCAGCTAGCAGCTATAAGCACATAGAAGACTGAACACTCATGTGACCAAATCCTTTCTCTTCCCACGTTTCATCAGTAACATCACCCAGGAAATTACAGCTTGAAAGCTTTACTTTTTTGGACTGCAGTCCCCAGAATCCTCCAGCCAGTGTGGAGAATAATTTCCCCCAACCTCTAGAAATGATCCCATTGCAAAATTTAAACTGGTCATTTAGAAGACCTAAGAAGAAGACAGTAACAACAAACCAACAATAACCATCAGCAACTAATAGCCAATGTGGCTAGAGAGCCAATGTGCTGTAGTGATCTGAGCATTGGACTAGGGTTGCATCTGCACTTTAGAAATAATGCAGTTTTACACCGCTTTAACTGCATGGCTCCATCCTATGGACTCCTGGAGTTTGTGGTTGTGGCACCAGATCTCTATGGCAGGGAAGACTAAGGGGGTTGCAGATTGCCAGAAATAGTGCAAATTGAGTCCACTTTTAGGGTTAGGGTTAGTGCTAGGGAATCGTGGGAATTGTTTTTCCCCCCCCTGAGACATTGAGCCTTCTCTGTCAGAGAGCTCTGGTGCCACAATAAACTACAGTTCCCATGATTCCCTAACCCTAACCCTAACCCTAACCCTAACCCTAACCCTAAAAGTGGACTCAATTTGCACTATTTCTGGCAGTCTGTAACCCCCAATATCTCACAAAGCTACAAACCTCAGAATTCTGTAATATTGAGCCATGGCAGTTAAAGCAGTGTCCAACTTATGCAATGTGGATACAGCTTAGGACTCTGAAGACCAGGGTTCAAATCCTTGTTCCACCATGGAAACCCACTGGATGACCTTGGGGAAGTCACACTCTTTCATCTTTAGAGAAAGGCAAGGGCAAACCCCTCTGAACAAATCTTACCAAGAAAACCCTGTAATAGGTTTGCTTTAGGATCACCATATGTTGGAAACAACTTGAAAGCAAACAACAACTCGAGACATCCCTGACTCATGGCAACCCTGTGGATGAGAAATCTCCAAGACCCTCTTTCCTCTACTGCTCTACATAGGCTCTGTAATTTCAGGCCTGTGACCTCCCTATGAGTCTGACTAGCTGTTGCCTCCAGTTTTTAAAAAGGTTTTCTGAGGAACATGTAAGGAAGGGTGCCATTGCACTCGTTGTCATCCTAGAGGACTTCCCATAGGCATCTCTTTGGACACTGAGGAGACGGAATGCTGGACTGGTTAGGTCCTTGGTCTGATCTAATAGGGTTCTTTTAATTTTCCATAGCCCGGGATGAAGCATGCCAGTGCTGGTGCAAGGGGCCAGAAGGGAGTTGTTAACTTGGCAAAAGTCTGGAAGAAGACAGAGGATCTATAGTAGGCTGTCAGCTCCCTGTCTTCCAGGTTCAACATCTATATGTGGGGCTTTTCCTTAAGCCATGACTAGAGTTGAGTAGACTCCAGAAGCAATGGTTGATTAGTCTGAACTAGAGTAGACAATTCAATCAATTGCTGAATTGCAAGTCAACACATGGGTCAATATCACTGATTCAATGGATTTACTCTAGTCAGGACTAACAGGATTTAATCCAATGATAGTTCTCAGTTTTCTGACTAGTTCCAGCCTGTTCTCTGGTGAAAATGAAGGAAAACCTGGCCCTAAATCCAGTTAGTAGTCCCTGCTCATATAGGTTAATTAGATCAATGGCGTTTACATATATGTTGATTTGCCATTCAGCAATTTATTCATTGAGTCTACTCTAATTGGGACTAACAATTGGACTCAGACCCTGTTTTTCTCCAGACATTTTGGATTTCAATTCCCATTAGGGTTGCCATGTGTGTCTTATCATAAGGGATGTTACTTATTTGAGGGCATAAAAGTTTGAGACTTATAGGGCTGGCGGGTGTCCCTCATTATAATTGATGATTCCTATTTGTGATTTGAAAAGCTTTTCATCTTATGCAGACTGAACAAGATGGCAAAATTTCCTATATTTTGGAGTGTGATCCTACAAAAAGACTTAAATGTGTGCATCATGCATTTTTGAGTGTACACCTTCAAGTCACCTGCACAATATATTATTTATGCAGAGGAAAAACATGGCTAGGTTAATTGAAATCAATATTTTCATTTGGTATTTAAGAAGAACACAAACTTGTCAATATCTACTCCGTGGCTATCATGAATTTTAACTGTCCCTTATTGCTGTTTTGACAACTAGCAACACTAGTTCCCATACTCTCTCACCATTGGTCATGTTAGCTGGGGATGATGGGATCTGCAGTCTAAAAAAATCTAAAGGACACCAGGAAGGAGGGAAAGCTTGCTTTGTGGCTAAATGGGAATCTGAATTGAGTTGACCACCAATCCAAGCCCAAATCTCAATTCAATACACCACATTAATATGGAGGGGACACTTCAGTTAATGGGAAGTGGGAAGGTTTATGAGCATGGTCATCCTCAACTCTTTAAAAAAAAAGGAGTGAAGTCACAGATGTGTTTATGTCTGTACTTGTCAGCTTCTGCTATAATTTTACTGCTATAATATTCACACCAGTTAGTATAAAAGTATTCAAATTCACCATTCAAGGCTTTACTATTGGTAATCTTTCACAGAACAATATACTGAATTGTTGATCAATGACAATGCCACCAGGTGATTACCTTCCTTTTAACTTAATTTCCAACACACTCTGATGTTTTTTATTTACGCTAGCTGTTGGATAGTCAGAACCAAATTGTTATATTTAAAATAGCAAAAATTTGCTACATTGTGTAAGATATGTTTTCAAACGGTTAATAATCATTGATGGCAGAGGTTAATCTTATTCCTTGTTTCAATGTGGAGAGATCTTGTTTATTGTTGTTAACTTCCTTTACGTCAATCTCAACCCATAGCGACCCTATGGATGAAACATCTGCAGGCCCCTCTGTCCTCTACTGCTCTGCCCAGTTCCTGCAAACTCATATTCATGGTTTCTTTAATGAAGTCCATCCATCTAACATGTGATTTTCCTCTCTTTCTACTTCCCTCCAACTTTCCTAACATTAATGTCTTTTCCAACGATTCATGCCTTCTCATGATGTGTCCAAAGTAAGACAGTCTAAGTCTTGTCATCTTGGCTTCTAGGGATATCTCTGGCTTGATCTGTTCTAGGACCCATTTGTTTGTCCTTTTGGCTGTCCATGGAATCCACAGCACTCTTCTCCAGCACCACATCTCAAATGCATTGATTTTCCTCCTATCTTCTTTCTTGACTGTCCAGCTATCATATCCATACATGGTAATAGGGAATACAATGGCTTGTGTGATTCTGACTTTTGTGCTGAGTTGTATGTCTTTGCATTTTAGGATCTTCTCTAGTTCTTTCATAGCCACCCTCCCCATTCTTAATCTTCTTCTGATTTCTTGGCTGCAGTCCCCATTCTGATCAATGTTTGATCCCAGATATGAGAATTCTTTTACTATTTCTATTTCCTTATTGCCTAGTCTGAATGTGTGTAAGTTCGCTTGACCAGGAATATCCATGGGCGGAGGTTATTAGTACCTCCGCATTGTCATGGATGGATCATTTCCTGGTCAAGATGGAACTTAGAGCCACAGTCTGCCCCACCGGAGGTGATGGACCTATTAGAATGGCCTCGAAGGCTAATGGAACCAATTGGATTCCAGAAAGCCCTAGAGGGTTTAATGGTTGGTAACGCCAGTGATTCTGTCAAAGCTCTGGTCAATATTTGGAACACCGATCTCACCAGGGCTATCGACACAATTGCTCCCAAGCATCCTTTCCAACCCGCTTCTAATCGTAGGCCCTGGTATACAGAGAAGCTTAGGAAGATGAAGCAGGTCGGACAATGACTAGAGCGCGAATGGCGGAAGACTCGACTCTTATCTGACAGAACTCGCCATAGGAAACATCTTGATTCCTATTGGGAAGCAATACGTGCAGCGCAGAAGTCTTTCTCCTCTACACGTATTGCGTCTGCAGAGTCATGTCCAGCAGAACTGTTTAGGGTGGTGGGGGAACTGACGCAGGTGGTACCTGCACAGAACCCCTTACTTAACCCGACAACAGCCTCCTGTGCCGCATTTAATAACCACTTTGCAGATAAAATCTCTTGGATAAGAGCCAATTTAGACGCCAGTGTTAGATCAGAATCAATAGACGAGGTATCCAGCAACTCCACTGATGTAATTTTACTGGATCAGCTTCAATCTGTGAGTACCAATGACGTGGACAAGCTCCTTGGAAGAGTGAAGAAGACGACTTGCCCTCTCGATCCTTGCTCATCTTGGCTGGCTGTCCAGGGGGGTGACGCACTGAGGGTATTTCCTAGAAATATTATCAATGCGTCCTTTAGGGAAGGCTCTGTGCCTCCTTGTTTAAAGGAGGCGGTGGTTAAACCGCTTTTGAAAAAGCCTTCCCTGGACCCCCTGGACAGAAACAACTATTGGCCAGTCTCCTTGCTGCCTTTTTTAAGCAAGGTGATCGAGAAGGCAGTTGCTTCCCAACTCCAAGCTGTCTGGGATGTAACCGATTATCTAGATCAGGGGTAGGCAACCTTTCCCCTTTAAGGGCCGAGGGACTTCAGCTCCCAGAATCCCAGGAGCTATTGGCCAACATGGGACTATTGGCCAACATGGCTGAGGCTTCTGGGAGCTGAAGTCCCTCGGCCCTTAAAGGGGAAAGGTTGCCTACCCCTGATCTAGATAATCAGTTTCATCCAAGACAGCTTGGAGTTGGGAAGCAACTGCCCTCTCAATCACCTTGCTTTAAAAAGGCAGCAAGTTTGCCTACCCCTGATCTAGATCCATTTCAAACCGGCTTTAGGGCAGGATTTGGAGTTGAGACCGCCATGGTTGCACTGGATGACCTCCGCTTGAGCATCGACAGGGGTAGTGTGACCCTGCTGGTGTTCTTGGACCTCTCGGCAGCCTTTGACACTATAGACCACTCCATCCTCTTGGATCGCCTGAGAGAGTTAGGAATTGGAGGCACTGCTTTGCAGTGGTTCCGTTCCTTCCTCTTGGGCAGATCTCAGAGGGTGAGGCTCAGGGACACTTGCTCATCTAGAATAGAGCTTAATTGTGGTGTCCCACAGGGCGCCATCCTGTCCCCAATGCTATTTAATATCTATTTGAAGCCGCTGGGAGAGATCATTCGGAGGTATGGGGCGCGGTGTCATCAGTATGCTGATGCCACCCAGATATATTTCTCCATGACCCGGTCGTCAGCTCAGACTTCAGATAGCGTCTCTCCTCTCAATGACTGTCTTAAGGAGGTAATGGACTGGATGAGGAAAAACAGATTGAAATTGAATCCAGACAAAATGGAGATATTAACGGTGACAGGCCCAAAACCAGGTCTGGGAATACAACTTCCAGTCCTGGATAGAGTCACACTCTCCTCCAAGGACTGTGTTTGCAGTCTGGGGGTACTCCTAGATTCGTCGCTTCACATGACTAATCAGGTGAATGCAATGGTCAGGCGTGCTTGTTATCAGCTTCGGCTGATATGCCAGCTGCACCCTTTCCTGGAAAGTAGGGAATCTCAAAACTGTGGTACATGCTCTGGTAACCTCCCGTCTTGATATATGTAATGCGCTCTACATGGGGCTACCCTTGTGCCTAACTCAGAAACTTCAATTAGTTCAAAACATGGCAGCCAGGCTAGTTACTGGAATATCCAGGAGAGAGCACATTACACCCATGCTGAAATCTCTCCACTGGCTGCCCATTAGTTTCCGGGCACAGTACAAGGTGTTGGTTGTGACCTTTAAAGCCCTACATGGCTTGGGTCCAACCTTTCTCTGGGATCGCCTCCTTCCATACGATCCTCCCCATGCACTTTGGTCCTCTGCGAGGAACCTGTTACAGCCTATGAGAACTAGGCTGTCGGTCACCTCCCAGAGGACTTTCTCTGCCTCCTCCCCCAGACTATGGAATGGCCTGCTGGATGAGATCCATCTCATTACCACTCTAGACAGCTTTAAAAAAGCTGTTAAGACAGATCTTTTCTGACAGGCCTTCCCTGAATAACATCCCAACCCAGAAGACATAAGATTCGAACATCACCCTTCTACTGCCTTGTTTAACATCGCTCTGTATACTAGTATTGTAAATTGTCATTTTTTTTTTGCATTGCATATTTTAATTATTGTTATTCTAATCTGTATTAGTTTAATTTATTTTTAAGGGGTGGGTGGGTGTGGGAATATGGTATGGGATTTGGATTGATTTTAACTTACTGTGATGTTTTAATTTGTTGTACACCGCCCTGACTGCGTAGCAGAGGGGCGGGATATAAATTATTATTATTATTATTATTATTATTATTATTATTATCATCATTATTTTTGTTTTCTTTATGTTCAACAGTAAGCCTGCCTTTGCACTTTCTTCTTTGATCTTCCTTAGTAGTTGTTGTAGGTCTGTGGGTTCTCTGCTAGTATTATGGTATCGTCAACATATCTCAGATTGTTGATATTTCTTTCTCCTATTTTCACTCCTCCCTCTTCCATATCCAAGCCTGCTTTCCTTACAATATGTTCTGCATATAAGTCAAATAGGCAGGGTGATAGGATGCAACCTTGTCTGACTCCTTTGCCAATTGGGAACCATTCTGTTTCTCCACGTTCTGTTCTGAAAGTAGCCTTCTTGTCCTGAGTACAGATTCCTCATTAGGACTGTCAGATGTGTTGGCACTTCCATGTCTTTAAGGGTGCTTCATAACCTTTCATGATCTATGCAATCAAAGGCTTTACTATAGTCTATAAAGCACATGCTGATATTCTTTTGAAATTCCCATCCAGTAGCCATCATATATTTGCAATGTGATCCCTGGTGCCTATTCCTTTCCTGAACCCTGCTTGGACCTCTGGGATTTCTCTCTCCATTAAGCTTATCGTACTGTGTTCTTGGAACGTAATGAGTACGTAATAAGAATGGAACGGCACGTATTTTATCGCACGGTATGATCCTAATCATGTTCCTATTCTGTGCTCTGAGAGTCCCTAGCCCATTCTAGGAGGAGAACTGTAAAAATGCATCCTCAGCCAGCAAGAATACTTTCAGACCGTTCCAGATGATGTGTGTGCGATAATCCTACCCAGTCTCAATCTGTCCTCCTGTTCTGATTGGCTAAGACAACCTCTTCCCCTCCCATCCTAGAACATCCACAAACTCAACTCAACTCTTCCAGTGTTGATGCAAGGAAGGTGCCACAGGCAATTTAATTTTTTTATTATTTTTGTAGATTGAATTGCATAGTGTTTACAACAGGGGTAGGCAACCTAAGGCCCGGGGGCCGGATGCGGCCCGCCGAGGCCTTTGGACCGGCCCCAGGCCAGTCCTGCCACCGCCGCCACCCCCCCGCCATGATGATATTGATTATTGTTGTTATTACTTGTTCTTGGGCTTTTCTTGGCAAAATCTCCACAGGGGGTTTGCCATGGCTTTTCTGGAGCTGAGAGAGTGTGCATGCATATTTTTAAATATTTTTTAATTTTTTTGTTACTTTTTTACTTTCTTTATTTATTTATTTATTTATTTTTGGTGCTTCGGCCCCCCAATTGTCTGAGGGACAGCAACCCAGCCCCCAGCTCAAAAAGGTTGCCTACCCCTGGTTTACAAGAAAAAACAATGAATGCTCGCTACCTAAACCTCTCAGTAGCATTCTTTCCAATGCAGACATAGGGGTTTTCGCAACAGTGAGCATGCACCAATGAGGGATGGCTGAGAAATACTTTAGCGCCGGTACTAATACAACGGTAAATGCAGTGCGATAATATGTGTTCTCATAATGTTACTATCCCATTATCAATAGTCTAATGCAGTAACATCCGTTCCCATATCATTACATTCCAGGGACTCAATGGGAACATTACAGGTACTGATGCAATAAGCTTAAGAGTATGGTTGGAGCCTGTGTTGCATTTGAGGAAGTAGACTTAAGTCTAGGAAAGCTCATGCTGCCAACTTCTTTCTTTCCGTTAGTCTCTAAGATGCTACAAGATCTCTCTACATACGGAGTCTACAGACTAACATTGTTATATCTTTGAATTCTTGTATTAATGATTGTACTCATTATTTATATACTGGTCAATGACCAAAGTAAATTGTTTTTGACAATACCTTTGTTAATTCTAATATATTTTAAACTATGTTTAGTGGAATCTGGTGGCTGCCATGTCTCTGAGGCAGAGAATCTGCTCCAGGGTTTAGTCTGAATTATAAAGGATCAATTTCAGATGCTAAATTTAAGGAAATCCAAGCAGCTTGAATAGCTCTATTTAGGTTCAAACTAAAACCCAAAGCAGCATACCCACCCCACAGATAATGATGGTGTGATGTGAGTGTGAAGAGAGAAACTGGGAGAGACATAGCTCTGTTTTAGGGTGCTGCTTGTCTTCCCTGGAGATATGATGAAGGAATACTATCTTTGCTACTAAATAAAACATCATATTTCAATATTCACTAAAAACTACACATTGAGTTGCTTTATACGTTCAATAGGTAAAGAATTATGCTAATATGATTTCAAAGAATCTACACCTCCAAAACAGCTGTGTATATCTGGATAGTGAGGACTCCAGAAAACTACATTGTTCAGGGCTTTTATTCAGTGTTAAATCTTGCTCTTGAGCAGAAGGAAAAACGAGGAATGCTTTTCCAGTCAGGAGTTTTTAAAACCACTGAAGCTGCAGCAGGAATCACAAATGCAGTCCAATAGAACAGGGTCTGAAGTGTTCTCATTTTCTCATTCTACGTAAATCCATCTTTCCTCCTTAAAAATGGGTGGGGACAGTTTAATGTATTTTACAGACATTTCTGTACAGCTTGCTATTCCTGAATTGTATGAATGCCCAGAGGAGCAACATGTTAACTCTTTCTAAACAATTGTCTGATATGATTCTGTGTGGCACAACACTGTCCGCAGATGGGTTTGTTTTGGGGTTTGTTTGTTTGATCTGCTTAATTTTAGCAGAAAACAATCTACAGCCATGACAGAGCCCAAACGGACCTCCAGGGGCCTGGCACTGCCCCCTCCAGCAACTGTGGCTTTATTTAGTTCCAGAGGCTCAGTTAGTCTCAAAGATGCCTTATTAAACCTGCACCAAAACTCCACTTACTTAATAAAATATCATCTGTTTACATACTGAGTGTTTTGGAGAGATAAAAATGCAGAAGCTGGTTGCCAGTTGCATTACAAATCTTCATAACATACCGCTGTAGGTTTCATTGCCCAGACCTTCTGTCACCCATGCTTTCCGTATGAAAATGGGAACCAGTACTAAGACCAGACACTGAAAGATATATGAACTCCTCCCCCACTGATATAACAATGAGAAGGAAAGACTGTCTCTTTACTCAAACATGCACTGGGCATATGGCAAGGCAAACACTACAATTTAGCATAATGTCACTTTATGGTTATGGTAATTGCTATTCATAGCTTTGTAGGGCTGGTAACAGTGGTCTGCCTCTCCATTGGAATGCTGAGTATATCATTTAGATCTTTATTTAGAATTCATAATTTGCAACATATTTTTTCATCCTAAATGACTGGTATTCTTGTCAGCCACATCACCTTCCCTTTTCCCCTTCATGCCATTTTCAAAATTGATTGTGGCCTGTTGACTGTTCCTGCTGTGGGCCTTCAAGTCATTTCCAACTTATGACAACCTTATTATGGGGTTTTCTTGGCAAAATTTGTTCCGATGAGGTCTCTCTCTGAGGCTGAGAGAGTGTGACTTGCCAAAGGTCACCTAGTGGGTAACTATGGCTGAGCAGGAATTCCAGCCCTGATCTCCAGCTTCATAGCCTAATGCTCAAACCACTACACCACTCTGGCTCTTCTGTCTACTGATTGAATGCTATGTTTTAGATATCTTGAGTGGGGGGCAAGTTAAAAGTATAAAGCTGTATGTACAATAGAACTTGCACTGGTTTTTTCTTTTCCCAATATTAGATTTCTGAGCTGAATTATGCTCTATTAAAAACTGATCGTTGCTAGCCTTCCCCATTTTCTTCTAAAATAATCTAGAATTGGAGCCTAGAATTGGGGGGGGGGGACACCTGCACTGGGAAATAAATGAAACCAGCCTACAAGCGTTCTGTTGATTCTGCTTTAGGTCATATTATTTTAATAGCATCCCAATGCTTTCCTCCCCTAATGTCATTCATGCTCTGAGCCATTTAGAAATATCTAGAATAAGGCTGAATCAGTGTAAAAGGTGTATGATAGTGATGGGTAAGAAATCAGTTCCATTTGCGTTTACCAAAATTTCACTTCCTCTGTCTAAACAGTAGCTTAGTGCCAGTACAGATCAGCCAAAAGGGCCAGTCAGGAGATGGAGTCGGGGCATGGCGACCGCGCGCCGGCTGCCCCAACTCCACTGCCACGTCATCCTCACACCACCCGCCCAAACAGGGTGCTCCCTTGGCGCAGCGTTTAGACACGCTGCGCCAAAGGAGCACAGAAGGGCCGCCACCGGCAAGGGCCAAAAATGAGCAGCATTTGCCAGCTCTTTTTGGAGTGGCAAAGTGCTGGATTGGGGCTGCAGCGTGCGGTTGCCACAGCCCCGATCCAGCACTCCCAGGGGCGGCATGGAGCTGCCCCTTAGGGGCCATCTGTACAGCCCCTTAGTTTTCTGTCAATATCCAAAAGGTCATATAAATGTGTTTTTTAAAAGCATGCAAAAATGTGCAGATTTGGGGGGAAATGCAGGAAAAAAATAGTCATAGGATAGTCGTTCCTAAAAATGCATATCTTAAATCCTACTGGCAATGTATCTTCCCCCTCCCCATGCACCTAACCTTCCTGTTTTCTGTTTGGTCTTTCCCCATTGGCCATTTAGTGGCCAGGGAAGGATGGCAGAAAGATGGAGGGTGCCAAGGCAGCAACTGACTCTGTTTCAGCATCCCAATGCAGGAAAAAAGACATTATAGTGGACTACCAAGGGGTCCAGGAGGATGACCTCTTTTTTCCATTGCCAGCTGCTGCCTGGCCACCCCTCCCATCCTCTCTCCATTCTTCCTTGGCCACAGAATATCTGGCCAGAAAACAGGTAAGTAGCTTAGAAAGAGGGACATAGTGGATGGAGGGGCCAACTTCCTCCATTCATGTTGACTAAAATGTAGATACACAGGAATAAATGTCAATTGTGTTTGCCTATGGCACAAACAGGTTGCTAGCCCTGATTTTTAAAAATATGCAAGAAAATCTGTGTGTAGATTGGGGGGGGGATTCAGTCTGGTGTGGGAAGGAGACAGAACAAATTTATAGGAGGAGCATGAGAACCTGAGCCAAACTGAGTTTGAAAGATTGTTCCATCTCAATATCATGGGCACTGATGTAATTGTCTCAGTGTTGGTGTAGGACTCCCAGAGACCAAGATTTCAATCTTCACTCCACTATAGAAACCCACTGGGTGTCCATGGGCAAGTCACACATAGGACATTATCACACGGGGCAAATTTGCTGGTTAATCCACACAAATCCCAAACAGAAACTGGATTTGTGCCTCGTGTTTTCACACGACGTCGCACAGAAACTGGACAGAAAGTGGACAGAAACTGGTGTTAACCGAGATCTTTTGAAATTCACTTGTTTTGAGGAAATGCAAATGCGAAATTAAGGCAATTTCGCATTTACCGTAATGTGAAAAGCAAATGTGCATTTGGAAGCATTTCCCCGTATTTTCCCATGGTTCCACGGGGTTTCCCATGGGTCATCGAGGCAGCGTCTCCTTATTACGTTTACTTCTGGTTTTGGTTGGACGACAAACAGGCCGGCCAGACATGGCCCTCTCTACTTCGTCTTTCTAAACATATCTTCCTTTTACTAGACATCTCGGGCCGTGGCTGATGTGGGGTTTGTGAAGGAACACAATTGGGCCCAAAACACGCGGCCAAAGCAATGACGAAATGGGGAAAAGGAAGTGACGAAAACAACATCCGCCAGCCGCGGCGAGGGCTTTTCTCACTTGTGTGTGAACGTTAAATGCGCTTACTGTAATTTCACATTTAAGGTAATTACGTGTGAAAGCCATTTGCGGAATCAAGGTTTATTTTCAGTTTATTTTCGGGATTTCTCATGTCCACTTTATTATCGCTTTGTGGCCCACGTGTGATAACGTCCATAAGCCTCAGAGGAAGGCAATGAGAAACCTCTTCCAAATAAATCTCCCCTATGATGCGGGCACCATAGTTCAGAGAAAAGGCACATAACTACAACATTCCTGGAGTTACTTTTTGATAGAGTAAGAGGGCTGCCTCAGGATGCTGATTCTGAATGCCATGAAAATGCAGCAAGGTGTTAGTTATTTAATTGAAAATTGTAATGGAACAGGAGAGGTGTTTGTAAGATGTTCAGAGAATTAGATGTTCAGACAACTTAACTGGCCTTTAAGATCCTTGACTTGGGGGTCCAGAGATGTTTCCTGTTCTTCTCTAGGTCAGCCCTGGATTGGCTCCATGCTGTGTACCACTATGTACTGCTAAAACACAATTGAAACATACTTCAATAACTATTTGGTTAACAGAAAATAAGTGCACAACCAAATTAATTTTAGGATAGAAGTGCATATAATCTTACGCTTTCAAGAAATGCCTGTGTGTATGCATGCACCTTCAAGTTGCTTGTCAACTTATAGTGACCCTCTGAGTTCCATAGGGTTTTCTTAGTCAAGAAGTATTCAGAGGCAGTTTTGCCACTCCCTTCCTCTGAAATATAGCCTAAAGCACCTGGGATTCATTGGCAGTCTCCCATTCAAGTCTTGACCAAGAAAGACGCTGCTTACCTTCTAAGATCAGACGGGATCTGGTGCTGAGGTTATTTGAGCCCTAAGAAATAACTTTAAGAGTGACTAATAAACTTTGAAAGAGGTACTATTGCTTTGTAGTGTATATGCACACTGTTGTTTGTTTCAGTATGATCTTTGATCAAACAAGTTTCCAGATTTTGCAGTATATGAGCAATTCACTGACCAAATGAGGTATTTAAGTTTTCCTTTGCACTGCCTTTGAAGACCTTGAAGAACTTAGGGCCTTTGCAGACTGCCAGAAATAGTGCAAATTGAGTCCACTTTAAGGGTTAGGGTTAGTGCTAGGGAATCATGGGAATTGTTGTTGTTTTTCTGAGACATTGAAGTGGACTCAATTTGCACTATTTCCCTTAAAGTGGACTCAATTTGCACTATTTCTAGCAGTCTGCAAAGGCCTACAAAGCTACTATTAGGTAGATTTGTAACCAGTTGACAAGCCATACCCAAAGGGTATTCACTATGGAGCCTCTTCATCCTGGAGAGAAGTGACTAGCAGAGTGCCACAGGGTTCTGTCTTGGGTCCAGCATCTTTATCAGTGACTTGGAAGAGGGAATAGAGGGCATGCTTATGAAATTGGCAGATGATACCAAATTAGGAGGAGTAGCCAACACTCCAGAGACACAGGATCAAAATTCAAAATGACCTTAATAGATTAGAAAGCTGGGCCAAAAGTAACAAAATGAATTTCAACAGGGTGAAATTTAAGGTACTGCACTTAGGCAGAAAAAATGAAATGCAGCTATAGGATGGGGGATACCTAGATTAACAAGACTACATGTCCTAGTGGATAACAAGTTGAACATGAGTCAACAGTGTGATGCAGCAGCTAAAAAAGTTGATGAGATTTTAGGCTGCATCAATAGAAGTATCTAGTATCTAGATCAAGGGAAGTAATAATGCCACTTTATTCTGCTTTGGTCAGGCTTCATCTGGAATCCTATGTCCAGTTCTGGACACCACAATTCAAAAAGGATGTTGAGAAGCTGGAATGTGTTCAGCAGAGGGCAATAAAAATGGTGAAGAGTCTGAAAACCATGCCCTATGAGAAGAGACTTAGGGAGCTGGGTGTGTTTAGCCTGGAGAAGAGAAAGTTAAGAGGTGACATGATAGCCCTGTTTAAATATTGTAAGGGGTGTCATATTGAGGATGGAGCAAGTTTGTTTTCTGCAGCTCTGCAAAATAGGACCCAGAGCAATGGATTCAAACAGGACAAGAGTTTCCACCTAAACATTAGGAAAGACTTCCTGACAGTAAGAGCTGTTTAATAGTAGAACACAATCCCTCAGAGAGTGGAGGAGTCTCCTTTTTTGGAGGTTTTTAAACAGAGGCTGGATGGCCATATGTTGGGGTTGCTTTGATTGTACATTCCTGCATGGCAGGGAGTTGGACTTGGTGGCCCTTGAGGTCTCTTCCAACTCTATGCTTCTTTGATTCTAACTATCATCTGTGTGCAGCTCAAGACTTACCCAGAGTGAACAATACAGTATGACTAATATGTCTAGAGTCAATACTATCTATTTGAATAGCTCATAAATTTGCTTTAAATAGTTCCACATTCCTACACAACCCTTCTTAGAGACTAAACAGACTGAGGTTAGCTCATAGTAATAAGTGTAATAAGATGTTCTTGCATTATAATTAACTATAATTGCACTCTTCAGAAGAAAACAAAGGCAATTTTATGGTTAATTTTATACATATATTCTAAAATGTAAGTCCATTTGTTTTTTGTACAGCTTACTTTTGGGTAGGTGTGTACTGGATTGTAGTTTATTTTTATTTTTGTTATAGATAAGAACAGCAAAACATAATGCAGTAGTAAGTGATGAGCAGCATTCTTTTACATCAAAAAATAGACAGCTGTGAAGTCATGCTCTATTATTTATGGCACAAAGATCTATATAGGAGCTTATCACTTGGGATTTTCAACCAAATTAAGCCTCCCGGGCTGCAACCGGGAGCCAGGATGGAGCCAGGAATTATCACATGCTAATTCACTGCCAAATTGCCAGCCGCCATCAGCCTGGGTCCCAGCCGGGCTCAGCCAGCACTTTTTAGAAACCAGAAAGCATTCCAGTTTTTAAAAAGCGCTGGCTGAACCAGTCTGGGACCCGGGCTGATGGCGGCCGGCGATTCGGTGACGATTTAGCACAGGGACCGGCAACCTACAGCCCCCGGGCCGGTTCCGGCCCAGGTTGCCGGACTTACCGGCCCAAGAAGATCCCTGCTGCCGCCGCCACGCGTGGCCGTACGTTTTCCCCTCCATCTGTCCGCGCGCACTGTGGCCGCCATTTTGATTTTCAAAATGGTGGCCGTGATGCATTTGCGCATGCGCAGTACTCCTGTGCATGCGCAAACGAGTCACGGCCGCCATTTTGTTCTCCAAAATGGCGGCTGCGACTCGTTTGCGTATGCGCAGGATTACTGCACATGCGCAAACGTGTCACGGCTGCCATTTTGAAAATCAAAATGGCGGCCGCAACATGCACGGCAGCGGCTGTGGCCGTGCGCACCGTGGCGGCGGCGGCAGTGGGAAAATAGAACTTCGGGGGACCGGCCCAGACCAAAAAAAGGTTGCCTACCCCTGATTTAGCATGTGATAATCCCCACCTCTCAGCTGCAGCCCGGGAGACTTGATTATGTTTAAAACCCTGAGTAATAAGCTTCTAGTCTTAATTCTAAACACTGTGATACATCTGCAAAAAGAGTGAATGTTTTGCAGCTGCATTAATACAACTACAGTTTCTAAATCATGGGAAATAATGGTTCCATTTTATTTTGTATGGTCAGAGCTCTTCAAATGTACCATTTCCAGTTCTAGTTGCTACAATTAAGAAGGATACATAGAAACTGGAACAGGTTCAGTGGAGGAAGCATTTTATTTCCCCTGAAAGACTGTTAAATCACTCAGATATTGGAAGTCTGAGTGCTTTAATAATTAATTGAGCATGAATTGTGATCCCCATTTAAACATAATCACCATATTACAATAGAAGCTCTAACTGTTTCAAAGCCTCCTTTACTGAGATCTCTTGCTCATTAGACTTCACTGTTTGATCTTGCAGTAGTTCCATACTAGTGTGAATGGTTAAATTGACCCCTTATCAGAATGTTTTAAATGTGTCCCAGGACTTGAAGACAAGTGATGCTGAAGTCCTCTGCAAAAAAAAAAAAAAAAAAAAAAGGAGAGTTCAACTTTCATTGATCTATATTGAGCATCACCGCTTTGTCAACTTTCTTTTTGTGGTTCTGGACAAATGAAGCAGGCCTCTGTATTTCACTCTCTAATCACACGTTGGAAGGTAATGGCTGGTTTCATGGAATGGATGTGCGCCTATACTTCCAACCATAATTAAAGGAATAGCTTGATCTTTGGAACAGTCTTTGGAAATCTGAAAATGGAAGCCTAGTTAACAGATGGTAGGTTGGAAATTGAACAGGAAGTCAAAGAGCCCAAACTGGCAGGTTGTGGCATTTATAAAGTATATTCTGAAGAACATACCTTTATGTATGTCCCGAGAAAATGAATATACTTCTCTTGGAATTTTAGAGTGTGCAGTAGAGGTCAAGGAAGGAAGAGGGTTTTTTTAATTAACTAGGAGGCAGTAAAGAAATAATGGGATTTAAAATTCAAAGTGAGAAAGAGAATTTAATTTCCAAAAATTATAGATAGTGGTTGCTATTGTGATCCTAAGGCATTATTGTGATCCTAAGTAACGCACACTATTTATTGGCACCTCAAAGGTTCATAATTTTCATTTGGCATAAGCTTTTGTAGGCTATGGGCCTTTGCAGACTGCCAGAATTAGTGCAAATTGAGTCCACTTTAAGGGTTAGGGAATCATGGGAACTGTAGTTGATTGTGGCACCAGAGCTCTCTGACAGAGAAGGCTCAATGTCTCAGAAAAAACAACAACAATTCCCATGATTCCCTAGCACTAACCCTAACTCTTAAGTGGACTCAATTTGCACTATTTCTGGCAGTCTGCAAAGGCCCACTTCATGCTGCCTCACTTGGCAAATCTTTATACACATGCTAGAATCAGAGGGAGAATGTGTCAGAACTATAATGAAAAAAGGTACAGATATTGATTGCTATCTCAACAGTGGATATTTAACAAATAATAGATAGAAGATAATACTGACATTTCAGTACAGATAAACGCTGGCTCAAATTATGATGATCTTCTTATTAGATCCACATCTGGTTAAGGGTATGCAGGTTATTCAGTTGCTTACTTCATCAAAACAAAAAGGTTTTGTGCTATTCAATGGTACAGTCAGCCTGCCATATTGGTGGGCTAACCATCCATGGATTGGAGCTCCTGCAGATCATCCTGCCCCATATTTGCCAATAGTGGCATACCTATGGGCAAGCTGATGCAGGCACACACGTCACACCCATTGACTAATGTGGGCTTGAATTCCTGCGCTTTTCCCATCTGCATGGTGGGAGGGGCTGAACCAAACCCCCATGCGTAAGAAGGGTCTACTGCATCCATAAACCTCCACTCAAAGCTGGCACACGAAGAGAACACACACATTTGTAGCATGGGTAAGACCTGGTAAGGTTAAAAATCAGCATGGCTTTTGCAAATAGAAGTCCTGGCCCATGCTTGGCATTCCAATTTTATTTTATCTTTTACAGAGTTCCTCATGAAAAGCACCTGAGTAGATTTAGCAATCACACAGACTTGTGGATTAGTAATGTCACCATTGCAAGCCCTAGTTCTGAAGAAGGTGGGATAGGAAGGAGGAGGAGGAGAAGAAGCATCGTTTAAGCTACGGGAAAGAGTGGACTGGACAAATAGTCAATTCGCATATAAACAAACAAAAGAATTTGCATTGGGACTGATGCTTTTAAATTTATTATTATTATTATCTATTGAGTGTCCAAGTTTACAAATGTTCCAAAAATATTCTAGGTTGCAAAAATTCACAGGCATTGTGAAAACTCTGAAAAATATATCTCCAAGCTGGGTTAATGTGTGACAAAATGGAGAATGAAGTTCAGGGTAAGTAAGGGTAAAGTGAAGCACACTGAATTAAGCATCAAATGGACAGTTCTGAATTGGTGATGATTAATCAAAGAAGAGATCTTGGGATTTTGATAGCATATGGAATATGTTGACTCAGTGTGTCTGCCAGCAGTAGTCTTCTCTTATGAGGAGGAGTTTTTTGGACTAGAAGGACTTTTAGTTTGATGTAGATCTCTGTCTTTCTGCCTTCTTAGTTATAGAGCATGTTCTTGCAGTAATAGTAATATTGCAGTAATAAAAATACAATAGTATTTTTTTAAAATTTTCATTTCATTTTCTCCTCTAGATTGGGAGTCAAAGCAGCTTTCATTTAAGAAAAGAAATATAGTTAAATTGCAAAATGAATAAAAGAATAAGCATTGATAAATACAATTTTAAACAATGATAATAAAAAAATTAAGATTATAAATATAATCTTAAAACACAGAAGAAAAAGAATATAGCATCCATGCAACTGAAAGCTAGACAGTGAGATCAAATGTAATATCTGCTCCTTGAATAAAAATGTGAATGGTTCTGGAAGAAGGGAAACAGGAAGGAAGGAAGTCTATCTTCCGCAATGGGAAGTTGCCAAGCAGGGAGCAGCCATTAAGAAAGAGGAGGAGGAGAAGAAGAAGAAGAAGAAGAAGAAGAAGAAGAAGAAGAAGAAGAAGAAGAAGCCACAGCAGCCGCCCTCATGGTTGCGCCAGATGTGCCTCAGAGTGAAGGCCTCACCTGCAAATCTCACACAACTGGGCAAATTTGTAAGGGAGCATTTGAAGTGTAATGTGCCTCCACATAATTTCATACTTAGAGTGACCCTTTGTTATTGTTGTTGTTAACTGTCCTTGAGTCGATCTCGACCCATGGCGACTCTAAGGCAACCCAATTATGGGCTTTTCTTGGTAAGATTATTGAGGGTGTTTGTCATTGCCAGCATGAGACCGTGGTTTGCGTGTTGGACTAGGACACTGGAAGATCAGAATTCAAATCCCCATTCAGCCATGGAAATCCAATGGGTGACCTTGGGCAATTCATATTCTCTCAGCCTAAGGAGAAGGCAAAAGCAAACCTGCTCTAAACAATAAGAAAACCCCATGTTAGCTTTACCTTCAGATCACTGTAAGGAGTTTACCACACGGATCCCATGCAGAAACTGCATTTAAAGTGAAAATAACCCACAAAAGCAGGTTGTTTTTCACATGACGTTGGCATCAAGGAGAAATAATGAGACATTAATCGGAATGGAAAGTCTCTAAAACCCGTTCCTTTTTACTTTTGGGAACTTCCAAAAGTAAAAAGGAGCGGGTTTGGGTGACTTTCCGCTCAGGTTAATGTCACATTATTTCTCCTTTACACAAACACGTCTGAAAACAACCAGCTTGTGTGGATTTTTTTCAATTTTTTAAATCCCATTTCTGCACAGGATTTAAGCAATTTGCCTCCATGTGATAAGGTTCCATGTCAGAAATGACTTGAAGGAACAGAACAGCAAGTTTTCCATTGCCTTCCCTTGAGGCTGAGAGAGTGTTACTTGCCCAAAATCACCCATTGGGTTTCCATGGCTGAGTGGGAATTCCAAACATAGGGCCTTTGCAGACTGCCAGAAATAATGCAGCTTGAGGCCACTTTAACTGCTCTGGTTCAGTGCTAGGGAATCATGGGAACTGTAGTTTATTGTGGCACCAGAGCTCTCTGACAGAGAAGGCTCAATGTCTCAGAAAAAAAAAATACAATTCCCATGACTCCTTAGCACTGAACCAGGACAGTTAAAGTGGCCTCAAGCTGCATTATTTCTGGCAGTCTGCAAAGGCCCATAGTCTGGAACCTTAATCCAACACTCAAACCACTACATCCCACTAGCTCTCGGGAGCATACAGTACTGAAATAACCTGGCCCATGCCTGTAGTCCAAAAAATTAGTAACTTTTCCAAAATAACTTTGGAGAGTTTAATACGGTGGTCCATGAGTCCCCTTCCAGCACTGTGATTCTATTATTCTAACCCTCTTGCAAATACATATTCTGTTGAAGTGCTGTTACTTTTCTGTAGAAACTAAATGCCAGCTGTTAACCTAAAGGATATACAGGGAAATCCTGTGTGCATTTTCTTAGAAGTAAGTCTCACAGTGTTCAGTGGGGGTTATTCTCAGGAAAGTGTGCATAGCATTTTAGCCTAAAGATGTTCAACAATAACAGTATGGAACTACAAAGAAGTTTGTCAAAAATGACAAAAGTCAACAGGAGAAAAGGATGAAGCCTGGGCTGTTTCTTACTGAGGAATGAGAAGACAAGTAATGGGGTATACAGGTAGATGAAATTATTTTGGGAGGCAATGAATGAAAAAAATTAAAATATTCTTTCTTGAATATTCATGAACTGAATCCTCTTTATTTGTTTCTTCCTTTTGTAAAGCAGCACTTAATTGGCCTAAATGTTGCTTTTTTAGAAGCAAAAATTCCATCTTGTTTTAATCATTGTCCACTGCTAGTTTTCCTTAATGACTGCCAACTGCATTCCGTTTATGCTGTTGTTTTGGCTCTAATTCCAGACAAATTTTGGATCTTTGAGCGTTATAAAAAAAAGTGCTTCATGCCGCCTTCTTTCTTCTAACATAAAACAGACATGACTATGGTTATATAAGTATGTGATGAGCTGGAGGAATAAAATGGCTCCCACCTACTGTCTTAGTATCCATGATGGTTTTGTGCCAGTGGGAGGCAATGAAAAAAGAAAATTATGCAGAATTCTTTCTTTACAGCCCCGATATATGCAGGTTTACTTAGATGTAAGCTTCATCCAATTTAATTAAATTAATTTAATAACTTCTCAGTAGCCATGTAAAGGGCCCAATATTTCTACTACAGATATGCTTAGTCTTCTGTATCTATGCTGGGTCAAAGTATTTGTCTTATTGATTTCCCAAATTAAGGGGAGTGGGGCAACCTGCCTCCCCCCCTCCACCAGATTGGGTTAATCTTTGGAGGTATATATAAATTACAAGGATATAAATATAAAAAGCGTGGGATGAGTCCTTCCTAAATCTTCATTTGCGAAGAAAAGCCAGAGAGATATATAAATTACAAGAATTTTCATATTAACCTTAAAGGAAAGGTGGCCAAGAGATTTCCTTTGTTTTTAAAACAACAACAACACTATCATCACAAGCTGAGAAGATCTGCACATTTTTAGAAGGCACTTTCTAAACAAAATGGAAGACATCGATATACAGAACGTATATCAATACTGTCTCTTCCATTTTGTTTGTGGTAACTAAAATAATAATAGATGTTAAAATAATCAAGTATCCTTAACAAGCCCATGATTCTCTATACCCATCTTACCTTAATTGTATAATACAGTGGATCTCAAACTGTGGTGTGGAACCCCTAGACAGCACATGAGTTGCTCAAGGGGGCATGAGCACAGGCTGGGAACGGGCTTGAATGGGTGAAAACAAGTGTTATCGTACACAAAAATGTCACAGATGCTGCTGGGCAACTACCATCCGTCTCCCAGTTGTACTTAGTCTGCACTTAGCCTGCCAAATTTGAAGTATGGAAAGCTTCCAACTTGAAAATCAGTGGGCTAAGTGTGGCTGGGAGATGGGAGGTAGTTGCCCGATGGCATCAGCAGAATTTTTGTGTGCGATAACACCTGTTTTCACCCATTCAAGCCCGTTCCCAGCCCATGGGGTGAAAAATGCTGTAAGATAAATTCCTTGAAGACCTTAATGCCTCTTCCCCTTCTGCTTCTATTTCCCAAATCTTTTCTGTCCTGGAGGGGAATAGAAAGGCAAGAAGGGTGCTTGAAGCCTGTGCTTGAGGGAAGAGGAGGGGGAGAGCTATAAGATGTTAAAATATGAATATACATGAATGTGGGTGAACAAAAATGTTCACACCAATCAAATAAAATATTCTTTTCATATATTGCATCAAGCAGAAGTAAACGTAAAGGGGAGTCACAAGGGTAAATGGTTTGAGACCCTTTGTTATAATGGAAGAGCCCAAATGGCACAGTGGTTAAATGCCAGTACTGCAGCCAGTATTACAGTCAAAGGTTGTGAGTTCGATCCCAGGGCTCCAGGGTTGACTCAACCTTGCATCCTTTCATAGGTTGCTAAAATGAGTACTCAACTTGTTGGGGGCAGTTAGCTTACACGTTGTAAACCGCTTAGAGACTACTTAGTTCAGTATGAAGCGGTATAGAAATGTATATACTATTGCTAAGAGGGCTGGGAGAAAAAAGGAAGGAGTTGGAGGAGGGAGTAAAGAGAAGAATTGAAAGACAGAGAAGAGGAAGAAGCCAAAAGAGAAGGAAATAGGAAAGAGGGGAGGGGAGGAAAATTCTTCACTTAATTAGCCAAGTGCACAGCACTGTGTGAGCAAGAATGAGGTTACAATGGGAGTCTTTTCAGCTCATTTCAAATAACACCATACAGTACTACAGCATCTAATATTATATGTTATAACATAATATACAGGAGAAACCAGTCTAGAATACAATCAGTAGTCCAGATAAATTACTGAAGAGAGTCACAATGCACTCCCATCATCCAGAAAGACTCCAAACATCTTCCTTTCATACAGGCCAATGGGGAGGAACACTTATCTTTTGGGCCTAAATAGCCTGACATTGGGGGGTTGCAGACTACCAGAAATAGTGCAAATTGAGTCCACTTTAAGGGTTAGGGTTAGTGCTAGGGAATCATGGGAATTGGTTTTTTTCTGAGACATTGAGCCTTCTCTGTCAGAGAGCTCTGGTGCCACAATAAAATACAGTTCCCATGATTCCCTAACCCTAACCCTAAAAGTGGACTCAATTTGCACTGTTTCTGGCAGTCTGCAACCCCCCATTCTAACAAAACACCCTACCCCCCTATTCCATTCCAAGGCTCACTTTCCCACCCATGTTTTGGTTGTTGTTTTTTTAAAGGCAACTTTTGAGTTGTACATTGCCATGTTCCCTTACCTCCTTTTTTCCTTTTTGCTGTTTTTAAATACTGTTTATAGACTGAGCAAAGTGAGCAGTGCCTTTATTATGGATAATATACTTCAAAAGGCCAACATTGACAATGCCAGCTAAGATGACTGAGTCCTTCACAGTCCACTGCCAATGTCTTTAGAAATTTGCACTGGATCTTATTACAGACTGGAGGCTATATTTTGTGTATATTTTACAAAATTTAAGGCCCTGAAGCCAGTTTATTAGAAGAAAGGGGGAAAATAAATGTACCCAACAGCTTTATACAGTTAGTAAGTATATAATGAAGCCAGTTCTGGGCATTTAGGCAATCTTAGGGGGGTTGCAGACTGCCAGAAATAGTGCAAATTGAGTCCACTTTTAGGGTTAGGGTTAGTGCTATGGAATCATGGGAATTGTTGTTTTTTTTCTGAGACATTGAGCCTTCTCTGTCAGAGAGCTCTGGTGACACAATAAAATACAGTTCCCATGATTCCCTAACCTTAACCCTAACCCTAAAAGTGGACTCAATTTGCACTATTTCTAGCAGTCTGCAACCCCCCTAACTCAACATAAAAGATATAACAGAAATGTCCAGTGGATAAATATTATAAACAGGTGATGTAGCTAGATCCACATAATAGTGACCTTCACGGAAACCCAGTAAAACAGACCAGTGTTGTGAAGAGAAAATTCCAAACAGGTGTAAGGCATCACCAGGCTCACATGTGATGGAAGGTAGTTAGTTACCAGGTACCTACTGAAGATTTATATCTGATTGGTGACATGTCAAAAGACCAGTCAAATTTCCAGTTGGATGATGGCTGCTCTTGAACAAATGGACTATTGTAAGTCTTATCTAATTGGCTGAGAACAAAAGACCAATGAACTTTTGTTCATTGATAGATAGTGATGAATAGGTAGGAAGAGCTTCAGATAGTAGAAAAGCACCAACAGCAGATAAGACCACAGGTAGTTTGCAATTGCTTTCAACAGTGTGCAAATATAAAGTAACTACCTGTTATGCAGTTCCTAAGATAAGTACCATGCATGATCATGCCGGTGATAGAATATTAGTGAAATGCCTGTTATAGAAATGTATAGCAGGTACCTCTACTTTGAATGTGTAAGAATGTTTAGAGATCACTTTGGAAATGTGTAGGGCTTTTCCCCATGGATGCCTGTCAGTTAGAGGTATTACAGATAATACAGAGAATTCTTCAACATATATTGGTGTAACTGTTGAAAAGGGATAAGGACCAAGTTCCCCAAACAAGAATTCTTCCCCCATCCCCAGTAAAAATGTCCTTCAACCCCTACATTTCTAGCATTGTTGTAACTGAAAATATCAAGAGCTGAGCATCTAGAACAGTTCAGGCATTCAAAGAAAGGAGAAAGGCAGAGTTACCAAGGTAATGCAAGCACAGCAAATAGAAAAGTTCCAGGTGTGGGTTATTTTCAATGTATCACTCTCTGCTAGGCTAGAAATTTTGGGACCAAAAGAACATTGAGCTGGGCAGATTCTTATTTGTGGAGGCAATGCCCTCATTTCCACCCCATAGCTATATATTTCTGGTCTCCTTTAGTATCTTCTTTTTCTTCTAAAATATGTTTTAAGAATTTAATGTATCCCAGGAATGAAATTTGCTTTGTATCTACTAATAATATACAGGAGGACTCTGTATTATGAGAGGGATCTTTTCGGTGACCCTTCGCATATAACAAATTCTGTATAATCTAGAATACTGTTTCTCTTACCTGAAATGAACAATGAAGTGTTCTCTCTAGGTATTTTCTAGGTTCTCTACTGTGATTCTATGGGATACTTCCACTGGAAGGTGATCAGGGCAGAACATTAAGAGGCACCTGCAGATCTCGCATAAAATGGGGTCCTACTGTACTATCGTATTATTTCTAATTGCAATTGCATTATTTGGATCTGACATGTCTTATTTTTTGTTTCTATGTTAAATTTTATTCATAAAATACTCTCTACCAGTTCTTATCTAACATTAATTCAATAATTTTAAATATTATAAATATTTAAATAATTCATTATTTAATGAGAAAATAATTCATTACCACTAACACTAATAACCTAATCACTAATAATAGGTTGGATTAGCATTGTTTAATTTGTTATTTAAATTTTAGTTTCCAGGGCAGACAAGGCGATTAAGGATATTACCACATGATCCCTGTTCTCACCAAAATTGCATTAGTTAATGAAAATGGAAACATACCTGTTTGAGAGCAGCCATCATCACACATCTCCCCAATTGTGTGACTGGGACTGTTTCTGCCATTCTGCTCTCCTACACACTACCCCTCAACCCCAGGGCAGAACACCTATGCCCTACCCAGCATGCCTTTAGTCATTTTTATTTTTACTTTTTAATGCCATTCGGGAGTTAAGCTAATACAAGTTAAGTTCCAAATAAAGAAAAGTAAAGGGGGAAAAATAAGGGAAATCAGCCTGCTTGGGAATAGAGAAAAGGGGGCCATGGGGAGAGGAGGAGACACTAACACCACATGACTGCCAATATTGGAACTGTTGCAGCAGTAACATTTCACACTTGAGGACTAATGGGACTGCAATGCAATTGGGAGCTTATTGACAGGTTTTCCCTATCAATAAAAAAAGGATGCCCTAAGCACACTTTGGAGACACAGCAGCTGCAGGTCGGAGGTGACATCGCGCAATAAGTATCACCAAAGCTGCTATTTTCCAACTGTAATTGATGTTTAAAAGCTGCATGTAGTAATCGTCTAACAGAGAATGGTTGTCACTGTTGACCCTAGGAGCACATTTTATTACTGGCTCCTTCAAAAGTGGTCTTCTCGTACCTTTAAAGTTGCTTTCCTCCAACCTACAATTGTTTCTCACAGATGGACTGAAAAGTTCATAATGTGACTATTGCCTTTAAAATTGAAGGGATGGTATATTAGACCCTTTTGGAGTAAGAGATGAAGCTAGATCTATCTTAGAAAGAGAAAGCAGGAGTGGGATGGGAGGTACAGTGAGAAAACTTAGTGGAAAGGTTATAAGATGGGATCCCATTGTTTAGAACAGCCTTTCTGAATCACACCTGGAAACTGTCAGATTCAGAAAGGCTGTTCTAAACAATGGGATCCCATCTTATAACCTTTCCACTAAGTTTTCTCACTGTACCTCCCATCCCACTCCTGCTTTCTCTTTCTAAGATAGATCTAGCTTCATCTCTTACTCCAAAAGGGTCTAATATACCATCCCTTCAATTTTAAAGTACTCTGACCTTCTACAACTTACTCCTACCATCTAGCACCTTCAACTACATTCTTCCTAAAACACAACCTTTGCCATTCATCCATCAGTCTTTCAAAAATTTCCTTACTAAACCTTTCTTACTTGGTGAGTTGACTACTAGTACATGACCTTCTTATAACTGTTCCTATATGATTAGATGCTAAGGTGCTACAAGATCCGTTTGCATACTGATTTTCCAGACTAATACGATTGTCTTTGAATTCATCCATAAGGGCTGTTGAGTCTGTCTTTCCTTAACTGCTAGGTCAGAAGTAAACACCAGAAGTGAACACTTGAGGTGCCAAATCTCTGCTTCACCTTTCTGCTAAGTCAACAGTGGCACAATCCTCTGGCAGGTCTGTATCACCTTGGAGTGCTATTTGTTAGTTTGTTTGTTGTGATAGTACCACCATGTCAAAATTCTCATGCATGTAGAAAGGCTTTTAGCTCATGCGTCTCCCTGGTAATGCTACCCTTTTGTTTGACAGGAAGCCTTTGATGAGATCATGTGCATTTTGATGTGGTATGGTTCTGGGTATGGTATTGTCCAGCCCATGCCCATTTCTGACTGAGTCAGCTCCTTCAGCCTTGAAGCCTGAATTGTTGCTTCCTTAATTTCATGAGGCTTTATAGGACGAAGTATAGGACATGGTCTTAGTGGAAACAGTTCTTCTGTCTCCCTGTGGTGGCCAAGGGAACAGCTTACCCCTCCCACAACTCTGACACTAGAATCATAGGAATAATTCATTTTGTTGGTTTATGAGAAGTGGGAATTTTGGATCCAGACTTTTGGGGGTGGGGGAGAACTCTCAAAAGGAACACTAAGAATTTAATGTTCATGGAGACTTAACTCTTTCCTCAGTCCACAGGAAGGATCAAGAAACAGTGGCGGACAATTTTTATCTGATTGCCTCCAATGTGAAAGAAGAAATAATTTGCAGGAACGTGCACTACTGTACATGGCTACTCATAAATAAACTTTGTTAAATTTAATGGGAATTGCTCGCAGGGAAGTTTGTGTAGGATTGCTTCTAAAAACTGATCCCCTATTTGGGGAACAAAAGTAAGGTCAAGAAGAGCAACCAAATTAAAAATGCTATCATAATTGTCCCAGCTTGAAAAGCATGTCATTCAGTTGCAAGTTTTATTTGAGAGAATATAAATATTTACAAAAGAACTGAAAGTAATGTCCTTCAGCACCATCCCAAGCAGGTCTTTTTCCAGTATTGTTTACTTGAGTTTACCAATTTTTAGGGATTATAGCCTTAGAAACAATTGTTGAGGGGGAAAAAATTAAGAAAATTCTCACCTTTATATTTTTGGACAGTTTCACAAAAGACTGTCTCCATTTTGACCAGCTCTTTACATGATAAAACTTATTAAAATGCAACTTTCCCTTTGTAAAATTGCATTGTTCTAAATTCTGTAAGTGCAGAAAGCTTAGAGAAGGTAGTCTCTGAATTCAACACACAAGTATTTGCTAGTCTGTAGACTCTTATACAGTCTGATTTCCATCTCCTTGACACGTCAAAAAGCAAAATATGCCATTCTAATCTGGCAGTATTCCTGCAAGAGATTCCTTTTATCTTAGTGTGAGCAAATGCATCCAAGCCCTTAACTCTCCCTTGTCTAAATCTGCATATGTGTTCCAGATGAGAACTTTAACTGCACAGCTTAGATTTTAAATGAGGAGGCTGACACATACAATTTTTATAGCACAGAAAAGACCAACACACACATCCTCCTGATGTTATTAATACTTGCTGTCATGTCAAAGCTAGACCTCTTCATTTGGAGTCTTTTTCCTCATGAAGTTTTTAGGGTGAGGAGGTGTAGGTTATAAAGTACAGTTACATCTTGATTTGCAAAACTTTTACATGGAAATAAGGACCATTGATGGGAACTAATTGTTGTCCCCAAGTAGATATCTTTAGAACTGAAGCTTTTGCACAACTTGATGGCTTACATTTTCACTCCTTAGAGAGCTCATCTGCCGATGTGACTGATGCTTATTCTGCTAGGCTAACATTTGGTTCCTTCAGAGTCATATGTAGCTTTTGGGTGCCAAAATCAAAAGCCTTTTTTAAAACCAAGTTTCTGGCAAGAGTAGATTTAAGAAGGCATTCTTTTCTCTTCTCCCATGGAAGAAGGGGGGGACTTGGCAAAATATCTGTCTATGTGTAAGATGCAAATGGTTTGTAGGAAGACCTGGAAGAGCAGGGAAGAACTGGCTATTTGCAAAATTCTTCCTTGGATCTGAGCATCTGAGAATGACGTGGAAAAGAAGTCATAAAATTCCTTTTCAGGGGAAAAAGGCATTCCACAGGATAAGGCATAAAATTATAAGTCGCACAGAATTAAGAGTCTCTTTTGAAAGATATTTTTCCCATGCAGACAGCGGATTCATGCTTCTAAGGCTGTAATGCTAACTAGGTGAAGCCCCACTGAAAACAATGGCACTTACTTCTGAGTAGACACCTATAGGTATCTGTTATAGAGGTGGCATGAGTGCTTTCAGACATTAGTAGTA
Organism: Phrynosoma blainvillii; assembly: GCA_026167975.1. NCBI lineage: Eukaryota > Metazoa > Chordata > Lepidosauria > Squamata > Phrynosomatidae > Phrynosoma > Phrynosoma blainvillii. The sequence continues at coordinate 34,813,997 of JANUYF010000005.1, forward strand.
AAGTTTAGGGAGGAGTATTTAGAATTCTCAGCTAGAGATCTCTGGGGGGTTGCAGACTGTCAGAAATAGTGTGAATTCAGTCCACTTTTAGGGTTAGGGTTAAGGTTAGGGAATCATGGGGACTGTATTTTATTGTGGCACTAGAGTTCTCTGACAAAGAAGGTTCAATGTCTCAGAAAAAAAACAATTCCCATGATTCCCTAGCACTAACCCTAACCCTAAAAGTGGACTGAATTCACACTATTTTTGACAGTCTGCAACCCCCCTCTGTCTTCCCAAACTGCAAACCCCGTGAGTCTGTAGGACGTTGCCATGGCTCCATCACACCTTGATTTCAGCAGCTGGTGAGCATACCTCTGTCCAAAACCATCTTCCAGCTGCCATTGCTATGGCATCTGAATGAAAAGAACAGCAACTAACATCTGATAAATTTAATTCCCACCACCATCTCCTTTCCTTTGTGTAACCTGTTTTATTTAGATTGTAAGACTGAGGACAGGAAACCATCAAATGAATGAGTTGTAAGTCACCCTAGGAACCTTTTTGGCTGAAAGGTGGGGTATACATTCTCTAAATAGTTTTTTTAATGGTAGATGGTGGTTAAGTGGAATCATAGCACTATAATTGTATAGGGTGAAAAGGTTTTAGGTCATGAATACATGAGTGTGCAATATGCCATTGTACATTGTAAGTACTGGCTATAAAGCCAAATAGCACCACCCATGCACAAGAAATGAACAGCCTTAAGGAACACCCCAAGTTCACATAAATACAAAAGTCTAAGAAGAAATCCTGGCTAGACCCCCTCAATAACCAATTGCAGACTGAGCATGCTCAGTGGCCATAGCATTCCATAAGGTGGAAGGGATGGATGGGATGCTGCTCTGAGTGGAACAGTGGACAGGAGCATTCTACAATTCTATTTGTTTTATTTTCAATCACAAGCAATTCCTTATTTATAAAGCCTCTCTATCACTTTAAAACATCCCACATCTTTGAGCAAGCAAGCCAAAAACCATCCCAAATTGCACGAAATATGTGCAGGGAGTATTCTTGCTTTCTAGCTTGGTGCAGTCAACTGCCACGTGTAGAGATCCAGTATGGAAAAAGAAGAGGCAGGGGTAGGAAGAATGCCTTCTCTTTGATGAGTTAGAAAAGAAATAACCAAGACTTGGAAGAAGGAATGCCACATCAGCAGAACTTGGAATCTTTGCAATGTGAAGGGTTTTCAAATAATGCAGGATTGCTCCTCTACAGGCTGGATTGTTTGTCAGAGCATAAAAATGAACCAATATTACTTCCCCATTTTTCCCCTAAAAGATATCAGACTTCAAAATTCAAACTAAAGGCATGGAACATATCCCCCCCTCCCCAAAGGACTATGTTTGAACGAAGCAATGTGAGATGAAGAGATGACTCAGAAACTGGAACTATAAAGAGCTAGAGTTTGGAAAAGATCATTCTTTTGCATTATAGTTCACAGAAAGCATTGGGCATATTGATTGCTATAGTCAAAGACAGTAACTTTTCTTAACTCTGTAAAGAGCAGTCTCCTGACAACAATTCTACCAATTGGCTTGAAGCAAACCCTAGCATTGATGGGACATCAAGTTTCTAAATGTGTGGTTTTCAATTCTTTTTTTAAAAAAAAAGCCAGAACTTTTATCATATAAGTAATTTTTAAAGGGTCCAGAATAGAATTTTCTTTCTACACTCCTAAAACCACCATAAACAGAATGGATTCACTTCATATTGTTGTGTGCCTTCAAGTTATTTCTGACTTAATGGCAGCCGTAAGATGAACTTATCACAGGGGTTTCTTGGTAAGATTTATTCAGAGCTGGCTTGCCCTTGCCTACCTCTGAGGCTGAGAATGTGTGACTTACCCAAGGTCACCCAGGGTTTCGATGCCTGAGGAGAGATTTCAACCCTGGTCTCTAGAATTCTAATCCAAAACCCAAACCACTACACCACATTGGCTCCCTCCTCATATGAGGAGAGTGAATATAATCTATTCCCACTGCTACTTGGGCAGTGGATCCACTCTGGAGTTTAATCCAAACTTTAAAGGCAATATCCAAGAAGCTGAACCCATTTTCCAAATAGTCACTCTAAAGTTCAGATTAAAACCCCGAACTGCTGCTGCTACTACTAAACATCATGGATGGTGTCATTGGCATGAAGGGAATCAGAACAAGGGGTGAAGAGATAACTTGCTGGCTAAAAATGACAACATCCAATGAGCATCCTGCCTTTTGCTTCCCCAGAACCACTGAAATGTGTAATTTCATTTTTTTAAAAATTAAAGATTTTGCTTAAAGCCACACTCAGGCAATCCTTGAAACCAAAGTGCAAAAGATCAAAAACAAGTAATGGTAAGCCTTGTGTTGGTGTACCTTCCTCCACTCTTCCTCTCATGCCTGAGGGAAGTAGACTGAAAGCACTTGCTGGATCTGAATGCAACAAACCATGGTTTACCAAAGGCTCTTTCACACTACACAATTATAGTGCTATATTTGACTTTAGCCACTGTGGCAACGTCCTGTGGAATTCTGGGCCTTGTAGTTTGGTAGGGCACTAGAGCTCTTGCTGAGAAGGCTAAATGCCCCTCTTCTTTCTCTCTCTCATACACACACTGCAAATCTTAGGGTCCCATAGGATGCTGCCATGGCAAATAAAGTGGACTATAGTGTTATAGTGTGAAAGGGCCCTGATATGAACCGCAATGAAAATAGTGGGTTTGAAGAAGTGGCAGTCTGTTAAAGGAGAGGCATTACACCTGGCATGAACATATTCTGCTATCTGTCTTTCTCTTACCTCTTCATCTTTATTCATACTTCGTGTTTGCCTTCTTTTTGTTCGTTGCAACTTCCCTCTGCTGTTTGCATGTCCTAGTTATTTTTGTTCGTGTCTCAGTTACTCTAGCTATTCTCTTTCTCTTCCACTGCAGTTCACTTTTCCCACAGCTAAATACCAGGGCTGCATCTACATTGCAGAATTAATCCAGTTTGACACTGCTTTAACTGCCATGGCTCAGTGCTTGAGCCTAGGTCCTGGGGGTAAGCCCTGGTTAGTACTCATATGGGAGACTACTGATAAATACCAGGTGCTGTAGGCTATATTTCAGAGGAAGGAACTGGCAAAACTACCTTTGAGTATTTTTTGCCAAGGCAACTTGAAGATATATACACTGACAAACATAAATGGCCCTCTTCAAGATCCATTAGCTCTGAGATACCTCAAAAAATCTAGTACAGGGTGTAAAGGTTAGTTTTCTAGTAAGTACAAACTTAATAAAAGTACATTAATTACCATTTTCACTTCTGGGTGGGAACAGCAGGGTCTAGATGCCATACCTGAGGAAACATCATTTTTTGTTAATATCAATATTTGGCTTTTTAATGAATATCCTAAAGGCCATGGTGGTTGGTTTCATAGTAAATGAGTACCTGCTTTGAAAGGCCTGTCATGTAAACAACTTACTCAAGCTGGTACTGTTTTCTTTGGAAAGCCATAGACTCTGTGGTATTTATTTACCTCCAGATATTTAAACACTATCTAACCTCAAATGAAGCATGTTTTAAAACTGTCTGCAGCCAAGAGGTGGGAAACTGGTGGAAAGCTTCTGGTCAGGATGGCATATTTTTCTCGTAAAATGTGAATCTTGTGTGGCACCTCCAGGTGTTGTTGGACTGCAGATTCCCCAGTCTTAACCAGCATATATAATAGTGAGGGATCATAGGAGCAACAGTCCAATATCTGGGTGTTCTCCATCTCCAGTTTAAGATATTGACAGCACAATCTCATGCAAGTTTATGCAGAAGTATGCCCTACTCTTTTCAGTGAAACTTTTAGTTGATGTTCTTTGTCTACAAGTCATTTTGATTCATGGTCACCCCTAAAGGAGCCCTGGTGGTGCAGTGGTTAAATGCCTGCACTGCAGCCACTCACTCACAAGCCACAAGATTGTGAGTTCAATACCAGCCAGGGGCTCAGGCTCGACTCAGGCTTGTATCCTTCCAAGGTTGCTAAAATGAGTACCCAGCTTGTTGGAGGCCATTAGCTTACAGTTGTAAACCGCTTAGGGAGTGCTTAAGTGCACTGATAAGCGGTATAGAAATGTACTTGCTATTGCTAAATCAAACCTAGGAGCCAGTGTGGTATAGTGGTTTGAGTGTCGGATGAAAACTCTGGAGACCAGGGTTCGATTCCCAGCTCAGCCATAAACCCACTGGGTGACCTTTAGTAAGTCATATGCTCTCAGCCTCAGGGGAAGGCATGGCAAACCTCCTCTGAACAAATCTTGTCAAGACAGCCCCATGATAGGTTCACCTTAGGGTTGACATAAGTTGGAAATGACTTGAAGGCTCACAGCACAGACAAAGCAATCTTATCACATGGTTTTCTTGGCAGGATTTGTTCAGAGGATGTTTGTCTTTGCTTTCCTCTGAGGCTTAGAGAGTGTGACTTGGCCAAAGTCACCCAGTGGGTTTCCATGGCTGGGTGGGGATTTGAACCCTGGTCTCCAGAGTCATGATCCTGAGTCTGCATGACCTAAGCAGAGCAATGGAAGACAAGGTGGCTTTAAGATGTCTCAGAAGGGATCAACTCAAGGGCAGTTAACTACAATAATAATACTGCTATTGGGACTAACACTGGATTTAACCCAAAGAGTTACAAATAAAATAGTTATCTGTAGCTTATTACATTTCAAAAGTAATTAACAAATAGAAATTATTGTTCATCTATTAACTAGGCCAGATCTACTTAGCTTCTGACATCAAGCTGTGTTCACGGAGGTGTGGTAGACTGTTGAGGGTCATACAGCAGTATCTTTGGAGGAGGATTCCTCTACTGTAGGCTGGATACATCCTGGAAAGACTAGCTGTAGATAGGTAGGTAGGTTGGTTGAAGTCTTACTGCGTGTTGTTTTGAATGTTCTCAAGGCAAGGAGAGATGACTCTGAAAAATTTATACATGGATAAATAAATGCAGCAAAACCTAAAGAACATTTGGAATATTAAACTAGTATATAGCTTGCTTCACTATGACAACTGCATTTATTAGTTTCTACATGCATGGCTTGATCAAAGAAGTATTAGATATTTGGAAATGTCAGCTTTGACATCATGTGGAGCAGGCAGCAAGAAACCTGTTACAAATGTCAAAGCTAGAAATAAGTCCATGGGAAATAAATGAAGGAAGAACACCCAGACTGCATCAAGAAAATAAAAGGCATAGCAAGATGCTTGTGTGGACCCCAGAACAGGGATGCAGGGGGTCAAGATCCTACGGCTTTGCTGAGGGAACTGAGCCCCCTCTGAAATAATCAGGCACCAAATATCAAGCCTGCCAAGATACTTGTGTAGTTGAGTCTCCTGAGGAACCATCTTTTTGTCTTTTGCCCCACACACCACTGGGATGTGCCCCCAGAGAACTTCTCTGAATTGATTTTTGTCCTTGGACCAAAAGAGGTTCCCCACCCTTGCTACAGAAGTGTTTGCCCTACAGATGTAGGTTTGCTGCCTGATCTAGAACACATAGGAATCTATAGAGAGCTCCTCCTTACCATTATGCCCAGATTTTCCCGTCCTTCAAAAGCCACAGGATAAGCCTGGGTTGCATACAGGCTGCTGATGAGAGAATGCTGTCTTTGAAGTTAAATGCACGTGTATCATGTTGGGAAAACGATGGGATAAAGCACGTGAAATAATCTCCATAGCCATGTTAGTCTGGAATATCAGTATGCAAAGGGATCTTGTAGCACCTTTGAGACTAAGGATGGAACTTTTCTGTTCTTTGCGAAGTCCAGGAGAAGTCCACACTGGGTATGTGGTGCCTCCAAGATGGGCATGAAGGTATGCAATAATATTCATTTTTAAGCAGTTTACTCCTGTGCCCAGCCCATACTCAGCTCAGGAGAAAAAGGGGTGTGATAACCTCCTAACTCTGTGAAAGAGGTTGTAATGTAAGCTTTCATAGATTTGGTCTATTTCCTTAGATGCATGGGTCATATATCCGAGGAAGCAGGCCAAGTCTATGAAAGCCTTTGTTACAATTTCCTCCACAGTAAAAACCATATATAAATCAAGAAACATTTACATGGTTTTTTTTTACACCTAACTCTCTCTCTAGTTCTTGAGATGATGATACTGGCATTCTTATTACCAGAAAGAATTTGAATATGAAATGAATCAAAGTGCTGGAGATGAACTGTAATGCTGGCAACAAACATTCTGCCATAAAGCATTTGCTGAAAAATGCAGTTTAGGAGTATTGGATCCAAAGTTGTAAGCCAAAAATATCTGGAGGGCCACAGTTGCCCACCCTTGCTCTAGTAAGAGTCAATGTGGTGCTGTGGTTAAACTGTTGGACTGGGAATTGGGAGATCCAAGTTCTTGTCTTTATTCAGCCATTAAACTGGCTGGGTAGCCTTCAACTGCCATACCTCCTTTCAGTGTGACCTGTCTCACGGGTTGTTTTGAGGATAAAGTGGGAAGAACAAGAGCTATATATGTTGCCTTGAACTTATTAGAAGAAAAGTGAGGGGCAAATATATGTAATAAACAAATAAATGCAAAACAGGTGGGGGGTTTTTTAGAGAAATACTTAATGCAATTCCAGTGCTTTAATGATGTCTCAGTATTATTTCATTGCCATACCATTTCCTACCTTGCAAGGGGCTTACTTGGTCCCTTCCTCCTGACTGGGCAAAGCTTATTATTTTGTGGCATCAGAGAAATAATGGTAAAACGTCTATGGCTGCAAGATGAAGCACATCCTCTAGTTCTTAAGAGAGAAAGCAAGGCAGACTGTGATGTGATCATTCCTTCCATATGGTTTTGTTTATAAGTTAAAGCCTTCCTTTCAGACCACAGCATTCAGCTGGCAGCTGTCTCTAGGTTAGGGGGGAAAGGCCTTGCTCAAATTCCAGATGTACCATGTGAAAAGTACTTATATGGCTGAGCAACAGCTCAGAGGGTGGAGGTGGGTTGGGGGGGGACTCTGTTGTCCTGTTTATGCACTCGAGCTAAAATCTGTCAGCTTTTCTCACTTTGGCACCTACCAGGTGTGTTAAACTACAGCTCCCTTCATTGCTAAACTGACTGGAGATGGTGGGAGCTGTGGTCTAACATGTCTGGGGGTGTGTGTGCAAGGTTGGAAAAGTTTGCTAGTGGGAACTAGGAAGGTAAAATAAATGTATTTAGCCTGCTGAGATGCTGAAGAACTGATTTGGTGTGCAGTGCAGTGCTGATACTTCCATTTCCCAAAAGACAAAGAAGAAAGCCAATCAGCAGCAGCTATTTGAAAGAACATTCTGAAAGACTGCTTAAGATCAGCGTGAATGGCTCCAGAATTGTCTACAGAGACCGGAGGATTTGCACTGAGAGGAACAAATTGTACACCCATATATAGATAACTGAGAAATAAAGAACCTTGATACTGCCAGAACCTAAATACAGGTTGCTGTCTATGTTTAAAATTATTTAATTGCATAAATTTGCTATGTCGGAAAGTTCTTGGGCAGCCCACTTCCCAAAATCTGAGCATAATTTTATCACTGTAGCTTTAAAGAGTGTGTTCTTTTGCATTATAAATTGCCAGTTTGCAGGGCTCCAATTCTGATTTTCTTTTTCAGATCATTGATAGAACCATGCCAATGAAAAGTTTGGAATTTTCAAGTGCAGAACTTCAGGCCATCATGATGCACCTGTTCCTGCAGAGGAAAATTTCAATGGTAATATGAGTGTATGATGCAAATGTTGACCAACAAGTGCACGTTATACTCATGGGTGAAAAAGTGGGGTGCAACTTTTGTGTCAAGATTTTGAGACTGAAAATGCATCAAGATCTGGGGTCTTTCCACAAAATCATGACCTGATTTTGGCATATTGGCAAATCTCAGCTAAAACAATTTCTGAGACACTAGAATAACAATATGCAAAATGCAGCTGTCCAGATGTTATTGGATTGCAAGTCCTATTATCATTAACTAGCATAACCTATGTTGCAGAATGCTGATAGCTAAAGCCTTAAAACATCTGTAGGACTATACTTCATTTTCCCGTGCTCTACCCTACCCTACATCATTTTCCCAGTAGAGTCTTCTGCCATGCTTTTAGCATGAATGTTCTGAACAATCTGACAACTTCTGCAGTTGCAGAACAGTGTTCAAGAATCAAAAGAAGAGTTATCTAACCCAATATCCTGCCAGAACAAGATGTTGTTCTCTTCTGGAAGGACATGACTTTTCAAAGTCAAGATGTCACTTGTGGATGGATGCTTTGCTTAATTTGGTGTTCACATATTGGTGTTCACATATTGGGTGACAGACAGACAAGACATCTGATAACCTGCAATGTCACTACTAGTCAGGATCTCAGAAGATGATATCATTGCTGTGCAATAGAACTGCTTGCAGCTGGACACTTCTTCCCACACATGCTCTCCAGCTGTAAATGGTCATGCTGGGGTGGTGATGTTAAAAGATGGATTGGGAAGGGAGTTAGGACCAAAGAAGTTTGATCATTTTGTGAAGTTTGAAGAAACCTCTGCAATACTCAACCACCAACAAATAACCACAAGGTGATCTTGGGCAAGTCCCATGCCCTCAGCATCAGTGGAAGACTATAGCAAACCTTCTCTGAACAAATCTTGCCAAGAAAAACCTATGATAGGTTTGCCTTAGGGTCTCCATAAGTCAGAAATTACTTGAAAGTACGTAACAAGTTGAATTTAGTGCTTTAATGCACTAACATGATGCTGGTAGTAATACATTGCCATGGAACTAATAGTTACCTCATGAGATAACCAGAGACTTATCTTCCCTATCCTTTGGCTGGGGATTTTGTCTGTAGGGGGGAAAGCTGCAATTTTTAGGCACTAAAAAGGAAAGAGTGAGCTAATTTGGGGGCTCGGAAACAGTTTGGTTGTGGGAGCAATGAATTTTTGGTGGTTTGGGTGCCTCTGTCTATGTTCAGTCTGTATATCTGTAAATAAAAGCAAATATGTCAACACACCAATAAACTTCTAATGACATCCTTCCAAATGAAACCAACCTAGGACAAGTCATGTTCCTCTGAAACTCTTAGTTGCTCAGATAATTGAAGTAAACATGATAATAAACCTATAATTTCTTTAAGATATGTTTGCCCTGGATTATTGTACAATACCTTTTTGCCTGAACCCAAGCTAAACTTTATCTAGGTTTTATTTTGTATACAAAGGTCTTTGGTAGTTTTTAAAACAGGGGAGGGGGTGATGCAGTCCTCTAGATGTTGCTGGGTGCAACTTCTAGCAGTCCTACCCAGCATGGTCAATAATGAAGGATGTTGGATGTTGAACCCAACAACATCTGGACAGCTGCATGATCCCCTCCTGTGGTTCAGAAGGAAGGGTATGCAAATCATTATAGTATGATTAACTGGGGATAGTAGACCATTGGCTCTACCCCAAGTCTTTATTTGCTGTTTGTTCCGTCCCTCAGCTGCTGTTTTGTACCTGCTTCTTGTTGGTGAACCTCAAGTTGATTAACACCCAACCTCACGAGGATGCTCTTGGCCAGTTCATCACATATCCTTTCTGGTTCCCAGTCTACACACACCATTTTCAAAAAAATCCCTCCACTATTCGTATGGTCATTCACCCACTTGAGGCAACATCTTTTCTCCTGCCTTTGTCCCTCAGTGGCCAGCATTAAAACTGAACTTTTTGCCTCCGCACCATACCTACAAGTTTTGCATTTTTAGATAAGAATAGGAATATACAGTCTGATTATAAAGGTCCTTCCTGGACACCAGTTCACTCCATGCCAGTGGCATCCCTAGGGTTGGTGTCATCCGGTGTGGTCACTCATGGGGGGGGACTTATGGGAGCGGGACTTCTGGTGTGTGTGGGAAAGCGTGCATGGGGCCAGAGATGCACCACATGCCCCCAGGGAGCAGCCACTGCGGCTGGGGTGCCTCTGCATGGTAGGCAGCTCAAAAAAGCCCCATGTGGGGGCAGAGAGCTGGCCTGGTGTCACCTCCCATCTGGAGTGTCACCCGATGTGGCCTGCATCCCCCACATTTCCCCAATGGCGCTACTGCTCCATGCATCAGATGAAACAGACTTAGGTTTATGAAAGCTTATGCCACAACTTCTTTCACTCAGTTAGTCTCAAAGGTACTACAAGATCCCTTTGCATACTGATATTCCACAGCTATGTCTCTGAATTCTACCCTCAAGATTCTTGTATATAGAAAAAGTCCAAGTAGATTCAGTTAGTTTAAAATCTTCCCAACTCTATCATACTGTCCAACTTTTCAGAGATGAAAACCTGGACACATGTGGCCAAAATGTATCAGTGCTTGATCAAGCTGGCGAAGTTATTTATGAGGAAATACACGTAAGATAAGAGAGGATGCAGTGGTTTGCTTTTGCCTGAATCTACTGAGGTGGCAAGATTTCACCCTTTCCTCTCTTCTTTCATTGGCTAAGTTTATTGTGTGCAAAGCTGAGGGTCCAAATAAGTACTGAAGCAAGATGAGGCTACAAGCATTTCCACAGTAGAGGTTGGTACACTCTAGTATATATATTTTTAAAAAATATTATAATGTACACAGCTCTAATTCATAGTAAAGGTGTTTGTACAACTACAAGCCAGGCTCTAATTCCTGCCTATAGGGATAGTGCATGAGTTTCTCTAAGTTCCTTTGAGGAAGGATGAGATTAAAGTATAATCAATAGAAATACAAAGATATTTTGTTAGAACATATCTTATATATTTTTTTAAAAAAAGCTTGCTCCAAGCCTCAAAAGCTTAGGTTCACAGGTGAAAAGATAAGGAAAGAGTGGGTGTGTACAGAAAGAAAGCTGTAATTCAGAAAACTAAAGAGTGCAGGAGTTTTCATATGAAATAAAAACTCCATACAAAGACAAATCAGTGCATCTGTTTTTAGATGCCCTATTCTCCCTATGTCCAATGAAGTCTTAGCAAAGTGTTTATTCAGATCCCCCCTACTTCTGCATCCTCCAGACAGTTTCCTGATGTAGAAGGCTGGAAAAGAAAACATGGTCTCTTGCTATGAACTGTTAACGGGCTCTTGCTTTGCTTTGCTCCCTTTAAGTATCTTGCTTAGATTGGCCCAAGGCTCTGTTTTTTCTGGAAACATCATTTTGCTCTTGGTCAGCATTCCAAAACCACAGTGTTCACTGAAAATAAGTTCCTGCTCCACGCTGTCAGCTCTTTAAAGTCTCTTTCCTCTGGATCCTCAACTCTCAAACCCTTCACATACCTTTTACCTATCTGAAGGAGGAAGGGATATTTCTTTTTTTTTTCTGCCCCATTAGTTTGATCATTAGCATCTTACAGCAGAGTTACTAGTTAGCTTTAAAAGACAATTTGGTTTAGTATTTTTAATGGAAATGATTACAGCAGGAACATTTGCAAGCACTTAAAAGTTGGTTCCCATACTGCTTAGAAGGAGATGAAAAAACTTTATCTAACAGTTTAAACAATGAAAGAAAGAAAATGAACAAACATGAAAAATATGATCTTATTGCTTGAGGGAGGGGGTGTCTCTTCACCTAGGAGCATAACAGAGATGTGTTAGAAATAACACCCAGTTGTGATCATTACCCAGATGTGATCATTAATATCTGGTTCTGCTTTGTGCTAAACTTCTCACTGGCACCCATTCAAAAGGCATCATTTGTCTACATTGTGTGCGCGCGCATGTGCATGTGCTTTCAAGTTGCTTGTTGACTTGTGGTGACCCCATGACTTTCATAGGGTTTTCTAAGGCAAGTATTCTTAGAGGTGGTTTTGCCACAGTTCCTTTTCTAAACCTGGTATTTGTTGGCAGTCTCCCATCCAAGTAGTATTCAGGGCTGATCTTGCTTAGCTTCCAAGATCAGCTGGGATCTGGTATTTAGAACACAGGCATAATTACTCAATTGTAAATTCTACTGAATTCAGTGGGGCTTGCTCCTGTGCTACTGTGGTTAGGATTGTAGCCCAATACTACAGAAATTATTCTTTTAAAAAACAACCCTCATTTAAAAATATTGTAATGTATAACATTTAACATATAAACAATATATACAGTAGCCCCTTGGTATCTGCTGGGGTTTGGTTCCAGGAGCCATGTGGATACCAACATCTGTGGATGCTCAAGTCCTATGTTGTTGTTGTTGTTGTTGTTGTTGTGCGCCTTCAAGTCATTTCTTATAGTGACCCTTAGTTGAACCTATCATGGGGTTTACTTGGCAAGATTTGTTCAGAGGAGGTTTGCTATTGCCATCCCTTGAGGCTGAAAGAGTATGACTTGCCCAAGGTCACCTAGTGGGTTTCTTGGGAGAGCTAGGAATCGAATTCTGGTCTCCAGAGTTGTAGTCCAACACTCAAATCACTATGCTGGCTCTCTCCTATTATATACAATGGCATAGTAAAATGGTGTCCCTTCTATAAAATGGCAAAATCGGGGTTTGCTTTTTGTAATTTTTTGTTTTGAATATTTTTAAGCCATGGATGGTTGAATCTGTGGATACAGAGAACCAACTTGAACAATAACTATTGGTGAATTTAGTGTATTTATACCTTTGTCTATAATGCAGCATAGGATATTTTAAAGGGCCAGATCTCCTACAGGCTTCTTGTGTTTCCAAACACAAGTTCAGTGTCATCACATATGGTTCAGTTTAAGCTGAAGTCCAGTGGAATAACACAAGCAGAACGTGGATGTACCATTGTCTATGTCTAGCAATATTTAAGACAATGTAGTATAGTGATTTGAGTATTAGTCTAGGAGTCTTGGGTTTGAATCCCCACTCAGCCATGCAAACCAACAAAACTGCTTTCCATCCCTAGTACAACTAGAAGGTTATTGGTGTAGAAAGAATTAAGACAGGTTATTGAAAGAAATAGCATTTTTGTACCTCCAAAGGCATGTTATAAGAAAATGTACATTTCAGCTTGGGAATATGGACATTTGGGAGGTTTATTGGGCACTTTTGGAAAATAAAGACCACACAAAGCAAAACACTAACAGTGGCCAAAAAGAAAGATAAGAAACAATGGATGACAGATGAAACACTTCATGCAATAAAAGAATGAAGAAAAGCAAAAGCAAAGGGAGACAGGAATAAAGCCAGAAGTAGGAACTCAACTGTCCAACGACTGACAAGCAGAGATAAGGAGAAATACTACAATGACCAATGCAGAAAAATAGAACCCAACAACAAAAAGGGAAGAATGAGAGACCTCTATCAAAAAATCAGAGAAATTATATCCAAGTTCAAACCAAGAGCAGGGATCTTCTATGGAGGAAAAAAGAACATAATACAGGAACAAGAAGAAATAAAAAGACGCTGGAAGCAATATGCAAAAAAGTTATACAAAAGAGATGAGGGAACGAATGATATTTGGAATGAGGAGCCATATGAAGACGAACCCCAAATTCTAAGAAGTGAAGTGGAATCTGAAATAAAGGAAATGGGAAAGAATAAATCACTGGGAACCAATGATATCCCAATTGAGCTACAATACCTACAGACAGATGCAACTTTAGTGCTAACTGAAATATGCCAACAAATATGGAAAACAAAATGGTGGCCAAAACAGACTGGAAATGCTCGATATACATACCAATCCACAAGAAAGGAGATACAAAAGACTGCAGTAACTATAGGATAATAGCACTAATCTCACATGCAAGCAAAATAATACTCAAAATTCTGCAGCATAGACTCCAACCATACATGGAGAGAGAAATTCCAGACGTTCAAGCAGGATTCAGAAAAGGAAGGGGCACTAGGGACCACATTGCAAACATACAATGGCTAATGGAGTGCACCAAAGAATTCCAAGAAAGAATCAACATGTGTTTCATAGACTACAGCGAAGCATTTCATTGTACAGATCACAAAAAGCTATGGAATGCACTCAAAGACATGGGGGTGCCACTACATCTTATAGTCCTAATGAGGAAACTGTACCAAGGACAAGAGGCCACTGTCAGAACAGAATTTGGGGGAACAGAGTGGTTCTCAATAGGCAAAGGGCAAGGCTGCATCCTATCACCCAACTTGTTTAATTTATATGCTGAAAACATCATAAGAAAAGAAGAATTAGAAACAGAAAAAGGAGGAGTTAAGATAGGAGGAAGCAACATTAACAACCTAAGATATGCGGATGACACCATAATATTAGCAGAAGATATTTAGGAATTGTAATAGTTAATAAGATAGGTCAAATATGAAAGTGCAAAGGCAGGTCTGATGCTGAACATAAAGAAAACAAAAATAATGACCACAGAAGAAATACACAAATTCAATCTAGACAACGAGGAAATTGAAATAGTTAAAGAATTTCCATATCTAGGATCAAACATTGACCAGAATGGAGACTGCAGTCAAGAAATAAGAAGAAGACTAGGAATGGGAAGGGCAGCTATGAAAGAAATGGAAAAGATACTGAAGAGCAAAGACATACAACTGAGCACTAAAGTCAGAATCGTTCAGGCTATTGTATTCCCAATTACCATGTACGGATGCGATAGCAAGATAGTGAAGGAAGCAGACAGAAAAAAAAATCAACTCATTTGAAATGTAGTGCTGGAGAAGAGTACTTAAGATACCATGGACAGCCAAGAAGACAAACAAATGGGTTCTTGAATAGGTCAAACCAGGGCTCTCCTTGGAAGCAAAGATGATCAAGTTGAGACTATTGTACTTTGGCCACATAATGAGAAGGCACGGATCACTACAAAAAACAATAATGCTAGGAAAGGTAGAGGGTAGAAGAAAGAGAGGAAGACCACAAACCAGATGGATAGACTCGATCAGGGGGGTTATGGGCAAGGGCTTGCAGGATCTGGGCAAGGCAGTGGAAGATAGGGATTCTTGGAGATGTCTCATCCACAGGATTGCCATGAGTCGGAAGCAACTCGAGGGCAGCTAACAAAAATAAAAACAAAACAGATATTTTGAAATAAGAATAGCAAAAATGCACATTTTTTAAAAAAAATACATAGAAAGATGCTTTAGTCAATGAAGAAAAGTTGTATAAAATTTTCATAGAGTGAATAACCCCCAAGTCTTGCATCCTATTACAAAACAAAGAAAATGCATTCAGATTAAGAAAAGTTGAACCACACTGAGACTGAGGACTTTATCACACTAGGGAGAAACAGGATTTAAAAGGTGGGGAAAACCCACAAAAGCGGGTTGATTTTCACGTACGTCATTGTTAAAGTGTTGTTAACCTGAATGGAAAGTAGACAAAAGCCACTCCTTTTTACTTTCAGGATTTTCTGAAAGTAAAAAGGAGCAGCTTTTGACGACTTTCCATTCGAGCTAACAACAATTTAACAATGATGTTGTGTGAAAATCAACTTGCTTTTGTGAGGTTTTTTCAATTTAAAACCCTGTTTCTGCATGGGATTTTCACTGTGTGATAAAGTCCTGAGAGATATTCATATTCCTAAACTACACCCGTAGGACATTTGGTTCATTGATTCCAGTAATTCTAATGGGTTCAGATTTTGCATAACACTGGGCAAGGTATTAATTCTCCTTTCAGACAGAACCACTGACAGAATCAGTGAGCATTGATGGAGGGGGAAAGCTACATGATGAAGGATGGGTGTTTCATTCTGAATTCAGAGTGAAGCTACCCATGGTGACAGTGCTGAGCAGCTCAGTGGGATGTGCATGTGAACAGCATTGGAATGGAGGGCCTTTTGTAACAGGGAAAGGTTTGAGCAGCTCAGGGGCCAGGATACTCTGGGCTGCCCCCAGAATATCCTGCCAATGCAGACAGGACCTTGGATAACACTGTGTGATATAAGCCCAATTTTGACTGCTAGTTTCTAAGCGAGCCCATGACGTGTTGGAGCATTTATATGCACCATGCTCTTCTCATATATAATCTCCCACATGTTCTTCGTTTGGCTCTCCAGTTAAAAGAGGGTTTTCAGGAGCAGAACTTAGAAAGACCTAGGGATAAACTAGTTATTGCTGTTTAACAGCATCAGTGCTTAATCTCAGGGCCAGCCCTACATTAGGCAGAGCGAGGCAGATATTTCAGGCAACAGCTTTTGCATGCCATGAAACATCAGCAAATTGTTATTTATTTGTTGGTGTTGTGTGTTTACTCCCAGGTATGAGGAGAGGTGCTTGAGAGGCTATCTGCCTTTAAGACCAGAATAATTTATCTGGCTGAGCAGACTTGATTTGGGTTGATCATACAGAAGATGGTTTGCTGCTTTAGGCAGCAAAATGTCTTGGGCCTGATTAATCTGAGGTTAAACTGAACTGGCATCAGAAATCTGATAAAAGAAGAAAAATAACTACTAGAGACGTCAGAGGAAGACTAGGACTGGGAAGGGCAGCAATGAAAGAACTGGTCAAGATCCTAAAGTGCAAAGACATAACTCTGAACATTAAAGTGAGGACAGTCCAAGCCATCGTATTCCCCATCACCATGTATGAATATGAGAGCTGGACAGTGAGGAAAGCTGATAGAAAGAAAATCCACTAATTTGAGATGTGTAGCTGGAGAAGAGTGCCAAGGATACCATGGATGGCAAGGAAGACAAACAAATGGGTTCTAGCATAGATTAAGCTTGAACTTTCCCTGGAAGTCAGGAGGACTAAATTGAAACTGTCATACTTTGGCCACAACATGAGAAGGCATGACTCATTAGAAAAGACAATAATGCTAAGAAAGGTAGAGAGCAATAGAAAGAGAGGAAGACCACATGCCAAATATTTTGACTCAGTGAGGGAGATCACGGGCCTGAGCAAGGCAGTCAAGGACAGGAGAGCTCTTGGAGATATCTTGTCTACAGGGTTGCCACGAGATGGACAATTCGGATTCCCTGTAACACAGGGAAAGGTATGTTTTAAGCTTTGGTTTGCATTGGTTTCCTAATCTGAATTGTACTCCCAGATATGTGTGTCCCACAGGGCACAAGCAGCACCAGAGCTTCAAAATGTTACTTTTTTTACTCCCATTTCCAGAATCTTCCAGCCAACATGGCCCACTGACTTTTGTAATCCAAAAAGAATGCAAATTTTGAAGCTCTGACTAGAACAGTAAGGCAGGTCCTTGTATTCTCTCTATCATAATAATAATAATAATTTTTTATTTGTAGCCCGCCCCTCTGCAGAGCAATCGGGGCGGGGAACAGCAGCAATTAAAACAAGACAAGTTAAAAACGTTCCCTCTCCCCACAGTCCCATCCTCCCCCCACCCCATCCCCTTAAAATAAAATTAAACCATGACTAATTAAAATATAATATTAATTAAATTAATAAATTAAATAACAAAATTTAACAAAAGAGTCAGACAAATGGGCCCTTCTATGGGCCAGCAGTTATTCCGGGAAGGCCTGCCGGAAGAGATCCATCTTTACCGCTTTCTTGAAAGCGGCAAGAGTAGTAATAAGACGGATCTCATCCGACAGGCCATTCCAAAGTCTGGGAGCGGTTGCTGAGAAGGCCCTCTGGGAGGTCTGAGACAGCCTGGTTTTTATTGGCTGTAGCAGATTCCTCCCAGAGGACCGAAGGGCACTGGGGGGTTCATATGGGGAGAGGCGGTCCCTAAGATAAGATGGACCCAAGCCATGTAGGGCTTTAAAGGTCAAAACCAACACCTTGTACTGCGCCCGGAAACTAATCGGCAGCCAGTGGAGGGATTTAAGCACTGGTGTTATGTGCTCCCTCCTTGATGTTCCTGTAATCAGCCTGGCTGCCATATTCTGTACCAATTGGAGTTTCCGGGTGAGGCACAAGGGTAGCCCCATGTAGAGTGCATTGCAGAAATCCAGACGTGAGGTTACCAGGGCATGTACCACTGCTTCCAGATCCCTTCTATCCAGATAAGAGCGCAGCTGGCGTATCAGCCGAAGCTGATAACAGGCACTCCTGACCACCGCATTCACCTGACTAGTCATGTGAAGCGACGAATCAAGGAGCACCCCCAGACTGCGAACACAGTCCTTAGAGGGACTTTGCTATTTGCTATTTCCTCACAGTAAAAATGCAGCTGCAGTTCAATATGTATAGCATTTGTTAAATTGCTAGATTGTTTTTCATACAAGATGAAAACACAATGGAAGAAAAAGTTGAAACCAACATGCAAGTTCCACAGCAGGAGGTGGAGATCTAATAAATCCATTTGCTCCTCTGGGAACATTTGGTTAATGCCTCCCCCATTAATCTGTAAGTCTCCAACCTTCTTTATAACTTCTTGCAAATGCTGAAAATATTTTATATGGACTTAAGGAGAAAATCTCTCTCTCTCTTTAAGTGATAGGCTTCTGTGAGTTCATAAGCAGAGTAGACCCAGAGCATAGGACTATACTTGGTGGCTAAGAGAGGAAACGTAATCATTCAAGAATTTTTCTCTTTTCTTTCGTTTTTTTGCAACAGCAGCAATAGTGCCACATAGATGACTAACTGAGAGGAAGCCAAGCCAGGGCTCTTGCAAAGCCTGCCCTGAGTAGACGTGGCTGAACTGAGCAGTCCCAGAACGGGATATGCCTGCTTGCAGACAAAAAAGAAACAGTAGGGGACCTTGCCACGCACCCTTTCCGTCTGGCACACTTGCTTTTCACAGTCTTTGCTGCATTTCTCTTAGCCCTCTCTCCCCCTTCCCATGTTTTTAAGCATAATTTAACTTCCCCTTTAAATCAGCAACTGAATAAAGTTCTCAGGATTCCTCTTACTTGCATCAGGATCACTTACAGGATCACTAATAGAAGAAAATGGTTGTAGCTAGAAGGCAAGTTTGGATCTTTTTGGCGGGAGGGTCTTTTTGCGTGTTTGACTCAGATTAGGGATATATCTACACTGTAGAAATAATGCAGTCTAACAACACTTTAAGTGCTTTAAGACACCCCTAACTACAAATCCCTTACACTACTGGGATTTGTAATTTTACATGGTCTTTAACCTTCTCTCCCAAAGAGTGCTGGTGCCTTACAAAACAACAAATCTCAGGATTCTGTAGGATGGAGCCATGGCAGTTAAAGTGGTGTCAAACTGCATTAATTCTACAGTATACATGCACCCTTGGGAAGAAAGTATTAGGAGGACTGACACTTCAGCATATTCTCCAAACTATCCTGATTTGGAAACGACAGTCCAAATTAATCCTCTGTTGTCCCACTTGTTCAGCTGCTTTTCAATTGTCCCAGTTTCGCTCCTCTTATTTTCCCCTTTTATCCTCAACTAGAATCATAGAATCATAGGACTTTATCACACGGGGAAAATCCTGTACAGAAACAGGATTTAAATAGAAAAAAAAACTGCAAAAGAAAAATCCCAAAAGTAAAAAAGAAGCGTCTTTTGACTACTTTCCGTTCAGGTTAAGCACAGTTTAACATCGATGTGTGTGAAAATCTACCTGCTCTTGCAGGTTTCCCCCCCTTTTAAATCCCGTTTCTGTACGGGATTTTCTCTGTGTGATAAAGTCCATAGAGCTGGAAGAGCCATCCAATCCCCATGTGATAAAGTCCATAGAGTTGGAAGGGTCATCCAATCCCCTACTATGCAGAAAGACACAACCAAAGCACTCCAGACAGACGGTCATCCAGCCTCTGTTTAAAAACTTACTTCAATTGCTGGAAACTGATTCAAGGGCAAAAATAGTTTGCACTCAATTAACTCAGCAGGGGGAGAGGAGAAGAAAGTGTGGAATATTCCACTTCCCAGTAAGCTCTGGCAAAAGCAATCTGCTGCAGCCTCTCCAAGCTGGGGCCTTCTTCTTCATTAATTCCTTTTGCCATTTTGTCCAGTACAGAATCAATTGTACTGTTGAATCTTTGTCCAGAAGACTTGTTTGCTGGTGTTAGGGTTTGTTAAGTCACCTTAATGCAGGAGCATTTCACAAATGCTGACACTGGTAAACTTATCCAAGGACTACAGAGCAAACAACTCACCTACTACAAGCATTTGTACTATACAGGTTTAAAATGAAGACTTTTTAAAAAATTACTTTAAAATAAAAGGCTAGAGACATATCCCGAAGCAAGACAATGGTTTCTGCATATCCTGTTCTGCCTTTGGAATAACACAGATATATTTGGAATATTTTAAATGTGTTTGGTTAAAATCCATGACTCATATGGCTTTTCAATGCAAGCTAGCTATTATACAGGCTCCAGGGTGTGCCTTTCTGTAGCTTTCTCATTTTGGAGATTGTGGGGGGGTTGCAGACTGCCAGAAATAGTGTGAATTCAGTCCACTTTTAGGGTTAGGGTTAGAGTTAGGGAACCATGGGAACTGTATTTTATTGTGGCATCAGAGTTGTCTGACAGAGAAGGCTCAATGTCTCAGAAAAATAACAGTTCCCATGATTCCCTAGCACTAACCCTAACCCTAAAAGTGGACTGAATTCACACTATTTCTGGCAGTCTGCAACCCCCCTTAGTGTTTGTGTACATATGTGTGCAACAGATTCACTCACAGAGGAACGGCAAAAAGAGAAAATGATCTTGTACAATGGCAGCTTCAAGGAATGCTACTCTCTCACGTTTTTGTTTTCAAAATGTACATTTTTCTTTCAAACATCCTCCTCACCAATGAATTCGAGAATCCTACATGGGTTGATGAAGGCTCAATTAGGAGATTTGGAAAAAAATGAAATTTTCACAAACCTTCTGTAGATTTGTAGTAACTGGAAGCTGAAATTCTGCTAAAAGGAGTAATGGGGAGGGGGGATTCAACAACAGGCCTGAAACTGTCAAGTTAATAGCTAATATAAGAAGGGCATCTTGGGGGGGCGGGTGAAATACTGATGGCACACATAATTGTCTGTAGCAGCAATTCCCAATTTAGACACCGTTTTTCTCGTTTCTCCCACAAACCATTTGTATCACTGTCATACCATCCAACATTACACAGATAAAAGAATAATGTATGTAGAGAAGCAACATCAGAAGGTGGTTAAGGTGGCAAATGTTATTGAGGAAAAAGAGAAATGCAAGGAGAAAATGCAACAGTCTGCTTTTGCCTGAGTCTACCGGGAAAGGCAAGATTCTACTCCTTCATATCTTTTTCCCCTGCTGAATTAACTGAGTGCAGATTACTAGCAGAAAACCTCAGAGACCTGGAACACCTTCTATGGAAGAAAGTGCAAAGGCAGGCTTAATGTTGAACATAAAGAAAACAAAAATAATGACCACCGAGGACCTTCAGAAGTTCCACCTAGACAATGAAAAAATAGAAATAGTAAAAGAATTCTCATACCTGGGATCAAACATTGATAGAAATGGGGACTGCAGTCAGGAAATCAGATGAAAATTAAGGATGGAGGGTGGGGTGGCTATGAAAGAATTAGAAAAGATCTAAAATACAAAGATACACAACTCAGCCCAAAAGTTAGAATCATACAAGCCATCGTATTCCATATTACCATGTATGGATGTGACAGGTGGACAGTTAAGAAAGATGATAGAAAGAAAATCAATTTATTTGAGATGTGGTGCTGGAGAAGAGTGCTGAGGATCCCACAGACAGCCAAAAGGACAAACAAATGGGTCCTAGAGCAGATCAAACTGGAAACCTCCCTGGAAGCCAAGATGACCAAACCGAGACTGTTGGACTTCAGACACATCATGAGAATAGAGGACTCATTGGAAAAGACAATAATGCTGGGAAAGGTGGAAGGAAGTAGGAAGAGAGGAAGGCCACATACTAGATGGATGAACTCTATTAAGGAGTTCACAGGTATTAAGGGGTTGCAGGAATTAAGCAGAGCAGTGGAGGACAGAGCGTCTTGGAGATGTCTCATCCATAGGGTTGCCATGAGTCAACAACAAAAGACTACTTTTGAGCATTTAACTCAGTTCGCAGTGACTGCAGTAAATTCAAGGTGGAGGGGGGGAAAAGAAGAGAGAAACTAGGAATTTTCAAAGAAGATGAAAAAGTGGAACAACAGGGGATTAATCAAGATTGTACCAGCCCAAAGGGGACAAATGGAGGCAGGGATGTCACTGGGGGCTGTAGACTGCACTGGGTGACACCTCATGGGGTGGCATCCAGTGAGGCCTTCCTCCCATGGTGGGTGCTGTTATGTTCTCCCCAGGCAGCCCTGTTAATATTCAAAATATCCAGCTAATGAAGTTTCACGAATCTCCATTTCAATGATAAATCTTATTCTGACTGTACAGGAGACTATGCAGTTTTCTAATTCTGATAGATTCTCCTCACTTTTGTGATGTTGACGGGGCTGTTGTGTCCAGCAGGATCCACTGCATTTATAATTTTTCATAGAAGATTTAAGACCTAGGTTTACCAATTGATGTCTCAGGCCCTGAGATTTCAGGGCCAAAAAATGAGGTCTCCTTGTGATGTCACAGGATGTGGTGTCCTGATGACATTAAGCATGATATATTAAGCATCAACCACTGGTGCATAGAATATGCCATTGCAATAGAAAATGCCAAATCTAAATAATGATGAAAATGTATATGCATACACTCTTTTTAGGACAGTACTCTTGTCCTGAGATTTCTCCCCCTTGCCTTGAGTACCAGAGAGGACAGGTCAAAGCCTGATATCTGGGAACCCTAGATTAGAGGACATGCCAGGCAAAAAGCAAGACAAGAACTTTTATTGCCAATCTGAAGTGAGAACAATTTAGACCAAATACTGGTCACCAGTATTGCATCCTACAATGTGTGCAAAAATAATGGTTTTCTTCCCATTATCCCCCAAAGTAACAAATTACAGGTAATTTATCTGTAACATGTTATTTCCAGGTCCTTTTTATATATAATTAAAAATCAATGTGTATGACATTTTACAACAGGGGTAGGCAAATTGTACCCTCTGTAACTCCCAGGAGCTCCATTTAGCATGGTCAATAGTCAGGGGTTTTGACAGTCCAAAACATCTGGAGGACACCAACTTGCCTAATGTTATGTTACAAAGTACAAGAGTTTCTGAAGTGCACACATCCTAAAAATGTAATGCACAAGAGATGACAGATGGAGAGATGGAGAAGTAAATGGAAATGGAGGAAGTGTAAGCAGGTAAAGGCTATTATTTATTTCAAATTCAAGTAAGGCTTAATTGTATTACTGTTTGAAAGCAGTTGGGCACTAGTTTCAAGGGAAAACTGGGGTTTGAAAGAAGAATAATCCTATATTCTTATTTCTCTAGTTCAGACACTGTACTGAAATTCTTTGCTTAAGGACTGGAGTCAGGAAAAAGCTGCAAAGGAGGAGAAAGAATGAAGTATCCAAGATTGAGAAAAGACTACAGCAGGAAATAGTTTATAGAGGTTTCAAGAAATGTGTGTGTGTGAGGCCAGCTGCAGAGTATCAAGGCAGCCCACAAAAATGGCAGGTTCCCAGTGCACACTGAAATAAAGGCCAGACAGGCCTTGGTTTACTTTTAGTATATTAACACAAAGCAAAGCAGAAATCACTCATGTTGAAAACAAAAATCTACATATCTGTTAGAAACAAGAAAGGATGGGGGGAACCTGCACAAGTGTCCATATGTATAAGTTTTCTCTGACTATCTGACATTCTGACTGTGGGTGCATCTACACTATAGAAATAAGGTGGTTTGGGTTTTATAGTTTTACAAGGTATTTAGCTTTCTCTGCCAAAGATTACATATGCCTCACAAAACTACAAATCCCACAATTCTGTAGGATGGATCCATGACAGTTAAAGCTGTGTCAAACTGCATTATTTCTACAGTGGAGATGCACCTTGTATCCTGTTAATAGTAAGAGATGATCAGCTGATCTTTCCTTGGTAGAAACTGGTTACTTGGGATGCTCTTTGATATACAGCTGAATAGTCTTTCTGTAGAATCTAATTTTAGATAAACTAGATAAATGATCTGGGAACTGGCTGGAGACACGCGTGAAGGTGCATGACCAAGGGAAAACGGATTTTATCGCACTCAAAACAGTTGGCAAGCCATCCCCATGCCATCGCTCGACTGCAACCCATCCCGAAGCCACACTGAGCCGGCCAGTTTTGCTCAGCCGGAAAGCTTCTGTCCTTGCAAAACCTGCCAGCTCGGGGATGGATTGTGGTTGAGCAATGGCATGAGGACGGCTTGCCAACTGTTTTGAGTGCGATAAATCCATTTTCCCCCCATTCACGTGCATCCCCAGGCAGTGTCCAGATTGTTAACAAAAGTGAGTGCAATGAACTCCTAGGAGAAGATATCCATTGCTGTTTGATTGATATGGGACAGAAAGTTTAACAGAGAGCAGCTAATTTATCCATACTTAAATAACTCTTATAGGCTGCTGCAGAGGGTTTAAAAAAATCAGGAGGACCATAAGCCCTCTCATAGGTTAAAAGGCCTCCTTGTATTGTTTAACTTATCAAAATAACTATTTTAGAAAACCAGAAATGGCATTCCAGCCAGTTTGTGATTTTTTAAAATTATTTTTTGATAGTCCATGCAGTCCTTAGAGGCTCTTGTAACATAAAAGTGCTCCCGGGAGCTACCACAATGCCCCAAACTTGTAGAGCTTGGTAATGTACAAAAAATGCAACCAAAATGAACAAGATGAAAAAAAAGGCTAAAAGATACTCTTCTCTCATATAATCTACCTTGTACACTCCAGTCCTCTTGAACTATCTACTTCAGTCAGCCAAAACTGGGCTGACTGTTAACTGTTGTCCAGAGGATACTTTCTCCAACCATTCCCAAATTGTGGAATGACCTACCAGAAAAAAATCATCATCTAGAGGTGCTGCCTGCATTTAAAACAGAAGTTAATCCCAGTCTCTTCTGACAGGCCTATCCTTTCTACATGTTAATTTTTAAGCATTTATTGGTGGACTTTAATATGTATTGGTTTTACATGCTCTTTAAACTGATGTTATATGTTATTTGTTGTTGTTTTTGCCTGTGTCAATCCATAGGGAGAGGCAAGTAAGACATATAAATGTTGTTGTTGTTGTTAAAGGGTATGGGGCTTCAGTCTAGATTGGGAGTGAACAACTTTTGCCTCTCTAGATGTGTTATGCTACAATTTCCACAAAATCATAGACTGGACATACTGACTGGGATATCTGGAACCTGAAGTCTCAAATATTTGGAGACTAGAGAGCTTATTGCATGCCCTAAAGAGGCGTTTTACCTCTTCCGGCTTCAATCCTTGATCGGGGATACAGCCGGATGTTATCAGACATAATTCGCCACTGATTCTGCCATGATGCCACCGGCTAAATGCAGCCCTGCTCAAAGCTGCACTCAGCCAGCACTTTTTCGGAAATGGAAGTTTTCTGACTTGAGAAATTGGTTGGCTGAATGGTCCTTGGACCCACCCGGGCTGCATTTGGCCGCCAGCATCACATCAGAATCGGCGGTGAATTATGTCTGATAACATCTGGATGTATCCCCGATCAAGGATTGAGGTTGGAAAAGGTAAAATGCCTCTTTAAAGTGGCTGTTAAGCTCCAAAGTTTCCCCATTGCTTAATACAAGTTGAGTCTTCGTCATCTCGAATTCTGAAATCCAAAATACTCCTAGCCACCATAATTGCAGATGCTATTCTGTGTACTAAACTATGTCCTTGCTATGATATTTATGCATAGTATTTCTCTAATTAATGCATGGTTCACACCACAATAAACAGCATGATGCTTCTGTCACACTACTGTTATGGTTAATAGTAGTGTCTATGAACGTAGGAGTAGCTCTTCCTAAGGGAAATGTTACAGAAATCAATCTAGACAATGAGGAAATTGAAATAGTTAAGGATTCCCCATACCTTGGCTCACACATTGATCAGAACGGAAATTGCAGTCAAGAAAGACTAGGATTGGGAAGGGCAGCTATGAAAGAACTAGACAAGATATTGAAGTGTTAAGATATAAAATGGAACCCAAAGTTAAGGTAATCCAAGCCATTGTATTTCCCATCACCATGGAAAGATGTGAGAGCTGGACGGTGAAAAAAAACTGATAGAAAATCAGTTCATTTGAGATGTGGTGCTAGAGAAGAGTACTAAGGGCAGCCAAAAAGACAAATGTGTCTCAGAACAGATCAAACCTGAACTCTCCCTGGAAAGATGACTAAATTGAGGCTGCGATACTTCAGACACATTATGAAAAGGCAGGACTCATTAGAAAAGACAATAATGCTAGGAAAGGTGGAGGGCAGTAGGGAGAAAGGTAGATCACACACCAGATGGATAAAGTCAATCAAGAGTCTTCAGGACCTGAGCAGAACAGTTGAGGCCAGGAAGGGTTTGAGATGTCTCATTTAGGGGTTTTCCATGAGTAGAGATTAACTTGAAGGCAACTGATGGCAATAACAACAACCCTCAGATAAATCTGAAAAGAAAAGATACACATTTGGAAAATGGTTATAGAAAAATGTACACATTTCAAAGGTTCACAAAACACTGCTTTAAAACAATGCGACCATTGTGGGAGTACTGTCAAACTATCCATACAATTTCAACATCCACACACTTTGGAAGAAAAAAACTAAATCAAAGGACAGTTTTAAAAAAAAAAGTTAAATTTTTTATTATTATTATTATTATTTTTACGTGTCAGAGCCAGATCTAAATCAGATTTAGGAATGGAGGAAGAGGGAGAATATCCAGAAATTTTAACAGTGCAAATTCCTTTTGCGTTTCTCTTCTCATCTTTAAAATGGACATATAATTTTACCTCCTTTTTCCAAGTGGGCTTTGCTCAGTTCAGTGAGATGGAGGTTTCTTTGGCTGTTGTTGTTGTTGTTGTTTTAATCTCTGACGTTAGACTTTATGAGGAGCAAGAATTCTTGTGGTAAGCCTGAGCAATCTATTTCCGCTTCTAGTGAATTCTTTCAGAAACATTTTCTTCTTCACTTTATACATATATATATAGTCAGTGTTCTGCATTTACAAATGGCAATATGGAAAATTTCCTACTTTCAAGTTTTCTTCAAGCAAAACCATTTTGTGTGTACTAGTTTTGCATCCATTTACTTTTCATGTAAGCATGCTAATAATCTCACATTTACTTAGCCCATTCAACTCAAAATATCTATCTAAGTCCTGTCTGGAATGTGCATGTTCTCCACATCTACACTGAAGATTCACTAGGAATAGAAAGAATATTCAAAAATATTCAGAAAATTGTCAAAAACATGTTTTTTAATGTTATGAAACCCTCTTGGGAAGAATCCTGGACTGATGAGAATCTTCACAGTTCAGGATTTGTTCTGCAGAAAATTCTCACGTGGTTGTTTTGCACAGAAAACAGGCTTTTCTATGCAGGAAACAGCATCTTCAAGATGGAAAATAATATTTCAATGCAAAAATATTATTTTCCATGCAGAAAATGCTGTAATTGGGGATTTATTATGTGTAAAATTCATACATATGATTTGCATCGAAAACCAAATCTTCTGTGCAAAAATTAATATTTCTGCACTGAAATGGTTTTTTGCATTCCAAAAATGCTATTTTCTGTGCTGAAAATGCTGATTTCTATGCAAAAGAACCACATGCAAATTTTGTGCAGAATAAGTCCTGAATTGCCAAAAAAAACCACACACACACACACACAAAACAACCCACACAACATACACAACTGTGTGGTTTTTGAAGACTGTCTTACAGCAAGAAGAAAATTGCTGAAATTACTTGTTGCTACATTTGAGAAGAAACTTTGTTAAGAATTACATCCCTAAGAAACACAGAGAACTTGCTGTAAAAACACCTTGATGTCCTAACTGTCCTTTTTCTGTCTTTCCTTTTCTCTGGGCTACA
Organism: Phrynosoma blainvillii; assembly: GCA_026167975.1. Classification (NCBI taxonomy): domain Eukaryota; kingdom Metazoa; phylum Chordata; class Lepidosauria; order Squamata; family Phrynosomatidae; genus Phrynosoma; species Phrynosoma blainvillii. The sequence goes on from JANUYF010000005.1 coordinate 34,841,733, forward strand.
GGGTAGATCAGGGCAGACATTAGGTCTGGAGATCTATTGATAGATCTCTAACAAATTGGAAGAAGATTTCAAAGCATTTCTGACTCCAAATAGCTTTAAAAGTGTTAGTAAAACTGCAAATACTGGGGGAGGATTGTCATAGCTGACTCTCTCCCTTCTCTCTCATCATTAACAATCTTCTTCTCTACATGTACAGCAGTCGGTGTGCCTCATCATTAATATGGACCTCTTTGGCTGCATTACTGGTAGCGCTGCAGGCTAACTTTGGCTGCAACATCTGGGAGGGAGCAGGGAAATATGAGAGTCTGGAAATGAAGCCAATAAAAGTTCAGCTGGGACAGCACAGGCTGAAAAATCATCTGGAATGTGACATCAACTGCTTTCCAGTAGAAGTTATGGACCTGGAAGCAGCTGCGGAAAATGTAATTTACCCATACCCAAAGGAAAGCAAAAAAGAAGGAGGAGGGGAGTTGCTTGCATGCTGAGAAATGCATCTCCTGCTGCAATTTCTCTTATTCAGAATATGCAGAAATAGGCAAGCCTACTTTTACTTAGATTCCTTCTTTCAACACATAAACCTGGTGTGCATGAAGTTGAGGTTCTTAATAAAAGTACATACCCTTCAATATTTCACAGATGAAAAGCAGGACATGTGTGATCATACAACATCACAGCTTGGTCAAGATGGCAAGGTTATTAAAATGAGGAGGAATACACAAGCTAGGAGAGCCTGTAGCAGTTTGCTTTTGCCTGTGCCTACAGAGCAAATGCGGTGTAGTAATCTGAGTGCTGGACCAGGAGATTGGAAGACTAGGATTTGAATCCCCATTCAGTCATGGAAACCCGCTTGGTAACTTAGAGCAAGTCACAGTCTCTCAGCCTCAGAGGAAGGCAAGTGCAAACCTCCTCTGAAGAAATTCTTCCAAGAAAACCACATGATAGGTTTGCCTTAGGGTTACCATAAGTGAAAAATGACTTGAAAGTACACAACAATAACTGGGAAAGGCAAGGTTTTATCCTCTCCTCTCCCCTCTGCTGTGGTAACTGAGTATAAACTACTTTTGTATGTTGAACTCAGTTTGGAACAATTTAAGTAAGATGAGGATGAGGGGAGGGAGTGGGATCAGGAGATAGAGAATGGGGCATTTTGAAAAGCCATAAAAAAGTGGAATAATAGATTAAATCTGGTAAATCAGGACAGTTGGAGGATACGGAAGTGTCCAGCAACAGTTAGGCCTCTAACCAGATCTTCACTGAGAATGCAAATGAAATCTGGGAATAAAGTGAAGCTGGGAGTTGTTTCTTTTGTGAGGGTTTCCCTGGCAAACCCATTACTTTTAACATGGTTTGATTTCCAAGATATAATAGCCTTGTTAGTCTATTTTAGCATAAAAGACATAAAGGAATGCACTAAAAACTTTGAGACTAACTCAAAAGAATTTCTACCTGTGTGGATTCAGTCCACTTCATCAGATACCTCACCAAAAAAGGCATCCCAAAATACCCTTTTTCCCCAGCCATGGCCATGCCAAAATGGCAAATGGAAATGACAATTCACTTTCCCCACCCCTGCTCTATACCATACCACTGTAAATACTTGAACATGAGCATACGCTATAAACTCCTTGAAGCATGTCGGAGAGGCATTTGATGCTGTTCTTACTCTTGTTGTCTCAAGCAGTTTGATGTCTTCCTTGTGCTTTCACCTAAACTACTGAAGTGATTCAATTTGCCACAGACTCCACAGTGCAGTTCTAGTGTTGGATATTTTGCCTTTATTCCCTTGTGAAGTCTTCCACAGTAAAATTACCTCGTAGTAGATAAGGAGGACTAAACTATCCCTTTTCTCTCTCTCCATTTTTATCTCTCTTTATGTATTTGAGAAGGGCCTCTCTGAGCTCCCATGCTTTCTTGAGGGTCCTCTAGGCAAGCCTGGAACCTGAATTATTTATTTATTTAAAAAAACTACTTTTAATGGACTGAAAATAGCCTCTAGAAGGTACATTCCAGCTCCTACCAACCCCAAAGAGCAAAAAAGCCCCATATGAAGTGACAAGGAGTAGCATCACGTTGCTGGAAACATTACTCCAAGTTCCTGCTACTCCTGCTGATGTGGCCCATCAAGCAGACATGTACAGTCACCCCTCCGTTTTCATGGGGGATTCATTCCGTACCCCCCCTCAAGAAAATGGAAAACAGTAAATATTCAAGCCCCATAGCTTGAATGGCAGCACATGCCCATGGGAGTGCCCCATTTTGTCCTCCTCCATTTGCCACCCGCGTCTGTGAAAACAAGAGGCGACTGTAATTCTGTTCTAATTTTGCTCTCAAGGAAAGCAACAAGTAATTTTTAGCAGTTTTCATCCTGCTGCAATAGTAATTGAAAACTTATTCTGTGCAAAATTTGCACATGATATTTTTGCACAGAAAACAACATTTTCTGCACAATGTTTCATATGCAGGAAAATGCTATAATTAGGGATTTATTTTGTGCAAAATTTGTACATGTAGTTTTGGGCAGATAACATTTACAGCACACAGAATGCTTCTTCTTCTACCTAAAATGTTTTCTGTGCAAAATGGCACCACGTTTGCACAAAATAAGTGCTAAACTGTGAAGCTCATCAGTCCAAGATTTTCTGTGTCATGATATACACATTTTTCAACTTCTTTTCAAATGTTTTTTAAAATATGCTTTCATGTTTACTGCTATGTATCAAAAAATGCCCCTCTGACCTTCAATTCATGGGGGACTCATTGTTCTTAACTTAAATTCAATTGAGCCTGGTACATATTTAATTGAGCTACTGATAATATGTATTCTCTTTAAAGATGATAACATCCATATACAGAATTAAGAAGAGATTGGAAAAATTACTTTTGTACTATAGCTCCCAGAATCTCATAGACCCTGATGACTAGGGGATTCTGGGAGCTATAATCCAAGAAGTAGATTTCCCAAATTCTGAGAATGAGGGGTTTGTTTGTTGGCTTGCTTCAAGTGTGAGACTCTTTATGTCCATATGTTTGTGTGTGCACATGTGTGGGCATGAATGTGTGAAACCTAAGGTGAATTCAGGAGTGAATGAAGCACACCCAACTGCATGGATGAATAATTAGGTTATATGGGAAATTAGGTAGGCTTTCTACTCTGCAGAGTTTTTAAAAGTCTGTTTGAAAAACAACATGTGATTAACTCATTGGTGGGAGGGTAGGACTGTGCTCTCTACAGCACCTTTGGTTTACCACATTGAATATGCAACCTGTAACTGGTGGCCATATGCAATTTTAACACAGTCAAATTGCATACCTTCCAACATTATACAAACACCTGTGTGTACAGTATATGTAGCTTCCCTATAAGCATACCAATGACTTCCTTCCTGCACATCCTCCTGCCTTCCCTATCCCATCCCAAATCGCTGAAGGGTTTTCCCTGGACACTGTATGTTGTATCCATTTGCTTTGCAAGAGCCTGGCCTGCAATGGCTTCTAAGGATGATTATAGCAAGTAGAACCGTTTGGCCACTCTGTTACATTTAACTACTGCCATGCACTTTATATGGGGCTTCCATGAACTGGTCCAAATACTAAAGCTAACAGAATATAGCACCTTAAAAAATGATTAGAATTCATCTTTTAGCATGCAAGATAGGGTGACCACTTAACTCAGCACCAACAAATAGGAGAAAATATCTACATGAAATTGCATGTGCTGATTTATATATTTCTTGTTTGTTATTTGCCATCAAGTTGACTTTGGCATGGTGATCCTATAAAAGAGAGACTCCAAGAGGAGAGTAGTCATCAACTGCCCTGCTCAGAGCTTGGCCACTATACATGTATAGTGCATTGTCCCTCTTTTCCTACTAGTCTCATGATGTGTTCAATGTATGACAGCCTGAGTTTAGTCATTTTGGCTTCTAGTGAGTGTTTAGGCTTGATTTGCTCCAGGATACATTAATTTCTTTTTAGCAGACCATGGTATCTGCATAATTCTTCTGCAGCACCACATAAGAGTTGGTAATATACAAGTGCAATTTTTGTTTAAAAAATTGCATAATGGAATAGAATTACTGTATTACTGTACATCTCACTTAAGTGAAGAAAACTGACCAAGTGACCAGTGTGCCAGTTGAGAATTGATCAGGGGCTAACAATGAACAGACATCTCTGAGGTCCATCCTGATCTCCTTCTTTGTGGTTATTTATCTTTACTTCAGACATGGACCACACAGCCCATCAACCAGAGGACTATAAAAAAGAACACATGACTTTGCCACTCTAATGTAACACCTTTGCTGACAGAACTACCTTGGCTGTTTGCTTGCTTTCAGGCCAAGTTTAGGCATTTGCTGCTTGTGTATAAAGCCCCAAACAACTTAGGATCAGGATATTTAAGGGAGACAGTATTCTCTTGTCAACTTGCCTAGTTATTGAGGTTATTGAAAGAAGTGTTTTTGCACGAGCTCTGCATGAGTATGAGATTTTAATGTATTAGTTCCCCCTCTGTGGAATTCCCTGTGACTTGTTAGAAATGGGTGATTTCACACTATACAGCTGCAGTGCTTTGATTCCAAGTCAACTGCCATGGCAATATGCTATGAAATTTCACTCCTATAAAACCCACAACACGATCAATAACAAAATAAAATCTAACTACAGTTAGTTCATCAAACATATTACCAGCAAAACCTTTAAAACAGTCATCAACACAAATCCCAGACAAATTTCATGCAAGTTCAAAAGTAAGCTGGCAGAACAGCTTTGAAAGTATTACACCTTTTCTTTTTCTTCATGTCTTCGGTTACTGTTGTGTCATCTGAATCTCAATTCAGTTTTCTCATAGCTTATGGGCAAAACGCTATGACTTTGGAGCTGCCAAGCTCTGCCACATCCCAAAGAGGTTGGGATGAAAGATTATTTGAGGTTTCTGTCACTGTGCCACAAGTGATGCTCCAATTAAGCCTCAGAACCTGCTCCTTGCACTTCTACCTGGCTTCTCATTATCTCTGATACTCCAAGTAAATTCCAGATCTCTTAAAAGATGGGAAGGGGAATAGCCACACTCCTAAATCCCTGTTTCTTCTCGCTCCTGCCTGTGGAATTTGAAAGAATGAGTAAAGGAGATGTGGGATACTATGCTCTTATTCAGACTTGTTTCCTCCAAATGCAAATAATGTTGCCAGCGCTCCATGCAAAATAAACTGCAAATGAACAGAAAATGAAAAGATTTTATCTGCAGCAAGTTTAAATCCATCCAGGTGAAATGCTAGGATTCGATACGGCTGCAATGCGCAATGCAACATTTTGTTGCAGTTCCGACTTAGTTTATCAAAGGAACTTGTACCTTGTAGCACCTTTGATACTGACTGAAATAGGAATGTTAGCATAAATTTCATCTGGTTTTTGTTGTTGTTTATTGTTGTTCAGAGCTGTTTATTATGCTTTAAAATCAACTCCGTCATTCCCTTCTATCTGTGAGATTTCAGGCTTACAGGATCTGTTTAGTTTCTCAATAGAATCCTAAGGCCCACCAAACAGAAGCAGATCTTAAACAGTGCCAAAGAGGATTTATTTCCCAATGAATTTTTTCATTTTCAGGAGCCAATTGAGTGGAGGGGCTTTTAAATGCTGCTGTTGCTGAACAACTGGGAATAAAAATGCTTGCTGGTCTATAAACATTCAGGTAGAGCTCTACAAGTAGATCTCGGTCTACTTTCTGCTCACCTCTAATTCATCCTATTTGTTATCAAATAATATAGAAATGACCATGGAGTTTTCCATAGTCCTTGTTAGGATTCTCTGTGCAATAAATAAATAAATAAAGCAGCAATTATTCCCAACCAGGACAATTCCCAACTAGAATGATACAATATTAGCTTTTTGAAGATATAAGAAACATTGAATCTGAATACTCATACTGAAATAAATAATATCAAGAGGTAGTCCTGTTGGTCATATAGCAAAGTACAACAACACCCAAAATCCACAATACAGTGATACTTGTATTGGGCCAACCAAAATGCACAAAATACATGATGCAAGCTTTCAAAGCTCCACTAGCTTCTTCATCAGGCAAAGGTGTTAAACTGTAGGCCTGTGATTCTAACATTGACATTTTTCTTCCTAATGTGTGATTTTTAACACCTTTGCCTGATGAAGAAGCTGGTGGAGCTTCAAATGCTTGCATCATGTATTTTGAGCATTTGGGTTGGTCCTATAAAAGTATCGCTATATTGTTGACTTTGGGTGTTATTTTGCTAAAACAAATCAGTTAGTCTTAAAGGTGCCATTAAATTCCTCCCTGCCCCCAATTTCTTTCTTTCTTTCTTTCTTTCTTTCTTTCTTTTTTTGGATGTACTGAAACTGATTGACATTGTTGTCCCTTTGAAGTTTGAAAAACCAAGCACCTTTTAAAAAAATATTTTGAGAGAAATACTTTTCAATGGATTCTCCTTCCAAACTCCTGGGATTGCAGTCTCTACTGTTTGCAGCACAAGAAGCAATGCAGGTAAAGACATGTTGTAGAGGGCAGGTGACTAACAGAGCATCACAAGGATCACTACACAGGAAGCAAGTTCAATGGAATTTAATCTCAAAATCCAAAGAGAGTTGTTTTTTCATACCAGACAATTAGCACGCTCTTGTCTTCTGAAGCAGCTTTTCATAAGATTTCTCTTATACCTCAATTAATAGCACTATTGAATGAAAAAGGTCTGAAAAGAGAAATAGCTGGAAGAACAGAAAAGCTGTAGAAAAGTTCAGCGAGAAAAATAAAATAAAGCCATCCTTGCTGAAATTGTGGAAAATGCAAATTGTTTTTTGTGGATCTGACAGCAAAAGAGAAAATGATCTGTAAGGAAATTGTGTGTCTTTCTGTATGTGTGCACGCCTTCAAGTGCATTCACAATTGTGGGGACCCCATGGTTTTAAAAGAGTTTGCTTAGGCAAGGAATACTCAGAGGTGGTTTTGCCAGTTGTTGTTGTTGTTGTTGTGTGCCTTCAAGTTTTTTCCAACTTAGGGTGACCCTAACCAAGGTGTTCTTGGCAAGATTTGTTCAGAGGACGTTTGCCATTGCTTTCCCCTGAGGCTGAGAGCATGTGACTTGTCCAAGGTCACCCAGTGGGTTTCATGGCCGAGTTGGGAATCAAGCCCTGGTCTACAGAATCACAGCCCAACACTCAAACCACTAGGCCAGGCTGGCTTTCCAGATTTGCCTTAAGAGTCCCCATAAATTGGAAACTGATGTGAAGGCACACAACAACAGCAACAAGCAACTGCATTATTTCTGCAGTGCAGAGGCAGCCTTAGAAGGCTGCTTTCCCTTTCTGCAACTAGTTACTGCTGGCTGATGTGACTTGGCAGGAATTCCTTTGCCTTGCAAGAAAAAAAGAAAGGAAGAAGAAAGAGGAGGGGGATGGAGGGAGGTTTGGAGAAACTTCATCCCCCAAGGCTCCCCTTACTGCTTCCTTCCCCTCTGATGGGGAGGATTTGGGGAAGGAAAGAGGGAGGCTCGTCTTTCCCAGGCTTTGGGCATCCTGCCACTGCTGGGTCTTCATCTGCCCACCTGGGGCTGCCTTGCCAAGGGAAGGACCAGAAAAGATCTGCCACTCCAGATGAGATGGAAGGAGGCTTGGCAAGGGAGCGTGCCCACGTCAGCCGCCCCATGAAAGATGGGGCTGGCTGTGGGTGGGAAAACCAGGCCTCCCCTGGGATGAGATGATGCTGGTGGACACTGAACCAATCTAAGGAAGCAATGGAAAGCCTGGGAGGGGATCTATTTGGATGCTAAGGTTCCCTTGAAATCCTAAGCATGCTTTCTTGGAAGCCAGCTCTCTCTCCCAACCCTTGAGATGTGCTACTGACTTCCTCTGAAAATAAAACCATAAGGCAGAAGTCACAGCTGAGGTGGAGAGGTATGTGGTTAGTTAAGAGAGTGAAGTGAATTCTTCCAGGCTTAGAAAACTGATCCTTGCTCAGCCCTGATCGAAAGTCGCTCTTGTCCAGCCTCATATTTCCCCATCTATGAAATGGGCGCATTCTCAACCCTTATGTTTTAATTCAACTTAAGATCAGGACTGAGTTCTCACAGGCTTAGAGGATGGATCCTTGCTCAGCCCTTAAAAGGAAAGTTGCTCTTGCCCAGCCTCATATTTCCCCATCTTTAAAATGGGTGCATCACCAACCCTTATATCAAGTTAAACAAGATCGGGACTGAATTCCTGAAAACACTCGTCCCTCCACATCTGCTGGGGTTAGGGGCACAGGACCTCTGTGAATGTGGAAAAACCACAAATAACAAAAACACTCTGTTTTTACCTGCAAGAACACCTCTCTAGGACTCTCTAGGTCCTCCAGTGCAACTCTGTGGTCAACATCTGCCAAACATTGACCATCGAATTGCGCTGGAGGAGCTACAAATGCCTATACTCTACTAAATTCCTACCTCTCCCTCTTTTATACTGTATATTTGCTGGTATTAGAATACCAGACATTTTAACTATTTTAGCTGTGTTTCTAATATAATCCTTTTTTAGAGGGGGGGTAAACTATTTATCATGTTAGTTTGTCGTGGGGACTGTTTTTACTTGTGCTAACAATGGAAACCGCCTTGATTGCTTTGCCGTGGCAAAAGGTGGGGTACAAAAATAAAGTTTATTATTATTATTATTATTATTATTAGTGCAGTGTTCTCTCTAGGAATCTCTAGGTCCTTCAGTATGACTTTTGGTTAAACTTGACCATAGAATTGCACTGGAGGACCTAGATATTCCTAGAGAGAATATATTAATAAAACCCAGTGAATAATCAAAGCCGCAAACGTGGAGGGATGAGGGTACTTCTTTCTGAAGAAACTTGCTAAGGAAACACTATGATAGGTTACTATAAGTGAAAAGGACTTGGAGGCACACAACAACAGCCAGGTTTAGAGAACTGATCCTTGCTGACCCCTTAAACGGGAAAATCATTTTCTCCCACCCGCTCTCACTTGTCCCCATCTGTAAAATGGGTGCATTACCAACCCTTATATTTTTAATCAAATTAAATAAGATCAGGACTGAATCCTTGAATTTCTGCAGGTCCGCCTCTTACATGGGAAAGTTGCTTTTGCCCACTCTGACGTGTCCCCCATCTGTAAAATGGGTGCATTACCAACCCTTAAAATTTTCTTAAATCAATTTCTGAATCCAGGCTTAGGGAACTAATCCTTGCTCACCCCATAGACAGGAAAGTCTTTTATTCATCTGTAAAACTGGATTACTAAACGTTTTATTTTTTAATCAGGATGAAGAGAGATCAGGATTGAGGGTAACTACAACTCTCTTTTAAGTCATGCCATGCTGAGACTCAGTGGACTGCCTTCCCATATTGGGGGGAAAGGGAAATATATGGACACAAGGAAGAAATGGAGATGCCAATGGTGTGTGTTGTGTGTCTTGAAGTCCATTTCTGACTTATAGTGACCCTAAGGCAAGCCTATCATGGGGTTATCTTGGCAAAATTTATTCAGTGGGGGTTTGCCATGGCTATCCCCTGAGGCTGAGAGAGTGTAACTTGCCCACGTTCTAAGGCTGACCGCAGACAAATGGAAGCCTAGTTAATCCTTTCCTCCATGGAGATGTCTGAAAGCACTGAGTTGCAAAGGTTGGTCCTAGGTTGAAAATAAATCATACATGGCACCATCCAAGACCAAGAGGGGGGAACTGAGTGTCCTAACTTTGGACTACGAAGAGGCAGTTCTTTCTCAGAGTGCAAGAAGTTGGGAATAAGATGAGAGCTAGAGAGGAAGGCAGCATTAGTAGCTTTAAGGCCTTTTTGCAGACCTCCATCCCCAGAGGAAGGGCTGGAAAGGTCCAGGGTGACCAGTTGTCCTAACTGCAAAGGAGGACAAGGCACCATTAAATGTAGGACAGTCAGGAAAAATGGAGGAGGCGACCGAATCAAAGCTCAAAACACTCGCATAAAGATAAATCCATGCTTCTTAGTCATGCTCAAAAGGGAGGACCTTTTGGAATCCCTCCTGGACAAAAGGTGGGAATGGAGGACATGTCCTGGAAAAGGAGGACAGCTGATGATCCAGGTTTAGAGGATCAACTGCCAGCCTCACCTCCTCCTGCACCTTCTGCTTCCTTCACCTGGATGACTGGACCTGGACAGCTCCAGATGGGAAAGTAGAGAGCTTCTGGTGCCTGCCTTGAGAGCCCTCCCTTCCCCACCAAAAGACAAAATAAAAATAAAAATGAATAAACATCTCCCCAGCCAGTATGTGCAACCCACCCACCCAAAATTAAAATTAAAATAAAATAAACATTTCCCCAACCAACATGTGCAACCCATCCACCAAAAGATAAAAATCCCACTGTGGGAGAAAGATGGGATATAAATCCTGGAAATAAATAAAAATAAAAATAATAAATAAATATCTCCCCAACCAACGTGTGCAACCCACAACCAATAATAAATTAATTAATTAATTAATAAGTAAACATCTTCCCAATGTGTGTAACCCACAACCAATAATAATGATAATGATAATAATAATAATAAATATCTTCCCAACCAATCTGTGCAGCCCACCCACCAACATAAAATGAAATTAAATTTAAAATAAACATTTTCCCAACCAATGTGTGCAACCCACAACCAATAGTAATAATAATAATAACAAATAAACATCTTCCCAACCAATGTGTACAACCCACAGACCAATAATAATAAATAAACATCTTCCCAACCAATGTATGCAACCCACAACCAATAATAATAATAATACTAATAATAAAAAATAAACATCTTCCCAACCAATATGTGCAACCCACAACCAATAATAATAATAATAATAATAGTAAATAAACATCTTCCCAACCAATGTGTGCAACCCACAACCAATAATAATAATAATAATAATAGTAAATAAACATCTTCCCAACCAATGTGTGCAACCCACAACCAATAATAATAATAATAATAGTAAATAAACATCTTCCCAACAAATGTGTGCAACCCACCCACCAATAGAAAAAGAAAATGAAAAAGAAAGAAAGAAAAAAAGAAAGAGGAGGAGGAGGAGAAATCGGGAAAAAGAGGGAGGGAAGCAAAAAGGGAAAGAAGAAGAAGACTTTTTTAAAAAAGTAATAATAATCCAGCCAGCCAGTCAGATTTTCCTTTCTAAAGCCTCAAAAGTGTCCACGTCCTCAAAAAGAATGGAACCAATTTAAGGCGTCATCCCCCCCCCCCGTTTCCCCGCTTTGCTTCGCTTTCCCTCCTTCTCCTCCTCCTCCTCCTCTTCCCTCCTCCGCGCTCTTTCCTCTCCTCTCGCTCCCCTCTTCCTTCCACTGAGAAAGGGAGGTCGACGTGACCACCAGGGGGCGCTCCTGCTTAGGTTCCCCCTCCCCTCCTGCCGCTCTCCCATTGGCTGCGACGCGTTCCACGGCTGAGCCGGAGCGGGGACCCTCCTTCCTGCCGTATAAGTAGGGCCGCCGAGGGCTGCCTTGTTTTAGCATCGCGGGCGAGCAGGTTTCCAGCTAGCCAGGCGCCCCAGGACTGTATGCCCGAGTCCCTCAGGTGATTCACCTGCCACCGACCCGACCCTCCTTCCCTCCCTCCAGGGGCCCTGAAACACAAGGAGTCTGCATGTCGAGGCTGCTCCTCCGGTAGACATGCTCAGCTTTGTGGAAACGCGGATTTGGTTGCTGCTCGCAGTAACTTCATGCCTAACGACCAGTCAATGTAAGTTGCCTTTTCCAGTTGTTGGGAAAGTGGGACTGAAGCCACTTGGGCACTGCTTTCCTCCATTTACTTGGGGGGGGGGGGGAGAGGGGGCATAGAGAGAGAGCATAGAGAGAGAGAAAGAGTTAAGGGTAGGGTTGGGTGGGGAGAATTGGAACCCAGGGCCAGCAGGTGCCCCTAGGCATAAAGGAGGACAAGGCTCCTCGACATGGAGGAATAAATGGCAGGACGTGGAACCAAAGCAAAGCTACCAAAAAAACACTACTAGAAATGTCAGTTCGTGCTTCTCAGTGAGGCTCCAAAAGGAGGACCTTTTGACATTCCTCCTGGACAGAAGGTGGGAATGGAGGACAGGTCCTGGAAAAGGAGGACGGCTGGTCACCCTGCACATGCGTAGATTTATTTAGATCTGTCTGAGTCTTGATAGATCTCTGGCCACCTTTCACATGCGTAGATTTATTTAGATCTATCTGAGTCTTGATAGATCTCTCTGGTCATCATTCACATGCATAGATTTATTTAGATCTCTCTGGTCACCCTTCACATACGTAGATTTATTTAGATCTATCTGAGTCTTGATAGATCTCTCTGGTCACCCTTCACATGCATAGATTTATTTAGATCGATCTGAATCTTGATAGATCTCTGGTCACCATTCACATGCATAGATTTATTTAGATCTTTCTGGTCACCCTTCACATACGTAGATTTATTTAGGTCTATCTGAGTCTTGATAGATCTCTCTGGTCACCCTTCACATACACAGATGTATTTAGATTTATCTGGGTCTTAGATCAGTCCAGTCACCTGCACATACTTATATTTCTTTAAATCCATCTGAGTCTTAGCTAGATCTATCTGGTCACTCTGCACATACATAGCTTTATTTAGATCTGTCTGTCTATTTCCAGCACTAGAGTTTGGGAAAGTGATTTTCGGGACCACAAAATCTCGCCTTCTTCTTGGTTGGGGGATTCTGGGTGTTGAGATCCCCCCCAAAGTAACTTTTTCAAGCTTCATCCAGAACATTTAAATAACAGTTTCCATGAACCATTTGCCCTGGTGAGATGCCCATCCTGGGTGGAAATGGAATAGAGTTACAATCCCACACCTCTGAAAGGCAAGATTTTTCCAATTTCCATAAAGCTCAGCAAAGAGTTTAAACTCAATGAAGACTTAATAAACTTAATAATAAACTTGATAAACACCATTACTTTTTTCCTCCTTGGCTGGTAGAAAGTGTCTGGGCAAGAAGCCAACCCGTCTGCCCATCCATCTCTCCCCCGACCTCATACACCACCCCCTTAAAAGAAAACCCTTCACCAATAATTCAAATAAAAGTATTCCTTTTCTTTAAAAAAAAAGTGTTGAAGTTTTAAAATAAAGTGACATAGAGAAACACAGATGTTCCCAAGGACTCAGTGCAGTCTCTTTGGAGAAGTGTAAACATTATTGATATATATATATATATATATATATATTGTAAAGTTGCTCCACATTCTGGAAAGAATTCGGGGAAACAATAGAAGACCAAATCTATAAGGCTAGTGGCTTTCTTTGGGCGTTGTACATGATCTTTGTCTGGAGTTGGAGGATGCTCACAAAGCGCCCTCTAGAGGGAAGCAGGCAAAAATGCAGGGATCCTGACCTTGCGTGTCTGGAGTCCAGATGGACCAACTCTTGTGGAAATGTTATTGACATTATTATTATTATTATTATTGGGAGGATTTGGTAGCTCATTAACTACACCAATACACAAGAAGCGGGAGGAGAGCACAGGCAAGGAATTCGCTCAAGTTGTTCAAAATGCTTTTTATTTCCTTTGGATGCTTTCTAGAGGAATTACAACCACCGGGAAAGTTGGACATGTTTTGCTCTTTCTGTTCAAGAAACAATAAATATGGTTAATGGATATTCCAGGAATCTTCCATCACACTATATCAAGACTTAGCGTCCCCTTCTGGTAGAGAAATCACCCAAACTTTCCCCTGGAATATCATTGTTTTGAAACAAAAATACTGGATGATATTTAATAGTTGTTCAACGTTCTGCAAGATATTCAAGTAAATTATATTGTCTGAAATAATAGTCATCCCCATGTATATATTTCTAGTTAGGGAGTGAATGAGTGAGGTCAAAACATGATCAGGCAGCTGTTCTTAGGTTAATCCTGGCAAATATATATTAACTTCATACCCCAATGTAAGATCAGAGTGATTTTTAACCACATAATGGCCCTGTGAGGTAGGGTAGGATGAACCCACCTAATGGGTGTATGTTCCTTGAAGTTGCCTGTTGACATATGGAGACCCCATGAATTTCATAGGGTTTTCTTAGGGAAGAAATACTCAGAAGTGGTTTTGCCAGTTCCTTCCTCTGAAATATAGGCTGCAGCACCTGGTATTCACTGGCAGTTCCCCATCCAAGTACTAACCAGGGCTAACCCTGCTTAACTTCCAAGATCAGACAGGACCTGATGGCTTTAGGGTATTTAGGCCCTCCACCCAATGGGTGTCATAACAGAATATTGATTTAATCTTGGGTTTTCTTAACCCAAACCAGAGTCTAATCTGTCCACCATATTAGTTTCTGTGATCATGTTTTGGGGGTCCATTTCTACTGGTGCAGAGTAGGCAAACTTTAGCATTTCATCTGTCTATGAAAAAGTGTTTGGCGCAACTCAAAATCTTATGTGCTGCACAAGCAAAAATTGATCCTGTGAAACACTGTCATTCTGTTTTGTGTACTTGGAATAAATGGAAGTTGTGATACTCATATTGGATCCTGCAGCATATCCTGGCAGCCCTGCCACCTAAAACACTCTGTATATTGCATACAGAAATCGCCACACATAAGAAAGGGTTTTACCCTGCCACATTTTTGTCTGGCAGACAGCTGGATTGAATGAAGCAACCTGGAAATCAGAACGTCTGTTAAAAAGATGCTATAATTAATTATTGATCTGTAATCCAAAATAATTTAGGAACATTTTTGTCTTTACAATTGCGTTCAACACCATCCGTTTTATCCTATCTTGTATAGTTGTGGTCATATTCAGATTTACTTCTCCCTCTAGTGGGAAAAGAAAAAATAACAGTTTTCCCAACCAATAAAACTTTCCTCCCCTAAAGAAGTTTGGTTTACAAATGTTACATTTTCAAAAGGAATGCCTGACCTTACCTAATGATCTTAGAGGAAACATGAATTTAATTTTGCCATAATATGAGTGTATACTAAAGCAGTTGTTTCCACCATAACCCAATTTCCTCATGATTTAAAGTAGTGTGAACTTTTTGTTATTCCATGCCATCATTTCTACTGAATATAGCAGCAGTACAGATAGTAGTAGTAATAATAATAATCAATTTGAGAGAGTGATAGATTTATCTCACAAAATATCATATAGATTCAATTGCAGTCCTGGTGGTTTGCATTGTCAGTGAAGTGGTGACTTTACTCTGAGTTTTAGTCTAAACTTCAGTGGAACTAACCTCCAAATAGTTTCAATGCTTTGGATAGCTCTCTCCAAGTTCAAACAAAAATGTGGAGCAGATTCACCATGGAAGCCACCAGCTATCTCAGGTTTTCAATAAAGATCAAGGCTCATTGAATGCTGCCCAACTTACATCTCTGCAAACGTGAACAAGATTAGTTTTTTGTGTGTTTTCGGGCTGTGTGGCCATGTTCTAGAAGAGTTTCTTTCTGACGTTTTGCCAGCATCTCTGGCTGGCATCTCTGAAGATGCCAGCCACAGATGCTGGCGAAACGTCAGAAAGAAACTCTTCTAGAACATGGCCACACAGCCCGAAAAACACACACACAAAAAACTATGGATGCCGGCCATGAAAGCCTACAACTTCACAGTGCACAAGATTGTACTGCATTCATACCTTTTGCACTTGGCTGCTCACTTAGAGCATGCTGCAATTTTCTCTGGGTGTGGAGTTTTTCCTACCTGTCCCTTCCTTTCCTTACATGGCTCTAACACTAATAATAATAATAATAATAATAATAATATGATTTATTTATATTTCCCACCTCTCCCTGCGGATCGAGGCGGGAGCACAAAGATAAAAGAAAAAGAAAAATACAGCAAAGCTAAAACTGTGCTGATCTTCTTCATCCTTAGCTGTATGTGAGGTTGCCAGATACCAAAACATGAAGCCCTGCCTGACAGAGAGAGAATATACAGCAGTGACACCTGTTTGCTCTACTTCTTGGACAAAAATCTCTACCTACCTTTTCCCCTCTTCCCTCTAGAATAAGAAGTGTCCCAAATACAGTGGGCTCTTGGTATCCACTGGGGTTTGGACCCCCTGTGGAAACCAAAATCCATGGTTGCTCAAGTCCCATTATATGCAATGGCGTAGTAAAATGGTGTCCTTTATATAAAATGGCAAAATCAAGCTTTGCTTTTTGAAATGCTTAAAAAATATTTTCAAGCCATGGATGGTTGAACTTGTGAATGCAAAATCCATGGATATGGAGAGCCAACTGTACATCCCAGAGAGAGGAAGGTAGGAAAAGAAATTGCTGGAGTAGCCAGATTTTTCTTTTTAAAAGTCCATGGTACTGTAATTCCTAGAGTCTCTGAGTCCTTTGCGTGACAAGCAGAGCAGTCTGTGCTGAACTAGCAACCCTGTTTAGATGGCTGTTATGATTTATGCCTTCAAGTCTGACTTATGCTGGCTCTACCATAGGGCTTTCTGGGCAAGATTTATTTATTCAGAGGAGGTTTGCCATCGCCTTCCTCTAAGGCTGAGAGAGTATGATTTGAGCAAAGCCACCCAGTGTGTTTCCATAGCTGAGCAGGGATTTGAAGCTTTTATCGCCTAGATTCCTATTCCAACACCCAAACAATGACACTAAAATTGTTTAACAGGCTTATTAAGGACAGGTTGGTTAAGATTTGGGAGATTGAAACTCACTACTTTGAAACTCACTACTTTTAGCTATGAAACTCACTACTTTTAGGCAGTCATTCTCTCTCAGCCCAACTTGCGTTGCAGGATGGTGGTGGTGGGGAGGAGAGCCTTTTATGCTGCCTTGATCTTATAGGAGGAGTCTACAGCTTTCAAAATGTGGGGTGCATTAGACTGCAGTGAAGTTATATAGTAGTATAGCTGAAATATGAGGAGCTGCTTTGGACATGCCCAGTGAGATCTTTTTTTAACCATTTTTGTTGAACAATAGATCCCTCCACCATGCCACGTCACAAAATGGGGGGTTGGAAGGTATCGTTGTTTTGGAAACACAATTCTAGAACCCTTTGGTATACAGGACTACTAGTTTGGGTTTTTTTGCCCTCTCGCTTCCCATTTTAAGGTTCAGCAGAATAAATATTCACAAAGAAAGATTTCTTTGCTAGTGAATTGTCTAACTTCTATGTTCCAGAAACTTGGATACACTCTCATGTTCAACTAACTCTCATATCTGAAAGAATATCTCAACCAGGAAAGTCTAGTTCTTGTTAAACAAAATTAGTTTAATGCTATTTCAAGAATATAATTTGGGGGAAAGTGGAAAAGAAAGCCCCAGTGCATACGCCATGTTGCATTCAAGGGTATTTCATAGGTCATGGCTTTTAAGTCTTAAACCAACTTTTATTAGATGTATCCATTGGAATCCAGAGGTTAAGGCAAAAATTCTTTCCAAGTCTGATATCAATATGCTGTAGGATCAATGTTTAATTAGCTTTAAAATGTAATTCCATTATTTTATCAGTAGCATTTTAAAAAGGATGAATTATTGAAATGCAAAATATTTTATGTTAAATTAATTGTCTGTTTTTTTTAATTTTTGTTTGTTTTTTCAGATGTAAATGAGGTCAGTACAATTATTTTTAAAATACAACATACAGTGGATGGAGTAGACTAATTACACTTTCCAAGAATGGTCAGTTGCTAATCCTAATTCCTAAAATGTGCATGGCCAGGCTGCTGATTATTAAGTATGGTGAGGACTGCCTAAAATGTATCCACCCCCAGTTTCCTAATGGGCCGTCCTTCTTGATTTAAAAAAAAAGTTACCTTTATAGGTGAATGTAAGATTCAGAGGATGTAGCACAGCTGCAAGAGTTACATTGCATGTGCAACTATTTTGGATATTCCTAACAAGATTTTAAAGCACAGCATTTTTACAAGCATCATTTCATTTGAAAAGCATGAATGACTTCAGGTATGACTTTTTAAATAATCTCTTATCTGCATGAATTAGCAAATGCTAATTTAGTTTTTCCCCTTGCTAATTATATTTAAGCTAATTACTAAACTAATAATACATTAGTTAATTTTAGCACTCATAATGATATGTGGGTAACTTTAATTATTCTCTAACTTAATATTCATTCTTTTCTAGGCAATGGAAGTACGGAGGGTAAGCCATTTTAAGAAATTCATACATAAGCATTTGGGAGATGTTGCCTTCAGGGATCTTTTATGATCCTCAAAGAAGATCCCAGTAGATTTGTTTGGAAATAGAACATTTTAAGGATAATCCAAACTCAGAACCTGAAATTGACAGTAAATACCATCAGTTTCAGGTGAATTTATGTTAGAACACAGCTAAGTCCCTATGCATGCCAGGAGCCTGCTCTTATATATTGAAAAGGAATTTTAATGAATTTAATGTGGCTTACTTTCAAATAATTGTAAGTGGGGTGGAATCTGAACTAAAAACAAGTTTTGCCAAAATCAGTGGGACTTCGGATGTGTTTAGGATTTAGGTTTAAGTGTGCTGAAGATAGAATCTAATAAATAGGAAATGTGAAGATGTATTCACAGAAAAGGACTAACTCTAAGCATTCTTCTTGAGGATGTCATGGTTCTCAAATAATAGTGTGAATCATTTACCTACAAAATATTTGCAAGGCATAGTACACAACCAATTTAGGGATTAAATGTGCAACAAATGACTACTTTGTGCTTAATGTAGAATTAATCAATAGTATATTTGTATCTGTTTTATTAAACCAACGTATTTATATTTTTTGCTTTCCTTTTTCAGGGCCCCAGAGGAGACAAAGGCCCACGAGGAGAAAGGGTAAAGAGTTATGATATATACCAATTTTGCTTATTATATTGAAATCTTTGTTAGATGAGCAGGAAAGCAACTGTTCATATGATCCATATAGAGGGTGACAAAATTCTATACTTCATCATTAAATGGTGAAGTCCTATGCATCTCTACTTCAACATAAGAACCATCAAATTCAGTGAGATACACCAAATTCAGTGAGATATTCCCAGGGAAATATATATATAGATGAGCAGCTTATATCTCCTGAGTCATTGAGCTGGATCTCAGTGAAATTAGTTGTGCTTCAGTCTTCTTAAAATCAGTTAGACAAGACACTTGGGACTAAATGAAGTCCTATCATTGATGTAACTACTTTTGTTTCAATCCAACTCCTTACGTGCTGTTATCCTGCCTTTCTCATTTAACTATATGAGAAGGCATTCAGTCTTGTTTTGTTATAGTTATCCAAATGTTCTCTGCATGTGTTTTCTCACACACATGCTTTAATTTATATCAATGAGACTATAATGTATGATCAAACATATTTACTTGGAGAAATGTTGTGTGCAATTTGGGAAAGTTAAGTGTGGTCAGGAATATCTGTTTAGCATTATGTGAAGTCAGAATTTGGACAAACATCATTTAACTATAGGAAAGTGATTTGCAAAGGGTTCTTATCTTTATTACTTCCAAGTCCAATATTGATTGGCTGCTGCTAATGGTCTATAGGTTTACAGCCCCAAATACAGTCACTTTTAAAACAATTTTACTTCACTGAGGTGTTGATTGCAGTCTAATCAGAGGAGGTTCAACCTGAGAAAGAAAGGGAATAATTTAAATACATCTAGTGATCAAAATCATTACATTATAGGCTAAAAATATCCCCAAATAGTATACCTGTCAAAAAGGGAAGAAATCTTGCTTCATAGAGTGCATCCACACTGTGGAAATAATGTAGTTTGACACCACTTTAAGTGCGATAGCTCCATGCTCTGGAATCCTGGGATTTGTGGTTTGACATGGTCTTTAGCCTTCTCTGCCAGAGAGTACTGGTACCTCACAAAACTTCAAATCCTAGGATTCTGTACGATGGAGCCATGGCATTGAAAGCGGTGTCAAAATTGCATCATTTCTACAGTGTAGGTGGACCCTTTGTCTGTCTGTGCAGTTTAATAGTCACAATTAAAATTAACACCTGTGGCTTCTCATAATGAGATAGCAGATCTTATGTCAATTTCTGATCATTCATTTGTGTGGCCATCCTTCTAATTGTCAGTGCGAGACTACTTTTATAGCCTGTTCAGCATACCTATGAGAATACTGCTGTTTACAAACTCATTGAGTCAAACATTACAGCAATATACTGTCCAAGGTCTTGAGAGTTCTCCTTATATATCTCCCCTGCCTGTGCCTGCCTACTCTCATCCAACACAACATTAATTGTACTGTGAAACCCAGTTTGCCTTCTTACAAGATTCTCTCACAATTCCCTTCCAAAAGAATCTCTTCAACAGCTGGAAAACTGTTTAACTCGTTCAGATGGCAGGACTTCCATTGTTCCTCTGTGAGAAATATATACTGTAATATCTCTTGATTGTCAAGAAGACTGAGCAGGGAAGGAGACTATACTCAGACACTGAGCTGAGAGTCAGTTTTCTGTGGTGTCTCTGTCACAGAGATATAGGAAAGCATGCCCAAGACCTCAGGAGGGCAGTCACCAAATGAGTCCATTATCAGAGCTGGGAAAAGTTACTTTTTATTATAAACCCCCTCCCCCCCGCCATCACCATGCTAGCTGGGAGATTCTGGTAGTTGTAGCCCAAAACTTGGCTTTTCCAAGCTGTGCTTCATATATCATATTTCTAATATATATGTATAGATAAATGTGTGTCTGTGCATTGCAAAGCTTTGATGTGTGATATTGGCACACATATCAAGTAGCCAGGAACGTTCATTTCTGTCCATTATGATATGTGTGTATGCCGTGGTAAATAAAGATTTGCCTCTGTGTAAAATGTGATACATCCCTAAATTACAGAAGATGAGACTTTCAAGGCCTACTTCAGGTTAATTGTTTCCTCAGCTGTAGGCTGAAACAAACTAACCAGTGCCACTTAATTTTGTATATGACCCACCATAGGTTGTGGTTCACTAACTCCTAACACAGCTTACTAGCCAGTCATCACCCACCGATTATTGCCACCACCACCCCAATCAATGATTAATAATCAATCAATTAATTCTGCTTTGGGGAGAGTGCTATACACCACTTGTTTGCTGTGTTTGGCCTAGTGAATTACAAGCTATGCAGGCCCCATTTAATACTAGCAAAGTAAGAAACAAAAGGGCAGAAATTGTGTATGTTGCATGAGATGCTCCAGACCCCTTTGCCCCAACACAACTGTTCATTTTAGTTGGCACTACATGTTTAAGTACATTCTGAATCATTCTGAGGGCTTTATGCTTATGAGTAACTTGGATGTTATTTCATCATGAGCATCAATAGTCTGATGCCTTGTCGGGAAGTCAGAATAGCCCCATCTTGTCTTCACAACATAGATCATATGTGTAAATACCCATACTGTGCCCATATGTAAGGAAGTAACTTTCAGTGCCCTTTTAATTGTCATTTGGAACATAGTCCCCAAATCTGCTTAGTAAAGGCTACCTTTAATTTCACCTGTAGCTAAACACAGATTTTACAAGGTAGCATGAGACTATATATCTAAACTGTATTATGCTCACATACAGAGTCTTCAGTAGTTGTGGAAGAGAGACAACTGACATTCATGAAAAAGAGAATACAGTATATCAAATGTTTGTATTGCATTAAAAAACAGTTTGGAACTTTTATCAGTTGAGTAATAGGAATTAATATGACTTCTTTGTCCAGTTGAGTTTTATATCATTATAAAACATAAGTTTTATGGTCAGATTTTTTTTACAGCATATCAGTCCCAATCCCCACTTATAAAAATAGTATTTGGAAACCCATTTGTTCAGATATCCAGATTCGTTATATATTACGTTAGTTAATTTAGTTAGAATAATGATGTTTCAACCATGGTGGTAATACCAACCACAAACAAGCAAAAATTGATATCCAGGGTACAAATTAACCTGAACTACATTTTCCCTCTGTAAGTGACATCAAGGACTTAATATGGACATATCCTAGGCTTAAAAGAAGAAATATTGGATCATACCATGTATTTATACCAAAAATGTTAAAATGCTGTTGGAATACTTATCGCGTTCTCACTCAATACCATCATAAGCATCTCAGTACCACCATATTACTCTCCAATGGGCTGTAGCTACCACTGTGATTCACCAATGGCTATGCTGTCTAGGCATGATATGCAGTCTAACAATCTCTGGGTGACCACACATTCTGCAGCCCTGTCTTTGTATGAGAAAGGTGTCCTGTGTAGGATGGAAAAAATTTCTCTGTATAGTAGCCACTAAAAGCTAATGTTCTATTTTATTTATTTATTGTTTGTGGAAGGGTTGGTTTTTTATCATTATTCACTCGCACAAGCCAGTGCTCTAATAAAACTTTAAAAAACCATTTTAATAGCTCAGTGTAATTAAGGGCCTTTGCAGACTGCTAGAAATAGTGCAGATTGAGTCCACTTTAACTGCCCTGGCTCAGTGCTAGGGAATCATGGGAACTGTAGTTTTTTCTGAGACATTGAGCCTTCTCTGTCAGAGAGCTCTGGTGCCACAATAAACTACAATTCCCATGATTCCCTAGCACTGAGTCAGGGCAGTTAAAGTTGACTCAATTTACACTATTTCTGGCAGTCTGCAAAGGCCTTAAGCCCTAGTGTTAAATATGCTCACAAATTGTTAATGCAGTCACCCTCCACACATTAGGCCCTCTTAACAGTGCAGTCCTCTGCAGATCTGTTCAGAAATAAGTCCTGTTGTATTCACAACTTGCTCCCAGAAAAGTGTATATAGGATTGTTGCCTAAAGCTGCAATATTATGCGCATTTAAGCTGGGAGTAAGCTCACTGAGTCTTATTTTTGTGTAGGCATGTTTAAGATTGGACTGTTAATCTTCCAGTTATCTTGAAACAATAATATTGAGAAATTCAGATAGTTCCAACTTACAATTACTATAAAGTATGGAGAATTTTGGATTGTACAAGATTTGCACTTAAACGACAGCTGTGGTTTCCTCTTCTATTTTGTTCTTGGTTTTTTTAAAATATACTAAATGGGACATGTATTTTTTCCCTATAGGGTCCACCAGGTCCACCAGGCAGAGATGGAGAAGATGGTCCACAAGGGCCCCCAGGGCCTCCTGGTCCTCCCGGTCTTGGCGGAGTAAGACATCCAAAGTTTTAATTTACTCGAAATGCATTGTAGTATCTAATGATGTATTTAATGTCAAGCAGGTCATAAAAACTCTAGCAGCATCAAGCGTGAGGATTATCTTTTTGACCACATCTTCTCAGGCATGTCTACAAGTACTGTGGTGTTACCTATTGTTTAAAAAAAATACTCTTAAGAGACCCAAAAAGATTCAAGGAAAAAAGCATTAAATATATTGTTTTCTTTGGTTCCTTCTACATTCCCTCTCTGTGTGTACTAAAGAGCCATTTTCCTAGTCAAGATTGAATTTGATAAGCTCCTACTGACACAAACTCCTGTTTATACATTTTACTGCTGGCTTTGTATAAAGTATAAAATATCTTTAATGCTGGTAAGAAACTTAATAGAGCTGTATGTAATGAGACTGTAACTCCGCTCCCCCTCCCATGACTGAACCTTTATTTTCACAAGCTGGTAGCACTTAAAACAGAAATAGTATTTAAAATCTAAAGGAATTAAATATGATGGTAGTAATTTCTGTCCTTCTTATCTCCCACAGAACTTTGCTGCTCAATATGATGTATCCAAATCAGCTGATCTTGGCCCCGGACCTATGGTAAGCAAAATTTTAATTTCATGCCCAAGAATTGTGTGAAAGTCCAAACTCCACTGATGTAAACTGTCCCAAAGACTATAACACAGTATTATAAAGTCAATTTGTAAATAGTAGCTTTTAAATTTTAGGCTTAATGGTCTTACACACCACCATGCCAAAGACTCTAAGCTTGTCCTGCAGTTCTTGGGGACCTTCTTATTTATTCTGCTGGTGGTATCCTGGACATAAGCCCCAAACTCCTGCTCTGACAGCACCCACTGTACCTATCAAAAGAGGCCTCTGGCAACTCAAAACCTCTTAAAATCTGCATATCATGAACTGGGAGAGCCCTTGCTAGGAAGAAGTTTGCATACAGGTCCCATCTCAGAAGCTGAGTGGATTTTAAATGGGTCAGCTATCTTGTGTCTGTCCCCATATTCCAACAGGGTCCATGTACCGTACTCAAGAGATGTTGATTGGAAGTGAGGGAACCCCAGTTGTGGGGGACCAGAAACAGACTAAGCACATGGACCACCTGATGCTATGGACTGTGATAAATTCTGAACTTAGTCACCTATTTCTGCTTCTCACCTGCCAGTAACATTGTCTGGAGCTAGGAATATAGACTGTAAACTAAAGACTGATTAATGAGTAATAGACCTATTACTTGATCAGTGAAACCATTGTTATAGCATAGCACAATTAATAGTTGATAACTGTTATTGTGAAGCGGGATGTAAAATTCAAGCATTGCAGGATTAGTTATTATATATTTAGCTGGTTGGCTATCTGGGCGGCAGTCTGTCTATTCCATAGAGATAACATTAATGTTAATTTGTTGCAAAATAGTGTATTTGTTTTAAAGTATATGTCTAGTTAATCAAAATCACCAAGGTTTTCAAGTAAGCCCCATTTATTTCCATCTCTGTTTCAGTGTAAGCTTGTTTACATGAACTAAAAGTATTGTTATGAAAGGAACTTGTTTCAAAATATGTATATGCTTAGAATTGTAGCACGAAGCTGCAGTCCTTAAATCAGGGGTAGGCAACCTTTCCCCTTTAAGGGTCGAGGGACTTCAGCTCCCAGAATCCCAGGAGCTATTGGCCAGCATGGGACTATTGGCCAACATGGCTGAGGCTTCTGGGAGCTGAAGTCCCTCAGCCGGAAAGGTTGCCTACCCCTGCCTTAAATTCTTACACATTCCCTTGACTCTTTTGGGATTTATACCCCTTGATGCTAATCTTGTTGATTTGAAAGTTAATCATATTGATTTGATCATTTTTGAGTAAGTGTGTTCAGCTTGGGTGAACTTAATTTATATTTCACCCAATCAAAATTGTTCTAGCTGTCTTCCATCCAATCATTAAATCAGTTAATCAAATTAAGGCTGTAGAAAGTAGCTATAAAGGTAATGCAACAAATCAAGCATCACTGAACTTTAAGTAAACTATCATATACCTCTGAATAAACATACATAGGCTTCCATAATTTGAATAATATATTTACTTCCAAGTAAATGTGTTTGTTATTAAGACTTAATTATAAAAATATAAGTTGTCACATTGCTTACATTCTTGACACATACATGGCAGAGTCTTGGGATGAATTAACCATATTTTCCCCCACTTCAGACTGAGGTAATTTAAATACACACAACAGTTCTGTGTCATTTTTGTACTGATCTCCTAAATTAATGGAAATGTAGGCCACCTTAAATGTTCTGTAGAAGTGCTGAGATAGCATGATCATACTGCTTCTGCTCCCCGCTCTTCCAGGTTATGTTCAAAGAGGGATATTTATATGCTCTGCATGAAGAGATGCTTGTTGCATCCTTTAATTAGGAGAATTTGCATCTGTTCCCCTGGCATACCTTCAAAAGTGTGAAAAGAAAGGTGGTGAACGATTCACACCCCTTCTGGTTGCTTCTAGAACAATGGATTCCACACTTTAGTCTCCAGAGGTTGTTGGAATTTACCTCCCAGGAAGACCAAGTGATCAGGGATTCTGGGAGGAATGGTCCAACAATGTCTGGAGACCCAAGGTTGTGAACCACTGTCCTAGACAATGCTGAAATGGCTATGGGTGGTTTTCAATATTAAATTTCCTTTCTCTTGTTATCAAGAATATATGTAAATAAGTCACTAAAAACGTGACTGAAATAAAGAGCAATACCTCTTTGCAATGTCAGAGAGATCAGATCTGAGAAGCTGGCATGTTAAGTGTAGAGAAGGTTCTGCAAGATAGGGCCTGTTCCAGGGGGCTAACAAAGATGGGCATTTGCTCAGCAAATGGCCCATTATCTAACAGTGCTACCATTTTCACTTTGCACAGAGTATACAAGCATGTCAGATGAACCATAAGATAATTCTCCATGTTTTTGTTGTCTTAAGTTAACAAGTAGCTTTGTTAGAGGCTGCTGTGGGCAAAGGATCCCAAAACCTAGAGTCAGAATTCCTGCAAGACATGCGCCTCAGGATAACTTGATCGCCAGGGTTTCTGTTTGAGGGCTGACTGTGTGGTAACTGTAACTTCTAGGGAGGGAGCCATTTGTAGCTTCTGTTGTGATTAGCTCCAGCATTCTTATCCTTTTGCGGCCTCCAGTCCTTATTCAGTTACATCTGATGTACAGAAAGCCTCAGAGCTGTTTCCTCATAGCTGCCTGTCATCTCAGCCTATCCTCATACTGCTATATGCAGAGATTTCCCTTTTTATAGTTGGGAAATGACCTTTTGGAAATGGCATCTTCAAATCAGAAATATCAAAGCCAGCACAGCAATCTTACTAGTATGAAATGTCGCCCCCCTGCTTTCATGACATGTATGCATATGATCAATGGAGCATTAACTAACTACATCATACCAGCTGTCTTGTACAGTATTGGCACAGAGTTTACGTTGAGCAGAACGAGGACTCATAATCATGTAGATCTTTCCCTGCAGCATGTAAACCTAGCCTGGTTAATGAGGTAGTTTTAAACAGCATCTTCTGTTGGCAAGATGATGCAAGAAAGAGTCAACAACAACAACAAAATTGTTTTACAAGCCCAATGACCTAAACAAAACTAAAAGTATACACAGTGTAAAAGTAATGTTGTCTTTTTGTTGTTGTTAACTGCCACTGACAGTCATATGAAACTATCATGAAGTCAGACATATATTATTGTTGGGTAACTATGGACAACATTTAATGGATAATTTCATGTGCAGATACTGTACACAGACACATTCTACACCAGGGGTAAGCAACCTTTCCCCTTTAAGGGCCGAGGGACTTCAGCTCCCAGAATCCCAGGAGCTATTGGCCAACATGGTACTATTGGCCAACATGGCTGAGGCTTCTGGGAGTTGAAGTCCCTCGGCCCTTAAAGGGGAGAGGTTGCCTACCCCTGTTCTACACAATCCATTAACTCAGGAGTGAAAAACATACGTCCCTCCAGGTGCTGAACTACAGTTCCCATCATCTTTTGTCATTGTGCTGGAGGGAGCTGTTTGATGGAAGTTTCAGTAGAATGACATCCATTAGCTACTGTATTTTGAACCTCAACTACCTTTACCCATGCTGTCCCACTGGTAGCTGTAGAGTGAGGGGTTGAAAGAATAGTAGGAAAAGTGTGCTTGCATTCATTTGGTGAAATCATGGGACGCAATTCACCAAGCAGATCCCTTAATTCTGGCTCCATATAAATGGAAGGGGTTAGCCCATACCCTGCTGCTCATTCAATGCAGTGTAAAATAGGATCTAGTGTTTATTTGTTTTTTGAGAGCATGAGAGCTCTAATGAAGAACTAATCAAGCCCTCTCACCTTGTCTCTTTATCTGCATTCAGTTGTTTGTATCCTAAGTTAACCCAAGGATCCTCTTTGAAGGAAAGTTTCCCTTATCCTACTTCCCATGCAGAAAGTGTCTTACGAAAAGGAGACACCATCACCAGCAAAAATAGCTAGGGAGGATGTCAGGGACTGCTGTTCAGAGGAAAGA
The DNA here is from genome assembly GCA_026167975.1 of Phrynosoma blainvillii. Lineage (NCBI taxonomy): Eukaryota > Metazoa > Chordata > Lepidosauria > Squamata > Phrynosomatidae > Phrynosoma > Phrynosoma blainvillii. The sequence continues at coordinate 34,869,379 of JANUYF010000005.1, forward strand.
ATGGTAAACGTCCCTTCCATGAAGCTCCTTAAGTTGTGTTAGGATGCAAGTCTGATTTGGGATAATTTCCTGCTTCTCCAGAAGTCCCTAGAAGGCAGTGGTGGCCTGCCTCACCCTCCCCTCCTGCTGCCTTGTTCACCTGCCCCCTTGGTCCCCTCCCCAGAGAGTGAGATGGGCCAGTGACAAAGCCACGAGGGGCACGCTCACCCCTCCATTGCCCTCACCATTGCCTCAGCATTCTCCTAGGGGAGGGAACCGGGGCAGCAGCAGAGCCAGAAGGGATGTGCTCACCCCTCTGCCACAGCACCAAATGTCACCCCTCCTCTAGGATATCACCTGTTGTGGTCTGCACACATGAGCTTGCATATGAAGTATGGAGATGACCTAGTGACACAGAACAAGAGGGTAGATAGTAGAGATTAGAAACGTTTTTTGGACAGTAACTCCCAGCATTCCACTGACAGCAAGCTGTGGTAGGGAAACGACATAGCAAAAAATGAGTTGACATTATATTGGATATTGGAAACCAAAAATCACCAACTGGTAGAGAGACACAACTTTTGCTGGAGATGCAGGCCTATGGTTTATGTTTGTATAATCTTCTTGAACTAATTTTGCTTGAATAAATCTAGAGGGGAATTGTCATGGTGCATTCCCCCCTCCTTCTTCATTCATACTAGAGGGGCAACTTTTAGTCCTCCAGATGATCTTGGATTACATCTCCCATCAACTCTAGAAAGTATATCTCACCATAAGGGATGATGGGGCTTGTCCCGCAACATCTGTAAGGCCACACATTAGTCAATCCTAGTACTAAACTCGGGTAATGTGAGCAAGTTAGTTGTTGCCAAGTCAGAGGACTGAGCTGAAAATATGAAAACATCAAAATATCTGTAGTGCCCCAGTTAGTTAACAGTCAGATTTCAGCTTGAGACTATTACAAAGTAAGCTGTTTGATCACTGCAACCAGTCATAGCAATCAATACAAGCTCATTTTTATTTAAAGTTGTGAGTACGGACCTATTTAGAGCACCTATTTAGTATGGGTCTATTTTGTATCTCGAAAGATTTAAAAACAATGGGAATGTGAAGCAACCCCCTCCCCCCAAAAGAAAAAGAACCCATTTGGTTTTACTTTTAAAACCTCAGAGCCAGTTGCCAGAAAGTATGGTGTTGAAGCCTAGTTGCCTAAACCTAGACTAGTTGCCTAAATCTTTTGAATCAAAAGCAACACCATTTTGAATCAAAGTCAGTCTTTCTTCATTTCACATGCTTCTGCAGTGTATGCTTTGTGTGATTCATCCACATACTGCTGATATTCCTTAGAGGCTCTGCAGAGATGATGGAGGCAAAAATCACAAGGAAGGAGATGATTCTGTAGCTGCTTTTATCTCTTGCTGCATAGCTCCACTTCCAGATGCTAGAGCAGAAGAACAGGTTCAGCCTAGCACGCTGGTCAGCAAGAGCTCCTAAAACGAACAGAATGCCTTGCTGCCAATCTGAACCTCCAAGCTTACTGGGATCCATCTTCATAATCTGGCCCAGCTGAGGTTCCACAGTTTGTAAAATCGAAGCCTGAGAATCTTAAAGCCAAAGAACTCTTTTAAAAAAATCTTCTAACAAGTCAGAAAGCAAACTAAAATGTAAATTCTAATTTGTGTATTTTGCTAACCAGCACCTTTAAAACAAAGAAACATGAGCTAATGTAAGAATTTAGTGGTGCATAGTGGCTAATACATTGCTGGCAGTAGTGAAAAGAGAATCCATACTTTTGGATATGAACGCCATGTTTGTTGTGATTCAAGGTAACTAATTCATGATAACTGGAATTCTAATACTGTTGATGCTATGATTTGTTCATTTTATCTCATTGTGACTGAGTAGCAAAATATTGTGACTGAGTTGCAAAGTAAGTCATATTGAAAAATCCTTCTTACTGTTATATTAACTTGACCAATTTTTGTATCTTTTTTCCAGGGTATAATGGGACCAAGAGGCCCACCTGGAGTAACTGGCCCCCCTGTAAGTATATTCATGTCACAGGATCATGAACACTTGTTGGTAGAAAGATCTGTTAGATCAGTTGCTTCCAAGCCTGGATCCTCAAATGCTGTTGGGCTAGAACTAATGGGATACTTGACTATTAATCATGTCTCCTGTGGCTTCTGGAAGCTGGAAGGCCAACAATATCTGAAGGTCCATGACCTGGAACGACTTTGTTAATACATATATGGAAAACATTGGTATAAGAAAACATTCTGTTTGTGCTAAATTCTAACAAAAGAAGAACACAAGTGAGATATCTTATATAGACTGCTATTGCCACACACATCCCTTCAAAATATAATCATCATTGATGACTTGGTTTGCTGTGTCTTTCACAGCTTCCAGCCATAGAAGGGAAGTGAATAATCTTTAGCTTTCCCCTTCTGAGTTGTCCTCTTCCCAATTTCTCCCTTAATATTCCTACTAAGATGCTGTAAAGCACACAGTGTATGTCTTCCATCTCTCCATGTTCCCATTAGTCTTATGCTTTTTGTCTTGTTTTGGGTAGCCATGCATCTCCTTTCAGAGGACACTCCTCTGTTTGAAACCAGCCTCTCTTTCAGAAGTTTGGACTTCAGCCCAGCCAATATGGCCAATGGTCAGGGATTCTGGGATCTGAAGTTCAGAACATCTGGAGGATCAAAGGTAGAGAACTGATGCTCTGTTTGAAGAAGTAGCCAATCCAAGTCCCAATTAAAAATAAAGATCATAAAAGGGGGGCACAGGTCTTGAAGCTGCCCATCACCAGTTATATCAGGACAGGAGACTGAACAGGCACACATGTCTCCTGATCATGATTTCCCCTCTCTGCTGAAATATATTTCATATATTGTGTTAGAGAAGTTATATCTGAATGATATTATATCTGAATTTACATCAATTGATATAAATTGTCAGGGGCACCTTTTCTACAAATGTGTGTTTTCGTTGTTCTCTTTTTTGGTGATGTAGAAGTGGGCTCCCTGGGATGTAGGAAATCAGTATCTGCATCACAGCCTAACATTCCAGGCTAGCCTTTACCAACCTGTTGCACTCCAGATGTGCTGAAATGCAGTTCTTATAATCAGTAGCCATAATATCTAAGTACATGTGATCGGAGTAGTTCAAAATGTCTGGAGGGAATCAGTTTGAGGAAATCTGTTCCAAGGCTTCTAAAATGAAGTCCTCTTGTTGCTGAGTCATTTGTCTGGCTGGTTCCCTCAGATGAATCTGCTTGCATTCCCTAGCTCTCTTCCTCAGGCACTCCTCTTTATCAGAAAAGTATTTTTCACATAATACCAAAAACTAAACATACTAAACATAATAGATTGAGAATCAGAGGAACTATGGTCTGAAGCCAGGAACATAATAAAAGAAGAATGCAGACAGACACTTTCATTAAACAAAAGGAACGAGATGACAGACAAAGTACTACAGTCAATAAAGAAAAGAAGAAAAACAAAAGAGAGATAAGAACAAACTAAGAATCGTGAATGCAACAGTACAATGGCCTGTGTGTAAAGATAAAGAAAATTACTGCAATGACCAATGCAGAGAAATAGAAGACAATAACAAAAAGGGAAGAACAAGAGAGCTATTTCACAAGATCCAGGAAATCAAAGGAAAATTCAAACCAAGGACTGGGATGCTCTGTGACAATAAAAGCAACATAATTCAAGACCAGGAAGGAATAAACAGACATTAGATGCAATACACAGAAAAATTATACAAAAGAGATGACAAAATGAAGGACACATGGAACAAAGAGCCATATGAAGATGAAGCTCAGATTCTAAGAAGTGAGGTGGAAACCTCAATAAGAGAAATAGCGAAAAACAAATCACCAGGAACAGATGATATTCCAGTTGAACTGCTGCAGCCCACATTGAAATCGGGGGATGCAGACCGGCACTTTAGGCTGGCCTGGGGGTGGAGTTGGGCCGGGGCAACCGCACACTGGCCGCCTCAACTCCGCCCTGACGCCATGCACCCATCCATGCAGCACACAGCGTCAGGGCACCCTCTTGGTGCAGTGTGCATACGTGCTGCGCCAAAGGGGTGCAAAAGAACTGCAGCAGCACCTCTAAGGGTGGTTTTTTGCCATTGGCCCACTCTTTGGGGGATGGCAAAAAGGAAGATTGGGGCTGCAGCATGTGCTTGGCACGGCCCCGATCTGCCGCTCATAGTCCCATAGTCAACTATAGTGCTAACCACAGATGTCAACAGATGTCTCATCCATAGGGTCGCCATGTGTTGAGATTGATTCGAGGGCAGATAACAACAAAACTCAAAATACAACTGAGTGAAATGTCTCTTTCCCCCTCTAGGGTTCTCCTGGCTACCAAGGTCCTCCTGGTGAACCTGGTGAACCTGGTCAAACGGTAAGTAAACCCATTTTTTTTACTATGAGAATGACTGGAATTCTGTAATACCCACTTGCATGGAAGGTCTCTTTCAAAATTTAAGAATTTGGAAAATTCATTTGGGTCTGTTACTTGAGACTTTTTGCATAGGAGCAGGGTGGAGGGTATTGCCAAATGAGGTGATGGATTAGATACCTGCTTGCTTTTTCCAAAGCTGAAAAATTCTAAGGAACTTGTGGGCTAGATATGATTTTGTTAGACAGACAGGCCACAGTTTAAATTTCTGCCAGTCACTTGCACTGGTTTTTGTGTGAATAAAAATATTGAGGGAAATAAAATAGGTTTGAATGATGAACGTCAAGACCCTGTATTTTTATGAAAGCCAGACACCATAAATAAAGTGACCTTTAAAGCTTGGAACAAATGCTAAAGTTTAGTCAAGTCAATAGTTCATGTATCACAGGAACCACTTAACACTCACAGTTTGTTCTGAACTAATTGCTGCTACTTTTTTGTCATTAGGGTCCCCAGGGCGCCCGTGGTCCACCTGGTCCTCCTGGAAAGGCTGGTGAAGATGTAAGTATTCAATTTGATCTGGATTCCAGGAATATTCAAACAGGAGCCTTTTTCTCCTCCAAAACATTAATTATCCTCATTACCTAACTTCCCACTTCACCCCACTGAACCTTATGGGGATATTGCCCACTTTGGTCACTTAGCTTTGTGGATGTCAAGAATGTTGGATGTTTGCTGAACCCTTTGGATAAAATATTTTTAAAATGTACTCTACAATCCAGTAGCATTTTATTGGTAGTTGATTTGGCCAGTGACTCTGTTTCCAAAGGGGTATTCGTATTACACTTGCAAATAGAGAAATGTGCACTGTAATCCTGCAGCAGCAAAAATGTCCTGTGAAGTCTTATCCTCAGTTAAGACTGTGGCTTCAAAAATTTGACAGCTATGCTTCTTGGGGAATGAACCCTATGGATAGCAATGTTAATATGCTTAATTCATTTGCTACTGAATAAAAATAGTAAACTTTTATATGCCTCAATGTTTTGTTAGGGTCATCCCGGTAAACCTGGAAGACCTGGTGAGAGGGGTGTTTCTGGACCTCAGGTGAGTGTCTTCTATAATCCATTAACACTGTTGTAAGTTGCAGCTACTGCTACTGCTATTGGTACTATCATTCTTATATACTGTAACATTATATAATATTTTGTAACAGGTACAATAGATCTAAGACACCTGGTCTAAATATTCTAAAGGCACCAGATCCTATATGATCTTGGAAAGGGAACCTCCAAGGAATGCTAGGTGCTTTAGGCTATATTTCTGAGGAAGGAACTGGCAAAACCATCTCTGAGTATTCCTTTCCTAAGAAAGCCCTATGAAATTCATGGGGTCTCTATAAGTTAACAGGCAACCATCTCTGAGTATTCCTTTCCTAAGTAAGCCCTATGAAATTCATGGGGTCTCTATAAGTCGACAGGCAACTTGAAGGCACATATGCACACAAGTACAACAGGTCTACTTGTAATATGCTAAAATGATAGTCTGTAATAGGGATGTTAGTACAGCATTCAATAAACATTAAATCTGTTAACTTATTTATAGGGGCCATTTCATTTGTTGCTGTCCCTTACCAGTAGCTCAAATATGAGTACACTGCTGCATATTTTGTTAGTGATTCTAGATGTACCAAATATTAATGGTTGGGAGCAGCAGATAGAATCCCCCAGTGAAGACAAGGAAAGGGTCATCACTCAAGCACAAAGTATATTGAGAAATATCCAAGGTTTAGACTTTGGTAGCACCAGGTGAATGCAAGTGATACATAAAGACTCTTTTCCTGATAGACTCTGGCAGCAGTGCTGGATTTAGACAAACTAAGGGGGGTTGCAGACTGCCAGAAATAGTGTGAATTCAGTCCACTTTTAGGGTTAGGGTTAGTGCTAGGGAATCATGGGAACTGTTATTTTTCTGAGACATTGAGCCTTCTCTGTCAGACAACTCTGATGCTACAATAAAATACAGTTCCCATGGTTCCCTAACTCTAACCCTAAAAGTGGACTGAATTCACACTATTTCTGGCAGTCTGCAACCCCCCTATGTATGATACTGCATAGGCCCTCAGATTATGAGGGGGCCCTAAACTGAAAAAAGCCCCAAAACCCTATTAGAGTAATATCCTCTTTTTTCATAATTTGTCAGAAGAGACAAGGGATGGGCAACTACAGTCCACCAGATGTTTTTTGCACTGTAACTCTCATTATCCCTCTTTCTTGTTTGTGCTGGCTAGGGTTAACTGGAGTTGCAGTCCTGCTGCCTCTGGTGAGCATTGTGTTCCAGAGCTCTGAAGAAGACATTACTAGAAAGATAGACAAATAGCCTGGTTCTGTATAAGTCAAGGAGTTTTGTATAATTTATATTCATATGTCATCCCTGTTGCCAACCAAAGGTACTGGTGGTATAGGGAGCAGTGACTGTGCAGTTGGGTTGGGTTACATATCCTATTAGTGCAAGCCATAGCAATCACTGCCCACATCTGGGAAGCATTAGACTTGAGGAGGTCACTAAACTTATTTTCTTTGGAGTTAGTGCTATGTATTTTACTGGAAGCTACCTCTGTCCTGAGGAAGCAGAGTATCAGAGTCTTAGGAGCCTTTTCACTTGCAAAGCTTCACTCTCCTGTAGGACTTTGTCATGTAATTTATAGAAATATGTGCTTCATTGCTTTTGAGAAAAAGAAAACAGGAGGTGAGGCATTTGTAATATGAATAAGTATTCTGGCTAATAACAAGTATCAGAGTATTTTCATGCCCAAGGCTTGCTTCAAGTGGTGGTTTACAATGCAAACCTTAATTCTGTAATTATGCTTTACATTGTAAAGCCCCAGTTGAAGTAAGCCTTGTGCATGAAAATGCTTTGTTTAAAACCATACCCAGTAAAGTAGTGGTGTAGGGAGCACAGATTATGAGATCAGTCTCCAAGCTGTATGGTGCTAAAGCTTCTGTCAGATCTATTGAATGCATCTGCTTTATCTAGCTATACGTAAAAATGAACATTTTTTACTTGAAAATCTAAGCCATCTGACTTGTTTTTCCCCCCAAGGGTGCTCGTGGCTTTCCTGGAACTCCTGGTCTGCCTGGCTTCAAAGGAATAAGGGTGAGTATTTCTCTGAAACATTAAAAATATGACTCTTGAGAAGATATGTCTGTGGTGGGCATGCACTGGTGCACACATCACCTGGTATTTTGTACAACAGCTTGTCTTACACAAAAACCAAAACTCACTTGCCATGTGTGGTAATACAGAAATGCTTTCACGTGGCAGTCTCTGACAAAATAGCTCCTATCATCCCTGAAAACAGACCGTATTGGCCAGGACTTGTGAGAATTGGAGTAGAAGAGGTTCCCCAGCATTGGTTCATGAAACAGCCATTTTCCTAAACAACCACATATTGCTTCCCACTCTATGGTAATTTGTAGCTAGCAAGCTCCTTGGGAGCAGGGCTCTGACATCTTGCACTCTCTAATGTATGGTGCACATTTATAGTTGCATAAAAGAAGTAGGCTATCAGACTATGAAATCATTTAGACTGATGAGGGCTCTAAAGCAGACTAGCATCAAGCCATTTGGTGTGTCTGAGCAACCATTGTGGGTGTGGGACAGACTAGAAACATTAAAAATATGACTGTTGAGAAGATATACCTTCCCACAGTACCAAAAACATTTCCCATGGTGCCAGCTGCATCCTTCATTGACACAGTGGTCATGCTCATGTACACCTGTATGTGTGACTGGCATCAATGTGGTGAATGTAGAGTGATGCTGGTGCTAGGCTTCGACTATCGCTATTCACTGGGCAATAGCGCCTGACACATGCTTCCATGCTAGGTGAATTGTTGCTCACTATCACCCAAATTGCTACATTCAATTTCTGGGAAAGTCTTAATTTTGCTTCAATGGTGGGACCATTTTTCTGCAGAAGCTACAATAGTGCTAATCACTTAAGAAGCTATTAGTTAGTGTTTGCAAGCTGTAAAAACACAATAGGCACATTTCAATCCCCTCTGATCTATTTGCACCATTTTGAATATCTGCCTTTTTTATTATTTAGAAAAGCTACCCTACATTGGAATTATATACACTGTATTCTTTTTTATGGCTTGACATATTCCTGATACTGTGGCCTATTGCTCTACACACACACACACACACACACACAGCAGAGCTATCTCTTTTAGCAAACCAATCAACCTCCACTCTTTCCCCACCAGATATATGAGCATTTATCAGTGCATAAATATCTTCAGGTGAGGCGACCATATGGGAAGATTTTAATAATAAATATTTCTTTATTCATTATAGGGACACAATGGTTTGGATGGCCGAAAAGGAGAACCCGGTGCTCAGGGTATTAAGGTAAATAATATTGATTTTACTGTATGCAGCACCATGATTTCCTAGCTGATGTGTGTTTTAAAATATCACCTGGTACAAACACTAAGTTCCCTAAATCAAATCATCAAAAGCCATGACTGAAACATAATGAGGCAAACACATAGAATATAAATGCTTGCAGGTCCAAATCCTTGCATGGAAGCTGTATGGAGCCAGAGAAGCAATCAAAATGTGTGGAGTTTCTTTTTCTGAATCCTACACTCTATATCAGCAATAATGAGGATCTCCACCCTTTTGAAGCTTTGTACTCTCCCAAAAGTCTAGTAAACAGCTAAGTTATATTTCTCCAAGTTGTTCCACTGCCCCCCACAGCTCACACACTGTACTTCTGTCTGCATGGGTGAAAAACCCAATTCCCATAGCAATACCAGTGCTGCCTGATCGCACAATGCATGGCAACCTCCGTGCATGAAATACCATGGGTCTTTTCCATTAACCCAACCTTCCCCCAGAATTGGCAAAGTTGTGGGAAGCCCCAGTGTTTCCCTGAAACCTCAGGGTCGGTGTGGGGTTTTGTGGCATGAAAACTGTCAGATCAGACAGGCCATTGACCTCTTTTTTAAACATCGCACTCCATTGACTTCTCCAAACCACGTTCAACTATTTCTAACACTTTTCTAATACAGTTTTTGGTAATATTCTTTATTCAACAAAATTATTCATTGTAGTAATATATCAAAATACTCTATCATCATCATAATAAAAATCCAATATAGGCATTCATTTTGTATCTTACATCATTATTTCCATTTAAAATTATACAGTTTAATCTAGAAGTTGTTTTATTAAAATTCTATCTGGACATTCCTACTTTGTTTCTTGACCATTTAAACCAGTTTTTATTCTTCATTAGATTCCCCTGCCCCTCTGTTTAAACTTTGATAATTGGTGGTGTAAGTTGTATAAACTCAGGGCAATATCCTTGTATATTAGTTGAACCACCGCCAAATATTGCTATATCCAGCTACAATAATTGCCCTCAATTAGCAAAGCATTTTGATTCCAATCCAAATAAGTCCCATTGTAAGTTGTGGAGTTTAAGCTAGGTACAGCTATCTTGTCTCATGGTTTTCAATGGGACTTTAGAGTATGACTGATTTCCTCTGGGCTGCAACCAGTATTCATCTGATTGTTCTTTTAATTAGCAAAGAGGAGTACAGGTAAGGAGCTTCATTTAATATATATCTCTTGTTTATAGTTTAAATGTTAGGTGAAAACTGGACCACCGCACTTGTCTGATCCTTTCCTGAAGATCGTACAGTGAAAGGACAACTTAAAACATATACTTAACAGATAATATTTACTATTTGCAGGGCGAATCTGGTGCTCCTGGTGAAAATGGAACCCCAGGACAACCTGTAAGTATTTTTTTTCCTTTGGAACCTGAATGAAAATAAACAAACATTTTAAAGGTTTGCTATTTGCTACTAATCAGTAAAATAAAATACTTCCATTTCATTCTTGGTGGCACAATTTTGATCAGAATCTGGCACATTTTGATCAGAAAGGCACAATTTTGATCAAAATCTGTACCTTATTATTTTATAGGCTACAGTAATTCTTCACTCCTAATATGCATTCCATTGAATTCAATGGCATCTGTATGATTAAATTTGCTCAGGGCTGCACATTGTTGTAAGAGTTGAGAAGAGACAGAAGCTATGCTAATCACTTTTGTGTACATACTCTGTTATATTGTGTAATAATTTGCATCTACTTTACTTTCAGGGTGCTCGTGGTCTCCCTGGTGAAAGAGGAAGAGTTGGTGCTCCTGGCCCAGTTGTAAGTGATTGCTTAACTATACAGCTTGCCTTTCATTTACATTTGCATTTTTAAAATTCTTTAATTGTATACCAGAAATTTGAAATTCTAATTTGGGTTGTTATTGTTGTTTTTTAGGGTGCTCGTGGCAGTGATGGCAGTAATGGTCCCACTGGTCCCCCTGTAAGTCCAATTTTCATATCCTGTCCTTCATAGACCTGGCCTGAATGGCACAAGTTGGCTTCCTTTGGTTTCTCTGCATCATCTGTTCTTTCTACCCTTTTCTCCATTGCAAAGCAAAGAATCTTCAAAAGCAAACACCTTCCCAAATATATATCAAACTGTGCCAAAATTCTAAGGAAACTGCCGTATATACTCGACTATAAATCAACTTCATGTATAAGTCGAGGGCAGTTTTGGGGCTAAAATTGTGGATTTTGATATGACCCGTGGATAAGTCGAAGGAAAAAACTTTGCATATAACAAAGCAAAGTTTCCAGGAGAAAAGCAAAGGAAAACAATGCCAAAGAACAGAATTTCAGCAGGTATAACTGTTTGTGCTTATACTAAAGGCAGGATGGATGAGAGAATAGAGAGGGAATCAGTGTTTCCAGGACAGATTATACTCTTGCCTTTCACCAGGGAATGGTTCCTTTTTTTTTTGGTAAGAGTTAAAGTACAGTATTTACATTGACTCAAGGATAAGTCTACTCAAATTTTGGGGGTCAATTTTTTTACTAAAATTTCTAGACTTATTCATGAGTATATACAGTATTCCTCGGGAATGTCCACGGACAGTTCAGCTAATCTCTAGTAGGTTCACACTGAAATCTAGGGCTTTATATCAACATCCTGAGCCCATGTAGCTCAGGTTGCCACACAGAGGCCACTGATATTATTAGCAGCCTGGTTGAGGAGAAACCCCATTTTTAAAATCTGGAGGAATTAAACCCTCCTAGTTAAACAATGATCCTCCCCCCATTATTTTTTAATGCAAATGGTCCATGCCAGTTGAGCCTACATTTTGCAAGATGGTCCTACATTTAGAGAACAAACCAGCTGGTTCGACAACACAGCTGGAAGTCTTTCTGCTTTTCTCACTTTTGTTTTGCAGCTAGGATGTCCTCATCCCAAAGGAAAGGTAGCAACAAAAGTCAGATAAGGCCCATTGGACAAGTGTTCACTCTTTCTGCTTAAATGCTGGATTATCAAGTTGCTGGCCTAGGCAATGCAGTTGCTGTGTGCTTTCAAGTAATTTCTGACTTATGGCAACCCAAAGGTGACACTATAACAAGGGAAATTATTAGTCAGGGGAAAACAGGTAGAAAAAAGGCATACTGCTGGCAAAGCAGCACAATCACACTGAAGATTTTCAGGCTACACCGTGCTTATCCAGGACTTAACCCATGAAGAACCAGCAATGCTCCAGCAACAAACCATCCCTGTGAATGGTTCTTCATGGGTTAAGTCCTGGATAAGTGCAGTGTGTTTGAAAATCTTCAGCGTGATTGTGCTACTTTGTCAGGAGTATGCCTTTACTCCCGGCTTTTCCCCCCGTCTGATAATCTCCAAGGTTTTTTTGGCAGGATTTATTCAGAGTGGGTTTACTTTTACCTTCCTCTGAGGGTGCAAGAGTGTGACTTTCGTAAGACCCCCTTGTGTGTTTCCTTGGCTGAGTGAGGATTTGGACCCTGGTTTCCCAGTATCCTAATTCAAGGCATTACACTACATTAGCTAGGCAATGCTACAGTCCTGACCAACTCAGGAATTACTAGACAGACCAACATCAACACCACTGAGGTCTCCACACAATGCATACTTAGTGACATCATGTTGTATTACAGTTTTTAAATATCAGCTGTGGTCCTGAGAACGAGTTGGCTTCACATATTCATTTTAGTATATATAACTAAAACAAAATACAGAAATGGGACCAATTGGCATAGGAAAATCTTTGTTGCATAAATACCCTTAGAGTGCCAACATAGGCTTCAGCTGTCTGTCAGATGTAACCCTGGTTGCCATGTAATATGTGGCAGGGCTCAGATGAGATCTTACTAATTGCCAATGTTTAGGCATATCTTAGAATATAAATATCAGCCATTGATTAATTTCTAAAACAGAGGTCTGGGAATTTGTGCTTCCTGAATGGCACACCTCTAGATAAGACACTCTTCCCTTGTGATCCCAGTTATGTGGGACCCATATCTTTCTTTATTTTTACAAGTGGAGTTTGCAGTAAAATGTTGCATTCTAGGTTACTCCAGTCATTGAGTCTCACATCTTCTACAACACTCCATTCACCCCCATCATAATCTCTATATCCATTGCACATCTTCCTCCAGTCCTCTATACAAACTGAGCACATCCAGTTTGCATTGGCTTATTTTTTCTGCAATGTGGGAGGAGATGTTCTCTTTAGAGTTTCTTCTTTAAAGGCTGAGTGCTTCTGCAGACCTTGAACTACCACTAAATCTGCAGAAACCTTCCTCCTGTGCATGGATGGGTTCCTTTTGGCCACATAAATAATGACACTCATGCTTGAACATCAGATTTAAAGGGAATGAAGATAGATTCACATGTCATGTTGAAACTGAACAGTGGCACTGTGTATGGCCATTAAACAAGGCAACATAATACAGGCTATGTGCAATTTTCTTAATAGATACGAAAACCATGTATAAAATTTGGCTTGTGTGAAGCAGCCCTGAATTAAAATTTATAGACATCCTCTTGTGCTTCCTTGACATTAGATATTTGGCATTGTTTCCAAGAGTGAGTTCTAGGGATGGTGATTACTTTGCATTATCTGATGCACTCTTTTTCCCATTTAACACAACATTTCCAAGCCTAAGGCCCTGTTCATTATCTTTTTCACTTGGTTCCTATGATAAAGTAATCCCATATGCTCGGTTGCCATATGCTGATACCACAAACAATGAGTATGCTTCCCAGTCTAGTCTCCAGCTCACATCAACACTGTTGCCCTCATGTTCTTCTAGAGGATTTTCTATGGGCATGTGGTTGACAATCTTGGCCTGATGCAACAGTACTCTTCTGAGAGCTACTGAAAAGTGGCCACCTATTCTGTTTGTTTCATGTATATCTATGGAACCCAAAGCAGAAACACAGGTAGTGTTCTATCATTTCAGAAGAATTGCTGTTCTTTCAAACCATGCTGTGACCTAATCATCCACACTTTTATGTAAATCCCTTTACAAGGGGGTATCATAAAATTTTAATTATCACCTTTAAAAATTTTTGACAGAAAGTTTGTTTTGATATGTAATAATAATAATAATAATAATAATAATAATAATAATAATTTATTTATATTTCCCGCCTCTCCCTACGGATCGAAGCGGGATAACAAGTAATATAAAAATACAAAGCATGAAATATATAAAAACCACAACAACAATATCACACACACCCCACAATAAAACCCTATAATCCCTCTAAATTAAAACCCATACCCTATCCCCTATCCAGAGAGCCGGTTGACTTTGAGCTGTTAACTCATCTCTACGTAGTCACCATCCAGATTTACACATTTCCCCCAGTGTTTCTAGACCCTCCAAATACCATTATTGTAGAAGTCTGCAGACTGAGCCTTAAACCACTCTTCCATTTTATGAATGACATCATCTGTGTTGTCAAATCGGCAACCCTGCAACAAATTTTTCATTTTTGGGAAAAGAAAAAGTCACTTGGTGATGATGACACTGACAAAATTTCATCAATCTACCATAATAACTTCCAGGTGATATTATTACTTTATGATACCCTGTCATACTTCTCCATCTTACACTTCAGTCACTTCTGGCACAACCTATAACAAAAATAAAGGACACAATGAGCTGATTTTATAATAATAATAATAATAATAATAATAATAATAATAATAATAATAATAATTTTTATTTATATCCCGCCCCTCTGCTAGGCAATCGGGGCGGCGTACAGCATTTCAAAACATCAAAACAAACATTAAAGCAGATACATTGGAATCTTATCCCTCTTTCCTATTCTAGGCTGTGTGGTGCTGGGCCTAGTGTCTCTCCCCCAGATGACATCAGATGGTAATGGAGGGAGGGCTCTTCTTCTTATTCCAGGCCCGATGGTGCTGGGCCTAGTGTCTCTCCCTCAGATGACACTGGATGGAATGGAGGGAGGGCTCTTCTTCTTATTCCAGGCCCGATGGTGCTGGGCCTAGTGTCCTCTCCCCCAGATGACACTGGATGGAATGGAGGGAGGGCTCTCCACATCATGCACTTAGGGACCAATGATAACACTGGCAAAATTTCATCAATATACTGTAATAACTTCCAGGTGATCATTATTGTTTTACAATACCCCTTGTATTTCAGATGCTTAGGTGTGTTCCCCCTCCAGCCCATTTCATTCTACTTGTTGTTTCCAAGATGCCCTAGGGAACTGCCTTGACAGCTTCAACATGTGGACTAGTTCAGAAATATGATTTGGATATCTAAACAATGCCCTCCATACATGCTTTTAAATTGCTTTGTCCTAAAACACATTGTCCTAAAATATGCATAATGATGGAGCCTTCTAGGAAATTACCCTGTTATAAGAGACTGATTGCAGCCAGTCAAGGTCTTAATGAACTGCATGGTTTTGCTTTCTTTCTGAACCTGAAAAAAGACAGGAATGGTGATCAATACCTGCCAGGCAGCAGTAAATGGATCTTGGATTGTGCTGAGCTTAGTGACTTATTCATCACATGGGCCTACCTTTTGGGGAGAGCATGAAACAGCTGGGATGCAGAAAGGTTAACAAAAGTATTTGTGTCATAGCTATATAGTAAGAATTGGACCTTAACCTGCAGATGTTGGGACTGCAATGCAAAGATGCACAAAACAGTCACACCCATGGGTTACAACCACCCACAAGTGTTGTCTGGGGATGGGGTGTGAGTATGTGTGCATATGGAAATAAACACAGTGACAGAATCTTACACATGTAGCTACACATTTCTCAGTGTGACAGAAGTTTAAACTAAGGGTCAAATTATCTCCCTGCTGAGGTATAGAGTCTGGGAGTCTTTGAGACTACAAAAACAGTCACCAAGGGCAGGCACATCTACCGAAATGCTTCGGTAGACCCATCTAAAGATCTTGAAGATTTAAATGTTCTCTTTTTAAGTTCCTCTTTAAAAAGGCTACGTGGTTAACATATAAAACATTGCATCACAGCAATGAAGGCTTCTCCCTGTGCGATCAGGGAAATCTCAACAGTAATCCAGCCTTTCCATTTAACTTCCATCATCAATCAAGTGTTTTCCCATCTAGGAACAGTATCAGAATGCATTTTCTCGCTTTGGACATTTTACACTCATGTCCTTCATTTTGATTTTCATTGTTTGTAAGCAATGAAATTTGTCATCTCAGTCTCCTAGAAGATACATTAGCCAAATTACAGTGGTAGATTCAATATGCATTGTCTGTTTCTTCTGTTTATTTCAGCAGAATACCTTAATTTGTAGTTCTCTATGAAATCTCTAAGGATTTCTTTCTTTCCTTTTCAACAGGGTCCCATTGGTTCTGCTGGACCTCCTGGATTCCCAGGTGCTCCTGGAGCCAAGGTATGTATATGTTTACTAACATAGCAGAAACCCAGAAGACACCTAGCTCAAATACTCAGAGAAAATATTCAGTAACATGTTAAGAAAAGTGGTATTTGATCTGTACTCTCTGAAGAAGAATTTGACCCCTCCTAAAAACATATGGTATCATGCTTTGGAAGGAAAGAGCTGAGACAAGAGTATCACCAGGCTAAAAGACATGGTGAAACATTTCTGTCTGAAGCTGCTGCCACACTGCAGAATTAATGCAGTTTGACACTGCTTTAACTGTCATGGCTCTGTCCTATGGAATCCTGGGGTATGTAGTTTCTTGTGGCACCAGAGCTCTCTTGACAGAGGAGGCTAAATACCTTATAAAACTACAAATCCCAGAACTCCATAGCATTGAGCCATGGCAGTACAGGCGGTGTCAAACTGCATTAATTCAGCAGTGTAGGTGCAGCCTAAGACTCTTGTGTGTTGCTGTCAGGGAAGGTGGTACTAGCCTGAATGGACTACCGGACTGAAAGCATTTTTAACTGAAAACTTACAAAATAGAGGCCTTTTAAAACTTCTAATTGCCAACTAATTTTTATTGTCAGTTGCCTGGTGTCTGTTGCTCTATGGCCTCTTCCTATGCCATGCTGATGTTACATATCTTTGAAGGAACCCATAATATATGTCTTTGCCTTGGATTATTTATTATATATTTTATTTATTTATATTCCACCTTTCTTCCAGGACAGTTCCTTCTCATGCAGATGTCTTTTTATCTCTTCTTCATTTTTAAAATAATTATTTTACTCATGGAGAACTGAGCATAATCAAAAGTTGAAAAGCTAATTGCAATTGCAATATATTGTTCCACACTATGTCTAGTGTGTGTGTGTGTGTGTGTGTGTGTGTAAAACTTTGTTGAGTTATAGTCTCTTCACCACCTCTGGACAAAGGCTGAAGAAGGGATGGGGTATAGATAACTCTTCTTCACGTAAGATAGATTCACAGAATTGTTTATGCCCCAGTATAACAAAGGAATATGAATATGTGAAGAAAACACAGAGAAAAGTATTTGTTGTTGTTATTATTGAGTTTGTTATGCTTATTATGATATTTTCCCCTTCAAATTACTTGAGATTTTAATAAGCTGGCAAAAGAAGGCAATAATGTGTGTGGGCCAGATTTGAGAATTAGATTGCTTTTTCATCTGGAAGACACATGTCCTTGGCATTAGATCATTCCATGTTATAATAGTCCTTCATGTGGATGTTGTATCCTACCAACTGCATTTCCAGCCTGCAGTGCATCACATGTTCTAAGCCCAAATGTAAGGAAGGATGTTTAAAAACACATGTTCAAACAGATGTATCTCAAATAACCCTATTTTACTCAATTGCCTGCTGCAATTTGATCATACTCCTTACACATGTCCATTATTCTAGCTGGTGTATTAGTGGTATACCTGTGTTATTCTTTAAAGACCAATTTGAGTGGCATGCTTATGCTGAAACAGACAATATCACCTTGTTCTTGAAAATTTATAGATGCCCAATATCTCTTTTTCAAACAGGGTGAAATAGGTTCTGCTGGCGCAACTGGCCCAAGTGGTCCTGCTGGTCCTCGTGGTGAAGCTGGACTCCCTGGTGCTTCTGGTCCTGTTGGTCCACCAGTAAGTCAGTCCCTACCATTGCTAAATAAAGACTCCTTGGTCGGAGGACGTGAGAGGTCAGTCACTGATCGTTGTTGCTTTTTAAAATGATGGTTTCTTTGCTTGTCTTTTTAGGGCAACCCTGGTACCAATGGTATTAATGGTGCTAAAGGTGCAGCTGTAAGTATACACAGGTTACATTTAATTCATTTCATAAGTGATACATCTGTTGATCATACAGTAGGGATAAATCTGTTGGGCGTAGTAAGGCATGTATTGCTTGTAATACATCTCTTTTCTCTCTTTCCCTTTTGGACAGGGTCTTCCCGGTGTTGCTGGTGCTCCCGGCCTGCCAGGTCCTCGTGGCATCCCTGGACCCTCTGGACCTGCTGGCCCCAGTGGTGCTAGAGGACTTACTGTAAGTGATGTTGTCTGAAATATGCCTCTCCTTTTGTAACTGTTGCTTCCACAAAAGCAACATGGCACAATTTTAACTGTGCAATTTTTATTTTGCCTTTGTAATTGTCCTCTTACATTACCTAAGCTAGCACCCAGCTTCTGGTTTAAAGGTTTGCCACAGCACTGGAGCATCCTTGTCCCCTTTTTAAAGTCCAGCAATGAGCAAGAAATCAAACCTATTAAGGATCTTCTCTATCCTAGTGTAAATATCATTAGGCAGCTAATGCTTAATGACTAAATGCAAGCTTTCACTTTTACTAGTTTTTATTTTATTTCACACTTGTCTTAATTGTTCAAAGCATTCTTTAATGCAGGAATAGAGACCTGTAGCTTCCAGACGCTAGAGTCCCAGCTCCCATCAGCCCTAACCAGTGTGGCTAGTGGTCAAGGATAGTTAGAATTGTGATTCAACAAAATCTGTGTGCCTGCAGGTTCCTCATTACTCCTTTAAAGATATATTTATCAGAAATCCATTAAAACAGACAATTCTGGCAATATTTATTTTGTATATGGGAACATAGAGGGGACCTATTTAATGTAATCATGGCTAAAGTTGGGTTGCCAGATTGAAAAACAGAAAGGGTTTCTATACCTTTAATGGACGACCATGAAACTAGGTAACAAGCAGCACCTGCTAAAATTCTTTCTTTTGCATGGCCATTAAAGGTATAGGTCTTTATAAGGTCTTTTCTAGGTTTCACATAGAAAACCATAGGCTAAAGTCAGGTTTGAACTAAGACCTTCCCAGTTCATAACCTGTTATGCTACTGTGGCTCTCTTATTTCCCCTCCTGATTTTTTTCTCCTCCTTGCCCCACTACTAAATACATAATCCGGGCCATAATTGAGGCCAGTGCTCAAATTGAAAAGGCAGAGTAGGTCATTAATGTTTCTTCCATATATTTTAGCTACTGATGTTAGATACGCTACTGGGGGGGGGGGCTAAAATTTGGTTGAGGAGTATGTAGATTTCATTAAAGGATTCCCCATCACTGCCACACCATATAATTTAAGCACTGGTTCAAGTTAGGAAGATTTCTGAATGGCAGAATATTTGAGCATGGCTGTCTCCTGCTGTTATTCCTTCTTATTTGATGAACATGTAGCTCACAGGCTCAAAAGAAAAATCCAAGATTGTTCTAGTGTACTCACTGCTGGGATCTTTTGTTCTGTGTCCCTCTAGGGTGAACCTGGCATTGCTGGATCCAAGGGTGAAACTGGTAGCAAGGGTGAGCCTGTAAGTACTGTAACACATCATAAAGCAAGGCAAGATATATATTTTGTTTTACTTTTCCCCCAGTACAGCCTGTTACTCAAAATGGTGACTCTTCTGCTCTCTTTACAACAAAACAGGGTTCTGCTGGCCCAGCTGGCCCTGCTGGTCCAAGTGGTGAAGAAGGCAAGAGAGGTTCCACTGGTGAGCCTGGATCTTCTGGTCCCCCTGGACCTGCAGGTTTAAGAGTAAGTCCTGTATATGCTGCAAAAAATAACACAGTGGGAAATATCAGGGAAGGACCTGAATACAAGCACTCCATGCAGAAAATTTCAGATTCAGTCTCTTGGCATGTTAATTTAAATGGATCAAGGGGCAGATGTTGGGAAGGACCTCTGTCCACCACCCTATAGTATTGCTGGCTATCAGATTAAACAGCATTTGGCTCAATGAACAAATAGCCTTACCTGGAATAAAACAGCTTCCTTCCTATGCAATTAGAATGCTTTTACTTTACCTGTACCTGAATGGGCTTTCTGATTTGTACCAGAAAAGAAACATGATGGACCATGGAAGTTCTTGATGGAAGGACTTCATGCTTGATACATATTGGTCCCATGTGCATCAAAAATATTAGATCCCAGTTAATAGATTCCAACAGACATGAGTGACCACCACCAGGTATGGTAGCCCATACTACAATAAGCAGACCACTGGACTTGCTTGGACATCAGATGAGCCAGTTCACAGCATCTCAGCTAAATATGCCCTGAAGAGAAATCAGATAAATTATATTGTTCTATAGAAATCACGGGTTGCCAAAACATAATTTTTGGAATTAAAAATTACACCAATAATAAGAATAAGACTAGGTGACATTAATGCTCAATTTACAAAAATGATAATTAAAAGTTATTTGGCATATTAGTAAATGAAAAGTATCCTGAATTGTAAGATAATACTTATTTCTTAAGATATACTTCATTTAAGTCATTTAGAAAGAATGGGATGTTCTTTGAAGGCTTCTGTAGGCTTAATGTCTGGTGCATTGTTTTTCACCTTAGCTTGCATGGAAGGCATTTGGTTTCTGCACTGCTGATAGTCACAAGAGAAATGACCTAAAACAGAATAAAATAGCAAAGTCAGGGGACAGTATGCTACAATGTTTATGCTCAATTTTGTGACAATGAAATTTTATTCACATTTATTTTTTCATCAGTTAGATCAATTCTGTCTGTGACTTCTATGTCTGTGTAGCTGTGGAAACCTATTGTGTTCTACCAGTCTTTGACTGTGAAAAATTTGTATACAGAGATAATCCACAGAAATGCTCATGTTAGGGAGAAATATAATAACTGACCCTGTCTTGTATGGTATCATCAAAACAAGACATCATTTTTTTTGTCTTGTGAATATAGATCTCAGATTGCAACATTTTCTCAAAGTTGTGACTGCCTTACGAGCTAAATTATGACTCAGATATGGTGCTGCATTCCCATATGAGTGATACTATGGATTGAATCCAGTTTTAAGTCCCCATTAGAACAGACCTATTGAACCAAAGGAAATTATATATAATTGTTGATTTAGCAAGTCATCATTGATTCAGTTGGTCTACTCTAATTGGAACTAACAATTATAGTCCAGCTAAAAAAAATATTACAAGATTTATGGTGGTGTCATGGAAAGACAGCATCTTAACCACAGGATTGTTCCATATTGTTTCGTATCTGATCTGCTGGATCTTTTTCCATCTGCTACTAAAATTAACAAATATCAAGATTTAGATATAAGTTCTGGCCAAAGTGGCTCAGGATTAAGGCCTGTTCTGGTGGTCTTAAGATTCAGGGCCCAGTCGAATCCCTCCTGATCAAATTAGTTGTGAGGGATGCTTTTGCCTGTCTCAGCTTCTGTTGGTTCCCAGAGCTAATAGGGACTGACACAGGACTAGCATAAGGGGTCCAATCGTGGTTGACTCTGCATGCTGAATATAGCAGCCATACTGAAACAATACTTGCCATTTCATGAGGCTCTTCCTCTTCTGCTAAATCAATGATTCCCAAACTCTGGTCCTCCAGGTGTTTTGTACTTCAGCTCCCAGAAGCCTCAGCCATCTTGGTCAATGGGCTGTGATTCTGGGAGTTGGAGTCCAAAACACCTGGGGGACCAGAGTTTGGAAATCACTGTGTTAAATTGTGCTCTGTAGCATTCAGTAAAGACCACAGCCAGCCACCTGGACAGACCTGAACATCTCATCCACCTCCCATATATCTAAGGGATATGTGAATTCAAATGAGACCATAAAGTAAAGAGGGAAGATCAGGTTTCATATCTTTCTCCAGGGCCTTCATAGAATGAAAATACATTCAGTCATCAGAAAATTCCAGGCATTCCTTTTTAAATCTTCATCGCAAGCTTTGTCTTTTTGCCTTCTGGCTGAAACTTATTCCTGCTTCCAACCAGATATTTCATTTCTTTTTCTTCACAGGGTGTTCCTGGATCTCGTGGTCTCCCTGGATCTGATGGCAGAGCTGGTGCCATAGTAAGCTGCCTTCTGCTACTTTTGTTTTCAATCCAAAGAACAATTAGCAGTGTTTTTTAAAAAAAACTGAAAAGTCAGATTGCTCTTGATCTTATTTCATCTAATTTTATCATATTCTGTTTTCTCTGTAGGGCCCTGCTGGCAACCGTGGTGCTACTGGACCTGCAGGTGCTAAGGGTCCCAATGGTGATGCAGGTCGCCCTGGTGAACCAGGTCTCATGGGTCCCAGAGTAAGTATGGATGGTGGTGGTGGTGAGGATGAAGATGATGTCCCTTTGTATAAGGGAGCACTATCCAAATAAATTCATGGATTTGCTTACTTTAAAAACAACAGCATTGATACTGGAATTTAGATGAATTTAATTGCCCATTTTAAAAACCCAATATACATAATGATGATTTTAAATGTTTAGTATTTGTAGCAATGAGAACTGCTTTACACTGCATACTTTATTTGCCTTTCACAACACTGATGTAAAGTAGTCCACTGATATTCTCATTTTACAGATATGAAACTGAGCCCATGATCCTATATACATTTAAGATGCAGTCCTATACTCATTTATCTGGGATTATCTCTCACTGAAATCAGTTAGATTTGTCTCTATTAAAAACCAAGAGATTTTACTGTTACTTGAGAGACAGTCCCACTCATTTCTAATAGTGACATTTTCCAGTAAAGATATATACCAGGGGTAGGCAACCTTTCCCCTTTAAGGGGTAGGCAACCTTTCCCCTAAAGCCCGAAGGACTTCAGCTCCCAGAATCCCAGGAGCTATTGGCCAACATGGGACTATTGGCCAACATGGCTGAGGCTTCTGGGAGCTGAAGTCCCTCGGCCCTTAAAGGGGAAAGGTTGCCTACCCCTGATATATACAGTGGGTCCTTGGTATCCACTGGAGTTTGGTTCCAGGACCCCCCTGAAAACCAAAATCCATGGATGCTCAAGTCTCATTAAATACAGTGGGATAGTAAAATGGGGTCCCTGATATAAAAGAGCAAAATCAAGCTTTACTTTTTAGAATTTATATATTTTAAAAATATTTTGAAGTCATGGATGCTTGAATCCGTGGATAAAAAAAACTATGGATACAGAGGGCCAACTGTATGATTTTATTTTGTTGCACCACACTATTTTAATATCTTTGTGCATGCAGTATGGGGGAGGATACATTCTAATTTCAAATAAACTGAAAGACCTTATCAATGTAAATTTCTGTGCTTTTTAGGGTCTCCCTGGTCAGTCTGGAAGCCCAGGCCCTGCTGGCAAAGAAGGTGCTGTTGTAAGTATCCTCACTTTATTCTGGGGGTGGAAAACCTTTTAAAAACAAGTATCTTCTACATATCTACATAAGTAATTTCAACAGCAGCTTTCCCCATATTACGTTATTTGACACTTCATTCTGTTTATCCTATGCCCTCCAATTGTCCCAATTTAGCAGGGACAAGCCCAGTTAATCCTTTATTTCTCAACTATTTCAGCTGCTTTTAAAATGCCCACTTTCATTAACCTCTTTCCACTTTCCTCCTTTGTCCTTGCCTTACTTGAAATTCTGCAAACTGAGTGCAAAAATAGTTTGCAATGGTTAATTTAGCAGGGGAGAGGAGAGAGTACAATCTTGCCATTCCCAACAGGCTCAGGCAAAAGCAAACTGCTTAAGCCTGTGCTAACGTGTGTTCATCATTTATAACTTTTGCCATCTTGATCACATACTGATGTTGCTTGGTTGCCTGGTTATATATGTCCCGGTTTTCCTTTGTGAAATATTGGACGATGTGTCATCCTGACAGCATCCGCACAAGCCAAGTTAGATAGATTAAGGGATGGTGATTTGCTCATGGGCTGATGCTGAACTCAGAGCTTTGGGCCTGTTTTTTTTTTTCCATGTTGAAACCCAGCTCTATAGGGAATATATTATCATGCCCCCCAGATAAAAACCTTGTCAGCTAATGATAATTTTTGTTCTTTGTTGATCATTGACTCAGGCTCCAAAGAGGTGTGAATTTATCAACAAGTTTGTGAACATGATTCTGTACAGCTCTCTGCTAGGTCTTCTAAGGTCTTTAATTGATTTTAAAATGCTACTGTGAAAGTTTTTAAATTGATTCTCTCTGGGTATTGAGTCCCACTCTGGGAGAAAGGCACCATACAAAATAAATAAATAAATACGTAAAATCACCCAGGCCTTCAGCAGAGTTTTTTTTTTCCTAAATCAAAGGTGGGGGAATCTGGAGGCCAGGCTAATCTGTTGGTACACCTATTGTGTGAATATGACACAATTATTAAAGAACAGACTAACATAATAAAGCTGATCAATACTGTGATAAAATTCTAGTTATATAAACTGCTGTTTTTAAAAGTTAGATCCCAATGTCACATGCCTGTGAGAGTCCTTTTCTTGATTTCCATCACCTTTGGAATGATTATGAAGTACTGACGATAGTGATGTACTGATGTAAAAGATAAAGGAAGCATAATTTAGATGTGTCTTCTGATTGTAAAAGAAGTATCAATTGAAAGTGAAGCTGCTCTCAATGGAGGTACAATCTGCAGCACAGAAGCAATGTATCTAGAACGAAAGCAATGTTCTTTGTCTTCTAGGGTCTGCCTGGTCCTGATGGTCGACCTGGCCCAATTGGTCCAGCTGGTCCAAGAGGTGAACCTGGCAACATCGGATTCCCAGGACCAAAAGGTCCCAATGTAAGTGAACTGGAGCTTTGAGGTGTCACCATATGTGGCTATAGTATGGCTACTCAGAGAGTTGGTCTAGTACCAGTGTTCACATCAACGTGTTTAATTCTTTTCGTATCCCAGCAAACAGCACCAGTGACATCTTATAATGTTAGCATAGTGTCAACACCCCATGATATTGCCCTGCAGTTTGCTTTGATGACCATAAGCAATATCAGAATTTAGCTGTCAGTTCCATGCGCGTGATCATCTGCTACCTTCTTTTCCTTAGTTTATTTATTTTATCATTACACTGTTATCCCATGCTTCAACCTAAAATAGCACTTAAAAATTAAAACAACAAAATCATTAAAACCACAGTAAACAGGTCATCCTAAAAGCAGCAAGAGTAGCGGATTTTCAGGACTACATTCTGCAACATGCAAACCTTACACAGATTTTACTTAATCCAAAGACAGCTATATTGATGCAGCATTTTTGATACATTCAGAAATCGTTGTTCAGGCATACTTGAGGAGTTCATTTTAATTTTCAGAGCAGCATCTCCCTCAATGGAACCTGACCTACAACTCCCAGAATCCCACAGTCAACATGGTCAGTGCCCATGCTATCTGGAAGATTCTGGGTTTACAATCCACAAAAAGGAACTTCCTAAAATTCTGCCCAGCGGGTCATTTTATTGCAAACTTTTAATAAATGGAAGGTCTTTCAAGAAGTGGTTTAACAACATAGAGGCAGTAGGAATGGAGGTGACACACCAAATCCCAGGTGTGTGCACATTCTTAGGACCATAAAATGGCCATTGACTTTAAGGAATACTTAAAGTCTCATGGTATACTTTCTTTTTTATTGTACCACTTGAGAATGTAAGTAGTATCACATGTTTAAATGTTCCTTTGTCGAAAATGTCCTCACTATGGAAACCTAGCATGCAAGAGAAAAAGATTCGTGTGTAGCTTTCAATTGACTACATTAGATTAGTTTAAAGAGTTTGTGGAGGGGGCGTTAATGCTGGGAAACTTTCAGTGATCTAATCTCCCATTACTCATTTGAAGTGGTATGGTCCCAAGTATCTGGAGATAGTTTTGAAAAGACCACTGGAATTGGAGTCATTTATATTTTAATTTTGTATATTTGTTCCTTGAATATGATCCTTTATGGGTGTTTGTTAGACCATAGAATAAAAAAGGATTCTAAGTAAACATACCAAGTCAGTGAAATAAAGAGAGGTGGTGCACTCCAGATGTTTTGGCACTGCAACTTCCATCATCCCTCACCATTTTGGCTATGCTATCTACGTTTAATAGTTTTAAGCCAAAAACATCTGGAGAGTCAGTTTTCCACTTCTGGATTAATGCAATTACAGGATTGATTTAAATGATAATGCAAATGTTTCCTGACTATCAAATGAAGGCCACAATAGAATAGGATGCGTAGAGTTGGTGGTGGTATATTGACAACTCTGACATTTTGGAGTCTAGCAATGATTTTAACAGAGGGCTAGAGGCTTGATGGTTTGTTGGTTTCTTTTCAGCTTCATATTTCTGTGAATCTGTGAGTGAAAGTATGCTGTCTCCATTTTTGGGAGGGGAGGAAATACTCAGAATGTTCTCTGTACGGATACCTCTAATTCAGTAGAACATCAGCATTCATCCCATCATTCCTACCAACTGATTGCTTGTTAATGAATAAGCATACATTATAATCGGTTAATGCTTATTTTCCATGTCTTTGCTAAGAATAATTGAAAATAGTCTGAAAATGTTCAAAACAGGTGTTTCTTGAATGTAAAAGACCCTGACAAGTAGAAGTCTGAACTGATAAGACTATTCCACTTTGGGCCTTTTTCTGTGCAAAATTTCCACATGAATTTTTTGGGGGCAGAATACAGCATTTTCTGTGCAGAAATTATTTTCTGTGCAAGAAATGCTGCTTTCTGCACAGAAAATACAGTCTCCTGCACACAAAAAACACATGAACATTTTGTACAGATTAAGTCCTGTACTGTGAATAGTCTTTAAAAGCTGTACAGCCTGTCCCACAATAGAAAGGAAATTGCTAATATAATTATTGCTTCCTTTAAGAATGAAATTAATGACAAATTACCGCCCTAGTCTTTGCTATTCAGTTGCTCATCTCATCAGGGCTAGAGGAGAGTGGATAAGCAAACCATATGAAAAGTAGAAAGAGCAGCTGATGTGGGGGTTGTCACATTTATGGTGCCCCCCCCCCCCAGGGGAGCATGGACCTTGGGAGATTTCCACCCCAGAGCTTGGAAATGTTACTTCTTTGTACTACAACTGTTAGGGACCAAAAAACTAAGTCTTCCACATTCAGATTCAACTATGCCAATTCCTGAAGCTTCAGCCCCAATCTGAGAATGTTATTGGAAGTTTTATGAGAAGTTTTTGGAAGTCTTTATTGTTCGACAGAGGGGCAGGGTATAAATATTTATTTATTTATTTATTTTAAGTATAGCTATGGTTCATTCTAATCTGGTATCTTATTTTAAATTTCTTCTCCCACCCTTTTTTTTTTTAACCACAGGGTGAACCTGGCAAACCTGGTGACAGAGGCAATGTTGGTGTTCCTGGCAATCGGGTATGCATCTCTTTTTCTTGGATGGATGTGCCCTAGTTAGGGAAGCAGGATTATTACAAGGATTTCCATAATCTAAGAGTAAATTCTGTGAGGTAATTTAAAGCAGGCACAAGTATTTAAAAAGATTCTGGGAGCCACTTTTCTGTCCTGGGACCTTCAAAGCATTTTGGACAGTCCATGTGGCACCCAGATGCTCTCCCCCGATGAAAAAAGAAAACAGAAATGGTTGAAAGTCTGTCTCTGGTTTTGAAAGATTGAAAAAAATATGTTTAACAGTGAGTCTATTACCACTTCTGGAGGTTTCTAGGAAAGGCAATTCACCTTTGTGTGGGGGGCCACTGAAAAAGAGTGGTTCATATACCCCCAACTGTCCCAATTTGGCTGGGGCAGTTCCAGTTAATCCTCTGTTGTCCCACTTTTTCAGCTGCTTTTAAAATGTCCCACTTTCTCTCACCTCCTTCCACTCTTACCCTTTGTTCTCAGCCTCCTTCAATTGTTGCAAACAGAGTTTAAGGCGGAAAAGTAATTTGCACTTGATTAACTCACCTGGGGGAGAGGAGAAGAAGAGAGAATCTTACTCTTAGCAATAGACAGGCAAATGCAAACTGCTACAGCCTTTCTTCATTTGTTCTTCCTAATTAACAACTTTTGTCATTTTGATCACACTCTAATGATACTTGGCCACACGTGTCCTGTTTTTCATCTGTGAAATGTTGGAGGATATGGTGGTACAGGGAGTCGGGGGGGGGGGGTGTCAGGGGCTGCAAAAGAAGCCTTTGCCCACCCCAGTGCAAGAAATCAGGTGGAAGTCTAGCTCCTCTGCCAATAGCCAGAAACCAATAGCTTTCCCCTGTATGTAGCTTTCCTCATGTATGTAGTCCTCTGTATGATATTTTCCTCAATATATATGTCATTGCTTAAAATAAAAACCAGCCCTCACTACAGCATCCTTCAGATAACTGGCATTGCAACTCTAATTAATAAAATTATCTGATTACTGTTTTACTGATTTTTAGTCCAAGCCAAGATCTTGTTTTTTTTTATGGAATAACTTTACAAAAAGAATTATTATGTGCCTGTGTGTGTGTGTGAGAGAGAGAGAGAGAGAGTTCACCATTACACTTGTGTCCACCCACACATATACTGGAAGTTACTTTTACATAGTACCCATTTCCAGAGTCTATGGATCACATGTGATGGACAAAGTTTAAATCTTTAATTTTAAACCCTTTGATTTTTTTTAAAAGAAAAACAAACTTGCTGTATATTTTAGCAGAAGACTGCCCATTATTTATTTAACAGTATTTAACAGAAACACCTGTTCTTCTAGGGTGCTCCTGGACCTGATGGAAACAACGGAGCTCAAGGACCACCTGGTGTCACTGTAAGTATAAGATCAGCATTGCTTACCTTTAATGCAAACACAGAAGTCTATCCCTGGCATGTTTGGCTAATGTTAATGGAGGGTTATTGATTGGCATGTGCATTCCTTTATGTAATTCTGAAGGGAGCAATTGCATGTGTTTATTCATAAATTATGTATATTAAATTATACATTAGGTTAACATTTTAAAGCATCACACTAATAAAAACATTTAAAGTATAGCACTTCCATTTAGGCTTAGCTGTGAAAGGCCAGCCTGAATGAAAAGTTTATTGCAGAAGGACCACAGGGAAGAGATTAGCTTCATCTTCCTTGGAAGGGCATTCAGGGGCTGAACAGACTGCCCCAAGGAGTGGCGAGACGCTGCCCCTTTCCTTGCCGGATCAGGGCTACGACAGCCACACGCCATGGCCCCGATCCAGCACTTTGCTGGTCTAAAAAGAGCCAGAAAAATGCTCCTCCTTTTTAGAGCAGCAAAAAGCCCCCCTTGCCATGGTGGCGACGGCTTTTTGGCATTTCTTTTATTCAGCGCGTCTAAACGCTGCACCAAAGAGACGCCCTTTCACTGCCCACCATCTCTCAACCTTCTGAGGTACATTTGATGGTGGGGAGGGCTTTCTTGGTGGCTGTTCCTGAATGACTGATGGGCTGAACAGACTGGCACTTTAGGCCAGCCTGGACATGGAGTGGGGGTATAGTGACCGCACACCAACGCTGACATGTGGTCACCATACCCCCACTCCACGTCCAGGCTGGCCTAAAGTGCCAGTCTGGTCAGCCCATCAGTCATTCAGGAACAACCACCAAGAAAGGCCTCCCCACCATCAAATGTACCTTAGAAGGTTGAGAGAAAGGCCTCTTCTATAGATTTTAAACCCTGGACATATTTCATAGCTGATATTCACATGGTTTAAACAGTGGTGTTTCATGAGGAGAAATTAATAGATGAATTTCAGGTTCGCCCGCTTTTGTCCCCACCTCTAGCATAGTTTTCAGAAGACTGGAAGCTTTAGCTCCCAATTCCAGTTGACCAATGTTTAGTCATACATCTGACCCCTAACCTGTGGTTAATTTTAACCATGGTTTGTTGCTGAAACATAGCAGTTTCCTAGTCTGTGATTTTCAAATACTTTCTTATTTACGCAAACCACTGTGAAGATTAAGCATAGTTTCCTGGCCATGGATGGCACTTAGATTTCTAGTTTATTAGAAGAAAAATATTTGCAGCTCCTTGTAGCTGTGCTGAGGGAGAAAAGGGGAAGGGATAGCATGGGAGTCCAAATGTCACTACATATTGTTCCATCTTGATAAACCATTATTGTGATGTCCAAAAATAGCTTTTCTAGAATGTTCTGGATTGAGTGTGTGCATGTATATGTAGATGAATGTCATAACAGAGAGCCAATATGGTGTAGTGGTTTGAGCATTGGTCTACAACCCTGAAAACCAGGGTTCAGTTTCCCACTCAGCCATGGAAACCCACTGGGTGACCTTGAGAGAGTCACACACTCTCAGCCCCAGAAAACCCCCTTAGGTCACCATAATTTGGAAATGACTTGAAGGCACACAACAACAACAATGTGATAAAAGCTTTTTGTTTTGTTCTTTTGTTTTTGCTAGGGCAACCCTGGTGCTAAAGGTGAAACTGGTCCAGCTGGTCCTCCTGGCTTCCAAGTAAGTGAGGATATACTTAACCAAATGTGACATTTCTTTGTTGTGATAATGGGAGTTGTAATGAATCATTTAGAGGTTTCCAGGATGTGTGAAACTGCCGCAGGGGAACCAAGCTGTCTTGAACAGCCTTTTGCTTTCATTTCATCTTAAGGACTATCTAAAATGCTTCAATAAAAGTGAGATAAGTTTTCATGCAGGACAGAAGGGCCAACAGACTTAAGGCTTGATTTCACACTGCAGAATAAGTCTGCAAATGCCTAGAACTAAGCTTTTAAGACACAATTGGGTTCCTGTTCTCTTGACTGCTATCCAGATTAAGAGGTTTAGTAATGCTTTACTGCAAGACCAATATATCCACGTGTAACCATTGAAAGTGTATTCAACCTTGTCATATTGATATTTTAATACATCTCATCCTTTCTTTTCATTTAGGGCCTTCCAGGTCCCTCAGGCCCAGTCGGTGAAGCTGGCAAACCAGGTGAAAGGGTAAGTGATAAATGATGTTATTTCTGGGACACCATCTTCTGAACCACACAAATTCAATGGACAAAAAATTTGTATGAGTAAAAAGAGAAGCCCCTGGTTATTTTTCTTCACATGTGATAGCCTTCAAGCGTTCTGTTTTCTCAAGCTCTGTCATGAATGTCTTTAATGTGCCAAGGTGAAAAGCAGGTTGAAGTAGTTGCACATTGTTTTAAAGAAAGCTGGGAGAATGGTTCTGGTTCTGTGGTGAAAATGTTACCATCTGAACACAGATGAAGTATGTTATTGTAATATTTTCACATGTAAATATACAGAACTTGGTTTTATTCCCTCAAGTTGCATGAGCCCTACATTTGGTTTCATGTCATTTTCTCATTCAAAATGTCTTCTTTTTATTTCACTGAATAAAAATTTCCTTAGTCAATAGCTTTAGGATCTCTTGAACAAAAGTAAGAAAAGTCATTTGAGTTAATTAGTATCTCTTTTTTCCAATAGGGTCTTCATGGTGACTTTGGTCTTCCTGGTCCTGCTGGTGCAAGAGTAAGATTTTCCCCATATATATTTTATTGTGTTTAATTCCCAAGAAAACTTGAATATAACATTATCTCAAGTTTCGGGTATACCATGTTAGATGTTACAACTTAATAGACCATTTTGGTATATGGAGGGGGATTTATTCTATATTACTAGTATTTTTCTTGTGGAAAAGGACAACATTAGAGAGTAAAACCAAGATGAAAAAATTATTTATCTGGACTACAGCTCTCAAAATCCCCCAGCTAGTATAACCTTTGGCCATGCTATCTGGTGAATGACGGGAGGTGTAGTTTTTTGTTTTTTAATGTGAAAATCACTTTAAGGAAAAGAAAAGTGAAGAGAATAGAGAAATAGAACAAAATAAATGCCATTATTTCAAATGATTAGACTTTTGCACAATTCTGCCTTTACTGAATTATATCAGTCTCCTTGGATCCCATTTGGGCGAAAGGACGGGTATAAATTCAATAAATCAATCAATAAAAATATCATCAAGCTAAGCTAAGTGGTGGCTTAGTAGTTAAGATGCCAATTTTGATGATTGGAAGATTGGGAGGTTGGCAGTTCGAGGCTCAGGTGCTGCATGAGCTCTTGTCACTAGTCCCAGCTTCTACCATCCTAACAGTTTGAACGCATGCAAATGCAAGTAAATAGATAGGTACCACTTCTTAGTGGGAAGGTAGCAGCATTTGGTGCAGTCATGTTGGCCACATGATCACAGAGTAGTCTCTGGCGAAGCTTACTCTTCCACTTAGAAATGGAGATGAGCACTGCCCTTTACAGTCGGTTATGACTAGACATTCATTTTAAGGGACTGACTACCTTTACCTTTACCTTTACCTTTAAATATTTTTACAATTGAGAACGATATAGCTATTAAAATAACACTGGCATTGCTATAGTCAGTATATTGCCATTAATAGGCTTTTACTCTAATGTACAACAGATTAGATACACAATCATTCATACAGAAGGTCTATTAAATTTAACGGAGCTTAAGTTGGAGCATTTAAATACTTTTGATTTCATTGGATTTAGTCTGTCTATGTATGATTAAGCCTAAATTTTAGCTTTAGATTTTTAGACTCACACAGCATGTGGTCTAACTATATTTATGAAATATTTCATAAATACAGCATGCATGTACAATGTGCATAAGGCATTTGTATCCATACAGTTGTATTCTTTTTCACCACCACTACAATGAGTTAGATTGGGAGGAACACAGTCTTGAGCTAGGATATAAAACCAGATTAGTTTGCTCTCTCGAGCATACTTGTTCAGCAGTGAGCCCCACTTAAACCAATGGGACTCTGAATTGCTGTCATTAGGACAGGGTTGTAGAACTACTCAGTTCTGGCCAAGTCAAAATAAGATTCAGAGTATGCTACAGCTGCTCCTTGAACTATTGATTGGATATAGTACTCCTACTCCTATGAAAGCCAGCATGGTGTGGTGGTTTGAGTGTTGGACTAGGACTCAGGAGGCCAGGGTTCAAAACCCAGCTTGGTCATGGAAACCCACTGGGTGACTTTGGGTAAGTCACAGTGTCTCAGAGGATGGCTGTGGCAACCTCCCCCCCCCCCCCCCCCCGGCAGAAATCTTAAGTGATAGGTTTTCCTTAGGATCGCCATAAGTTGGAAACGACTTGAAGGCAAACAACAACAACAACAACAACAACATACTCCTGCAGGTGAACAGGATCTATCCATAAATGGAGAACTTGGATGTGTTCTATAGATCCCAGAATCTGCCATCAGCATAACCACTGGTTATGTTCGCTGGGGAATTCTGGGAGTTGCTGCATGTTTGGAAGTAACTTGTTGGTTGTTTTCCTAGTTCTGCTTAATCCTAAAAACACCTATTCAGTAACTGTGCATTTTTATGAATTCCCAAGTAAAGTGAATGTTTGCTATCTGATATGCTGAATACTACTCTTCCTCGCAGTAACAAATTGATCACTTTGGATTCCAAACAACTCCATACCAATTTGTTTCCTGCAGGGTGAGCGTGGCCCTCCAGGTGAAAGTGGTGCAGTTGGTCCTACAGGTCCCCTTGGAAACCGTGGCCCATCTGGCCCCCCAGGAAATGATGGTAACAAGGTAAGGCAGAAAGGCTGCAGTTTTTCTGAAATCCTGGGGAGGGCACTGTCACATCCTTCATGCACATACTGCTGCTGCAACAACTTCCACATGTCTCTTCTTGATTTACCAAAGCCTCAATGCATGATCAAATGGCACATTTCTCAGTCTGTGTCAAGAGTTTTCATTATGTGGGAAATGGAAGTGAGAGCCACCAAAACAATTCAGAAACCAGATGTTACAGCAGACACGTAGAAGTCTTTTTGGCTTGAGATTTTTCCCCGTCGTCTTCGTTGTTAGAGGTGCAGCTTTGAAAAGCTGTATTTATGATATAGATAGTTTATGCACAGGCATTGCTCCCTCTCAACAACAGATCTGTATGTGGGATGAAAATGGGTGCAAATCATGCAGCCTTCCGGATGCTGTTGAACTGTTGCTCCCCTTGACCCTCACCAGCATAGTGATGGGAATTGCACCCCATTTCTAACAGCAACAATAACAAAACAACAACAATGTCTGGTGGGCCACATGATTTCCATCCTAGATTTAAAGTTTGCTTTGGAACAGAAGTGGGCAAACCTTTCCGATATTGTTGGACTGCAAAATCCCATCGCCCTTCATGAACATAGCAATAACAAGTACATTTCTTGCTATTGACATAACATAAGCCAGTGGTGAAGAATCTCGAGAGCTACAGTTCAACAAAATCTGGAAGCCTGTACAATTTCCACCCTTGTTTTAAATGAAGGTGACTTTGAAAGCTTCATTAGGCATCTAGAATTTACATATGTATGCATTACTCTTATATCCAACTGTTCCAAAAGCTTGGGAAAGTTACTTTTTCTAATGTGACCATGCTAGCTAGTGAAATGTGGGACGTAGTCCAAACATTGACTTTCAGGCTTTATGGCTTTCCACAAATGAACTCAAGGCAGCATATGTGGCTCTCCTCTTCCCCACTTTAACTTCATGACAACCCTGTGTGCGGTTGAAAATGTGTCACTGATCATCCACTGAGTTTCATGATTCAGTGAAGAGTCATGCTTGGATATGTTTGCTTCTGTCAATTAGTATAGTTGTAGCAATATATATGTGCTCACTAGGTCTGAATTTAAGGTGATTTTTTTTTTAACTGTAGGACAGAAATAAAGCAGAGTCCAAAACCAGAAAGGAACAGGATCATTATATAGAGTTTTTGAACTGGATTGGAGCCTCAAACTGCAGCCCTGATGGCACCACCAGAATGAAATGCTGCACAGCATTTTTTAGTGATTTGTCCTGTTTCCAGTCCATTTTGGACCCTGATTCTTGGTCATTCTGAAATGTGCCCTCCCCTCCTTCCACTTCCTCTTTTCAAAAACAGTACATTATCATTAATAGATAATTAAGCTTCAGTCTCTGGAAGCCTTGATCATGGGAAATTTAGTCCCCATGATTCTTGGTATCCATGGACATTGTCAAGATTTGAATGGATCCTGTTTAATTACCAGTGGTTCACCTGAAAACAATGGAGGCACCTTATCTTCCATTCAAACAACCCATGAGAATTGTGAACTCTTAGTAGATATCCCCACAAATTAATCCATCTTAATTGGTCCCATTTTCAATCAGGATTGCCATGAGGGTTTAGTTACTTCTGCCTACATGCTTAATGACCAATGCAAAGAAACACTCACTGTGTGGCCCTCAGCAAGCCCTTCTTTATGCAGAGATATTCAACAAGTAGTCAGAAATACCTGATGGTAAAGTAGCACAGTGCAACAGTTTGCTTGTTATCTCTAGGGCACGGTTTAATCTTCATGGTTTAATCTTTCCTCTCCTGTTCCTTCTTCTCCTAGGGTGAACCCGGTAATGCCGGTGCAGCTGGAGCTCCAGGCCCAGCTGGTTCTAGTGGAATCCCTGGAGAGAGAGGCATTGCTGGTATCCCAGGAGGCAAAGGTGAAAAGGTAAGGCAGAAAAGGATCAAGGGCCAATGCAAGATCTTCTTTGGGGAAAATATATAGAGCACACACTTTGCATACCCATGTTAAATCGCTGGTACTTTTGCAGTGGAGAGAGCTAATGGAGGGCTCCTGGAAAACAAAGTGGCTCCCTAGTCTCTCCTGGAGGGCTAATGAGATCCTTTAGTCTTCCACAGTTGCCCACCTAAGTCTTGAAGGGTCACGTCCCATATCTGGCATAAAGATTTCCTTTTCTGTTGAAACCGATTAGATGGATTTAAAAACCACAACAACAGTGTACAGTCAGCTCTCTATATTGACAGATTTTTTTTTATCCATGGATTCAACCATCCACAATTTGAAAATATTCAAATATAATATGAAATTCTAAAGTCAACCTTGCCTTTTCCATTTTATATAAGGGACATCATTTCACTGTGCCATTGTATTTAAAGGGACTTGTGCATCCGCAGATTTTGGTATCCATGGGGGGTCCTGGAATCAAACACCAGCAGATAGCAAAGGCCCACTGTACATTACTCTAAGTCCTATTGATAGTCCTGACTAGATCAATTGAAGTGGTTGTATTTATCTTTGTGTTACCTCACCATTGAATAAATGGTTCAGTTGGGCTACTTTAATTAGAACTATCCAACTGGATTCCTGCCACTGCCAGCAGAGGAAGGCACCTCCACCACTACCCACTTTCTGTAGTGGCTGGTACAAGTCAGCAGGGCTTTGGATGAGATGGTAGATCCACCATTCTATTTTCCTACACATCCCCTGCCCCAGACTCTGTATAATGTACAGAGGGATGTGTAGTTCTGTGTCTCATTACTGAGAAAATGTAGGAACCACTACCATGTAAGTATCCCCTCTATCTGTGTGACTCAGACACTAATTATTAAATTAATTCTTCTCCCCCCCCCCTTTTTTTTTTTTTCAGGGTCCACAAGGCTTCAGAGGAGATGCTGGAACAACAGGAAGAGATGGTGCTCGTGTAAGCATGTTTGGGTTGCTTTATTTCCAAGGAAGGAAGCGTATAATCCCTTTAGGAATCAGTTTGGGAAGGCAGAATAACTAGATTTAGGCCTCAATGCATCATCCATCTGTTCACTTAATGTTTGGTGATATTAGTCTGAACCAAGTACAAACATGAACATGAAGTTTACTTGGATTCTGATTTCCTGAATGTTCACTTCCAAGAGTGCTATTAAGCTTGGAAAGAAAATTTGCCTATGGTGTGCATTTTTTTTTAACAATAACCAGAAAAATCAGTTGAGCTTTTGCTGCCACCACCACCAAAAGTTTGGAAAAGGTGTGGACAGCTCCTAGCTGTTTTTGGAAGGATAAGCTCCTGCTCCCCCATCTAAATCAACTTGCATTTTTCAATACAACATGACATTTCATTGCTAAAATGCTTAAATTAAACTTCCTTATAATACCTACAAAACAAGATCATTTACCAGTTACATAGATTTTTGTTTGGATACTGGGGGGGGGGGGAGTACATTCATGCAGTTTCCATAATTATAGGAATTCATGCAGAGCCCATAGTTTACCAATATTCCTCTTACATGGTCTGAATCTGTGGAGATAAAATAGGTTTCAAGCATGTGATTCTGGTTGATTTTCAGGGTGCTCCTGGTGCAGTTGGTGCTCCTGGACCTGCTGGAAGTGCTGGTGAAAGAGTGAGTACCAGTCTTTTCAGAAGTTTGCTAGGGATGCTGCTAGATTCAAGGTTGAAAATGTTCATATACTTAAAAATTATAATAGATTTTGTAGTTAAGAATTTAGACTATATATTGAGAGAATGACTAATGAGTAGACAATAAAAACCAAGACTGTAGGATAGGAAGTAATAGATGTTTTGATATTTTGTAATGTTTGCTGTGTGCTAATAAATTGTTTAGGTAATTTTAATGGTATTTGGGAATTTGAAGATAGAACCATGAATAACATTATTGAAGAGAAGACGGGAAGAGGGTGATTAGAGTGAAGGTAAAGTATGTGAGTAGAGGGTAAGAGTAAGCAAGGTAGATAAAATGATGGTAGGGGAAGTTAATGAAGTTAGTGTGGAGTTAGAAGGAGAGAAAGAGGGAGATGTAAGAAAGAATGAGAGAGTGGATGAGAAGAGGGAGGGCAAGGAGAGGATTCAGAGAAGGTGAGAGAATAGAAAGGGTATGTGGAAGAGTGGTTAAAGGATTAGAAAAGTATAAAACCAATGAATGAGATGTTTGAAGACCTCGAATGTTTAATGATTTTACTGTATATAGAAGTTCTGAGTTAAGAAGGAAATATATAATAATGTTGATTTAAGGCTAGGTTTGTCTTGTCTCTGTTTTGTGTATATATGTTTATATGTTCAGTAAGTGTATTATTTAAAAAAATGTTCATTTATGACACGGATACATTGTATATGCAAAATGAAATTGTCTTTTCCACATGTACAGAGTGTTAGCTTGTGGGAAGAGTAGACTGAGTGCTTCCTTTTTGGGAAATGGTAGCCTAGAGCACACTGTGAAACCTTTTATATCTGACATTAATTATTGTGTTAGATCCAAACTAAGGTAGTTGAGCTAATGGCCCATTAAAATTAGTGATATGAGTTCATTGCATAGATAAGCCTTTCAAATAGCAAAAGTTGTTTAAAATTGCAAAGCTGTTTTCTGTAGGATGTAGCCATGGCAATTAAAGTGGTGTCAAACTGCATTGTTTCTACAGTGTAGATGCAGTCAACATGTCACACAACAAACCACAATTGAAACCAATTTAAAAGACAACTGTATATACTCATATATAAGTATACTCTTGTATACTCATGTTTTAGTCAAAAAAATGACCCAAAAAACCTGAGTTGACTTATCCACGGGCCAATGTAAGTACTGTACTTTAACTTGCATTTTTTAAAAAAAGAAACCATCCCCTGGTGAAAGGCAAGAGTGTAATCTGTCCTGGAAGCACTGACCCAAACCTCCTCTGCTCTTTCATCCATGTAGTTTGAGCACAAACAGTAATGCCTGCTGGAATTTTGTAAATTCTTTGGCATCATTTTCATTTGCTTTATTCATTAGATCCTTTGATACATGCCCCTAAGTTTTACCCTTAACTTATCCATGGGTCATATCAAAATCCATAATTTTGACTCCAAAATCTGCCCTCGACTGATACATGAGGTCGACTCATAGTCGAGTATATACAGTATGTTGTTAAACAATGGAAGATTGTTGTTCAAAGCAATATGACCTTGCTGGTCATGTCCAAGTCCCTGGACATCCCTAAAGCTGACCTTTGGGTTTCAGTGGCTGGTTGGAGTTGATTGACTGAGATAGATAGAAAGATAGATAGGTAGATTTTTTAGTCAAAAAGTCTCCCAGAGTGGCTACATCAGTTTAATAACAACAACAAAATCCCAACATTATTGCACCAGCAGCCTTCAGATTTACACCAGTGACCTTCAGATTTACAATCTAAATGACACAATACAAGAGGAAGGATGATGGGGAGGGAGGATAGATGAAAACTGAAAAAAATCAGTCCTTAATGTTACATAAATCACCACCTGGTTTCTAAGCAGAGCCAATGGAGTGGCCCTGCTTCCCTTTTTCCCTTCTCCCCCTCTGTCTTTAACCAGACATGTTAAAGCAGAGGAAGTTTGTCCTTCCTAATATGTTTTTAGTCTGTATCTGTGAACTTTATTTATTGCTAAAAGCTATGAGTGCTCACAGTTCCATATACTTAAATAAAAGCCAAATGGCAAAATAACTTTAAAATCTGGCACAAAATACAAAATAGAAATGGTAAAACAAAACATTGTCAAAAATATAAAAATGTAACAAATTTATGACAGTTTTATATCTTAGTATCTAGTCTGTATCTTAGTTGCACGGATCTTTTGTCTGTTTTAGGGTGAAGCTGGTCCCTCTGGTCAAGCTGGACCTGCTGGGCCCCGTGGAGCCCAGGTAAGTAGTGAAACAATTATTTTATTTTAAACAAAATATTGCTTCAGTGGATTGCAGCATGTGCAATAGTGGTTTGCATTTCTCACTGGATGTGTTTTGTTTTTCCCCTCTGCACGCTAGGGTGAACGTGGTGAGGTTGGCCCTGCTGGTCCTCCTGGATTTGCCGGCCCTCCTGTAAGTATCAAAAAAGAATAACTTCCTCAAATTTAGTAACAAGCTTGTAATAAATTAGGAGTAACTTTCTCTCTTGAATTTTTAAGGGTGCAGCTGGTCAACCCGGTGCTAAAGGCGAAAGAGGTCAAAGAGGTCCTAAAGGCGATGTAGGCCCTCAGGGAGCCATTGGTGCTGTTGGCAATGCTGGTCCTGCTGTAAGTAAATTGAATCTTACATTAAGGTTTGGCAACTATAGAGGGGATCAGGACCATTTTTCACACACAGTCTTAGCAGGCTGAACCAAAACCCACATCATTTACAGTTTTGGCTGACTTTTTTTTTATTGCTTGGGTTATTTGACCATTTGGCTGCCTTGGAAGGCTGGGATGGCAAAACTGCCATATTCTACAGACTAACACAATTCCCCAGACTAACACAGCTATATCTTTGAATTCTACCACTATGTTTTACTACAGTTTTGCACCATTTTCGACTGATTTTTTTCTGGGAAATTGTTGACAAATTATTTTTGTTAAAATTAGGGGTCTGGGGACTTTAAGGGGCATGGCTGGGCAGGCTGCATTTCCCCCACCCTGGTCTTACATGAAGAAATCACTGTGAAATGGGATTAAATATATTTGTACAGTGTTAAAGGTCTGCCCCAAAAAGCAGGATATATGTCACTGGCAAAAAGATAAAAAGGTGTAGATCACCAAGATATTACATTAGAAAAAATACTCAGCATCTGCTATCCAGCCCTTCCTTCACAAAGTTTTAAGACTGTGACCATGTATGTTTAGATGCACACAGACAGAGAATACTGATGGCAAGGAATAAATGTCAGCATTTTAAAAAATAAATTCCTTTCGAGATACGTTGTGGTACACAGTGATATGTAGATTCCTTTTGCTAATACAGATAATCAGATGTCATCATCTTAGATACTTCCAATTGAAGGGATTAAGAATGATACTCTGAATAATATAACAATACTGATTGAAAAATTTAACACTGTTCTTGATTCATATGCCACTTTACCTCACTCTTCCCCATATAACTGGTAGTATATGATCCACCTGCTTTCATATAAAAGTCATCTTTTGTTCTAGGGGTTATAGTAGTTGGTAATATAGACATTTTTAAAACAAAAGGCTATGCTGGGAAGTACCTCATCAGTGTTACAGCTCCTGTAAGAAAATGGTAGTGTACATGAGGACTTTAACATGTTACCTCTTCCTGTGCACTTCAAATCAGTGGAAGAGATCAGCTCTGCAAGCAAATAGCTGTTGCTGATAGGATTTTTGTGATTAACTGCTCCATATTGATCCTGTTACCTTATTTTAAAAAGGTAGTGTATCATCAGAAATGTTCTGAAAGGCCATGTTTAGAGCACAAAGGCCTTGTCTGCATGGCCAAAAAACCCTGTTCCTCCCTGATGCTGGTGCTGTTTCTACAATGCAT
Source organism: Phrynosoma blainvillii (assembly GCA_026167975.1). NCBI lineage: Eukaryota > Metazoa > Chordata > Lepidosauria > Squamata > Phrynosomatidae > Phrynosoma > Phrynosoma blainvillii. Next base: position 34,910,405 of record JANUYF010000005.1, read on the forward strand.
GTGACAACTTCCATTGAAATACCACAGGTTCCCCTGGTTAATCCAACTTTACCCTGGAGCTGACAGAGTCTCAGGAAGCCCCAGTGTTTCCCTGAATCCCCAGGATTAACTCAGGATTTTGTGGCATGTAAACAGCTGGCCAGTACAGACAAGGCCAAAGTCAGTGCTAAGCCTGCTGCCAATAAATTTGGTAGCAAAACCTTCATGGAATACAAATGCATTAAAGATTATGTGATACCTGGAATCTTGAATTAATTTGCTTGTCTTAACTTTTCTATAACTTTTCTTGCATTTAGGGTCCCGTGGGTGCTTCTGGTCCTGCTGGTGCTCGTGGTGATTCTGGTCCACCTGTAAGTCTAGAAGTTTCTTCTGTTAAATTTCTCATCTACTTTATATGGGGGTATTGTTCCTTGTGAGTTCAAAATCTCTCCCTCAATTTTCTTCAATAGGGTGCCACCGGTTTCCCTGGTAATGCTGGCAGACCTGGACCTCCTGGCCCTGCTGTAAGTGATTAGTAAGAATACTTTATCTGTAAATCTGCTTTCTCTAACCTGGTGGCTCCAGATGTGTTTGAGTGCAGCTTCTATAATCCTTCAAACAGTAAGGCTTACTGTGGGATTGTATATACTGTTGTCCAGGGCACCTGGATGGAAGTAGGGTAGGGAAGCCTGGGTTAGACTTACATAACAGTTAACTATATTAAGCAACAAATTCCTCTTTCCAAAGAACCACTCTATGTAACTGCCATTCCCTGGAACTTTGACAATGTTTAGATCAAAAGTAGCAAAGAAGCTTCTCTCCCACAATTTCCAATGCACTCCTACAACTTTTAGCTTTTGTAACCAGAACTGTTGGGTTCAATGTAGGCATAGAGTGATAGGTGGGCTCATCATACTCTGCACTGAATGAAAAATTGGAACAGTAAATTCTGTGCAAATGTATGAAGTAATACCCCAATAAGTCTCTTTGCTCAGAGCAACATTGGAAGAAGACAACTTGGGCAGGAGATCCAGTGACGGGTGAGCATCTTGCTTTTTCACCTGAAATCCTCACTTTCAGTATCTTTGGCCAAAAAAGAAAAAGTATTGGGAACACCTGGCAAAGGTTAGGAAAGGAAGGGTAACCAGTTTGTTGGAGAGTGAACAATGGAAATATTAATAATGTGTACCCCGCCCCTCTGAGAACAATCAAGCTGTCTAACAACAATTAAAATTACATACAATATAAATCCCCCGAAGCCCAAAACCCACCCACCCCTTTAAAAAGTATTAAACCAAAAGGTATTAAAACATCTTAGTTAAAATGATATGGGATAAAATCAAATCATAAACAACGATATAATAAAAACAAGCAGGGGAACAGCAGCATTCGAATTGGGAAAGGGCAGATAAGCGGGTTTCTGAGGGGGTTTCCAGTTCCTATTCTGGAAAAGCCTGCCAGAAGAGATGCATCTTAACAGCCTTTTTGAAGCTGTTTAGTGTAGTAATCTGACGGATCTCATCCGGCAGGCCATTCCATAATCTGGGGAAGATTACGGAGAATGCCTTCTGGGAGGTTGCAGACAGCTGAATATTTAATGGCTGAAGCAAATATTACAGCCACTCACTGCTTCTGTATTCCAAATTGTCTCCTCCTGACATTTCTTTCAAGTGAAGAAGAGAGCATTTCGAGAGTTCATACCCAGAGTGTGCAACATGTACTAGATCCCTCCATGTGGGACTTATTTCTTGAATGACATACCTATCTCAGGCTATTCTGTTCCAAATGTATCTGACACACAACTAGGGATGTGGTAAATCTGAGCAAAAGAGTTTTAAAAAGTATAATCTCAGGCAGAGATTGCAAAGCAGCCCATGTTTAGCTTTGAGGGGCTAGTTTATGACCTTTGCTGATATATAGTTCATAGGGTGTTTTGGTTGTCATCCCCCCTTACCTATCATAACAGTGTCATGCATACTTACCTAGGAGTAAGTTTCTTTGAACAGAATGGAACTTGCTTTCAAATAAACATGCACAGGAGATTGAAGATGCAAGCATGTAAGAATAAGGCAGCCTTAAAAACTTAAATGCACCTGCCATAATGTTTCTCGGTTCTTTGCTGTTTGGTTTAATATCTTTTACTCCATAAGATGATGGACTGGCTGGCCAACTGTGTAATTACCCAGATATTTTATTCCTAGGGTATCACTGGTCCCCCTGGCCCCCCTGGCCCAGCTGGAAAGGAAGGTATTAGAGGCCCACGTGGTGACACTGGACCAGTTGGTCGTGCTGGTGAGCCTGGTATCGTTGGACCACCTGGTTTCCATGGAGAGAAAGGCCCAAGTGGAGAAAGTGGTGCTGCTGTGAGTACTGAGAATAATTTCTCATTTCTGAATGTCATTCCTTAGGCATTCTTCTTTCATTTCTTGCGAACACAGATATCGGCCAGCATAAACCATTAAAAAATCTCAGCCTCTTTTCTTTTAAGTTTGAGCAGATATAAACAAATCTGGGTCTACTGTTGAATTCAGATCACTGGCAAATAAGTGCAATGCTATGAGTTCTCTCTGCTAGGGATTTTGCTGGTTTTCTTCCCAATTAGTATTTCACTGTGAACATAAGACTTGCTAATTTCAATAGAACAGTTCCTAAGAAAGTACCACCTAACCTTTACATATTTATAGTTCTTTCATTTATTTGAACTCTTTAGATGTAGAATGGATTACAGTACATTTCCCAAAAAATTAATGACAAATATAGAAACTCTAAAGGTCCACACCCTCTTGAATAAAAACACCACACCCTTGGATTAAAAACAGAGCTAAAATATTTTTTACTCATAACCCCACATCTGGCCTAGGGAGGGAAACAATTTCACTTTGTTTTTTGACACCTCCTTGTCTCATATAGACCCAAGAGAAGCCTTTACTTAACAAAAAAGTTCTAATTTACTTTCTAGTTAAATAAAGGCTTACCTAGGCCTAAAACAAGTCAAGGAGGTCCAAAACATGGCAATATTTCCAGTGTTTTGAGGGGTGGGGATGAGGAGGTGCCGCAGGTCATACATTCTCTCCCCTTGGTATATTTGTATAAAGTTGTACACAGTGTCCAGAGTTGCTGGGATTCCTCCTCAAAATACTTTAATATGTGAAACACAATCCATTCCTCACTGCACTGGATAGTAGATGCCTCCAGTTGATCATACCCAGAAACTCATATGAAGAGGCTGAAGAGAAAATGCAAATGATGGCTTTGAAGGTAATGTGGCCTTAGGATGGTGAATGCAGAAACTGATCTCTCAGAAAATCATAAGCTAAATCATAGCAATCATTGGCATGTAACTCTACACTCTCAACCACAAAGCCACCAACCTCATTTAGACAATGGGGGGTGGGGGTTGCTTCCATTACCAAAAGGCATCACTATGTAGAGGTAAAGATAAGGAACTACACAGTGCTGCATGTAGAATGGCTAGCTACATCCACCATGGATCAGTGAAACTAATGACCTGCTGCCCCCATTGATAGCCACTCTCCAAATGTGGCACCTGGCTGCACCATTAACTTCTACAGCATCATCATCATTGTTTATTTATATAGTATCAACAATGGCCATGGTACTTTTAGTAAAACAAACAAAAACAGTGAGCCCTGTCAAAGGCATGGAATCTAAAATATGTATACAGAGAAGGGAAGGAGTAATACAAATATAAAACTAAACAGTACAATTGTACAACAAATTATCCAGATAAAATACAAAATAACATTATAATATATAGCAAACTGACCAGTACATATAATCAGAATATACAAGGTTATAAAACAATATTAAACAAATCCTTGATGACCTGCTGCTGCTTATCTTCAGCTTAAGTGGTTTTCTTTACTTCCTTTCTGTATCTCACAGTATAAATTTGCAACCATGCACATGGTTTTTTTCCTTGAATCCAACAACATGGGTTTTTTATTAATATCCAGTTATAGAATGTGTTCCACTTTAGCCAGAACTCCTATGCAAGGACCAAAGAGGGAAACTAAAAAACATTTTACTCAAAGAATGTAATCACATTTCACTGCAGTAAATGGCACATCTCCCAGCGATGTTAATTATTACAGATTGCACCAAAAAGACTTTTGAACAGGCTAAAAAGGAAATTTTAAATGTGAGCATTTGAAATATCTGGTTGTATCTCAAAAACTGTAATTATATTTGTTTCTCCTTGCTGAAGTAGCTCTTGTTGGGTCTAATTTGTGGATAAGCTGCCCATAATTCAAAATCTCTTTTGAAAAGCAACATTTCAACATTTATTTTTCTCATTTCTTTCTGCATCTATTACACCAGAGCTGCACAATTTGTCTGAGCAGTTCACCAGCCAAGTGACTTTTATTTCTTACCAGGAGCAGGTGCAATAGGCAACCTTTCCCCTTTAAGGGCCGAGGGACTTCAGCTCCCAGAAGCCTCAGCCATGTTGGCCAATAGTCCCATGTTGGCCAATAGCTCCTGGGATTCTGGGAGCTGAAGTCCCTCGGCCCTTAAAGGGGAAAGGTTGCCTACCCCGTTCTAGGAAATGCTTTCTCAAGAGAAAAATGCCATTCGTCATTCAAATGCTTTAAAATACCTTCATTTGATTTGTTACTGAAAACATATTTAGGCCAGCTCCAGTAGGAGCTTGCTTTTCCAACTCCTCTAACAATTTCAGGGCCCTGATCCATTTGGTTCCCAGACCAAGTTTGGTTGAAAGGTCTGTCAGAAGCTGGAATGAATTTACAGATCTACCAGAACAGTGCATTACATAAGATATTAAGCAGGATTCAGCGATAAAATCGAAGGCAAAGTTAGATTATGTCCCTTATTTGAACAAAGCATTCCTTCATTGCAGCTACTGTCCATCAAAGCACCTATAATGAAGAAGACATTGCTGTACAACCCCTCACTGAAATGACATAATCAGAAACCAAAATTGTATCATAATGTACACAGAATGTCTGGTTTGTCTTCAGCACAATTAGATATTCAATATGTTTACATCGGAAGAGGTCTGTGCAGTTCTCAGGCCACATAAAGTTGCCAAAAGAGACAGGAAATTTGAGTTTGTAAAAAAAAAAAGTCAGGAAGCACAAATTTATGTTGTTGGTAAAAGTGAGATGTGTGCTAATGTGTAGGTAGGGTTTGAAAATGTTGTTTTGTATTCTCTTCTGTACATAGGGCCCTCCTGGTACCCCAGGCCCTCAAGGTCTTCTGGGAGCTCCTGGTATCCTTGGTCTTCCTGGCTCTAGAGGAGAACGTGGTCTTCCAGGCATTGCTGGATCAGTCGTAAGTATAACATTTCTCCAAATCTTCAAATAGATGATAATTATGCCAGTCTTGAATTAAGCTCACGTATGCTAAAGTCAATATTGAAATCTGGACTGTTTGAAGGGAAACGTGCCTCTGTTGCTTTTTACACATTATAATGGCTTGAAGATCAGATTAATAAGATAGTTAAATGTCCCTTTTCACAAGCCAAAGACTTACTTGTGTGTAGAATAGCAAGATGGATCCCTTGGAATGGAGGAACCCATACCAGAATATATTTCAAAGCTTTTCCTTATTATAAAATTTGTACAGAAACTTTAATGTATTAGATTTAAATCCCAGCTTGCTTCCCTTAAGGAATTCAAAAGTTATGAGGCAAATTTTGGGATCCCTAATGGGCAGTCTTCTATCCCGGCAACAATGAAGTTAAGTCTTGTTTAGCTTCAGTAGTATGACTCCCATCATGCCTCACCATAGCTATGTGTGGGCAGCTGAAGTGTAACAACATTTCGACTGGGTCATAAGCTGCTCACTTTTACTTTAGGCAAAGCAATAACCCAAGGTCCAAGACCACACACAGTCCTCACCACCCAGAGTCACCAGACTAAAAACTGGAGACAGTGACTGTACATTCATTGGTTGTGCAAAAGAGAGAATTTTGGTAGGTGTTGCTTGTTGTGCTACCAGGTAATAAGCAATATGTGCTGAAATTTCTTCTTTTGCATAACTATTAAACTTATAGGAACAGTCTTCAGTGTTCATTCTGTGAACACTTTCCCATCCTCTTTTATTTTACTCATACACACCCAGGCTGTTCTAAGTATAAGTAAGAACTTTCATTACAGTAGGAAGTAACTAGCCCTGTTAACTTCTTGCTTTAAAGGAAGCTGCTCCTGGGTCTTAAACAGCCTGTGGGAAAGTAAACACATGTAAAAATGCCTTGAAGCCTCCTAAATGATGCAAGGGCATTTTGAGTAAAATTGAAACATTTCACAGTGTTAGGTGCAGTGAAGGGACATGTGGCTCGTGACCTAAGCTTGGTGAGCAGCCTGGCGTCTCTCCTGGGTCTGCGTGAGCAGAGGTGAAGACAAAATGTCATCCCAATACCAGAGAGGACACAAAAGGTGTTTTGTTTAAAAAAAAATCATTTTTTTTAAAAAAGCTGTGTTTAATTGAGGAAGTTAGGTGATATCACAGGACATTTTACTGAATTACAATGCAATGAGTTAATACAACTTAATTTGAAGTTCTAATTACTTAGGAGTCATGTGTTTTGGACTTACAGCTTGATCCTATGATCTGCCCCATTAATGGCTGTATTTTATGGGCTGTACCATTAGAACTTCAGTTGTCCCTTCCGATTCCCTCCCCGCTCACCAGCCCCGAAGAGCAAGACCATGGACCCCAAGTCTGCGAACGGGGAGGGACACCTGTAATACTTGTTATCTCATGTCTTTTCTGTTGACATTCTGGCAGGGACTGTCTCTGAAGGAAGGCTAAAAAGGAAGGCATTACTTGTTAACTCTAGATTCAACCAATTAGGCTTTTACCATGGCAGTGTAAACTTTTGCCTTTAAAAATACACATAAACCAGGGTCAGAGATTTAACTTTTTTATGTACTGTCCATACAACAGTCAGGAGCTGCATCCCATATTTTTTTCCATAGAGCAGGATTCCAGATGCTATAGTTCCCATCCCTGGTCAGGTGTTTGAAGGATGATGAAAACTGTAGTTTTGGAGGGCACCACCTTGGAAAATGCTGACAAGAACAACCGGCATTAACTATATGTTAGGTCACAGTCAAATGGATAATAAATGAATGTATATGATGTAGTGAGTACTTCATTAATTTACTATATGAATAGCAGTGAAATATATCTCTACTCTTGTTTTTCAGGGTGAGCCTGGACCCCTTGGTATTTCTGGACCCCCAGGTGCCCGTGGCCCATCTGGTCCCATTGGTTCCCCTGGTGTGAATGGTGCCCCTGGTGAAGCTGGACGTGATGTAAGTAATTGATTATTTTCACAAGAATGGGGGAGCCATGCATTTTAATACGTATACATTACAAGCATCTGAGGAAGTAGACTGAAGTCTACGAAAGCTCATGCTTCCAAATTCTTTTTTTCAGTCAGTCTCAAAGGTGCTACAAGATCTATTTATACATTCCAAGCAGTATTTAAATACAGCATCTGAAGGCTGGTTAACATATCTGTTGAAGTGGGTTAGTTATTAATTACAGTATTTATATCCCATTCTGTATCATGGGATCTCAGAACCACCTACAAGTAAAATAAACTTAAACAATTTAAAATAATATAAAATTTAAAACAATAAGATAATGTAAACAGACTGAAAACAAACCGACAGATTGCAAATAAACTACTTAGATCATCAAGCTAAAACAAACAACTTTACAGTCAAGACTAATCAATGTGTTTGTGCACCATTCCTTGCTTGGACCAAAGGAAGATTGTCCTTTTGATTTTAGAATATTCAAAATGTTGTAGGTATAGGTCATCACAATGGCTTAACTTAGAATTTCTGAACTACACACCTCTCTTGCACAAATTTTAATATGGCCAGAATAAAGGGCCAACAAAATAAACATGTTCCTAGCTCTTGTTATCTACATTAAAAATAATTCGAAAGGAAAGGCAAGCTTAAAGATTAACTACTATAGTGTAAGCTGCCTCAGACAGAGTGTTTAGAAAACCTCTGGAAACTCTCACTTAATGCACCTATTGGGAAGTTATATGTAGGACTGCAGCTGTGGCTTCTGATGCAGAATTGCTTGAGCCAGGGCTCCCACGGGGTATTTGCAGTAGCTCCATGTATCAGTTTGCATGTGCAGAGAGCCACTAGATCAGGACATTACATGAGTGAGCACATGTTTGTGACTGTATCAGAACATCTTGTGATACAGCTAAGTAAACTGAAATAAGAATAGACAGATATAGGTAAGTGGATATAGAAAGTCTCAGTTTCAATTCCTGGCATCTCCAAGTAGGGTTGGAAAAAAAGACTCTTATTTAAAACACTGTGCCTGTCAAAGTACAGTACTCAACAGGGGCAATGTTCTGTCAGATAGTTTCCTATATTCTATAAAGTTATGTCTCTTCAAGCTTTAAATAATGTAGACTGGGCAGACGGTGTGCCCAACTTGCACATTCACACCTTTGGATCTGTAGGGATAGGTGTGACCAAAATCATGAATGGATGTGCTTCCTGTTTTATTTTTGCACTGCTTTGTATCTTACAAACTTTGAAGGGCAAGGGACATGTATTATCTCTGTAGTAAGATGTAAGGCCTGCCTCTCCATAGATATTATGCACATCTCCCTGTGGAAGCACAAAACCAGGAAGTATGCATCACATGTGTCCTTTCTCCCTTTGATTACAAAGATCCTAACACTTTGATTACACATAGTGCATGGAGGCCCCTACAGAAACAGATGAATTAATATATAGTCTTGACCCAAGAAGTGCTGTATGCACTGGTTCTTGAGCATTCATTGAAATATTCTGCTAGTTGTCTTTGTAGGAAATCTCTAAATGAGAAGTTAGCACATGGTTGTTAGCACATCATTGTGGTGGAGAAAACCTGGCAAAAACATAGGAAGGGGAAAGTATAATATTTCCACTAAAATAACACAGCTTCCTCCTGATGAGGAGTTGGGCCCATCCAGTGGTCTGGAAGGTAGAACACAGCTTGTTTTAATAGCAATAGCAAGTACATTTCTATACTGCTTATCAGTGCACTTACGCACTCCCTAAGTGGTTTACAGTGTATAAGCCAATTGTCCCCAAAAAGCTGGGTACTCATTTTAGTGACCTTGGAAGGATGCAAAGCAGAATCAACCTTGAGCCCTTGGCTGGTATTGAACCCACAACCTTGTGGTTTGTGAGTGAGTGGCTGCAGTACAGGCATTTAACCACTGCACTACCAGGGCTCTTAATGTGGTAAAGCTATTTAAAAATGAGATAAATATATGTAAACAGAATGAATTTAAATTGTTTGGCATATTTCTGCAGTGCCTTATTTATTATTGTTGTCTAGCTTCAAGTTGACTTTGACTTATGCCAACCCTATCATAGAGTTTTCTTGGCCAGATTTAATCAGAGAAGCTTTGCCATTGCCTTCCTCTATGACCCGAGAGACTGTGACTTGCCGAAGGTCACCTAGTGGGTTTCTGTGGCTGAGTGAAAATGTGAACCACAGTCTCACAGATTTCTAGGGTGTAGCCAGACTGGAGAATTAAAGCAGTTTGACATCACCTTAACAACCATGACTTATGCTACAGAATCCTGGGAGTTGTATGTTGGCGGGGTATTCAGCCTGGTTTGTCAGAGCTCTGGTGCCTCACCAAACTATAAATCCCAGGATTCTGTAGGATACAATCATGGCAGTTAAAGTGGTATCAAACTGCCTTAATTCTGCAGTGGGTTACACCTCTAGTCCAACTCATAAACCACTATGCCAATGCTTTGATTATGTGGTATTTAACAGAATGGTATACACCTAAGGATGGTGTATTCCGGAGTATAAAGAAATTGTCCAAAAAGGCAAATATGGTTTTGTGATCTACTAAATTTTGTCTCCCTATTGTTTCATCTTTTCTTTGTGTCCCATGGAGCTATTGACATGGCAGATTCAGGAAGTTAGATAATACTGTTGTTCAACATCATAAGAAGACAGAAATTAGGAGCAGAACATATTAGACTGGGGATCGAAACAGTTATAGATTGCTTTTAACATAGGACTTCAGCTTGTTCTTTAGTTTGAGGACTGGAATTAGAATGAGCTTTGCATTCCATAAAGCCTAGGTTTTTGCATGTCCATATGATATTAAGAACATTTTGCTTTTCTTTACAGGGAAACCCAGGTAGTGATGGTCCTCCAGGCCGTGATGGTGCTCCTGGCTACAAGGTAATTCAGTCCATTCTTCTATAAGCAGACAAAATTATGTGTTCATCACAAGTCTGTTTCTATGTACTTATTTTAGTCATTTATTTATCTTTCACATCCCTCTCTTTAGGGTGAACGTGGTGCTCCTGGAAGTCCTGGACCCCATGGTGCTCTCGGTGCTCCTGGTCCTCATGGTGCTGTTGGTCCTGCTGGCAAACCTGGAAATCGTGGTGAACCTGTATGTGACCTTCATCCATTCTATAAACACAAAGGTGTCCCTAAGTAAGGCAGATGTAAGCTATGATGCTATATTACAGTGCCTGGAGGCTCCCAGTCAAATCATGTTCAGCACAACCTTTCCCACTGTAATGTTCAGGAAGTCTCCCTTTTGACAATAAGGAGCCTGACAGTAAGGAGGTTAGGAAGACATTTGACGAAGGCTCTGAGTCTGTCTTTTCTTTACCTCTTGTAGTTTTATATTGGAATTGATTGTCATTATTTATTAGGTTAGATTTTAGGTACAGTGGACCCTTGGTATTTGCTGGGGTTTGGTTCCAGGGCCCCCCATGGATACCAAAATCCATGGACGCTCACGACCCATTAAATACAATGGTGTAATGAAATTGTGTCTCTTATATAAAATAGCAAAATCAAGGTTTGCCTTTTGGATTTTTTTAATATATTTTCAAACCATGGATGGCAGAATCCATGGATATGGAGAGACAACTATATAGTGCAAGTAGGACCTATTCCTACTGCAAAATACTATGCCCTCATCCAGGGTACTTCATTTCTCTTCCCATCTCATTTTCAATTTTTCTCACTCAACAGAAAGTCAGCACTTTTTTCTTCAAACCCCCCCCCCCCCCGCCGCCGCCAACAGTTAGCAGTTTGTAAACATTGAGCATAGTTGGCAATAAATGGGCTATTTTGAGTGGAGGTCCTCTTAGGTGCTTTTTCTTTTCTTCTTAAAGGCTTTTTGTACTTCTACAAATGTGGGTGTTCCCCTGAGGATGATGAAACCTCTTTATTTTTCAGTGCCCACATTTTCACTACAGTGTTGTTGTCACTAACCAACTAAATTTACTATTAGAAGGTGATGGTGATACTTTTCCACTGTTGCCAGTTCATGGTAACAGAAAGCAGGAAATTTTCTATTCCTTATTGCTTTTTGATGATGTGGAAAGGCATAGTACCAGAATACTTAATTTGTTCAGAAGGAAGACTGCAACATGACAAGTAGACTGTTAAATCACTTCCCTCTTGTGACATGGGCTTTGTATCATTGCACAGCTTGGCTTCCTCGGAAGAGAAACGAGTTTGCTACCAGTCACAAGAAACAGTGCTTTCTGAATGAAAAATGCACACACATGTGTCATCTTTTCATTCTGGCAACTATTTATTATAAGCAGATTGGAGCCTAGGCTTAGAAAAAGTTATCTTTGGGGACTATGAATCCCATAATGCCAACAGGCAATGCTAAATGGAGGATTCCAGAAATTATGGCCTCAAAGCTGTGCTTTGGGTATCATATAATAAACAGAGGAACAGTGACTTGAGCTTCCTTTTGATTGCTTTTCTTTGCAAGCTTAAAACAAACTATTGCATCTCTTCCTCTGCCCCCTTTACAAGATGCACATACTTCCAGCAAAGGGGCAAATTTTAATATCAGTCTATGGGGAATTTTTTTCTTTTTCTTTTTTACCATCACTAAAAACATGTGGAACAAGATTGTTGCATTTCTTATTGTCTTGGTTAATACAGGCATATCAAGCCACTCCTAGATCATTAATTTTTAGACAAGGAAGAGAGTTGTATCATTACAATGTACAATAAACAGCTTCTCTGTTGTGTTCCCATTTCAGGGTCCCGTTGGTCCTGTTGGTTCTACTGGTCCTGCTGGCCCAAGAGGTCTTGCTGTAAGTCTGGATTCTGTTTGACTTCTGTACTTATGTCAAGTCTTAGAGCCCTTTGCTGAGAGAAGAGTGGTGTATGAATTGAATTAAATATATAAAATAAGTAAATAAAGTCTTTTAGTAAGGATGGCCCTTAATTACTTAGAGGAACACATGAAACATGGAGAAATGTCCAAATGAGCAGGAGTATGATGTAGAATATGGCAGTAGTCTTTTCAGCTTGGCTTTGAAATTGTAATGGCATTGGAATTTTCAGAACATTTCATGCAACCTCCCTTCCTTATATAGTTGAAGAGATACCTTGTTGGTTCTTTGACAAAGAAATGAAAGAAAGTAAGGGTCAGGCAAAATCATTTTTAAACTCAAGCTCATAAAGAAGTAGGTAATCTAGAAAACGACTACATCCCTAACACTCAAGCAAGGACTTGATCTGCTTCTGTTGGCAAAAAAGTGACCAAAAGATTTCACCAACAGATAATTCAAAATGTTGCAAACTGGTATTTCTGAAACAATCCTTATCCATTTTGAGTCTCAGTTCTTAATGAGTAAAATAAAGATAGATGTGCCTTCTTAAAAGAAGCCTGAACCTTATCTTTGGACTGCAGAGTTTTCTGAAAATCTTCCCTTTTTAATCTTTCCTTTTTGTTCCTTCCATAGGGCCCACAAGGACTCCGTGGTGAGAAAGGTGTTGTTGGTGACAAAGGGCCTAGAGGTCTGCCTGGTTTGAAAGGACACAATGGACTTCAGGGGCTGCCTGGTATTGCTGTAAGTCTGTCATTACTACTTTGACTTCCTTTTTTTTTGTTTTTTGTTTTTGTTTTTTTTTTGAGCAAAGGCATGATATAAATTCAGTAAAATAACAAAACAAGAATACAAGAATGAACAGAAATGTCACAGCACTCTGTAATCTGTCCAAAAGCCTTTCTGGGCTAGACCCTGTGAAGGAGATCCCTCTATAAATTTCCCTTTCATGATCAAAAGTAAAAGGTGACCTGAAACCACAACACCATATGGAGTGCTTCAGCTTAGGGTTCTAGACAGAAACCTCGCTGTGCCCACTTCCAAGGATGCTCTGTTTCTTTCCATCTCCCCACTAGTAGTTTTTCACAAACATATTTGCCCTAACAATCAGTGTTCTATGCCAAGATTTTATTTGGGGATTATTTTTAGGTTCCTCCTATTGTGGTTTCTCTAATTTTTTGGTACTTTTGCAAACTTTGTACTTATGCAAACTTTGCAGTTCTCTGAATCATACTGATATCTCCTGGTGGGATGCCATTTTGGCAATAAAAGGATTGGCTTTCAGTGAATTGTTTCACTATTAGTATACAGCAGGGGTAGGCAACCTTTTTAAGGGCCGAGGGACTTCAGCTCCCAGAATCCCAGGAGCTATTGGCCAACATGGGACTATTGGCCAACATGGCTGAGGCTTCTGGGAGCTGAAGTCCCTCGGCCCTTAAAGGGGAAAGGTTGCCTATCCCTGGTATACAGGATACTGTACTAGAGTCTTAAAACATTATCAGGGTACTTAGTTTTGGATCAAACTGTTTCTCTGTCTAGTTCATTACTGCCTCATCTGATTGGCAGTGACCAAAAATCTCAGGTAGGCATCATATCTGAAATGCTTTTAGTTTCCTATAACATCCATAATTTATTTTTAAAAAACAAGACTATTGCAGTTGACTTAAGACGTTTGGAAACCCAAGCAGAAACTAATCTGGAAGTCCCAAGATGCAGTTGTTCAGTATCATGAGCAATGTACTCATGAATGTAGTTTTGTCGCCAATTTTACTTCTGTTTTTTGGAGCAGAACCCTCCTAAAACCAGTAAGTTTTGAAAATGAATTTTTGATCAGAATAGGCTGTCTGTAATATTGTCCCCAAAGCATTATTGAGTTCTACAAGGACAAATATTCTGCAAGCAAATATGGGCAGTTCAAAGTCTGCTATCATATTGTATTGTTTCTCTCTTTTACCTCAACAGGGTCATCATGGTGATCAAGGCCCACCTGGTGTTACTGGTCCTTCTGGTCCAAGGGTACGCCTATTTAAGTTTCTGCTTTCTCTTGTTGTATGGAAATATTGAAGTATCCTAGGTTTTATTCGATAGTTTTGTTGTTTAATTGCATTTGCAATGTTCTGAGTTTTGGATATTTTCCCCCACTCCTATTTCAGGGCCCTGCTGGTCCTTCTGGTCCTCCTGGAAAAGATGGTCGCAATGGTTTGCCTGGACCTGTTGGGCCTGCTGGTGTACGTGGATCTCAGGGTAGCCAAGGACCTTCTGTAAGTATGAGTTTGGATGCTGACAATATGCACTGAAACAATACCTTTTCAAATTAACATTGTTTGTCTATGCACATTTATTAATAAGCCACCTTGGATACAGTGGGACTTACTCCTACATAAGTCTGTATATGTTTTGTACACCATCCTAGGATTAAATCCTATGAAATGCAGTGGGAATTTCTTCTGAACTCATGTTCATAGGATTGTGGTGTTAGGTGCTTGGTTTGGGGATATCTTACTTTATTAAGGTTGCAATCCGAAATATACTTACTACTACCAAGTACTATTAAATATACTGAGTTTTGAGCAAATATGCATAGGATTGCACTCTAAATGTTTGAAATTAAGGGTGTTATTTGTACTTATATCAGCCTATCATCCAACCACCATTGTGCCCCACATTTTCTCATCATAAAATCAATCAAAATAGATTCCATCATGAGGATACTGGTCATTCCATTTTAAGTGAAATTTAATAAGGCAAATAGTGTAGTAAGCCTTCACTTAAAGGCTAAATATGTTCATGCTAAATTCTTCCTAAAGATGCTCCTGAAAATCAAGTCTCTGATTAGTGGGTTCTTCATTAAATATATGTACTTTACATCCAACAACTGCTGTCAGTGATCTAGAACAGAAGTGGTCCTTGTTATCCTGAGCTTGAGTTGATATAGCATTTAAGATGTGCACCTAGGCTGCATCCACACTACAGAAATAGTCTAGTTTGACATCACTTTAACTGCCATGGCTCCATGCTATGGAATTCTGGAAGTGTAGTTTGTTGTGGCACCAGAGCTCTCTGACAGAGAAGGCTAAATGTCTCACAAAACTACATATCCCAGAATTCCATAGTATGGAGCCCGGGCAGTTAAAGTGGTGTCAAACTGGATTATTTTTGTAGTCTGGATGCAGCCATAGAAATAGATGTTCATGTAGAGTTCTGCATAGGCAAGGTGAATATGATTTAAATATGTGCCTACTATTTTTTTCCACTTTTGAACATTTTTAGGGCCCACCAGGACCACCTGGTCATCCTGGCCCACCTGGTCCCAATGGTGGTGGATATGAAATTGGCTATGACATGGAATATTACCGGGCAGATCAGCCTTCTCTTAGACCCAAGGACTACGAAGTTGATGCCACTCTGAAATCACTGAACAACCAAATCGAGACCCTCCTGACCCCAGAAGGCTCCAGGAAGAACCCAGCTCGCACTTGCCGTGACTTAAGACTCAGTCATCCTGAATGGACCAGTGGTATGTTGCTACCAGATGCTCAGTTGATGCCTCACTTGTTATTTACTTCATTTGGCAGCATAATGGCTGGCTCTGTGCTAGACTCAGCCATTTATTCCTGTTAGAAAAACTCATGTGTGTAAATATCTCTCTGTGGTGGTGAACTTGGCCCATGATGAAATGGATATGACCATATTCTCATCTTCCTTTTTACCTTTTATTTGAGACTCCACTTCCACAAAAACAAGAAAGCAAATAGACAAATTACTAGACCATTTGAGCTGGTCTTTTCACATTTCTGTCAGTTCTGTCAGGTGAAAAGGGCAGATGATCATCCAGGCTTTCCCCTGCATAATAAAATCTCTGAAGTGTTTTAATGGCTCAGATTTAGCACATATAGATAGTAATAATTTGATTAACAAATACACCCTAACCTCCAAATAATCTCATTTCTTACCTTAGACACTTAAGACATAATGACTTTTTATTTAGAAACAAATACGCTGTACAACTTCCCCTTTCTTGTTTCCAGTTGTTTAGTTGTAAGTCACTTTTCCACAATGGACTTTGGGTCCAAAGTAGCTAACAACAATCATCAGTTTGTTATCAAAATATAACAGGTAGTAAGAGGTGGGTAAAATGTTGCATAGATGACAAATCCAAACAAGAGAAGAGAAACAATTCAGTAATCATGGCATAAATTCAGTATTTCCCGGAAATCATCTAGACATAGAACATGATAAAAACAACATGAAATGCAATGTATAAAATAAGAAAAGAAAGGACTGCTAAGGCAAGCAGTCTGAGGCTTAAATTCTTATAGCAGGCTTAAATATATGTCAGAACTGTATGCCCACATTCTTAATTTTCTTTCATTTAAATCAAAAAGCTAATAGTACAACCAGATTTAAATAATAATTATCACTTAATAAGTAAAAGTGTTTCTCCAAAAGGATTTAACAATTTTTACACTGTGTGTGTTCATACTGTTCTTGTGATTGAAGCAATGTATTTGATATGAAGCTAAAGCCATTCTTATTACTTTCTAGGGTTCTACTGGATTGATCCTAACCAAGGCTGCACCATGGATGCCATTAGAGTGCATTGTGACTTCTCCACTGGTGAGACTTGCATCCATGCCAATCCAGAAAACTTCCCACCTAAGAACTGGTACACTAACAAGAACTCCGCTGAGAAGAAACACATATGGTTTGGAGAAATTATCAATGGTGGTACTCAGGTGAGCATTCAAAAAGTGCAGATGTGCTCATAAAAACTGCAAACCTCATAATCATAATTTTTCAATAATTTTGAAATCCACACAGTATCTAGTAATATTTTTTTAATTTTTAATCCACATCAGATTTTCAACCCACATTACATTATTGCATTATGGATGTAGTATCTCTCCTAATGGCAAGACATCTACTCAAGGATATTGATCACACACAACCTGAGGATTTCCCAAAGTTTTTTTGTAGCATGAAAATCTCAGGTTCCCCATGAATATTTTAATAACCTTCCTCTTACATAAGGGTGCTCTTTTGGCTATACAGGTTGAGCTTCCCTCATCCAGAATTCCAAAATACTCCAAATGTCAAAACTTTTTTCATGGGTGGCTGAGATAGTGACATTTTTGCTTTCTGATCGTTCAGTATACGCAAACTTCGTTTCATGCACAAAATTATTTTAAAAATGTATAAAATTACCTTCAGGCTATGCACATATGAAAATGAATATGTATATGAAATTTAAATGAATATCTTTTTCTCTTTAATTTTTTTATTATGCATTCATATATTGCAAATATATATTACAAATATAGTTTCATTATGGTTTTATATAATACAATAGTATTACAACAATATATCTATTCACATTCCATAATTATTTAATTTTCAAGCATCTTTCTTCTTTCTGCTTTTTCCTCCCTTCTGTTAGACTTACTCTTAATAACGTATCCTGTATCTATATTTCAACTTGTCAATATTCTTCCTTCATTTACTTATTTGTGTCAATTACAGCTTGTCCCTTATAGATAAAGTTCTCTATTGATTGTTATGGACCTTGCATTAACTTCTTTTGTGTCTCATATTATTTATTTATATGATATGCTAATCTTGACCTTCTTTTTCTCAATTCTAAATGATTTATAAATAATCATCTTTTCCTCTGTGTAGTCCATCTACCATCACAATATTCATAACAACTTCCCAATCTTCTTTCCATTTTTTAATCGATTTCCCATTTATTAAGGATGTAAGCCTGTCCATTTCAATCATATCTAGTATTTTATTCAGGCAGTCATCTATCATAGGAATTTCAGGTCCTCTCCATTTCTGTACCGTTGACAATCTGGCCGCTGTTGCCAATCTGCTGCTCAGAGGTAGATACCATCTATGTATCTATCATCTTATAAATATTTTCCTTCACATCCATACTTAGTCTGAATTTCAGATCCTGATCCCAAGCTCTCTCCCATTTCTCTAGTTGTGGGTGGTCTATGTTTGGGGCTCATTTTATGGTGCACTCTCACAATTTCTTGTTCTGTATCTATTTTTAATAGTTTATAGAACTTTGAAATAGAGCCTTTTTTAGTTTCAAACAAAATATCTAATTCTGATTTAGTTCTTGAAATACCTTTCCTTTTGAGGTCTAGTGTTGTTTTTTCTCTTAATTGCCTGTATTCAAACTATGGCATTTTTTTTTTCAATCTTGGGTTCAGCTCGTCCCAAATTAACAAATCTTAATACTTTAGCCCTTTCCCATATTTTTCTTCTATTAATTTTCATAAATGCCTCATGTGGAGAGGTCCAGACTGGTAACTGAAACTTAAATGAATTTCCTGTTTAGACTTGGATCCCATCTCTGTGATATCTCGTTTACGTACGTATATGCAAATACAGATATTCAAAAATGTGAAAAAATCTGAAATACAGAACAATTCTGCTTCCAGTTATTTTGGATAAGGGAGACTCAACCTGCATAAGCAGTAGCATTCACGTTCAAACATTTGAAACAGAGGGAATTTTAGAGATGACCAAGATAGAACCTAATTTTTCTTGCCCCTAGAGCTGTGTGAACAAGCAGCAATCACCATTCTTTCAGCAATGATGGAATAAGTAATAAACTGTGCCTTGAGTGAAGCACTTCCTAATGTTTATTGGGAACCTCCTTTCATATTAGTTTCAGTAGCTGATGCTTAAGTTGTACTATGGGGATTATGATTATGTGGTCCACTGTATGTTGGAATGCTAGTGCCATCAGCCCTAGCCAGAATAACCAATGGTGAGGGATGACTATGAGATTTAACAATCTCTGGAAGATCATTAATTCCTTCTCCTTGTCCTAATGTATGAGAGATCTCTTTCATGTCTTCCTTGACAACCATTCATATGAGTGAATGGTCAAATTTGGACCTCACTTGGTTTCTCTGTTTTGTGGACTGTTTACTAAATTCATATTGAATGAAGTTACTGCTGAATAGGATACAAAGAGATCTTGTAGCACCTTTGAGACTGACTGGCTGAAAGAAGCTGGTAGCATGAGCTTTCATAGACTAGACCTTACTTTCTCAGATGCATAAAGTGGAGTGGAGAATTGAGAGACAAACCTATATAAGCTGATTGTGTCTGAGAATGTCAACTGAAATCCAAAACCTTGTGGGTAGGGAGATGAGGTGGCAAGTTCAGTTTTAACCATGGTTGTTGGGGGACAAAGGCAGGAAGAAGGATGTTGCCTAAAGCCAAGGAGAATAGATAACCATACAGATATTGGAATGTAATTTGGGAACCAGAGGCAATGGCATCATTAATGGCCTGTGGGGGGTACAGCCTGCACCAGGTAATAACCCAGAAGAGGAGTGACACCCAGTCAGGCCCTCCTCCCACTGGTGGGGGGGTGAGGCAGGGTGAACATGCCCCTTCAGCCTTCGCTGCAGCAGTGACTCTCTTCTAAGGAAACTGCCACCATGGCAAAGGAGAAGGACAGGTGCACCCCTCCAGGCTTCGCTGGGCAGCAGCAGCCTCCTCCTGAGGAGGGAGCTGCAGTGGTAGCAAAGCCTGGAAAGGTGCACTTGGCTTTCCAGGCTTCATTGTGGCAGAGGCTCCCTCCTCAGGAGAGGGCACTGCCACAGTGAAGGAGAAGCATGAGTATGCCTTTTTGGCTGCTTCCCCCCCCCCCATTAGCCCCCTGGCAGTCCCCACACCTGGAGTGGTGACACCTGGAGTGGGGATGCTATTTCAGAGAAGAAATGTGATGATGAAAGGTCAAGGGTGCTCTCATGGGATGGGGGGTTAAATAGTGTTAAAATGTGTGCAGGGTGCCAGGAAACCACAGTCTTTGTTCAATCCAATGCTGATGGACTGGAATCTGTGCATACATTCCAATTGATATCCAAGTTTTGTCATACAAGGTATCTGCTATATATAACTCAGCTTGAATTATTTATTCAGAAAGGTTTGATTCTCCACGTTATGTTCACTTCAGATGCCAATGTGCATCAGTTTGACTTACTGAGATATATTATTCATGTGTTTTTAACTGAACGATTCCTCCTGCCCTTCTGTTTTTAGTTTGAGTACAATGAGGAAGGTGTGACTGCCAAGGACATGGCCACTCAACTTGCCTTCATGCGGCTATTGGCTAACCATGCTTCCCAGAACATCACTTACCACTGCAAAAACAGCATTGCTTACATGGATGAGGAGACAGGCAACCTTAAGAAGGCAGTGATACTGCAAGGATCCAATGATGTTGAACTACGAGCTGAAGGGAACAGCAGGTTCACTTTCAGTGTTCTTGAAGATGGCTGCTCTGTAAGTATCAGTTCCTTACTTTTTAAAACCCTGTCTGTGGATATTACTGCCCTCCTAGACTGCTATAATTACTTGGAAAGCACATGTGTGATTTGGATTCATTCCCATCAGAGCTAACCTGTGATCCTCCAGATATTGTTGAACTCCTGGCCTGGCTCTCCAGTGATGAAGTATGATGGAAATAGTAGTTCACCAATATCTGGAGGGCCAAGGGTTCCCCACCCCTGATTAACAACACAATCCCGAAATATCTATTCAGAAGTACGTCCCGTTCCATGCTGGCTTATTCCTGGTTGGTACAGAATTGTAGCCTTGATTTACATACAAAAGATAAACTTTTGTAGGTACCTTTGAAAGACATTAAACACTCCATACTATAATGACACTATTTATTTATCTAGGCTACAGAAATAGAACAGAATAGCAAGTGCACACTATAAGGGGTTCACTCTGAACATATCCAGTGCTGAGCTAAATTCTCAACAGCCAGTAGCTCCATTTATAAGAAAACCACTAGAAATTATGCATGTAGGCCTTAGGAAACCATAATTCATGAAAAAGTTCTTAAGTGAGACAACTTTTATTCACTCCACATAAATAATTTTACTTGACATAGAGTCTACCAATCTTGTTCTCCTCCCCTTGTTGAGCTGCCCCTAGAATATGGACAAGGTGTGGTTGCAGGAGTAGGCACCTTTAGCAGGGCTGGGGATCAAATTTTCAAACCCAGTACCCACCATGAGCCACACAAAGCTAAAAATAAAAATTGAGAGCAGGAAAAATTTCCAGAAATGATTGGACATCCATTTCTAGTTTTAATTTGGGGTTTGGGGGGTTTAAGCTTGCTGATTTAAATTCCAAAACTCCATTCCTGGAGTCTTCCTGAAATGGGGGGCGGGGGGGGGAGGAGTTATTGAAAAACAAATTGCTGCTTTAGGGAGGAGAGGGGGCTTCAGGCGGGTCACAAGTCTGTAATAAAAGGCCTGGGTCCCTCTCAGCACAAACCCAGAATTTTATTCCATAACATGAACTAGGGACAAATGGTGTCCAAAACATGTAGTAGTCACTCACTGGAGAGCCTTTCTTGTATATTTGGCAGACGTATGTCCACCCTCCACAGCTTTGTATATAGGTACATAAAGGAGATAAACCAGACTGAAATGAACATGTCATCAGAGTATGGCTGATAATTATGGCTGCAGCTACAAAAGCATTGCAGTGGTGCTACAGAGAGGATGGGAAATATAAGGGACCAGATTAGAGACAGGAATCTCCAGGCAGATGGGGAGATGCTAAAATGTGCATGAGTGCAAGTATGTGAGCTATGGAGCTTGGACAACATTTTGGACAACAAGCACCAGAATCCCCCAGCCAACATGGTCACTGGCCATACTAACTGGGGATTCTAGGAGTTGAAGTTTTTAAAAAGTGACCTTTGCAAGCACAGGTGAGCTGGGACTCCTGTTGATCCCTGATAACAGCAGTTATTCAGTTCCTTAAAATACTGTTTTAACACCTCTTTATTATTACTATCTTCCAGAAAAAGACCAACAAATGGGGCAAAACGGTCATTGAATACAGAACAAATAAGCCATCTCGCTTGCCCATCCTTGACATTGCACCTTTGGACATTGGTGGTGCTGACCAAGAATTCGCTTTGGACATTGGCCCAGTCTGTTTCAAATGAATGAACTCAAACTAACTTAAACCAAAACCAAAAAAAATAAAAAATATTCTCTTTTTGCCATTTCTTTTTTATACTGAAAGCTGACTCCTTCCATTTCTTCTGTTCATCTACTTGCTTAAACTCTGGGCGAAAGAGAAAGAAGGATTCATTGGAACGTTACACAATGCAATTTAATACAGCCCCCAAAGGAATCGGAAGTTGTTGTTTTTCCCCAAGATTTTGTCACCTTGTTGTGGAAAATGTCAGCCTTTGTGTAAAAACAAAAAAACATAAAAAGCAAAAACCAAATAAAAAAATCCTGAAAGTTTGCACCACTTGTGGCCTTTGAATATCTTCCACAGAGGAAGTTTAAAACCACAACTTCCAAAGGTTTGAACTACCTCATACACTTTTAAAGCAAGTGCTGTGTGATCCACATTCTTATACATGATCTGAGGTGCTTTCTGATCCCATGCATAACAAAGGTGCTGATTCATTATTATAGAGTATATTGCCAATACTTGAACTTTATGGTGCTAGCTTAATTAAAAAACAAAAATAAAACCATTTATCTGTATTAAGTTGTATTGTTTGTTTGGAATCTGTCTCAAAATAAAGGCAGGCTGTCCCATTTCACCACCAGACTAGGCATGTGGATCATTCCTTCCCCTCTGCCCTTCCTGCGCCATGCCCCATCCCATCTTCCTCCTCTTCTTCAACATCAGGTGTCCATGCTTTTTAAATCTCATTTTCATTTTCTACAATGGGCAGAAAAGGAATCATCGTTTCTCAAAAAAAATGTACCTATTTTGTATATGTGAGATGTTTAAATAAATTGTGAAAAATTGAAATAAAGCATGTCCAGTGTTCGAAAAGAAACCACTGAATGAGTAAAGTTCCTTGCTTTAAGTGCATCAATGGATATTTGTGCACCTGTTTACTCTCCAACTCCTCTCATGCCTATTAAAATATGAAAAGATTACACAATTCAGCGTTGCTTTCAGTGCAACTCACTACACCTATACTTCTACTTTGGTGTTTCTGATTCATCTGATTGCAGAATACGTCAAGTCAACGTTGTCCCTATTAAATGGTCAGTATATTAGGAATGGGGATGTAAAGAGATCGTGTAGCACTTTTGAGACTAAAAGAAAGAAAGAAATTGGTAGCATGACCTTTTGTAGGCTCAAGTGATTTTACAGACTAACACGGCTATAGCTTTGAAATCTACCGGGGTGAGGATACTCTACCTTATGAGGCTTGATGCAACCCACTAGGATTCCATATTCAGCCTGTTAGCTGCTTCTGCCATCGTCTCCATTTCAAGATTGGAGATGTGAAGCTATTTAAAGCCCAAGAAGGTTTGTATGGAAATAAACTCATTTTACAGCTTGGAAATGTTTTGCATGAAACAGGAGCTTTGGTTTGCAAACCATGAAACTATATGCACCAATACTTAATTTTTCTAGCATAATCTGTGTGTCATGTAGTCTGCACTGCCCCTCTTAACTGGCCTGATACCTTCAAATGCAGTGGAATATCCTGTCCCATTGCCAGTGTTGAAAAAAGTTTCAATTACTAGTAATTCCAGTTAGTAGTTGCCCATGGAATGGGAAGGGACACCATCTTGTTCTTTGCATCTGTGTTCAACTGGCTCTGAGGTGGTAACCTCTACTTTTGTGAACTGAGAGCAGATGGAAGATTGAATCTTATTAGCTGGCCCCAATTTGAGCAGACACGTTGAATCAAATGTAGGTTAACCTATTGACTGAATGGACCTAGTTGAAACTGACAATAGGATTTAGGACTGTGGCTGCAAGCCAGCTTGCTGAAAGACACACATGCTATTTGTATTTTCCACAATGCAAAATACATTGGAAATGGGTGTGATTTTCAGAGCCACATCATTAAGAAATTGTTCTTCAGTTTTGACCACATCCCTCATTATGGAAAATGTAGCATACCCATCAGCATCAGTTTGTAGCATAAACTACAAACTGGCTGAAAACTACAAAGTACTGTACATTCAAAATCAAGAAGTAAACTTAATGTTTTAAATCACTGTAACTACTTACTCAGCTTATAAAAATGTTGGAGAAAGACCCATTCTGGACTGATTCCTTTGATAGTTGCACGGTGAGCAAATGTTTATCATGCAGACTAAAGTGGGGAACTCCTTTCAGCCAAAGGGCGAAGTTCAATTTCACAGAGACTCTCAGGGGGAGTATTCCAGGACTGTGTTAAGGCCAAAAGAAAAAGGATGGGGGAAAATACCAGTATCTTTTTTTAAAGCTTAATGCCAATAATCCCTTGGCAGAGGCACCTCAACCTTTTAGAGTAAGGAGAAAAATTGGTTAACAGCTAAAAAAACTACCAAATGATACTGTCATGAAGATGAGAATATAGCTATATGGGGAAGCCTAAAATGATGCTTCTTGGGCTCCTTGATATGGGGGATCAGAAATTATTTCTTCCATTTTGCTAGGGGATGGTACCATATTTATGCCCGTTGGCTACAATGATTTCTTTTTTCCTGAAAACTGATCAGGGAAAAACAGCCAATGGCTCAAGGACCAACATTTGTCCAAGGACTACCATGTTCAGTAACACTGGCCCAGAAGTCTGGACTGGGGTCCTAAGGAGACCTGAACTGAGGGCACTGGGCCTAATGTCTGCCACCCCGATTACAGAATCAGTCACTGAATCTGTTGTCTATCACATAGATATTAAAAGCAAATAAATCCTGAATAAATAAATAGGAGCAACCCTCTGAGAAGTGTGAACAATGTGCCTTTTGGCACAACAATATAAAGGAAAGAGTATTTAATAGGTTACCAACTCTTATCATTCCATCTATTTCACCAATCAAGACAGAAGTGTCAAAGTAACAACACCCATGCATGTAAGAGTATACAAGTTGGAGTAACATCAGGATTTGCCAAAAATTCTTTAGAGAGCTTTTAAAAAAAAAAAAAAGGTAGGCATAGAATGCTCACTGTTAGGATGGGAATGGTAAATGGGAGTTAAGAGAAATGGGATGGAATAGCTCTGAAAGCTAAACAGAAACACTCCACACAGCAATATTTTGTTGCAAGATCCCACTTGTTCTCTATGATTTTATTCAATAGCTACTCCCATGAAATGTGTTTAATTCATTTTCTATGTACCTTTGTTATGTCTAATTCTTAATGTTTCATTGATTTGATTTGCTTCTTTGGATTGGACTCAAATGGTTATTATAAGATAAGGAAAGAAAAGGAAAGGCAGAAAGTTTAAAATTAGGGATGGGCAAATATTTCAGTTCTGTTTCCATGTTCTTTCACTTTTTCCCACCCTCATATCCA
The DNA here is from genome assembly GCA_026167975.1 of Phrynosoma blainvillii. Classification (NCBI taxonomy): domain Eukaryota; kingdom Metazoa; phylum Chordata; class Lepidosauria; order Squamata; family Phrynosomatidae; genus Phrynosoma; species Phrynosoma blainvillii. Next base: position 34,935,847 of record JANUYF010000005.1, read on the forward strand.
TTCTGTGCCAGTCTTATGTGGATTTTTTTTTAAATGAATGAATGAATGAGCAAATGGATATACAGGCATATTTTGGCATGTATGTTTTCACTGAACATTAATAGCCACTCAAAACCATTGTCTAAAGCATATCTGTACACATTTCAGAAATGTATTCTGTCCTTTCCCCCCACCAAATATGCACATGTTGACAAATACATTTTGCCTTTGGCCTGAAAGAGACAGCTCCGATAGACAAGTGTGTGACCAATCATGCCAAGGCTGTGGCAACCTCACATGCCCGGCCCTGATCCAGGCCACTGCCACAGCGCTGAGCCAAGCCGCCGGAAGGAATGGTTCCTATCTACTCTGTCTTGGCCTGGTTCTTTCAGGATGATGCAGCATCAGCACAGCTTCCAGACTCATTCGGGGTGTGTGTCATCTGAACGCTACACCCCAAACACAGCCAGAATCCGCATCATTTGGCCCGTTAGTTTTGGGCCTTTGCCTACGTTTTGTAATAAACTGCAAATTGTGTCTATTTCCATGTTTGATTTGGGAAGCTTCATGGAGTGTGTGAATCCATTGAGGGGGAAAATCTTGAGAGTGGATTTTTACATCACTATTTAAAACAGGGGTAGGCAACCTTTCTCCTTTAAGGGCCAAGGGACTTCAGCTCCCAGAATCCCAGGAGCTATTGGCCAACATGGGACTATTGGCCAACATGGCTGAGGCTTCTGGGAGCTGAAGTCCTTCGGCCCTTAAAGGGGAAAGGTTGCCTATCCCTGATTTAAAATACACTGTTCAAGACTTCCATCTCTTGCCTTGGAAAGGAAATGTTGAATTCAAACAGTTATGAAATGTCTGCTCCTGGACTGCAACTCCTATTTTCTCTTACCGTTAGCTATACTAGTTAGAGATGCTGTCCTACAGTTGGAAAGTTACAAGTTCCCCACCCCTGAAGTAAAGCACTGCTGAAATTCAAGAAATCTGATTCCCTTTGACATCAGTATGGCTGTTACTGACTTTGTAGAGGATTTCCATTCTGAGTCTTTGGAGCTGTTCTACACCACTAAGAATATCATAAAGGTGACAACGACAATACAGAGATATAACATTAGCTTATGTATCTTTCTCTCTCCTTGGTGGATTCCTCACAAAGAATTCTTTTCTAGTTTCACAATTCTAGGATTCCACAGCTTTGAAGAAAGGGTTCTCTATGTGCTGCTTTAACTCTGGTAGAGCCAATATGGTGGCACTACAGGGCAATAAAGCCAGAGGACACATATACTGATTTCTTGCATTACTAGTTCATGAAGAGAACTGCAGACACACTACTGATCACAGGATCCCTGAATCCTGCTGGTCTTGATAATCAAGTGATACAAGAGAATGGACCCAATCTCATGTCATTGTCCACTATTAAACACCTAATTTGTCCACATCCCCTCATCTTGGAGGCAATTTAGGAGATTATTGCACATCATAAAAATGTAACTTACCTCTCCCAAATTGAAGTCTAATTCAGGTTGCATCTGGATCCTATCGTATGGCTTTTGTTGCCAAATCCACCATCCGAGTACAGCCAAGCTGCAGCCCAGGTCCCTTAACTTTTTCAAAGTTTTCTGACTTTGAAAAATGCCACCGAAGTGCATGAAGGGACCCAGGCTGCAGCCTGGTTGTACACAGATGGTGGATTTGATGACAAAAGCCATCCAATAGGACTCAGAAGCAGCCTGAATTAGACTTCAATTTGGGAGAGGTAAGTCACATTTTTATGATGTGCAATAATCTCCATAGCGATGTTATGTCCTCTCAGATACTGGATTCAATTTCATCTTCACTGTTTAAAGCAGTGATTCCCAAAGTGGGCGATACGCCTCCATCAGGATCGGTGGAAGGATCCAGAGGGGTGGTGAGGTGAAAAGTGGGGGGCGGGGGGGGCTTCATTTAAAGTATTGGTTGTGCAGGAAAGATAAGGGGAACCAGCAGTTTTTAGGACCATGGTGGGGATGAGGTTTACATTAGACTTCTTTCCAGGTTCCCCAGAAAACCACCACGCAGCCTCACTGATCATTGTGTGTGGTGCTATCTCCCAGTCTTTGCCTGCCCATGCAAGATCACTCCCTTACTGATGTCTTTCACTAGTAGTGGCAATTGGGAAACCCTCGTGAGATTTGGGCACAGGGCATTGCTTCTGCAGCTCAGAGCGACACCAGACGGGAACAAAGAGTTAGAGCACATGATAGTGGGGGAGAAGTGGTGGCAAAAAGGAACTTTTAAATTTGGGCCCCTGCTTAAGCTTTGAGCTTTGCTAGGACTTGGCTGATAGGTTGGAGTTGCACTGCCACTCCTGTTTTCTTTAATTAAAAGAGCTGAGAGAAGAGGTAGCAGAAGAAACCATTTTTTGTGGTAGAGTGGACACTTGAAGCTATGTGGGAAAGATATATCTCTGGGGAAGGAGTCTCTGTGCTCAATTCTTGGAAAGAGTCCTTTGTCTTGGAGCAGCATCTGTAATAAAATCTCTCCCTTTCCGGCCCATACCAGTCTCCTGTCCAGAGCATGTGGTTCTGTAAACCCCCTACACACACACTGGCTGTGCCTTTCTCTGCCCTGATGAAGGATTGAGAGTCCCTCCTCTCTAAGGAGAAGCTTTTCCCCTGCACCTGGTCACCCTGGGAGCAGCAGCCAAGAGGCCACTTGTCCACACTAGCCTTTGCTGCAAGGCAGGTACAGGTGAGACGCTTCTTGGTCGCTTCTCAGCCAGCTGCTCAGTTACTGCTCTCAGGATGACAGGGCACAAAGGGAGCAGCAACTGAGCAGTCAGTCAAACCAAAAAGCCTCACCTGCACCAGTCTTAGCTGCAAGGCTGGTACAAGCAAGAAGCTTCTTGGTCGCTGCTCAGCCAGCTGGTTTTGCTGCTCCAAAAGTGACTGGATGCAAAGGGAACAGCAGCTGATATTGGTTGTTTTGAATTTACAGTAGAAAAGGTAAAGGTAAAGATAAAGGTTTTCCCCTGACAAGATTGTCTAGTCGTGTCTGACTAGGGGGCAATGCTCACCTTACTAAGCCAAGAGAGCAGTACTGTCAGAGATGATTCTGTGGTCATGAGGCCAGCATGACTACATGGAGAACAGTAGACCTAATATAAACATTTATGCGCTGAAGGGTGTGTGTGTGTGTGTGTGTGCTAGAGTTGTCGTCCAAAAGGAAAGGGGGTGGTAGTCTGAAAAAGTTTGGGGACCACTGGTTTAAAAGTGTCTCCCCTGCAACTATGTCATAAGATTCCATGCATCTGATTAAATTATTGGGGGTACTCACATCTTTGAAAACCCTTCCATTCCTCAACTGTAGTTTAAATGCACCAAAAATAATCTTTTCAATTCTTCTTTTTTCCAAAAGGTGGCAGACTTGACAAAGTATTTCAGCTTGGAGAGTAAGATTTTTGAAATAAACACAGTTTATCTAATCTTTTTTTAAAAGATTTAATCTAGCAAACATTTACCATAAGAATTATTTTGTTCTTGCAACATCATTATACATGTGCTCAAGTTACAATAAACATATATGTTTTTTTACAAAATTCCACAGAAAGACAAAATGTAAAGTCTATGAATGTAAGGAGCGCACAGTGTATTGCAGTGCAACCAAAGCATTTTTTTCATGAAGTGCACAATTTATTGACAGAAATAAGTATTGCAGATTATGATCATGGCCTAGTTAGATAACTTTACAAGTCAATTAGGCTAATCAATAATGGATAAGACTACTAATGCAAGGTTACCATATGTCTTCCTTTTCCCAGACATGTCCTCTTTTTCAGAGCTAAAATTTATGTCAATATTTCTGTAGATATTATTTTAAAATGCTAAATTATTAAATTATATTTGGAGAGAGAAATCCCAGAGGTACAAGCAGAATTCAGAAAAGGAAAAGGCACTAGGGCCCACCTTGTAAACATATGGTGGTTAATGAAGCGAACCAAGAAATCCCAAAAGAAAATCAGCATGTCCTTTATAGAACATAGCAAAGCCTTTGACTGCTTAGATCATGAGAAGCTATGAAATGCTCTTAAAGACATAGGAGTGCCAGTACATTTGATAGTCCTGGTGAGAAATCTGTACTTAGGACAAGAGGATACAGTTAGAACAGAATATGGAGAAACAAAGTGGTTGCCAATTGGCAAAGAGGTCAGGCAAGGCTGCATTCTATCAACCTACTTGTTCAACTTGTATATAGAAAATATCATACAAAGAGTGGGCCTGGACTCAGAAGAAGGAGGAATGAAGATAGGAGGAAGAAACATTAACAATCTAAGATATGCGGATAACACCATACTACTAGTGGAAAACTTCATAGACTTGGAATAATTACTAAGAAAGATCAAGGAAGAAAGTGCAAATGCAGGTGTACTGTCGAACCTAAAAAAATAATGACCACAGAAGATATACATATATTTAACCTAGATAATGAGGAACTCAACATAGTTAAAGACTTTCCATACCTAGGACCACGAACTGATTGTAATGGAGACTGCAGTCAAGAAATAAAAAGACTAGGACTTGGAAGGGCAGCCATGAAGGAACTAGACAAGATCATAAAGTGTAAAAATATACAACTGAGCACTAAAGTTAGAATCATCCAACCCATTGTATTCCCCATCACCCTATATGGATGTGAGAGCTGGACAGTAAAGAAACCTGACAGAAAGAAAATCAACCAAGATGTGATGTTGGAGAAGAGTACTGAGAATACCATGAACTGCCAAGAAGACAAACAAATGGGTCAAGTCTAAAGTCTCCCTTGGAAGCCAAGGGGGGGGGGGTTGCAGACTGCCAAAAATAGTGCAAATTGAGTCCACTTTTAGGGTTAGGGTTAGGGTTAGGGAATCATGGGGACTGTAGTTTATTGTGGCACCAGAGCTCTCTGACAGAGAAGGCTCAATGTCCCAGAAAAAAAACAATTCCCATGATTCCCTAGCACTAACCCTAACCCTAAAAGTGGACTCAATTTGCACTATTTCTGGCAGTCTGCAACCCCCCCCCCCCCAAGATGACTAAATTGAGGCTGTTGTACTTTGGCCACATCATGATAAGGCACGGCTCATTAGAAAGGACTATAATGCTAGGCAAGGTAAAGAGAAGCAGAAAGAGAGGAAGACCACATGGCAGATGGCTAGACTCAATTAGGGAGGCCATGGGCATGAGCCTGCAGGACCTATGCAGAGCGGCTGAGGATAGGGAAGGAATGGAGCTCTCTCATTCAAGGGCTGCATTGAGTCAACCACAGACAATGCTGGCTCTTCGGCTTAGAAACAGAGATGAGCACCATCCCCTACAGTTGGTTATGACTAGACGTTCCTGTCACGAGACTGACTACCTTTAAATATTTTTACAATTGAGAACAACATAGCTATTGAAATAACACTGGTTCTGCCAACCTAGCAGTTTGAAAGCATGAAAATGCAAGTAGATAAATAGATACCACTTCTCAGTGGGAAGGTAACAGTGTTCGGTGCAGTCATGCTGGCCACATGACCACCAGAGCAGTCCTCGGACAACGCTGGCTCTTCAGCTTAGTAACAGAGATGAGCACCGTCCCCTACAGTCAGTTATGACTAGACATTCATGTCAAGGGACTGACTACCTTTACCTTTTTATATGTAGATTAAAGACATTAGCAAACTTTTGTTTAAACTGCAAGCTACTTGTGTTGTTTCTGAGTCAGTCTCAGTTCTTAGAAAATCATATTTTGACAACGACACGTTTCTGCTACTCTGCTGATTTAAAGCTAGACCCTAACAGACTTGGCTTTGATATTTTTGATGTTTAAGTATTTTTGTTTCTTTAACAAAGGTTGAAGCCTTAGGAAACATGAATTGCCCTACAGACCTCAGTGAGTCCCTGGGCCTAGCAATGATGCCGTGGTGATAACAATGAGAACAGGTTCAGGCTGTTGGAGTGGTGGCTGTGCAGATTTGACTCAAAAGTCCACCACAAAAGGTCCCTTCCGACAGACAATGGAGGAGAGTCTTCTGAGCCTCCATGTCAAATGCCATAAGAAACCACAGCTGCAAAGTATGCATTTCCAGATGTGCCAAACAAACAATGCTTGTTGTTGTAGCTATGAGGCCTTAATAGTTGTTGGATAGTTCAAACTGTGGACACACATGCTCAAATAACTTGAAGTGAAAGTGTGCTAGCTTTGTGCTAGATTTGATGGAATCTAATTGAGCTCCAATGTACTAAATGGACTGAGTGGGGATGAGGTACAGTTGCCCCTCTGTTTTCAAGGACTTGGAGTCCGCATCCCTCGCCAGTTTGTGGGTGGCAAAAGGAGGGGGGCAAAATGGGGTGCATGCTGCCATTCAAGCCAAATGGGGCTTGAATATTGGTGATTTTCCATTTTCATGGGATCCTCCACTTTTCTGTGTTGATACAAAAACCCATATTTGTTAGTAGGTAAAGTGTGTAGTGAAGATCTGCCAGTAGTTTCTAATAGAACTCAGTCACCAGAAGCCAGTGATCAGTGTAAGGAAACATTATGGATCATCTGATGTAAAGAAGGGCTACTGCAGGAACAAGACATTTGGCGATAGTTGATAGTCTGAAGGGTAGCACCTGAGACTGGAAAATGGCTTGGCCAATTCCAAAACACTGGTATTTCCAATGACAATCTCAGACTGAAATTTGGAAATGCACATCCTTTAGATACATGACTGTAAACCTGATTCCCTTACACAACAGAGGATGGTGTCCATCCAGTTTTCTTGTGTGGATGTACCAGTTGACTCCCCTGAGGCCCAGAATGGGACATGGATCTTGTCCTCCTTCACTTCTTCAATACTCATGAAAGGTGCAGTTGTTGAATCTAACAGATGTGGCATTGTGGCATCTTAGAGAGTCAAAGACAGTGCCTGGATGAGCATGACGACTTTTAGCAGAACCAGATCACTATCTAGATTATTTGAACACTTCTTACTGGATGATCCTTGTTCAAGGAGAGGAAGTCTCCTGAATGGTCTTATTAAACCTTCCTCTTCTTCTAATGTTCTGTGTTGGAACTAGCCAACGGTTACTCTATATCAGGGGTCGGCAACCTACGGCCCGCTGGCCGAGTCCGGTCCCCCGAGACCTCTGGACCGCCCCCCGCTGACCAACTCCTGCCACCGTGCGCGCCATTGCACGTGCCACCGTCGTGCACGTCGCAGCCGCCATTTTGTTTTCCAAAATGGCGGCCATGACTCGTTTGCGCATGCGCAGTACTCCTGCGCATGCGCGAACAAGCTGTGGCCGCCACTTTGGAAAACAAAATGGCGACTGCAACTCGTTTGTGCATGCGCCGAATACTGCGCATGCGCAAACGAGTCACGGCCGCCATTTTGTTTGCCAAAATGGTGGCCGCAACTCGCTCACGCATGCGCAGTACTCCGGAAGTACTGTGCATGCGTAAGTGAGCGTGCGCATGCATGCACAGTACTTCCGCGCACTGCGCATGTGCAAGAGAGAGAGAGAGAGCGCCACCATTTTCCCACCCAACCACCCACCCACCCTCAGCCCGCGGAAGACCTGGAGGCCAGCGGACCAGCCCCAGGTAAGAAAAACTTGCCGACCCCTGCTCTATATTGTTTCTGGTGGTATTATTAGAGTCTTCTAGGCATATCAAGTCCTCAATCGGATTTGTCCTGCTAGTTTTTTAAATAAAATTTTCTTTTATTTGTTGGGGGCCAAATAAGGGGTGAGGTATTAAGTGGCTGAATACCCTTCTAACCTCCATTTGATGTTGCCAGAATATATTTCTCAGTTTATAGAGCCTTGCTGTAATAATTTAATTGCTAAAGGTTATCAAAGCTCTAGCTATCTGGTAATTATAAATATATATATTCTATATTCTCTATTATCTTCTTCCTTTGGAGATTTATCCCAAGAGCTTCCAATTGGTAAATGAAATGTTTTTTCCACTGAGGTTTTGTCACTAGTCCATATGGTTTTGGATAGTTTATGACAGCCAATTGGGTTCTTTTCAAAACCAGTGGGGGAGAGGAACTACTAAGTTGGATGCATGGTTCCTGTGATTCAGTTTTCTTTGTTAGATCTGGCGTATTGTCATTGTTTCCCTTTTCTTTATCTGCTATATCCTGCTTCTGTTGATCTTATATACCGGTAAGCTTAACTGCATTTTTTTTATTTTTTTTTTTTTTGTATGGGTACAACTGAGCACTTTTCATTCTCTCTTTTTTGGTCTTCTCGTTGCTATCCTTTTCACTTTTCTGATCTTACAATGTGGTGTCCTAGAATGCAATAGCTTGAACAATCTTTTAAAATTAAAGCTTATAGATCTTTTCATATTAATTAACTCTTCCTTCTGATTATTGGTATTTGGGGGCTTTTATGTTTATTTCTCTTCTTGCTCTTATATCTCCTCACTAATTTTCTAGATTTTACTTCAAGTTGATTTTTACTTTTGGATTTATTGATAATGTTGGTTTGATTTTGCAATTCCACTGGTTTGGTCATTTTATTAACTTCGTTTGGAGGGGCAGCTCTCAGGATCCCTTCACTTATCAGAAGACTAATTACCTCAATATTGGCCTTTATGGTAGCTATTATATTACTTTGATCTTTTAAGATAAAGTAAATGTCTTGAATCAAATCAGTTTTAAGGTTTTCCTCTTTGCTTTTATTCCTAATTATTTGTTCTGATTTTGTATCATTTGAGGTTTCTTGATTAATCTGAGATTCTGCCTCCAATGCTGCTAGTTGTTTAAAAATTTCATTTCTACATTCTTGGAACTCAGCTATTATTTTTCCCTTGTTTTGTAACAATTTGTCTAGAGGAGGGAGGTCTTTAAAAATGTCATGAGACTCTCTTCATGACTTACTTGAATATTCATTGTTTCAGTGTGTGACTTTTCATTCCCTTACTGTACAGATCACAGTTGAATGCTTTCTCATTATTTGAGCTGGCTGTATTGGTAGATGTCTTATCTTTATCCTTATCAATTCCTGTAATAGAACTATCTGCATTTGCCATTGACTCATTATGCTCTTCCCCTATACCATCTACAAGTTTTTCTTTTCTCTTGTGCTTGTTCTTTAGTCCCGACCCCCTTTCCCCTGCAAAGGTTTGTTACATATGTCAGCATTGAGTTTGCTTTATTTACTGTATTTTTATTGGACTTAACATTCCCACATTTTTTCTGGCTCCTTGTTAGAACCATTTTGTTGGCCTGTTACAGAACCTAACACAAGCAAGCAGTGCAAATAATAGTGCCTTGTACAGCCAGATAATACAGCCCTTTAGTCTTATTTAATTATGTAAGCCTGTTCATTTATAAGGGCTGATGAGTACCAAATTTTAAAACTATTTCCAAAGTTTGATTGGTCTGGAAATGTATTATTAAGAATAAAACAAAATAAAATCACCAGTTAAAAGATATTACCCCTAATTACCCCTTTGTATATATCCCAGCATAAGTGGATAGGGCACTAGGGGGTGTAACCAGCATTCGAAGGGTCTTTAATGCCGCTCTGCTGCCACTCTGAGTCTTACCAACTGTTGTTCTAACATCTGCAGACCTCTAGGTTTTCTTCGGCTGAGACTTCAGTCTACCAGACTGGATAACATCACAGCATAGTTGGAAATAGGAGCATCCTTTCTCCTTGTCCTCCACACTGCTGCATTGCTGAAGGGGGTTGGGACTGGGCTAGGGCCAATGACTGTGCCCACAAAGCTCTCCCACTGCCACCACTACCCAAGGAAGAGAAGGTGGTGCTCCTCCTTCTGCAGCTCTGCTCAGAGGGAAGGGCTGGCGGAAATGCTGGGAGCAATAGTATAACCTCCTGCTAGGCTTCTCTTTCTGCAGCTCTGCTCAGGGAAGGGCTGGTGGAAATGCTGGGAGCAATAGTATAGCCTCCTGCTAGGCTCTTCCTTCTGCAGCTCTGCTCAGGGAAGGGCTGGTGGAAATGCTGGGAGCAATAGTATAGCCTCCTTCTAGGATCCTCTTTCTGCAGCTCTGCTCAGGGAAGGGCTGGCGGAAATGCTGGGCTCTTCCTTCTGCAGCTCTGCTCAGGGAAGGGCTGGTGGAAATGCTGGGAGCAATAGTATAGCCTCCTTCTAGGATCCTCTTTCTGAAGCTCTGCTCAGGGAAAGGCTGGCGGAAATGCTGGGAGCAATAGTATAGCCTCCTTCTAGGATCCTCTTTCTGCAGCTCTGCTCAGGGAAGGGCTGGCGGAAATGCTGGGCTCTTCCTTCTGCAGCTCTGCTCAGGGAAGGGCTGGTGGAAATGCTGGGAGCAATAGTATAGCCTCCTTCTAGGATCCTCTTTCTGCAGCTCTGCTCAGGGAAGGGCTGGCGGAAATGCTGGGAGCAATAGTATAGCCTCCTTCTAGGATCCTCTTTCTGCAGCTCTGCTCAGGGAAGGGCTGGCGGAAATGCTGGGAGCAATCGATCCTTGTTAAAATTGTTTAGAGGAGCTGCTGGGAGAATGCATCATAATGACTGAAGGGCAGATAATAGGGGGAAAAACCTGATTAATAATCTTCCACTGAGGATCCCTCAGAAACCTGTGTGTCTTTGAAGCATCAGAAACAGGTTGAGATAAGAGAGTGGAGAAAGATATTGGGAGTTCTAGTAGATCTAGAAAGTCCTACTGAAGTAGTTAAGGTTGGTAACAATTAGACCAAGTGCATTTAAATTGGTATGAGAGGCATGAGAGAGGCAAGTAGCAAAGTCACTGGAGTGACAGAGGAAGGGGGCAGGGTTCTTACCAAAAGGTATTTGACTCTAGGAGGTTTCAAATGAGGCCCTAGGCAACCACAACCCCCTCATTTATACAAGTCACAGAAACCATGAAGAAGACATGGTTCTTATTTGTTGTGCCCACCTTCTGCCAATTTCATCAATTAAAACAGCCTCCACAAAGTTTAGTGAATTAACACTTGAAAGCCTTGCAGCACATAGAAAACAAGGGCTGGAGAACATGCAGCCTTCCAGATGTTGTTGGATGGTAACCTGAGTCATGTCTCACCATCTGTTATGCTGGCTAGGACTAACTGGAACTACATTCCAGAACACCTAGACAGTCACATGACTTCCATCTCTGATTTATGTAATATAATGGGTTTTTTAAAAATAGAATATTGCCAAAAACTAAGAAGATGTTGATTTTCAACAACCGAATCCCACAGAAATCATGAGATATGCTGTTGTTGATTTATATACAAAGTAATGGCCTGTCTGGCTTCTCAGTGTATGGATGGTCACTGACCAATTTCATTGATTTAAATGAGACATCTGTGGGTTTTTCAATGAACTGCAACTGCCCCAAGCACAGAAAAGAGAATAGGAAGTGCACTAAGTATCTTAATGAAAGGCAGCATAATTGTAAAAGTATTAAAATCTGAGTCTTGTATACAAGAGGGAATTTTTAATAATCTAGCTCCTGTTCTCTAGCTTCACAGTTCCTGGAAGTGTAAGGCAGATTTCCACAAATATACTGGTATATTTGTCTGTACTGGTATATTGTCTATACTGGTATATTTGTCAGCAGAAACACACAAATTTCTACCAAGAACTTGAGTGTGAAGGCTACTACCTCTTACTACTGCTATATTACTGCATAAAAACTGATAACATGAGCATTGTAGTAAACAAAACTATCCTATTTGGTTTATGTACATTTAGTGTGACAATTTAGAGAAGTGATTCTCAACCTTGGATCCTTCAAATCTTCTGGACTTCAGTTCTCAGTATCCCCAGGCAGCATGTCCAACAGTCAGGGATTGTGGGAGCTGAAAATCAACGGATCTGGATGATCAAACACTGAGAAACACTGTTTTAAAAGCTGTTTACACAAAGGAGTGATAGACAATAATAATAAGGAAACTATTGTGATACACATATGAAGCACGTTTATTTGGATTTTTCTTTAATAAACAGAGCAGCTTGGGGCAGGAAAAGAGTTAGCAAATGTATGCTGCTACCCTTTCTCAAATAGTAGTAAATTATAAAGTGCAGATACTTGCCATGACAGTCCCCAAGAGGAATCCAAAGATGCTGGTAATGTTTTTGATCCGTATTAACAAATCAGTTCCAGTGGCTGCTGATTCTAACCAAAATGGGTGTTTAATAAAGCTCATGGGTTTTAAGTCCCCATTCAAGAAAGGTAACACCTCCAACTATCTACTTTAGAACAGGGATATATGTTGTTGGGAAAATCAACCTGCCCCTCTTCAAATAAGGTTAACAAAGTACCTAAGTTCAGGAGGAAATGAAGCCTGAGGAGGGGTGGTGACAGCGGCAGATAATGCCATTTATTGTCTCTGAGAATCAGACTGTCCTGTTAGTTCAACCCTGGCTTCAGTACCATACAACACTGGTTCCTATTCGTCTGAATGCTGCTACCAAAAATATTCCTACAATAAGATGCTGTGGCCACCCTTTTGGTCATGAATGGTATCATCTCTGTGTACATAACAGAATAAGATTACCAGTGACAATGGCAATGTTTGTCTAATCAGCAACAACTTTTGACAGACTTCACAGAGGCTAAAACATTGCCTGCTATTTTAAAGTTAAATAAATTAACAAGAGGCAAGCACACCAAAAGCTTGGTTTATGACTTGAGCAGGATGTTAAAGTTTAGCTCAGCAATGTTTGCTTCTTGGATGAATCTCAACTCCAACAACATAGTGGTTTGACAGCAGTGTACTTCCTCCACTTGTACATAACCTAGTCCATTGTTTCCAGAATGCATTCATTGTTATATGAAAATGAAAAACAACCTACCACACGGAGCAAGGTTTACGCTGAAAAGTTACTCCACATTGACTGAAGAGCCATGACAGAACCATAGAATCATAGTATTAGCTTATCTCTGTGCAAATGACAGCAAGAATTGCCAGCAGCTTTTTTCCCTTTTCTGGTTTATAAGGGGAAGAGCCCGTTGCTTACCTGTATGTGGTTTTTTGAGTGGTCATCTGTGCCTTCACACAAATGGATTCTACACCTGCACAGAAATCACCAACAGAACTTCTTCGAATGGTCATCTGTGCCTTCACACAAATAGGTTCTGCACCTGCACAGAAATCACCAACAGAACTTTCTAGAGCTGAGCAGATTGGCAGGAATACTCTGCCTCCCACTGACTATTGCACACCTATTCCAGCCCACCAAGCTACCATCTCCTCAGTTTCAAAGTCTGCCATAAATAACAGGGATCTGAAAGAGGGGAGGTAGAGTGGGTTGTGTGAAGGCACTGATGACCACTCGAACCATGGTTACAGGTAAGCAACCTGTTGTTCTTCATCATGGTCTCTGAATGGGTGACTCTAGGGTTTACCCATGGAAGGAGGGTCAGGTCACTGAAGAACAGAAGAAAGGACAGCACGACCAAAGGTAGCATCCACTTGAGATCTGTAATCCGAGCAGTAATCTGAATGAAAGTAGAAGGTTGGCAGTATGAGCTTTTGTAGACTTAAGTCTACTTCCTCAGATGCATTAGATAGAAAGGAAATGTATTAGGACTATAGGGCCTTATCACACAGAGGCAAGTTGCTTAAATCCCATGCAGAAACAGGATTTAAAAATCTGAAAAAAACCCACAAAAGCGGGTTGTTTTTCAGACGTGTTTGTGTAAAGGGGAAATTACGCAACATTAACCTAAACAGAAAGTTACCAAAACCCACTTCTTTTTACTTTCGAAGTTCCCAAAAGTAAAAAGGAGCGGGTTTTGGTGACTTTCCATTTGGATTAATGATGTGTTATTTCTCCTTGACGCCAATGTCATGTGAAAAACAACCTGGTTTTGCGGATTATATCTACTTTCTGTTTGGGTTAACCCCGAATGTTAAAACCAACCTGCTTTTCTGCATGGATTTACGTCTTGTGTAATATTACGTCTTGTGTAATAAACTTCTATGACTCTGGAGGTCAGTGGTTGAATCCCCGCTTGAGCAGAAAAGCTCATTGGGTGACTTTGGGAAAGTCACAGTCTCTCAGCCTCAGAGGATGGCGGTGGCAAACCCCCTCTGAAGAAACTTGCCAAGAAAACCCTATGATAGGTTCACCTTAAGGAACCTAAGTCAGAAACGACTTGAAGGTGAACAATAGCCTCCAGTTTGGAGTATAACAGTGGACAGTGAGAGCCAGCATGGTGTAGTTGTTTGAGCACTGGACTATGAATCTGGAGACAAGGGCTCAAATCCCTGCTCAGCTGTGGAACCCCACTGGGTGGCCTTGGGCAAGTCACACACTCTCACCCTCAGAGGATGGCAGTGACAAACCCCCTCTGAAAAAAGTTCCCAAGAAACCCCTAAGATAGACTTATCTATCTACAAACTTATCTATCTACAAACCTATCTTAGGGTCATCATAAGTAAAAACTGACCTGGAGGCAGTTGTTGTTGTTGTGTGCCTTCAAGTTGTTTCCAACTTATGGTGACCAAGGTGAATCTATCACAGGGGTTTCTTGGCAAGTTTCGTCGGGGGGTGGGGTGGTGGTTTGCCATTGTCATCTTCTGAGGCTGAGAGAGTGTGGCCTGCTCAGGATCACCCAGTGGGTTTTTATGCTCGAGCAGGGATTCCAACCCTGTTCTCCAGAGTCTTAGTCCAACCCTCAAACCATGCCAACTTGGGAGGCAAACAACAAAGGTGTTTGACAGTGGAACGCACTGCCTTAAGAGTCTTGGAGTCTCCTTCTTTGGAGATTTTTAAACAGGCTGCAAAGCCATCTGTCAATAGTCCTTTGATTGTGTGTTCCTGCATGGCAGAGGGTTGAACTAGATGGCCCTTGACGTCTCTTCCAACTCTATGCTTCCATGATTCTAACAACAAAAAACAACACACACCCCACACCATTTGCTGTCTCTTCAGGGTAACCAGATGTCCTAACCGCAAAGGACAAGGCACTACAAAATGTAGGGCATTCAAGAAAAACGGAGATTACAAAATAAAAGCTAAAAACACTCACAGAAATGAAAATTCGTATTTTTGCCACGCTCAGAATGGAGAACATTTTGAAATTCCTCTTGGACAGAAGACTGAAACGTAGATCGTGTCCTGGAAAAGGAGGACGTCTGGTTACCTGGCCTCTTCACCAAAAGTAGTGGTGAAAACTGACTCTGGAGAACAGGGTTCAATTCCCAGCTTGGCCATGGAAACACACTGGGTGACTTTTGGGCAAGTCCACTCTCTCAACCTCAAGGGAAGGCAATGGCACACCTCCTCTGAACAAATCTTGCCAAGAAAACTCCAGGATAGATTCTCCTTAGGGTCGCCATAAGTCTGAAACTCTTGAAGGCACATAGTGGGTCCCGTCATGTTCTTTTCTTCCCTCTGCCCAAATAATATCAAGGCTGGTCTGGAGCAGGGCGATATCTTAACCACAAAGGACAAGGCACTGCAAAATATAGGGCATTCAAGAAAAACGGAGATTACAAAATAAAAGCTAAAAACACTCACAGAAATGTAAGTTCATATTTCTGCCATGCTCAGAATGAAATACATTTTGAAATTCCTCCTGGATAGAAGATTGAAATGTAGGTCATGTCCTGGAAAAGGAGGATGTCAGGTCACCTGGCCTCTTCACCAAAAGTAGTGGTGAAAACTGACTCTGGAGAACAGGGTTCGATTCCCAGCTTGGCCATGGAAACACACTGGGTGACTTTTAGGCAAGTCCACTCTCTCAACCTCAAGGGAAGGCAATGGCACACCTCCTCTGAACAAATCTTGCCAAGAAAACTCCAGGATAGATTCTCCTTAGGGTCGGCTTGAAGGCACACAGTGGGTCCCATCATGTTCTTTTCTTCTCTCTGCCCAAATAACATCGAGGCTTGTCTGGAGCAGGGCGATATCTTAACCACAAAGGACAAGGCACTGCAAAATGTAAGAGATTCCAAGAAAAATGGAGAACATTACAAAACAAAAAGCTAAGAACACTACTATAAATTTGAATTTATGCTTCTTAGTCATGCTCAAAATGGAGGACATTGTGGAATTCCTCCTGGAGAGAAGGCTGAAATGTAGGACATGTCCTGAAAAAAGAGGATGTCTGGTCACCCCGGCCTCTTCACCACAAATAGGGGTGAAAGTTGACTCTGGAGACTAGACTTTGATTCCCAGCTCAGCCGTGGAAGCCCACTGGGGTAACCTTTGGGTCTGTCAGCCTCAAGGGAAAGGCATGTCCTGGAAAAGTAGGACATCTCAGTCACCCTGACCCCTCCACCTCACGTAGTTCTTAAAGTTGACTCTAAAGACCAGGCTTCGATTCCCAGCTCGGCGTGGAAACCCACTGGGGGTGACTTTTGGGGCAGTCACACTCTCTCAGCCTCGAGGGAAGGGCATATCCTGGAAAAATTGTGGTGAAAGTTGGCTGTGGAGACCAGGGTTTGAATCCCAGCTCAGCCATGGAAGCCCATTGGGGGTGACCTTTGGGCCAGTCATACTCTCTCAGCCTCTAGGGAAGGCCATGTCCTGGAAAAGCTGTGGTGAAAGTTGACTCTGGAGACCAAGGTTTGAATCCCAGCTCGGCAGTCACACTCTCTCAGCTTCAAGGGAAGGCCATGTCCTGGCCTTGACACATCTTGTCAAGCCTTGGTCTTGAGCCAAGAGGAGCGGTTGTCCTTCCTTTGTTTGCCAACCTGTTTGGAGGTGAGCCAGGCGAGGGACGCCACAGCCGCATTAAACATAAACATCAAACTCTTGTCACCTATAAAACTGAGGGAAGGGAGTGGGCCCATGAGAGACGAAAAATGTCTTCCGCCTCACCTTTTCCTCCTCCTCGCCATCCTTATTCCCTCAACCGACCAATTTTGTGTGTTTGCTTCGTGTGTGTTGTGCTTTTGTGAGGTAAAGGGGGGTTGCAGACTGCCAGAAATAGTGTGAATTCAGTCCACTTTTAGGGTTAGGGTTAGTGCTAGGGAGTCATGGGAACTGTTATTTTTCTGAGACATTGAGCCTTCTCTGTCAGACAACTCTGATGCCACAATAAAATACAGTTCCCATGGTTCCCTAACTCTAACCCTAACCCTAAAAGTGGACTGAATTCACACTATTTCTGGCAGTCTGCAACCCCCCAAAGTCTCTCATGGCTGAGGCGGAGGAAGGGCCTGGCAAAGGGGAGCCGCAGGGGGCGGTAGAGGGCCAGCCTTCGCCTCAGCCGCAGCAGCAAGAAACAAGCGAGGAGGACGGTTCTCTGAGGCAACCCCCGACCACCACCTCGCCGCCATTATTATTATTATCACTATCATCCTCATCGTCACCCCTGCCTCAGGGGGCTGAGGAGAAGAAGAAGGCTGAGGGGCAACGGAGGCTCCCTGACGACGAAGAGGAGGAGGAAGACGAGGCGGACTCGTCCCCGACCGCGGCGGTGTCGCCGGCCTTCCCTCCGTGGCGCTGGTGGCGGAGGCAGAGGCAGAGGCGGCAGCGGCTCTTCTCCGCCCGTCCGTCGGCCTCCCTGCGCTGCCCCTGCGCGCCCGCCGCCCGCTCCTTGCCGCACTGTTGTCATGGAGGAGCCAAAATGGCGGCCCTGGCCTACACCTTGGGCAAGCGGGAGATCAACCACTACTTCAGCGTGAGGAGCGCCAAGGCGCTGGCGCTGGGCGCCGTCCTCCTCCTCGCCGCCTGCCATGCCCTCAGCCGCCGGTACCAAGGTGAGGAGCGGGAGGGCGGCAGACCCAGGCACAAGGGTTTTGGGGGGGACAAGCGTTTGGGGGAGACATTGGTTTTAGGGACATACGAGTTTGGGGGACACAAGAGTTTTAGGAACATGAGGGTTTGGGGGACATAAGGGTTTTGGGGGGACAAGGGTTTTAGGGACATGAGAGTTTGGGGGAGACAGTGGTTTTAGGGAAATGAGGGTTTGGGGGAGACGAGGATTTGGAGGACACGGGTTTTGGGGACATAAGGATTTGGGGGAGACAAGGGCTTGGGGGACAAGGGTTTTAGGGACATGAGAGTTTGGGGACACAAAGATTTGGGGGAGACAAGGGTTTTAGGGACATAAGGGTTTGGGGGAGACAATGGTTTTAGGGAAATGAGGGTTTGGGGGAGACGAGGATTTGGAGGACACAAGGGTTTTGGGGACATAAGGATTTGGGGGAGACAAGGGCTTGGGGGACAAGGGTTTTAGGGACATAAGGGTTTGGGAGAGACAGTGGTTTAAGGACTCAAGGATTTGGGGAAAACGGGTTTTGGGGACACAAGAGTTTGGGGGAAACGAGGGTTTTAGGGACATAAGGGTTTTGGGGAGACGGGTTGGAGAAAACAAGGGTTTGGGGAAAACGAGGGTTTTGGGGACACAAGAGTTTTGAGTAGACGAGGGTTTGGGGAAACAAGGGGTTTAGGGACAGAAGGGTTTTGGGGAGACGGGTTTTGGGGATAAGAATTTGTAGGAGACAAGGGTTTTAGGGACATAAAGGTTTTGGGGAGACAAGGGTTTGGGGGATGGGGACATAAGGGTTTGGGGGACACAAGGGTTCTAGGGGTACACGGGTTTTGTGGGTGGGTACACGGGGTTTTAGAACAAGAGTTTTTTAGGATGAGGACATAAGGGTTTTGAGGACACAAGTATTTGGGGAATTAGGGGACAAGGGTTTTGGGGACACGAGGGTTTGGGGGACGTAAGTTACAAGAGGAACCAGATGAGGGGGGGCATCGATGGAGGTGTGTCATTTTTTTAAACTTATGGCAAACTTATCATGGGGTTTTCATGGCACGTCTCTTCAGAGCGCTTTTTGCCCTTGCCATCCTCTGAGGCTGAGAGAGTGTGACTTGCCCAAAGTCACCCAGTGGGTTTCATGACCAAGCTGGGAATCAAACCCTGGTTTTGAGAGTCATAGCAACGCTCAAACCACTACACTATGCTGGCTCCCATTCATATATGTGTGCGTGCGTTGTTGTTGTGTGCCTTCAAGTCATTTCCAACTTATGGCAACCATAAGATGAAACTATCCTGGGGTTTTCTTGGCAAATTTTGTCAGATGGGGTTTCCCATGGCCGTCCTCTGAGGCTGAGAGAGTGTGACTTGCCCAAGTTCACCCACTGGGTTTCATGGCTGAGCTGGGAATTGAAGCCTGGATTCCAGAGTTGTAGTGCAACACTCAGACCACTATGCCACACTGGTTCTCATTCGTGTGTGTTGTTGTTGTTGCTGTTGTTCTCTATCTTCAAGTCATTTTTGACTATGGCAACCTTAAGGCTATCCTGTCAGAGAATTCTTAGCATGTTGCCTCAGGGGGGTCTTGCCATTGCCTTCCTCTGAGGTTGAGAGAGTGTGACTCACCCAAGGTCACCCAGTGGGTTTTTTATGCATGAACTCTGATCTCCAGAGTTATAGTCCAACCCTGAAACCACTACACCACACTGACTCTAAAGTGTGTGTGTGTGTGTGTGAGAGAGAAGGACGAAAGAACCCATTACCCAGACCCTGCTGGGGTGTCTTTGTCTAGCTGGTGCTTTCTCCCACCCTCCCCAGAGAAGAAGGCAAAAGAGGCCAACTGGGCACCTGCCCCTGAATTTGGCCACCATGCGGACAAAATGGATGGAGCCCATGATAATTTGTTGTCGTGTGCCTCCAAGTCATTTCTGACTACGGCAACCCTAAGGTGAACCTATCATAGGGGTTTTTGGCAAGTTCTTTAGAGGGGGTTTACCATTACCATCTTCTGAGGCTGAGAGAGTGTCATCCAACGGGTTTTTGTGCTCGACTGGGGAGTTGAACCCTGATTGCCAGAATCATAGTCCAGTGCTCAAACCGCTATACTACACTGGCTCTCTTCACCTGTGATAATACCACCAGGTTCATTATCCATCCCCAGAAAACCCAATGCAGAAATAATCCAGTTTGAGACTGCTTTATCTGCTCTGGTTCAGTGCTAAGGAATCCTGGGAATTGTAGTTTGTTGTGGCTTCAGAGCTGTCTGATAGAGAAGGCTCACAAAACTACAGTCCTTAGAATTCCCTAGCATTGAGCCAGGGCAGTTAATTTTTGGATTATTTCTGCAGTGTGTTTTGGCCCTCGCACCTCATGTGTGGCTTGTTTTATTGCCCACATAGGAGGTTGTAGAGGATTCAGAGCTGCTGTTAAAACAAATACCTGCCCCCAAGGTGTGTGGGAGCTAATTAGGAGTGTGCTATGTAAACAAGGCAAGTGCATGAGAGAGAAAGGAGTGTAAATCCTGGCAGGAAGCTGGTGGCTGACATGCCAAGGAGATCCTGGGGATGGGAAGGTGAACCGTGCCTAAACATCCCAACTGTGAGATCCTAAAAGAGATGGAAAAGATCTGAGTGTCTTTCTCTCTACACAGCTTGCAAATGTTGGCTTGTAACCGTGTTGGCCATAAAATGAATTCCAAAATCCATATTGCTGCAAATTACATTCTGTGGCAAGACCTACCAAAAAGGCAATAATATTAAGCACCTTTGTTGGGCAGTGTTGTGGCATTGTGGCCTCCAGCCATTTCTGACTTATGGCAATCTCTAAGTGAAGCTATCATGGGGGGGGGGGGTTCTTTGCAGAATCATTTTCAGAGGGGGTTTGCCTTTGCCATCCTTTGAGGCTGAGAGAGTGTGACTTGGCCAAGGTCACCCAGTGGGTTTTCATGGCTGAACGGGGATTTGAATCCTGGTCTCACAATGTCCTAGTCCAGTTACTACACCAGGCTTGATCTGAGCAGTGGTGACCCCACATATTTATACTACCATTATTGCTGGCATTGTTAATGTAATATCCATGGTGGCCTAAGAGGTAGCAGCTATCCCAGTAGTATAGTGGCCAGGGAAGCACCCCTCCCCATGGGAACCCACACATTGGAGTCAGATTTCTATCTTCACCCACTTCCTTTTATTTGCAACATTTATTTGAATCCTGTTCTTCCTTTCTGAGGACATGGCTCAGTTATGAAATGATTTTATGAGAGTCTTCTGGTGAATGCCTAATATTTGAGTACAGAATTTTGCATCTGATTTACCCACATCCAAAACTGTCTGTCTAGTCCTGACAAAGCTCATTACTTTAAAAAGATGTAACCAGACCTGTGTGGTCAAGCGGAACTGAACAGCAGCCTTTGGGATCTTAGGAACTTTCTGTTGCTTTTGTGGAGTGCAAAACTAGGGGTGCGAAAATACAAAAGAACAATATCGTGCTGTGCCCTGATTATATCCCATAATTTTTCACATCTGTTATGTGGGCATATGGGTGTTACTCTGGCTATGTATTATGACATGTGACTGTAGAAACTGGTGCATTATATGAGTGTATTCAAACATTAAAATAAATCTCTGTAGAGAAGACTTACAGTAATGCCATTCTAAAGATATTTTCCTTATCTATGATACTTGGAGCACCACACAAAATTATTCCCACTTCACCGTTAAGTGGAATGCTTTGTACTACTGTGGAAGGAATGTTTTACTTACGATTTCAAGCCATTGGGGTATTTACAGGATCACAGTATATCTAAATTTTGAGGGCTAGACTGCTTTCCTCAGTCTACCTATCTTTCTTGCAGAAGTAGAAAGGCCTGAGGAGTTTATCACACAGGATGAATCCTGTGCAGAAACTAGATTTAAAGTTAAAACAACCCGCTTGACGTTTGGGGTTAACCCGAATAGAAAGTAGACAAAACCTGCAATTGTGGGTTGTTTTTTCAGACAACGTTTGCATGAAAAAGAAATAATGCGAAAATAACCCAAATGGAAAACTGACAAAATCCACTCTTTTTTACTTTTGGGAAATTCCAAAAGTAGAAAGGAGTGGTTTTTGTTGACTTTCCATTTGGGTTATTTTCCCATTATTTCTCTTTCTGCCAGTGCATCAGAAAAACAACCTGCATTTGCAGATGTTTAGTGGATTTTAAAATCCTGTTCTGTGTGGGATCTGCCTCCGTGTGATAAACTCCTGTGACACTTTAAAGCAGGGGTAGGCAACCTAAGGCCTGGGGGGGGGGGAGGAGGAGGGATGCGGCCCCCGAGGCCTTTGGACCGGCCCCAGGCCAGTCCTGCCGCCACCGCCGCGGCCTGCCATGATGATATTGATTATTGTTGTTATTACTTGTTCTTGGGGTTTTCTTGGCAAAATCTCCACAGGGGTTTTGCCATGGCTTTTCTGGGGCTGAGAGAGTGTGCATGCATATTTTTTTTAAATTTTTAAAATTTTTAAATTTTATTTATTTATTTATTTATTTATTTATTTATTTTTGGTGCTTCGGCCCCCCAGTTGTCTGAGGGACAGCAACCTGGCCCCCGGCTCAAAAAGATTGCCTACCCCTGCTTTAAAGAATAACAAATGTATTATAGATAAAGCTGTCACAGACCAGAAAAGTGTTACCCTCAATTTTGGCAAGAATATTTACATGTGACTGTAAAGGGGCTGGGGTATGGAAAATGAAATGCAAAGAGTATAGTGTGCAACAATCACCTTAAAGCTTAAATGTATGTTAAACTGTTAAATAAGCACAGTGATCATTCACAGCAGCAGTTGTTGATGGTGATGCAGACATCCTGACTCATTTGATTAACACCTGTAGTGGGATAAGATTAACACCTGTAATGGGATAAGAACACATTATCTCAATTAAATCTAAAAGATTTTAACTCCCTGATCAATGTTAATTTGGAAGTTTGGAATCAATGTTAATTTGGAAGTTTCACACTGAAGTGCCTTTTGAAATGTAATCTTCTTTCAAGAGTGACCAATTTAAGTTCAGTAAGAGCTTAGTGTCCTTGGCTCTGGTTTCTGAATATTGTTCTTGTCTGGATGTTCCCTTGGCTAGAGACAGACCTGTAAGGTGGAGGAGGTCGGTACTGGCAGTTGATAGTATACATTAAGTCAGAAGAAGGACACATGAATGAACTCTTGCCGTTATGGCTGATAAAGTACTACTGCCTAAGTATTATTGTTGTTATTGTTGACTGCCCTTGAGTTAGCCCTGACTCATGGTGACCCTGTAGATGAGAACATCTTCAAGACCCCTTGTCCTTCACTGTTCTGCTTATGCCCTGCAAATTGAGGCCTGTGATTTCCCTGATCAAGTCCATCCATCCTAAAGTGTGGTCTTCCTCTCTTTTTGTTGCCTTCCACCTTTCCCAGTGTCATTGTCTTTTCTAGTGACATGCCTTCTCATGGTGTGACCAAACTACGACAATCTCAGTTTCATCATCTTTGCTTCCAGGAAAGTCCAGGACTGATCTGTTCAGGGACCCATTTATTTGTCTTTCTGGCTGTCCACGGTATCCTCAGTACTCTTCTCCAGCACCACATCTCAAATGAGTTTATTTTCTTCCTGTCAGCTTTCTTCACTGTCCAGTTCTCACACCTGTACATAGTAATGGGGAATAATGGTTTGGATGATTCTGACTTTAGTGCTCTGCTGTATATCTTTACACTTTAGGATCTAGTATAATTCTTTCATGGCCACCCTTCATGGCTACAATTCATGTCTGGGCTTGTGGAGAGTCTCCTTTTTGTTTCTTTGTTGGGTAACCTGTTATTGCTGGGGAGTAAGATTCAGGGACCGTGCCACTCAAGGTTGGATACCAAGAATAATTGTCCAAGATTGCTGTAGATTACTGGCAATATATT
The DNA here is from genome assembly GCA_026167975.1 of Phrynosoma blainvillii. Lineage (NCBI taxonomy): Eukaryota > Metazoa > Chordata > Lepidosauria > Squamata > Phrynosomatidae > Phrynosoma > Phrynosoma blainvillii. The sequence continues at coordinate 34,959,407 of JANUYF010000005.1, forward strand.
GGAGTGGTTTTAGCGGTAAGTGATCAGTGGTTTCCTGACATTTTCTCTTCTGAGTCTGTCCTGAGGTATATTATCTCTGGATACCAAAATTTCTGGCCTTGTTGATCTCCCTTTTTGCTTCATTGTGTGGGTGTTTGAGAACTGTTAAATGCCTTGTGTTATTTTCTGAGCGTGTCTGGTGGACTAGAATAGATGTGCTGGTGTATTAGCAAAAAAACAACCATGCTTCAGCCTTAAACATAATTACCACTAAATGCTATTTAAAAGATAAATAACTGACTAATTACTTGTTGTGTACAAATGCTTTAAGTGGAACTCATTTCATAAAAAGAAAAGAACAGCAGCTAGGGAAGTAGAGATCTTGAATGAAGCAGTTGCATGGGGATAAGGAGCAGAAATAAGTCCCCCGCCTGTAGATTGCATTTGTGCAGTGAAAAAATAGAAGGCAGGGGAAAGCATATGGCACATCTACACTGGCCATGATGTCGATCACATGCACTGGGCTGAATATAGTGCAATGCCACATCATTGTGCACATGGTCCAGCTGGGCTGACACCGCATTCCTGCTGCAGCCTCTCTAGCCAAGCAACTCCTTGCTAGAGCCTGGCTGTCACTTCTGCTGAGGTCACAACAAGGCGCTCCGCCATGTGATCAACCCTGTTCAGTGCGGGGTAAGGGAGATGGCACCATGTTTGCTGTCTGGACAACTGGATCGGACCAAATTGGACCTGATCCAGCTGTCCAAACAGCCAAAAAACTGGAGAAAACCACGGGTTCTTTTAAACTGGATCAGCAGCTTAAAATGTCAGTTTTAATGTGGATGTACGTCGTCTGGTCAGACTGCATTGGGACTGGGTTAGTCTGGTGTAAATCCTTAGTGTAGACGTAAGCCCTAAATTTCGCTTACTCAACCACCTTCTTCACTCCTAATCTGCAATTTGGCCTCTATCCCCTCCCAAGCTGCTTTTAAAAAATCACAATGGTACGACTAAATTAGTAAGCTTCCCAGTTGTTAATTAGTTATAACATTTAAATGTACTTTTTTTTAGTTGGTGAAAATAACAAATTTTACTTTTTTTCTATTTAATTTCAATAAATTAAGGTGAAAAATCAGTATCTGAGAAGAGCAATAACTTACTGTGTTTTGAGTTAATGTTGTTTTTATAGTTTTAATCCATTAAGATGAAATCAATCATATTTTAAAACTACTGTAATGTAGGAATAATGTTCTTTCTGCTTTATATTTATTAATACATGATGTGATTTTTTCATAATATTTATTTTAAAATTACATTGATGCCACATTCCTCCTTGTCAATGGACTTAACAAGTTGGGATAGTTATAAATCCCCCAACCCTTCTCTAAAGACATACAGAGTGTGTATATCTACATAATGAAAATCTTTTCCATTGGTTACTTGAGTGTCACCTTGAGTTCCATTCCTTGGGAAGAAGATGGGATATACATTCAATAAATAAATAAATATTGGACAGCATTGTTGATAATTCTGTTGATATCTAGACTGGATCTGCACTGCAGAAATAATGCAGTTTGACACAACTCTTAACTGTCATGGCTCAATGCTATGTAATTATGGGATTTGTAATTTTGTGAGATGTTTACCCATCTGTCACAGAGCTCTGGTACCACAACAAAGTACAAATCCCAAGATTTATAGCATAGAGCCATGACAGTTAACGTGGTGTCAAACTACATTATTTCTGCAGCGCAGATTCAGCTCTAGATGCCTGAATTGATTTATTTGGAGGTGGGGGTCCCAAGTGGTATTGGGCCTGACAGGACAACTATTTACAAAGTAAAGTTCACATAGTACAGTAGTACAGTTCTATCTCACTGTTCTGAGACTTTGCCTGTGCATTACTCTTCCATTTGTGTAGAGCAGTGTTTCTCAAACTCTGGCCTTCCAGATGTTTTGAACTTTGGCTCGCAGAATCCCAGACGATTGGTCAAGATGGCTGGGACTTCTGGGACCTGAAGTCCAAAATACCTGGAAGACCAGAATTTGGTGTAGAGCAACATCTGGAAGGATTGTCTGTACATCTGATTCACAGAAGCAGTTATATTTGGCTCCAGAAAGCTTTGATTTTTCTGACAATGAACTTTCTCTCAAGATCTCTGAGAGTACAGTCCTGTCCATGTCTACTCAAAAGTAACTGGGGGAGGGTTAGGGATTGGGTTGAAGGAGTGTTTTAACTGTTATCTGTTTTAATCTTGTTGCACGCCGCCCCGGTTGCTGAGCAGAGGGGCGGGTTAAAAAGAATTATTATTATTATTATTATTATTATTATTATTATTATTAACTGCCACAGTGTTAAGTGATAGTTACTCCCAAGTAAATGTGTACAGAAGTGTAGCATTAGCTTCACATTTCTTCTTTTGTATGTGAAACAATAGTGTTTTAGTTTTACAAGGAAATGTGAAGTTGAAGGAAATGTTGGTCTAAATTCAACTAAGTTATTTAACTGAAATTTATGTTGTTGCAGGTCAGAGGATCAGGCTGGTAACTGGATGGAAAGTGCTTGTTTGTTTTTGAAAATATGCAACAGTTGCAGATCCATGGTCCTGAGACTGAATGATACAATACTTCCTTGTGTGGATGGTTAGAATTAGCAAAGCCTTAGGTGTTTTTCCATGAATACAATTTTACATCAAAAGATGTAGCTAACTTTTTTTAAAGTAAACATTCTATTATTTGCTTTATCCCCATATCAACTGTTGTCTAAAATAGATTCATTTATTTAAAGTAGAATTACCCCATTCTTCAGTGAAAACACTTAAGAGATCAGACAGTGTCCCTGCATTTGTCTAAATGATACATACAAAAAACATATCTCCCTCTACTTTGTGTCCTGATGAAGTAGCTACTGTGAGGTAGCAGTTGAGGAAGAATCAATACATGCTTAGACAATACACTGTGCGTGCAAATCAAGATTGATTAGAATAACAACATTGTTTCATAGTCATGGGCTTCACTCCACAGTTTTAAATCACTATTATCTTTGAAGTTCTTCAGTAAAGTTGTTTTTTATGTTCTTAGAAGTAAATAGCTTATTTATTATCTGTAATTGTTCTTGACATCTTTATCTAACCACAGCATACATTATTAACATTAGTAAGCTGTTAAATGCAGAACATATCTGATAAATAAAAATACTTTCTCATAACAAATAAAACTAAAGGGTAAAGTTCTGACAGTAGGACAGTACCTCAGGATTTTTTAATCTTTATTCTTTCCCCTCACATTTTATTATGGTTTATATAAATTACACAACTTTTAAAAATACATAACATGTTTCTTTCTTAGCACTGCACAGTCAGTCAAATCAATTTCTTATAGCTAGCCTTTTCTGAAGAATAAAACTCAAGGTGGTTTACAGAATAACTCAACTATTAGAGCCAGACAAATAGGATCATAGAATCATAGAGTTGGGAAAGACTTCAAGGGACATCCAGTCCAACCCCCAGACATGCAGGAAATTACAATCAAAGCATCCCTGACAGATGGCCATCCAGCCTCTGTTTAAAAACCTCCCAAGAAGGAGACTCCACCACTCTCCAAGGGAGTTTGTTCCACTGTTTAAGAGCTCTTACTGTTAGGAGATTCATCCTAATGTTTAGGTGGAATCTCTGTTCCTGTAGCTTGCATCTATTGTTTCGGGTCCTAAATGTCACCATATTGTAATGTGAAATTATGATCTGTAGAACTGCAGTGTGATGATGTTTGTGTGACAAGGCCAGGACATCTGGAGATTAATGTCCTTGAGGTGGCCAGACACTTAGTTGTGTATTGAACACTGCACCTGTAGATGTATGACTCAGCATGAATGATGTAATGCATTATGCCATGTACTGGAGAGTTGCATCAGCCAAGAGTATATAAGGCTGAGACTAATGTAAACAGTTGTGGGTTATAGTCGTGGAGTCATGGAGAGTGCAGTTGGTGTTTGTGAGTATTGAGAAAGTTCTAGTTTAGCTCTGTGTTTCTGTGAGCTACTGAGGAGGAAGAAAGTGGAATGTGTTCTTCCTGAAACTCTGTTCTTCTGCTTCTGTATATAGTCATCTCTTTATCAACTGTAAATAAATATGTTCACTGTAAACTGTCCAGCTCCGCTTCCTGATTTGCAAAGAGTATCTCAAGGTCTGGCAGAGATACTGAAAATCACATTCATGCCTCAATCCCAGCGTGACACTATTCTCTGGAGCAGCAGAAAACAAGCTTGCTCCATCCTCAGTATGACATCCTTTCAAATATTTAAACATTTACTCCCATTAAAAATCAATTGAGTTTTAATTAATTTTGACCAATTTGTTGCACATATTTCAGTGGGAATAAAGCATGATTAACTTAGACAGCAATTCTAACTGACAAAAGATAAATCAAGGGTCAACCATAGGCCAAGTGAAATTATGCTGAATCCAACCCTCTAATTGTAGAGATTGTGGAAATCACTTGGGAATGGCTTGATTTTGTGCCCACATTGTGCCTTGGTCTCTGGGCTAGAGGTAGTTTACATCTGTTTTAGTCCTCAGCATAAATCTTAGGGTACATCCTAGGGAGTTATGTGTGTTCATAGCGTCTTGGGTAAGCAGTGGCTGATCATCTCTTTTCAATGTGGAAATATCTTCCACATAGATAGATGGCAGTGCCCTTCATATGCTCCCATTTGCTTCTGGACCATAACAATCCATCTCTCTGTCATTGCTCTACCCATCCCATCATAATCAAGCCTCTTCACTAGATAACAGCTGTTATTCAAATGAATCCTACCCAGGACATATTCTCTTACCCACACTATTAATTTTCAGTTAAATTAGAAGCCAGGCAAGAGCAGAGCAAGCATATCAAAACTGTTGCAAGAGCTTGTGTTTCACATGGTTGCTAGGCAAATATCCTTTGTTAATTTTGTAGAGTTAGCTTTCCTTCACACTTCATGCGACAGGGCAGAGCAGAAGTGATACAGCTGTCTGTTTCTGTTAGCATTCCCTAAGCAGTGTCATCTTGGCTTTGTTGCACCTAAATGAAAGTATGAATGTTGATGTCATTGCAGTTTTATTTTTGTTGTCAAACCAGTCTGTCCTAGTTATCAAACTGCAAAGCAAGTTCCTTTTTTGGCTGTCATGAGCATGTTTTGATTAAATACAATAGAGCTTATAATGCTAAAATGCTAAAGTTCTTGCCTAGTTTGTTCTAAAACTGAAAAAAAGTATAAATATTTGTAATATAGTTATGAGGTAAGCACTGTGTGTGTGTGGTAGTAAAGGCCTAATGGAAAACAGTGCTGGTAAGGAATCTTATGGCACTTAAAAGACCTAAGACGGGGTAGTCAACCTAAGGCCCAGGGGCCGGATGCGGCCCCCCCAAGGCCTTTGGACCGGCCCCAGACCGGCCCTGCCACCGCCGCCCACCATGATGATATTGATTATTGTTGTTATTACTTGTTCTTGGGGTTTTCTTGGCAAAATCTCCACAGGGGTTTTGCCATGGCTTTTCTGGGGCTGAGAGAGTGTGCATGCATATTTTTTAAATATTTTATTTTATTTTTTAATTTTAAATATTTATTTATTTATTTATTTATTTATTTATTTTTGGTGCTTCGGCCCCCCAATTGTCTGAGGGACAGCAACCTGGCCTCCGGCTCAAAAAGGTTGCCTACCCTGTCCTAGTCCCAACTAAAACAGACCCATTGAAACAAATGCTGATTGGTAAATCAAAGTTTATGTAATTCTCCTTGATTAAATGTACCTTCTGGTTGTTGTGTCCCTTCAAATTGTTTTTGACTTATGGCGACTCTAAGGCAACTCTATCATGGGATTTTCTTGGCAAGTTTCTTCAGAGGGGGTTTGCAATTGCCATCTTCTGACGCTGAGAGTGTGTGAAGTGGGTTTCACAGCCAAGCTGGGAATTGAACCCTGATCTTCAGAGACATAGTCCAACACTCAAACCACTACATCACACTGGATGTACCCTAGGTTAGACTATTATACCAAGATTGTGCTATAATAAAGTTCTAGATTTTTTGTTGCTCTCCTTTAGATGTTTTCACATAGCCTTAAAAATCCCAGATATATGGATTACAAATTGAGAATCTTAGTTTCTGATTCTTCCTTTCTCTGGTACAACGAAAACAGGAGTAATTGCCCACCCAAGTGAAAAAGCTAGAAAATACTTTGTAGATTTGGAAGTAAACACAGAGACTCTTGGTTTATTACTTCTTTGCTTGTTCAAGGTACAGCAAAATTAATTGGGCTGTCCATGTGTATGGACTAAGTAAAACAACTGAAATGAGTGTCGTCTTTTTGAAAATACAAATTAGAGGGGCAAAATGCTGTCTTCACTGCTATATAGCAGTATGCTGGTATATGAATAGTAGACACTTTGAGGTTTATAGCAAATAGATTATCTTTACAATGAGACTTGTGAATACAAGGGCTAATTGAAAGATAATGAATATAATACCTGTTTTAGGACTGGATTATAATCTCTCACCTCTTTTCTTTCTCCTTTTTTAAGGTGGTGATAGTTGTGAATACCTTCTGTCTAGTGGAAGATTTCTTGGGGAGAAAGTATGGCAGCCTCACAGCTGTATGATGCATAAATATAAACAAAGGTAAGGTAAAACACTTAGCTGTAACACATTGTCTTTTGGGATCTTTATATCATTAGACATTTACTGTGAAATTCAGAGGGAACATAATACTGTGTGCTGTTAATGCATAGTGCTTCAATCTCTGTTTATAGCTGTCAATTACTAACACAATTGAAGTAAATACTAATATAAACTAGCATGCTGTTATTCCAGTGTATGCCTGTGTATCTTTTTTTTTTTCCAGGGGGGTGGGGGGTCGTTGTGGAGGGATGAATTCACCACCTCACTCATACAATGACTGAAAATGCCTCAAACCTACCTTTTTCATACTTGCTCCCTTCCACACCTATTTACTGGTTAGTGGAGAATTGGGGGGGGTGGGGGTGGAAAAAGATCCAGCTATGTGCCTGTAATTGGAAGCATGGTGATAAAGCCATCCTCCAACACCTTCAAGCAGTCCCTTGCAGGTCCTGAAGGATAATACTATCACTGTTTGAGCAGCTATATGCTGCTCTACCAGCCCACTCTCCATTGGCCATTAAATAGCCATAGGGGGTGCAAGCATGATAAAGATTAATTGTAAGGGTGGGGAGACAAAACATAGTTCCACTTAGGAGGAATTTTATGTACTGTCTCCTAGTGCAAGATCTGTGCCATGATCTTGCTTAATATGAAAAAATAGAACAACTCTCATTGCCAACTGATGTTTGAATCAACCTTGTAAAAGTATTCAGGCCAGTTCTGTCAACTTGATTCACTAATATTCCTCCCACATCCTTAATACACAAGGGCAGTGCTGCATTAAGACACATCTTGGAAAAATTCCTTTTTTTTTGTGCTACAGTTTCAAGATTGTAGTGAATATGGCCATTGTCTGAGGAATTCTGGGAGCTTTGCTATCTTTGACTGTCAGTAGCTTTCTTGTACATCTTGGTGCCATTAAGTGAATAGGAAGAAGCAAGACTGTCCTCATCTTCCCACCTCCAGCAGTTTAAATCACAGACTTTATTAGTAGCAATTGAGTTTTTCACATGCAACATTCAGCATTTGTGCATTGTATACAGATTGCTGGTGTATACACTGGTATAGCTTCACATATAATGTTGTATAGAAGTGTTCACACAGTAATTTCTGGGCTAGTGTTGCTGTTCAAGTAATCAAGCACAACCTTTTGTATACACAGATTAGCTTCAAAATTTCCCAAGGCAGCTAGCTCCTTAGGAACAAAAAGCTGTAGGTTCAGCAGCTCTGTTCAGCACTTCTTGCAAACAGAAATATATTCTTTCTTCTGAGGTACAGCTATACCTGCCCTCTCATCTGCCCTCTGACTTTATAAGGTTTATTTTACCTTGGTAAAATCAGTAATGAACACAGGTACAGAAATTCTAACAAAGACCTGAATGTATTATAGACAGAAATAACATGTGAACACTGTTAGTGTCTTAATTCTAAACACAGCATTGCATTAACTAGACCTTCAGAGTAAATCAATTTGGGATTGTGGCATTTGTGAAGAATCCATTCTACAGTCTTCAGTGAATTGTATATGTACTTTGAATTAACTAAAACTGCTGTATATTATAAAGGTATACCTGTATTCATATGTGAGTCTGGGGGGAGGGACCAACCACATTTGTTCCCTGATACTTGAAACAAATTACTTTTCATGTTTGGTAAGGTTTTTATTTCCTTTCTATTTTGTTTTTACAGTGAAGCAAAAGACTGTCTCAGAGGCCAGCATATTACATTTATAGGTGATTCTAGGATTCGTCAGCTGTTTTACTCATTTGTAAAGCTCATAAACCCCCAAATTAAAGAAGAAGGAAACAAGGTATGATTTCCAGTATTTAGCCCTCACTGTTACTTTTTAATACATATTATTACAGAGAAGCTACAGACTTTGTAGGAGTATGAGTGCAAGGGCATTTCTGTGTAAAATTTATTGGCCTCCTTCAGATGCTGTATTCCTAGCCCAGGAAAGCATTCCTTAATTGGGAATGCATTGTATACCCCTACATGCCCCCCTCCCTATAAGACTTCCTGGTTCGTATTATTATTATTATTATTATTATTATTATTATTATTATTATTATTATTTCTATCCCGCCCCTCTGTTGAACAATCGGGGCGGCTTACAACAATTAAAAATTCAACCAGAAATACAAACTACCAACCCCCCCCCCATTAAAAAAGTATTAAACTGCACATCCATTAAAAGTCTTAACATAAAATATCAGAAAATAAAATAAAACAATTGGAGGAACTACAAACAACAAACAGTGAGAGAGCCAAAACTAAAAGGGTAGAGACACGCGGACCACAGTTTTAAACCACAGTTTTTCATGATTTCTAAACTAGAAGCTAGGATTTGAGCATTCCCTCCAAACTAATACTATAAACCATAATTTTCTTATTAATTGTACTCCTGCTTTATAAGGAATGTCTAAACCACAGTTTGCTGGTTTAGATATCTGTATAGTACGAGGGTTAAGCTAGATAAATGAGACTTGAGGGGTGAAAGGAAGCAGCAGTGTATGAGCACACCATTGTTCATTGGACCAAGAACATGATATCTGAACCAAGCCAAAGAATGTGGTTTTGTTAGAAAGAGAACTAACCAGGAAGTCAGTTTTAGAAAAAAGAACTTACAGCTTAAAATACCTTTGGTGGATCTGGGAGCTATTTTTACCTTCCCTCAGACCTCATATTAATCATTTTTGCAAAACTCCAATACCCTCCTCTAGGAAAAAAAAAATTGCTGTGTAAAATTACTAGTCCTATCCACTGAAGCCTTGGGATACAATCCACCTAACCTGTTTTATCCCCAGAATATTTTTTTAAATGAAAGTACCTAGTCACCTTCAGCACACTTCCTGTTAAAACAAAATAAAACACTTCAGTCCTAAAAAAAGGCCCCAGAACCCACAAATAAACTTTAAATGGCTAATCATGCCCTGTCCTAGAAGCATTGAGGAAGCTGTTGGCCATTCTTATACTGTTCTTTTGCTAATATTTTTTAGCTGTGGGATGCCCAGGGAACCAGGGTCTCCTTGATTTAGAATTTGGTTGTAGGAACTTAACTGGGTCAGCTGCTGCTCTGTGTTATAATAATGCTCAAGTGCATTTTTCCCTTGATTTAGCGTGTGGTGTCCTGAAATGATACTGTCTTTGGATACAGCTGAATGATGTGGAGTGTGGATGCACGCTTCCCATCATTTAAGCTTGTGCTGGACTATAGATACTGATAAATGAAAATATCTCAGTATAGAGAAGGAAAATGAAGCCAGTAACCAAAAGTAACCTCAAAGGTCACTACATCATTAATCCCAGCTGGTGAGAAGACTTTTATTGTGGAGCAGGGGTAGGCAACCTTTTTGAGCCGGGGGCCGGTTGCTGTCCCTCAGACAATGGGGGGGGGGGCGAAGCACCAAAAATAAATAAATAAATAAACAATTTAATAATTTTTTTTAAAAAAATATATGCATGCACACACTCTCGGCCCCAGAAAAGCCATGGCAAAACCCCTGTGGAGATTTTGCCAAGAAAACCCCAAGAACAAGTAATAACAATAATCAATATCATCATGGCCAGCGGTGCCAGCGGCAGGACCAGCCTGGGGCTGGTCCAAAGGCCTTGGGGGGCCGCATCCGGGCCTTAGGTTGACTACCCCTGAAGTAGAGTGTCAGTAGAAGTTCCTTGCCAAGGACTTCAGTAGAAGGATCTAGCAACCATGCCTGCTACTTGACCAAAACAGTACTTATACGAAAATAGTGAAATAACAAGTGCATTTCCCTGAAACATTCTTGTCTTTATTGCAACCACAGGGGACCTCAGTTATGTCTGGTAACACAATGAGTAGGAAAGATTTTCTTACATTCATTATTTCTTCATTGCACCTTTATGAAAAATGCTCTCGTTGTGATTATTGTTGGGGAAAATAGCTGGCATGGGTACCAACAGCAACATAAATTCTGTTGCAGACAGCATCTGGGAAGGACAACTTTCACCCAGACTGAGTTATAGAAGGAAAGAGTTAAAAAAAATTTTATATGCACCCTGAACCTATGTTACTTAAATTAAATGCACACTGCTAAATCAAATAGTTAATAGATTTCTGAAGAGTACCATCATTCATAGCTGTTTTTATTTTAAAGCATGGCAACATTCATTTTGAAGACAAATCTTCATCTTCTTCACTTAAAGTGGTGAGTATATCTAGTTTGCTTGTAAATGATCATGAATAGTTGGTGTACTGATGAAATTGATGTAGACTTGAGTCTCCTTTTAATTGCAAGTACTAACTAGAGTAGACTCATTGAACCCATGTGGTTTATGTAAATGTTGAATTATTATTCCACAGTGGTAGAATTCAAAGATATAGCCGTGTTAGTCTGTAGAATCAATATGTAGAGATCTTGTAGTACCTTTGAGACTAACTGAAAGAAAGAAATTGGCAGCATGAGCTTTCATAGACCAGTCTACTTCCTTAGATGCATTTAGTAGAGTGGAAGCCAGGTACAGACATTTATATATTGTGTGCTTGGCTTCCACTCCACCAAATGCATCTGAGGAAGTAGACTGAAGTCTATGAAAGCTCATGCTGCCAAATTCATTATTCAGTTAGTCTCAAAGGTGTTACAAAATTTCTCTACATATTATTCCACAGTTGATTCATACAGGGACTAGTATTTGGATTTAGGCCTTGGAGTTTATGCAGTCATGCAGTATAATGGTGAGTTTATATCCATTCTTAGAGGTTGTTTTTTCTTGACTGTATTCTTGTCTCTGGATGATAATGAAGATGAATATTTTGTAAGATACAAAAGAACCACAACCATATAAAAATCTTGAGTTACAGTTTGGTTTCTTAGTTGTTTAACTATACTACTTCCCATTGAACTTGTTGACCTTTTCCTGTGTAGGAGATGCATAAGCTCTCATGTAATTCAAGCTCAGAAATGAGCAGGTACAGAAGGTGTGAGGGATTTGCACTTCCATTTAGGTTCATAGCTGGGGGACACTCATTGATCCAACTTTGCCAGTGGAGATAAAAAAGGCCTCCCTAGCCCATTGCACTTGTTACTTGCTCAGATTGATATGTCATTTCTACCTGAATAGTGATAGTCTTATTTCATTCATCATTATCCTGTTAACCTCGTGCTTGGACTACTGTAATCCATGCTGTTCCGTGTTCTTTCTTTGAAAAGCCATCCCATGTACATCCCATGGACCAATAGCAATAGCAAGTACATTTCTATACCGCTTATCAGTGCACTTAAGCACTCCCTAAGTGGTTCACAATGTGTAAGCCAATTGACCCCAACAAGCTGGGTTCTCATTTTAGCGACCTCGGAAAGATGCAAGGCTGAGTCGACCCTGAGCCCCTGGCTGGTATTAAACTCACAACCTTGTGGTTTGTGAGTGAGTGGCTGCAGTACAGGCATTTAACCATTGTGCCACCAGGGCTCTTATAATGTCCAAATTCTTCAGTTAATTACACTATGGGTTATAAGATTACTAATAGGATTGGTTGAGATGACCATATCACACTACACATCTTCACTGGCTCCAGACCATATTTAGACCCATTCCAAGGTGCTACTTTTGACCTTTAAAGCCTTTCCTGGCTTGCATCCAATGTACTTAAAAGACCATCCCGCCACATATATAGCTATCTATCCAAAATTTGAGATTTTTAGAGGCTTTTGTTCACAAACCCCCAGCAAATGAGACTTAGCAGGTTGCTACATGGAAGAGGTTTTACTTTTGTCATGATGTCCTACTTTTTTCATTTTGTCAGACAATTTTTCCCCCTTTTTCTTAGACTTTTTATTTTTTGCTTTTGGCTGGTTTTATTCTATGTCTGTTTTATTGTTACAGAAATTTAAAGTATTCTTTTCTTTTTCTGAGCCAACGTGAGAACCCTACTTATAAATAATAAATAAATATGAATAAATAATATCCGGAAAAGGCTAGGGGTACATTAATTGGTTCTTCACTATAATAACTAAACGAATTAAGTTCAGCCCCATGATCCAGTACAATGCAAGTGGAAAAAGTAAAAGACAAAAGAGGTAACTGCTTATGAGATCACTTTTGTGATTATTTGCTAATAAACCTGCCCTTTTCTTCAGGATTTTCTGTGGTATCCAGAAGTCAACAGCTCCATGAAGCAGTGTATCAAGTCTTGGACTGAAGTGAGTTATATAGATAATGTCTCAATAATAGTATACTCTTATAAGGCACTAGGAAAGTTTTGAGGAATTTTCAGGCCCTGAGGCTAGTTTTAGTATAATAAAAATCAGCTGCATTCCAGCTTTTGCTACATATGTAGAAAATAGCTGCACTAGAACTCTGGTCTGTACATTTATTTTTAAAATACATATTGGCTCCATCTGACAAGTGAAGTCAAAGTGTGAAGAGGATGGTAGCCAAAACAGCTAATGAGAAATAAGAGACAAATTATTATTTATTTTTAGCCTGTCTTTCTCCCAAGATAGGGACTCAAAGTGTCTAACAAAATTCAAAACATTACAAGTTAAAATCAATACAAAGCATTAACATGTAAATACAAAGTTGAAAAAAACAAACCATTTTTAAAAGTTAAAAGCATTACACATTAAGTGGTACGTATTTATCTACTTGCACTTCTACATGCTTTCAAATTCCTAGGTTGGCAGAAGCTGGGACTAGTGATGGGAGCTCACTCCCTCATGCGGTGCTTGGGTCTCGAAGTGCCGACTGGCAACCTTGCGGTCATCAAAGTTGGCGCCTTAACTGCTGAGCCACTGCATCCCTAATTGGGACCAAATCTCTGAAAAAGAGCCCAGTTAGGACTGAGCATGTCCAATGGCCACATAATTCAAGTGACAGTGAGAAATAAAACAGAGGTCCGCATCACATGGACTACATACAGTCCCTTCCACTAGCACCTACCCCCTTTAAAAATGAAACAAAACAAGGAGGATTGCATTTAGTGGACTCTTCCACTAAAAAAAAATGTGTGGCCTTGTTTGGAAAGGCAGGATTTAAAAAAACACACACAAATTGAGAGAAGACTCCAGCCACTTGTGTCCTTGATTTTAGGGCGCACGGTGTGGGGGTAGAGTTGGGGCTACCGGCATGCAGTCGCCACAACCCCACTCTGCCCCCAGCCTGGCTCTTTATGCCAGTCTGTTCAGCCCCTTAGTTTCATTCAATTCTAGATTTTCCTCAATAGAAAATAGTTCCATAATTCCCTTTGTATAGCAGTGCTTCTACCATGTAATGTGGGAAGTGTCTTGAAAGGTATTTGTCATCCTGTGAAATTAAACATTCTTAAGAAATTGATTTATTTCACTACATCTGGGACAACAGTCTAGGGAAGGGATGGGCACAGGGGTGGGGGCATTTTACCTCCCAGCATCTGTCCAGTGAGCTGTATCAGCAAGTTTCAGTGCACCCAAAATGACATGATATCACCTCCTATACAATCCTTCCTGCGCACTCCGGTCCTCTGGGAGGAATTTTGCTCCAGCCAACGAAATCTAGGCTGTCGGCAACCTCCCAGAGGGCATTCTCGGTAATCACCCCCAGATTATGGAACGGCCTGCCTGATGAGATCCGTCATATTATTAGCTTAAGCAGCTTTAAAAAGCTGTGAAGACGGATCTCTTCTGGCAGGCCTTTCCTGTCCGCCTGTTTTTATCATCCTAGTTTTGGCTCTCCCACTGTTTGTTGTTGGCTGGCTATTGTTGTTTTTTAATTTTTATTGCATTATTGTGTTATTGTATTTTTGATATGTTAAGATTTTAATTGGATCTGTAGTTTAATACTGTTTTAATGGGGGAGGGATGGGGGATGTTTATTTATAGTTTTGTATGGATTTTAATTATTGTAAACCGCCCTGATTGCTCGACAGAGAGGCGGGGTAAAAATATATTATTATTATTATTATTATTATTATTATTATTATTATTATTATTATTATTATTTATTATATTCTAACAGCCATTTTGGCTGATTTTCACCTGATTCTTTCCTCTTTTTGGTGGTTTTTTTGGTGGGAGTTGAGGGGCTTTGCAGAGTTAGGGGAAGAAAAGTGCTGCATTTTGGGGGCAGTTTTGGACAAAAAACATTTTTAATCAATTGAGGGAGGTGGGTCTGGTGGCTGTAGAGGTCTTCTGGGGGATGCAGCACTTTGCCCACCCCTGAGCTAACTGTGTGTTAGCCAGTTGGTGAGTGAGCAGGAACTAAATTTATCTGGGCAAAGACCAGTATTTATTATAATAAATAAGTGCAGCTACTGAAGTTCATTCTTTTGAAAACGCAGTTCATAGCTTTAATTTGTTAGAAAGCAACAGTGACATATTTTATATGCAAATTGAAGCATGGTCTTCAGAAGTTTTTCTTTAAATGTAGTTAATTTAAAGCATGCAGTACCATAGAAAAATGTAGTCAAATTTTTGAGTAGTTGTTACAGAATAGATCTATAAATGTATATTCTTTATGACACACTTTTCTTTGTATCATAGGGTCCTTCTCCAAAGCCTAACATAATTATAGCAGGAGCTGCCACAGTAAGTTGTTCTTGTTCTAGCCACTATAATAAAAAAGTGACAGTGTGGACAGAAAGCTTCTATTTCGGGTCCTTCAAATTCCGTATTCTCTGTTTCTATTACCAGTCTCCCTTAACTTCCTTATTTTAACATCACAGGGAACTAAAGTGTTACTAGACAGGATGTAAATATGGTTAATATAGTTAAATATAAACCAGTAATGTTCCTTACTTTTATCTTGTAACTGACCAATCTGAATTTCCCTCCACATAACTTTTCCTCTCCTTTTCTGCATTACTGCTGATCCTAGAACAGGATTTAGTTAATGGTGTAGATGGGCAGGAAGGAGCAGCCAGTTGCTGCCTCAGTTCCAGATGGACTGCGGAAAAAAGCGGAAAACATCCACTCCTTTTTGGGCCACCTAAGGTGGCCACCGTGGAGGTTTCAACACAGTTTGGGGGCATGTATCATCTAATTGCCACAACCCAAACCATGCAAAAGATGCCTTTTTTGCCCCTCTGTTTCAGGCCAATGTTATCTCCTGATAGAATTAAAGTTTACATGGGCTGATCCCTAAAGACATTGCTATGTGCTACATTTATCATTTGACATTTCAAGAAAGGTGACAAAAGGGGAGTAGATTATGTTTGGGCGCAGTGATAGTATTATGTGTTATATTGATAATATTTTAAATAGTCATTGTATTTTGAGAAACAAGTCAGTCACTTGTACTGTTGTGCAATATCTTACACTATTACTTTCTGTGTTTATTGCATTCATATCCTTATACATTTATCTGCTTCAGCTGTTCTTTTTATTTGATTTATTTTGATTTATTTTAAGTATATATTAATTACTTTTCAATCAGTAATTCTCAATATTTCTGAAACAGCAGTTATGATTTGTATATAAACAATTAACCATTCTGATTATATTTATTACAAGTCTAATTGCTGATGTTTCCCTTTTGACATTCTTTTGATAGTGGTCTATCAAAATTCACAATGGTAGCAATGAAGCACTCACACAGTATAAAATCAATATCACATCCATTGCACCTCTCCTGGAAAATCTGGCAAAGACAAGCAGTGTCTACTGGGTCTTACAAGGTAAAATAATGTACAAGACAATGCTTTGCTATGGAACATGATGCATAATTTAATTAGTTGAGCATATGCCAGTAAGTCATGCTTGCAGCTCCAGTCTGAAACTGAATTTTGTACCACCTTTTTGTCCTTGGATAAATTCCATAAATAGCTGTGGAAGTTTGCCTTGAATTGTGTCTGAAATCAATGATTACCACGCCATTTCTCACTTTTTTGGGAAAATACATTCCTTAACTGGAGAGGAAATTGTTTCTGGTAATAATAGAACAAATATTGCACAAAACACCTCCTTGAGAGGAGATTGGCTGCAGCAGATCACCTGTCTGGAAATCAGACTGAAGTTTTTCTGTTGTCAGTGGATCTGCTCATGAGAAAACATAAAATGCCAAGTGAAGGGAGAGGCTACAGGGCTAGGACTGTTTCCTTCATTATTAGATCTGCTGGATGGGATGGATAGCTTGTCTTTCCTCCTTGTAAGTAATTTTGTGGCATTAGCATTTTCTAAACTGGAAACAGTCATGTCGGGGGGGGGGGGTTGTGGGTTTTTCAGGCTATGTGGCTGTGTTCTGGAAGAGTTTATTCCTGATGTTTCGCCAGCATCTTCAGAGAATGGTGGCATGGAAGTGAATGAGATATATTTACTGTGTGACCCTTGGCTGAGAGGAAGTGATTTACATGTTAATCTGTGTATTGGTCTGTTGAAAGGCCTCAGGGTGTCTTATATAATTAGTGATCCATTGTGTGCTGGGAAACCCCTTGACCCTGGGTGGGTTTCATTTACATCTGCTGGGTCTTGATTTTGGTTTTTTCAGGAATGGTAGCCAAACTTTATTTATTTTAAGGGTTTCTTCTTTCCTGTTAAAGTTATCTAGATGTTTGTGGATTTCAGTGGCTTCCCTGTGCATTCTGACATGATAGTTGTTGACATGGTCCAGAATTTCAGTGTTTTCAAATAGCATTTTATGCCCAGGATGGTTTATAATGTGTTCTGCTACTGGTGATTTTTCTGGCTGACCCAGTCTGCAGTGTCTCTCATGTGCCTTGATTCATGTTTGGACACAGCCTTTGGTGGTCCCTATGTAGACTCGTGCACAGCTTCATAGAATGCGATAAAGTCCTGCGACTGTGAGAGGCTCTCTCCTGTCCTTCACTGAGCGTAGCATTTGCTAGATTTTCTTAGTTGGTTTGTAGATCATTTGGAGGTTGTCTTTCCTCACCAGTTTTCCTATTCTGTCTGTGACTCCTTTGATGTATGGTAAAAATACCTTCCCTTTGGGTGGTTGTTTGTCTTTACTCCTATGGGTTTTTCTGGGTCTGGCAGCCCTTTGGATGTCTGAGCTGGAGTAACCATTAGCCTGTAGAGCCCAGTCTAGGTGCTTCAATTCATCTTCCAGGAAGTGGGGTTCACAGATCCTATTTGCCCAGCCCACCAGTGTTTTTATTGTGCTGCTTTTTTGTCCTGAGTGATGGTTGGATTTATTGTGTAGATATCTGTCCGTGTGTGTAGGTTTTCTGTATACTGTGTGACCTATATATTCCTGTATACAGGAATAAACCCTTTCAGAACACTGCCACATAGCCCGAAAAACCCACAAAAAAACTATGGATACCGGCCGTGAAAGCTTTCGACTTCACATTGGTCATGTCAGGCTTATTCCAGTGGATCACTTTATAGATGAGATCATTACATCCTAGAGATTGACTCTTTAGTTACTGTTTTGCTTTTTAAAAAGAACAGTATTCTTTTCAATGCAGATCCAGTTTATGAAGAGATGTTGAGTGAAAGCAGAAAGATGATCACTAATGAAAAAATAGATGCCTACAATGAAGCAGCAATCAGTATTTTGAACAGCAGCTCCAAAAATTCAAAAGCTAAAGTAAAAGTTTTTAGTGCATCAAGACTGATAGCTGAAGAAACCATAATTCAGTCTTCAGATGGCTTACATCTTCCTGAATCAAGCAGAGAAACAGTGAGTAGTATTTTTGAACACAGTCTACAGAATTAATAATGATGAACTAGAAATGTAAAACATAAAGGTCCATGAACTTTGTTTCTTTTTGTTAGATGTTATCTCCAAGCTTACCTTCAAATCTGCAAAATCAATGTTAGGCTACACTGGGCAGGGGGGGGGGGTGTTACATGATAAAGCTGTCTTGCACTTGAATGTAATTCTAATGGCATACAAAAAAATTGGAATTACTGATTGACAGATTATTCAGTTTAATGGTGTTTCTGATGAAATAGATTTCAAACTCTGCATATGATCCTTTTGAACATTATACTTTATCCAAGTACAAAAGAGCAAGTACTGTACAGCAGTTAGTAATCTGAACTGAAATCCCTCCTTGAATTGTCAACTCATCCCTTAACTCATTGAGTTAGCTATATTCAAGCTTCTGGTTGTCATTTTCCTTGGCACATCTTTACTATTAGGATGGAATTATCATGCAGGGCTGATTGTATGCTAATATGTGGAACAATTTTGAACAGCTATAGGGAAGACACTGTAAACCATGTTACAAATCTGCTTGGTATAATTATGAAGTACAGTCACTCCTTCACATTCATGGGTTTCAGATTCCTGTTTTTGACTATTTGCAACTTTGTAGCTGCTGCTTATCAAGAACGACCTCTTCACTCCTCCCAGCCAGTCAAAAGAAGCACATTTCCAAACTCCTTTCACTTTCAATCTGATATTAGCACTCTGATCACCATGAAGAATCCTCCTTCTCCCTCCTCCCTTCCAGCCAGGCAAAAGCAACACTCTCCCCTCCCTACTTTGCCAGACTTAGCATCCCCCACATTTCGAAACTCCAGATTGAAAGTGGAAGAAATTGGATCCTTTGTGGTGATCAGTCTCCTAATATCAGATTGAAAGTGGAAGGAGTTTGGAAATGTGGGAGATGCTAAGCCTGGCAAAGTGCGGAGGAGAGGGTGTTGCTTTTGCTTTTCTAAGGGAGAGTGAGGAAGGGGGAGAATGTGAATCCTTCATGATGATCAGTCTGTTAAGGTCAGATTGAAAGTGGAAGGAGTTTGGAGATGTGGCTGAGATGTGGCAAGGTTGCAAAGGGAGTTATGGGTGTTGCTCTTGGTGGGAGAGGACTCTGTATCATTCCTGTCTGGATGGGGCTAACATATTCATGGTGTGTTTTTTTTCACTTTCGTAAGGGTCCTCTACCCCTAACTCTTGCAAATGTGAAGGGTGATTGTAATTGTTACACTGTGCATGACTCCGAAAGGAATTTATAGGTGGGGAAGGAGGACAAGTGAAAACAAGAATGAATATGTAGCTTGCTTGCTGTTGTCCACATTGAAGAATGGATGCTAGCAGTATCACTTGTATCCCAAATATTAAGGAGCAAAGTAAATGAAAACTTAAGAGATCAGTGTCTGGAATTGCCACAGTCCTTTAAAAAATTGGTTAAATTGTGCAAGATTTGATCATAGGCCTTTCGATAGCTTGTCTAGTTTAGTGCTAGGAGGTCAGAATTATGTTTCAAAAGACCAAACATGGACATCAAGAGGCAAACTAAATTCTCACTCTTCTTAATTGAGATATTAAGAGATCAGTAATTGATTCTTGCATGGCTTGATGATTTATTTCTATTTAGAAAAGAAGAAAAAGATATAGAAAGTAAGAAACAATTTTTCCAATTTCTTCTTTAGTCCAACTGTAAGATGAGCAAAATTAAGATGTCTCTTGATACCCATTTTTTAGTTATTTTTAAAATATTTTAACTATTGAGAATGTTTTGTTGAATGTGTTTTTAAAGAAGAAATCAAAATAAAGCTTCTCATTTGTTTACATACTGTATATACTCATGTATAAGTCTAGATGTTTAGGTTAAAAATTGACACACACACACACCCAAAAAATCTGAGTTGACTTATCCACGGGTAAATGTAAATTAACTATTATTTAAAAGAAGGAGCTATCCCCTGGTGAAAAGCAAGAGTATAATCTGTCCTGGAAGCATTGGCCCCTCTACTTTTTCATCCGTCCAGGCTTAAGAGTGAGCACAAAGAGTTATGTCTGCTGGAATTTTGTAAGTTCTTTGACATCGTTTTGCTTTGCTTCATCCTTTAGATACCTTGTTACATGACCCTAAGTTTTACCCTTGACATATCTATGGGTAATATAAAAATCCATAATTTTGGCCCCAAAACGTGCCCTTGATTTATACATGAGGTCAACTTATAGTTGAGTATATACAGTAAATATTATGTACAAGTTCAAAATCTCACTGACTAGATTTATGTTTTTCTTCAGAGTGCAATGATTCTCATAAACATCCACTGCAACAACATTGTGAAGCCAATTGATGGTTCATGCTGCCAGCCTCGGCCTCCCCTCACTTTGATTCAAAAGCTAGCTTTCTGCTTTTTTGCTTCATCTGTAATTGGATATTTAATTCTGGTTCTGATTCGTCGTAACCATCACAGGAAGAACAAGCCATGCACTGATATGGAAAGTGGAGAGGAGAAAAAAACAGCCACTAATAGCCCAGCAGTTTCTATCCTAGAGACACTTCTACAATGCTTATGCAAACTTGGTTTGATTATGGGTTACTTCTACATGTGTGACAGAGCAAATTTGTTCATGAAAGAAAACAAGTTTTACACACATTCATCCTTCTTCATACCAATCATTTACATTCTGGTGTTAGGGATATTTTATACTGAAAATACTAAAGAGGTAAGCTGGTTTTCTTTTTTGCAGTTGTTTCTTAATTAAAGGTCATAGTTAAACAGAATATGAATAATACAAACACTAAAGTCAAATCTTTTCAGCGGCCTGTATTTTGTTTCTCTTTTTGCTGTTGTTTAGAGATACTGTAACATGCTTTTTGCAAAATGACCAAAGAGAAGACTAGGGTTGAGCTTTATACACACTTACTTGGGAATAAGCCCCATTGAACCCAATGGGACTTGCTTCAGAGTAAGCATGCTGAAGATTACCCTGTAAATGAACAAAAGCAGCACAACTAAAAAAACACAGTGCATTGAAGATAGGTGAGTTATTGTAGATGTTGTATTGACTGACAGCACTTCCTCATTCTGTGGCCCTGAACCAGAGAGCGACCCAAAGCCAGAGATAGACCTAGGCATCTCTCTTCCCATACCCCAGGGTAGCTTTTCCATCTGAAACTACTGGAATTACCTTTCCTAAGTTTAAAAAACAGCCTGACAAACAGTATACGATGCTGTTGTCAGGTGGAAAGTACACATGACTCACTGTATTTTCCTTTTTACAGGTTAGCATTTAGAAAAGTTACTTTTTTGACTTTAACTGCCATCTTGGCTTGTGTTGTAGTTCAGAAAAGTAACTGATCCAAGCCCTAGTGCCATCTGTATCTGGTGATTCTAAATATTTATGAATTACTCATGATAACTCCTATTGCCATGAGAATATAGTAATTTCAGACCTATTTGCTTTAATTTCATTGTCTGGTAGTTGACTGTTTGTATTTCTAGTAATACCCATGTTCTCATTTTATTTTGCACAGACCAAGGTGTTAAATAGGGAGCAGACAGATGAGTGGAAAGGGTGGATGCAGCTTGTCATTTTGATTTATCATATCTCTGGAGCAAGCACTGTAAGTGTGTTTCACAGGTTTAACATATGTTTTTGCAATTTAAGATTGAAATAAAAGTTAATAGTTTCCTCATTTTTAGCATCCAGAGTTTAAGGTTTATTTTGAAAAATACATTTTCCCCAAAAAGTAACAACTTCTTAGAGATAATGTTGGTTTTCTTTCATGTATTTAATGACTCTTCTTTAGACTTCTTAACTGCTATCATCAACTGTGACTTATGGTGACCCTGTGAATGAGCAGCCTCCAAGTCACCCTATCAAGAACAGCCGTGCTCAGGTTTTGCAGAATCAGGGCCATGGCTTCCTTGATTGAATACTGCATATCCATCTGTAATGCAGTCTTCTGCTTTTCTTACAACATTCTACCTTACCAAACATTATTATTTTTTCTAGAAAATCAAGGCTTACTAAGCCTTAATTTTCTGGTTCTCAAACAAGAATGAGCCCAGTTGTGAGAGAAGGTATGGAACCACTCTTGGGTGGTGGGATTTGAGCTAGCAGTTCTAACACAAGTGAAGACATGCTTTCAGTACAGTGGGCCCTTGGTATCCATTGTGGTTTGGCTCCAGGATCCTCAGTGGATACCAAAATCTGTGGCTGCTGAAGACCTATTATATACAGTGGCATGGTAAAATGATGTCCCTTACATAAAATGACAAAATCAAGGTTTGTTTGTTTTTTTGAATGTATATATAGTTTGAATATTTTCAAGCCATGGATGCCTGAATCCATGGATATGGATTTCTGACAGTGTTATTTAAAATAGATTTTGGTCCTTCTTTCAGGAACATCTTAGCTGAATTGGATTGTGGTTACTCCCCTCCCCTATTTGCTTGCTGTCCCTGTCAGAATTGGGAAGGTCGTCTTGTTTTTAATTACAATTAATTCCATAATTTTGAGAGCTAGATATATCTATTCTATTATAAAGCCATTATGCCTTTTCCCGCAGTGCCACATTAAGCTACATGCACATAATAATAATAATAATAATAATAATTATTATTATTATTATTATTATTATTATTATTTTATTTCTAACCCGCCTCTCTGCTAAGCAACCGGGGCGGCGTACAACAAGCTAAAACAATACAAGAGTAAAACACATCGATCAAGTTACTCCCCCTAACCCTCCCACCCCTTAAAAATAAATTAAACTAAGATAGTATTAAAAACGGCAGAATAACAAAAACATCAAATAATAAAATCATAAAACAAAATAACAGCAAACATAACAGCAAACAGTAGCGGCTAGGGGAGCAGATTGCAAAACCAGACCGTAACTGTGTAAAAGGGAGTCTCCTTGTTTAGCTGTGGGACTGATGCTTGGCTAGTTAGTTGTGAGTTGTGAGTGGATAAAGTAAAGAGGCATGTGAGTTTTTGTTGCTGCTGTTGTTGATTTGCCATCAAGTCGATTTTGACTTATAGTGTACCTATGAATGAGAGACTTTTAGGAGCCCTAGTGAGTTTTAAAGTCTTAATAATAAATGTGATTAATAATCTTAATAATGTGATAATGTGTATTCTCATGTATAAATCAAAATCAAAGTTTATCCAACAACAACAAAAAAACACCTAAGTCGGCTTAACCAGGGTCATTGTAAGTACTGTACTTTAACTCTCTCATTCATAGATATAGATATAGGGAAACCATCCCCTGGTGAAAGGCAAGAGAGTAGTCTGTTCTGGAAGGACTGACTTCCCTCTCTTCTCTCCTCCATCCGGCCTTTAGTGTGAGCACAAGGTTATGCCTTCTGGATGTTTATAAATTCTTTGGTGGTGTTTTCCTTTGCTTCATCATTTAGATCCTTCGTTACATACCCCTAATTTTTACCCTTGATATATCCATAGGTCATATCAAAATCCATAATTTTGGGCCCCAAACCTTTCATCAGCTTGTACATAAGATCAACTTATAGTCAAGTATATACAGTATTTTTAAGAAACAGAATGGGGAAATGAGATTTTCCACTAAGTTGGATTTGAGTCTTTGATTACTTAAATTTTGATTACTTGATTTTTTAAAAAGTAATTTGCATTTTTATTTATAGTTTCTGCCAGTCTACATGCACATCCGTGTGTTGGTTGCTGCGTATCTTTTCCAAACAGGCTACGGGCATTTCTCATACTTCTGGATTAAAGGAGATTTTGGCATTTATAGAGTGTGTCAGGTAAGAAGTAAATTAACTTTTTAAAAAAAAATTATTAAAACAGTACAAAAAATGAAAATTTGAGAAGTTACAATATAACCATAGCTAGGTAGTCATAAAGCCATCAGTTTGATGCTTTTGTGGAAGTAATTAATTCATTGAGGAAAGTTAAAAAAAATTATGACTACAATATATGCCTTTAAGCGGATAGGTCAGATCAGGAAACAACTTCATTCTATAAGTTTAAATGTTGAAGATGGTGGTGGAGGAGGATGTTCTAATGAATTAACAAAAGTCAAAAGGGAAAACGTCTCCTCAAAGAGGAGTATGACATGAAGTAGAGCTGTTAAAAAATAGTAGTAAATCAACTTATTTATAATAAGGACAATTGCTAACTCCTTACTTTCCCTATTGTCACTGAGTATTGTTGGGTCATTCCCTTTTCAGTTTTTAAGAGACAAATGTCACAATAGATCTTGAGAGTGGGCAAAGGATTATACCTTTCTCTCTGGAGTCTGTTGTCCTAGGAGAGGTTTCAGTTTTGGTCTAAACCCAGATTTACCATTTTTAAACAGAGTGTTAGCAACCCCCCTAAAGTTATCTACATTCCGTTTCCTTTTCCATTTTCCCTTGCTTAGCTTAGAATCTGTTTGGGTCTAAGTAGAGACCAGAGAGAGAATGAGGGGCGATATGATTTTGCTCAGCGTGTTTGTTTGTTTTTTGTTAGCATTTTTTAAAATTTTATGTACTGAAGGTGCACCGTATCTCCCCTGCTAGAGCCCTCAGATCATCAGGAGAAGGCTTTTTCTTGGTCCCGCCACCATCACAGGCTCGAGTGGTGAGGACACGAGAGAGAGACCTCTCAGTGGCTGTTCCCACCCTCTGAAACTGCCACGGGAGGCTAGGCTGGCCTCTCTGCTGGCCTTTTGC
Organism: Phrynosoma blainvillii; assembly: GCA_026167975.1. NCBI lineage: Eukaryota > Metazoa > Chordata > Lepidosauria > Squamata > Phrynosomatidae > Phrynosoma > Phrynosoma blainvillii. The sequence continues at coordinate 34,984,334 of JANUYF010000005.1, forward strand.
TGGCAAGTAAAAACATTTTTATTCAGGCAGGCTTTTTAAAATCATGACAGGGTGATTTTTATATGGGGTAGGTGTTTGAGATCATGTGTTTTAACTTATATCCATTTAATCTATAATGTTAATTGTTTTTTTTTTTAAAAAAAATTAAAGTGTTTTTATCTTGTAAGCTGCCTTGAGTCCCTTTTGCTTACACTAAAATGTGCATATAAAAAAACCTTTTCTGTTCCTCATGGTTAATGAAGAAATACTTCTCTTGTCCAATACTTAACAGGTTTTATTTCGACTGAACTTCCTGGTTGTGGTGTTGTGCATCGTGATGGATCGGCCTTACCAGTTCTATTACTTTGTACCTCTAGTCTCTGTCTGGTTTATGATCATATATGTTACTTTAGCTCTGTGGCCTCAGATAGTCCAGAAGAAAGCCAATGGTAAGAATGTACTTCCATTTGCAAGAAATTGTTATATTAAATTAAATTTTATGATTCACATTATCACTGTGATGTATTATGCGTGGAACACTCAGTAGTTAATCAGATCATTCCTCTGTCAGATGATGATGATGATAACAATGACATTCTATCTATGCAAATCACAACTTAAGAAATGTAGAAAGGAAATATGGGTTTCCGAGGACAAAATAGTCATTTCTGAGAAGGGAAAGCGACTGATGCATGCAGGGGTATTGCCTTTAATTTTGCACATTTTCTCAGCCATCCCCGCACCCCAATACTGATGCAGTTTTTAGTGAATTGGTTTTACTTGACAGTACTTCTTCACTGAAAAATGGGGATCACTAGAGAAGATGAAACCTATTAGATTTGGCTATGTGATTTCAGTGAGGATAAATAAAGCTGTTGCTCTGAATGGATTGGGAGGGGGAAAGGAATGCCTCCCAGTCCCTTTTCACTGCAGTGCTGCCAAGTGAGACTTCTACTTCAGCTTTGTTGAAGTAGCATGTGGGTATTGCACATGAATGAATATCCCATTGAAATAATTGTGTTGCAGATAAACCGTATCTATGGCCTTATTTTCAGTGGATGTTTATCTAAATGTTCATTCCAATTGTGTTACAACTGGTTGATTTCAGAGACATAACTGCATTACTCTGAAATGTCAATATGCAAAGGGATCTTATAGTACCTAAGAGACTAAATGAGCAAAGAAAACTAAGCATAAGCTTTCATAGACTTAATTTCTTCCTCAGATGTATGGAGATGTATGCCTCCATGCATCTAAAGCAGTGACCAAGGGGCAAAACAGACGGGCCCGAAGGAGTGGCTTTCTGCCGCCCCTTTGATCACCTGTCAATCAACTGCACGCTATGCCCCCAACCTGGCACAAAAAGAAGCAGCAGAAAGCCACTCCTTTTTGTGCCAGGAAAAAGGTGCCTTTGCCACCACGGTGAAGGCTTTTTAGCATTTCTGCGGTGTGGCACATGTAAATGCCGCACCACAGAAACACTGTAAAGCCGATGCACATGCGGTCAGCCATGTGGATTCCTGGGGCGTGCTGCTGTCTGAACACGACGCCCCAGCACACCAGGAAGCTGGCTCTTACTGCCAGTCTGGCCCCATGTCTACGAAAGCTAATGCTACAAATTCTTATACTAGTTGGTTCTACACCTGGACAAGGGGTGTCTCAATTACCATTTTTCTCTTCCCCCTAGACAACTGTCCCATTGTGAATATTTTCCCCTATTGCAAAGGATTGCTAAAATCTCTGAAAACAAGGGGTAGTGTTTTCATGGGTTGGGAATGTTCACCAAATGGTCTCCATGCTTTAGTTTAGTTCAACACAGATTTTAAAGTGATTGGCTTGTCTCTTGTACAGCATAATACTAGTGTATCACTTATTAAAGTAGCAGTAAAACCTCGACTTTATTGTTGTTTTTTCCCCACAGGCAATTGTTTCTGGCACTTTGGTTTACTGCTGAAACTAGTTTTCCTGTTCATCTGTATATATTTTCTTGCCTATTCTCAGGTTTGTATTGTACTTTTTGTTGTATTGTGGTATAGAAACAGAATCCAAATAATCCAACTTTATCTTGATATTTAAAAAATCAAACATTTTTGTTCTGTGGGACAGTGATGGTAATATCATGTGCTTCTATAAGGAATAGGCTGTTGTCTGTTCAAAACAACTGACAGGCTTTTAGCTGTGTGTTAAATTCATTAACTGTGTCCCTAGAAATGGGTGTTGGAATGTGTGGGTTCATCCAGAGGCCTGCGGGTGGAACATCTACTTTCAGAAAGAACATCAGCCTATACTTGTATCCAAAACTGATAGTTTTGTTTTGGGAAAAGGGTGTTTTTCTTTGTTTGTTTGTTTGTTTGTTTGTTTGTTTAAGTATTCCTTTATCCTTGGTAGACTTGGTGTCTAAATCCCGGGCACCAAAACCTTTCTAGTGAAGAAAGAAGTAAAGAACTGTTTTAAAAATATTTGGACTTTATAGCAGTATGATAAAGAGTAATTAGAACAATAGGATTTCCTTCTGTTGTGTTTTGTTGTTGACATTAAACTATATTTTTTAATCAATCAAAGCCAAATTATTCGTGCATTTTGATATTTCACCAGGAAGAAATTAAAAACACAAACATTCCAAAAAGTTTGGATTTCATGTTCAGGAAAATACAGGTGTGTCTCTTTGTAGAGAAACATTATGAAGCTTTCAGAACAGAAACTCTCTGGCCCTAGTCTAATACAGCAGTGCTAAGAAAAGATACTTTTTAAGCTACAGTTTCCAAATTTTAGCACCCAACTTGGGAGTTGTAGCCTGTGTCTAAACTCTGTAATAAAGTTCATGCCCAGCAACTTGGTAAAATACATTGAAATAACACTCATCAGTTGCCTTGAGGGTTAGCTTTTAAAAATCCAATAAATAAGATTCCCATTATACTCAGGCTGGGGGATCTCATGTATGCCATCCATTTGAATATGTGTTTTATTGTACAGTTATAATTTAAAAAGACACACCTCACAGCTGGATATGGAAATATATTTTGTATATATGTATCACCCACTGTTTTTTTTTTATTATTATTATTATTATTATTATTATTAAAGTTTATTTATAAAGCGCTGTCAATGTACACAGTGCTGTACAAAGAGACAGTCAAAGCATAAAATAGAAATAAAAACCTGCCAAAGGTGTACAATCTAAAAATACAAAACAATAGGTAAAATAATAAAAGTTAATTAAAAGCAAGGAGCAATTACAACAATTAAACAACAACATCCACTGTCTGCCCAAATAACAGAAAGAGTAAATGTATATTAGACAGTGCCTGGGAATGCCTCCCTGAACAGGGTGGTCTTTAACTCAGATTTAAAAGTAGACAAAGAAGTAATGACCCGTGTTTGAAGGGGAAAAAGGTTCCAGGAGTGAGGGGCGGCAAGCGAGAAGGGGTGAATTCGGGATGGGGCAGTGGAAATCCTAGGTTGGGACAGCAGGCCTTGAGTACTAGAATGGAGGGTACGGGTGGGAATGTAAGGAGAAGGAAGCTCAGATAGGTAAAGGGGGGCTAGCCCATGCAGGGTTTTGAAAGTTAGCAACCGAAGCTTATATTGAATACGGAAGGGAAAAGGGAGCCAGTGAAGAGAAGATAGCAAAGGGGAAACATGGTCAAAGCGGCGAGCGGAAGTAATGAGGCGAGCGGCTGAATGTTGGACAGAAATTAAAGGGCCTAGATGAGAGAGGGGAAGCCCAGCTAGAAGGAGATTACAATAGTCTAATCGAGAGACCACCAAAGCGTGGACCAGAGTCTTGGCAGTGGAGGCCGAAAGAAAAGGACGGATTTTGGCAATGTTATAAAGGAAAAATCTGCAGGCTTTGGCTGTGGCCTGGATATGGGGAATAAAAGACAGAGAGGAGTCGAAAATGAAACTGGGGCTGCGGGCTTCCTGGATCGGACGAATAGAAGTATTGTCGACAGAAACAGAGAAAGAGGATTGAAGGGAGGACTTAGGTGGAAAGACAAGAAGCTCCGTTTTGGACATGTTGAGCTTCAAATGCCGATGACGCATCCACAAAGAAACAGCTGAGAGACATGAAGAAACTTGCTGTTCAAGCCCTCGAGAGAGATCAGGGGTGGAAAGATACAGTTGAGTGTCATCGGCGTACAGTTCAGACTACCATATGTTTCATTTTAATCTCCCATCACAAAATATATGGAATATATGGCCTGAGGTTCAGCATTAAATAGCTCATGAATAAGATAATAGTTTTCACAAACAGCTGTAGCATGGATTAACTTGCAGAATGCACTTTCCCCATTTGAATACTTGCAGGAATGCCAACTTTTATTCTGGCAGAATTAAAGATTGTCATTAACTGAAGCTAATCAAAAACTTTGAGATTAAGGAAGTTTTATAATATGTTTCTGAAACTTTTGTTGCTTCTGTTTGGCTCACACTGTTCAGATGTGTTTTTTTTTAAAAAAATTCAGCAGTCTCAATGATAAAAAGCGTGGGTTCAGAGATGTAATGTGAAGCAGCGGAAGGTTCAGCAACAAAACATAAAACCTCTAAACAATATTTTGTGTCAACTTTAGTTGTTTTAGCTTTCTTGGAATAAAGCTAAATAGTTCTGTGATCCTGAACACAGAGAGCATTTTTATATAGATAATCCACAATTTTTCTTCATGGTCTCTGTGTACCTCATATGGCTTCTGCCTCTGGGCAGAACCTCACTCAGAACATTCTAGAACTGAGAGAATTCATGCTCAAAGCCCTAACGTACACACCCATGCACAGGGCACGGCTTCTGCTATTCCCAATTGTTTTTCTTTGCCACAACAGAAGCATCAGAAGAGCATTCTCTGCTAACTCATACTTCAAGAGTTGAACTCTTGTTATTCCTTGTTATTTTTTGGTTTTTATGCTACTTCATCATGTGATACTGATCACATAAATGATAAGCATTTTCACACACACCTCTGGAAGCTTGGCGCCCAAAATTTCATCTTTAGAAGTGCTCCACTTAGGAGAACAAACATCCATCTTATGATGGAAAATCTCTTCCATTGTGTTTGTCTCAAATAAAGGCACATTATTGACCTGATCTGTTAATCCTTGTACACAGCAGCAGCAGAAGGGAGCAATTTCTTTCTTCACCAAATAAGAAAGGGTGAGATGAGAAGGATTCTCATGAAAGTATAGGCATTTTCTCCTGCTTTTGCAAGTTATGATTTATTGGTGCAAAAAACATCCCTGTGCATTGGCTCATAGGTTTGGGATATTTGGTTCAGATATATGAAGAAATAGTTAAGTTTTACATAATAATCCTATGAATTATTTAGATTCTAAATTAGAGCATTGAAATTGTCTGCTGTAAGAAATGGAATACTTGTCTTAGATGGTCAATTGATGTGATCAAGGATGTTAACATTTTCCTGTTCATTTTTTACAGGGTACATTTGAGAAGATTTTTTCTGTTTGGCCATTGTCTAAATGTTTTGAGTTAGATGGGAGCATCTATGAATGGTGGTTTAGGTGGAAATTGGATCGTTACGTACGTTAATTTCTATTAATTTTCTTTGCTGTGGTTGTCAGTACTATGTAAATTAAAGCAAACTAATTTCAGTTTGTAATGAAAACAGAAAAAATGTTTTTTTAACTGATTTGTAATGAAAACCAAAAAAAATGTGCTAATGAAAAGGGAGCATAGTGCATTGTACCAGGGAGATTGTAAAATCTTGGCCTATCTTGTCTAATTGAGAGTAATGCAATCTAAGAGTAATGTATCTAACCCAAGGAGATTAACTTTCTTTCCTATTGTGCCATATGAAACTGAAAGTTCTTCTCAATCTCTTTAAGAGAGAACTCTCTTAAATTTGGGATGTTGTAAACAAGCATATTTACACCTTATGTGAATTTTATTGTTAAATACATGGTTGCTAAATGCTGAATTTGAGCAATTTTTCCTTTCTCTTGCAGGTTGTTTTTCATGGAATGTTGTTTGCTTTTATTTATCTAACATTTCAGAAGCGGCAAGCTCTCTCAGAGGGAAAAGGAGAACCTCTTTTTTCCAACAAAGTTTCAAATACTTTATTATTTATTTCAGTAGTCTCTTTCTTGGTAAGTTTCCCAAAAGCACTATTCAACTACAGGTATGCCTCAGTTAATGAAGCAGATATGTTCTGGGCATGACTTTTTGGCAGAAAATTTGGTGCTAGAGACAGAAATAACATGGAAAGAATAGGAATAAATTCTTAAACTATGAAAAAGAATGATAGATCAAGATGTTTCTGCAAACATTCATTTTTTTATTCATACATATTATTTATTTATTTATTTATTTATTTATTATATCCCACCTTTTGCCTAAGTAATCAAGGTGGCTTACAAATATAAGATACAGATTAAAAACATACATTACAACAATAACGGTAATACAATACCCCTCCAAATGGAGGGAGGGCCTTCTTCTTTTCTGGCTAGGCCCGATGGAGCCAGCCTGCCTTCTCTCCCTCCTGATGATGAAACAACTAGGTTGGTAAGGCTTTCATAAATAATAACATTTTGAACTTTCAACAGACCACTTAAAAGCTTCTTCCAAAATGCATCCAGAAATGACTTTTTATTTCTCTGGCCTGCACTTTTGTTAAGAATTTCATTTTAGTGGCCAAACGTACAGATCTGTACTTTCTTAACACGTTGGGTTTAGCTAATGGGGGAAGCTTACTTGCTTTTCTCTTTTCTCTGTTCTGCTCTGCACCTATGATCTGTGAAGAATTTTGGAGGCAGCTACTGTAACCTTGCCTGTTGTAGGCAGGCACCCACAGTTAAAGTAGGAACTGCTAGAGTAGAATCCATTCTTTCTCAGCTCAAGCTTTATTGAATAATTTATTACACATACACTGCTGCAAACCAACACCAAAAGTCTGTGTTTCTCCAGCACTCCTTCAACATCCTCTAAATGCCAATGCTGTTAAAATCTTTCCAGCTACATAGAGGAGGAAAAGGGGGTCTGGGCAGATAAAAAATAAAAGACTTTGTAAAAAAAAAAAAAAAAAGAGCTTGTTTGTCAGTGGCTTTGTTAAGTGAGGTATACCTATATTGCGTTTATTAACTACATTATAACTAGTTAGGATGAGATAATTGTCATGAAAACAAGTAGTGAATAGTGCTTACCAATCTATAAGAAGCCAGGCTGTTCACCTTTAGAAATTCAGTGAAGAGTTTTTTTGCCAATTGTACTGAGGTAAAGGCATGCTTATGGAAGCTCTGAAACAAATTGTTTCACCTATTTGAATGAAGAAAAGCATCCCTCTGCCTGCAATTAGAAATACATCCCATCTCAAGAAGTTTATTCTCAAATAATTTTGCACAGGATTATAGCCTAATTATCAATATAAGGCCAGCTTTTCTACTATGATCCATTCAGTAGAATGATTTCATTTCTAATCTTGTAAAATAATTGTCTTATTTGGCTCAAATCTGCTTTTTATGTGTTTTAGACCTACTCTATCTGGGCAAGTAGCTGTAAAAACAAAGCTGAATGCAATGAAATGCATCCGTCTGTTTCAGTTGTACAGGTAATGATGTTTCTTTTCTTTCTTATAGTTTCTTTTGGATTTTCCACACAGTTTACAGTAAATAAGATGTAACTGCTAAAGCTCAGAAAACAACAAACAAATCTAGCCTTCATAAATTATGATAGAGCAGACTTTAAAAATTTTGCAGCAACATGTGAGTTTTAATGGCCCAGCTTAGTACACATTATTATATACCAGGGGCGGCAACCTACGGCCCATGGGCCAGACCTGGCCCGCCAAGGCCTTGGAACCGGCCTGTGGCCAGTCCTGCCGCCGTGTGCACCCGCGCCGTGCGCGACATGCCATTTTCTTTCCAAAATGGCGCTCATGCATGCATGCACACGATGGCGGGTGCCATTTAGCATTCCAAAATGGCACCCGCTGTAGTGCACATGCATGCACTCACACAGGTGCCATTTTGGAAAGAAAAATGGCGCTCACGCATGTTCATGATGGTGGGCGCCATTTTGGAACGCCAAACGGCACTGGCGTCGTGAGCATACACATGGCAGTGCCGCCGTTTGGCCTTCCAAAACGGCGCCCGCCGCACGGCGCCATCCAAAATGGCACACCATGCTCGCGTACGCAAGCACACCACAGCAGGCACTGTTTTGGAAGGCGAAACGGTGCCTGTCACTGTGTGCATACGTGCGTGAGCGCACCATGGTGGTGGGAGTGCACATGCACGCGCACCACCGCAGCCCGGGGGGCATCGGGACGGGGACCAGCCCCACCCCCAAAAAAGTTGCCGGCCCCTGTTATATACTACTATGATAGTTTCCCCTGTCGTACAGTAAGTATGCTCATTGCATACGGCTGAGGTGTAGGCAGTATGATTGTTTTGCACTAGAGTTCACAGATGCAGTGGAGTCCTTCTCAAGGCTATCGTTACCATATTGGAGGCAGAGTGTTTTGTCATTACAACATACAGTACTTTGGGGTTTTTTATATAGAGCTAGGTGACATCCATTTACTAAGATGAAAAAAGCTAGTTTTACTGCCCAAAATTTCTTACAGGAAAGCATTTTTCCCCCTTTCTCCCACAAATGCATGATCATTTGCATCATGACAGCTGCCATCCAAGATATGTGAACATCTGAGTTTCCTGCAGCTGTTTACTCAAACTTTGTGTTCCATTTAGGTTCCATCTCTATGAGATCAAATAGCCTTGGCTGTGTTTGTTTGTTTGTTAATGATATTCATATGTTGCCCCAAAATAAATTTCTCATTGTCTCTTGCAATGCACAAACATAAAAATAATTTAAATGCCAAATAGAACATAAAATCAAGAGTTGTTCACTATCACCTCTCCCTTCTTCCATATAGTTGTGAGGAGATTGAAAGCATCCAACTTAACTGCTGCTTGTTATGTCCAAATTTTGATGTGTGATTTGTTTTAACTAAGATTTGTTGAAACTGGTTTTATTTTGGCTAGCTGAATCCTGGGGTGCGTTACCTACAGGCTGCATGTGGGCCTTGGCAGCTGCAGACTTTCAGTTTTTCCTTCTCCCCAATATTTTACTGATCATATGGGTGGCATTGCTCTGAAGTTGGTAGCAGCAGTGAAATGGCTATCTTGGTAAAGATTACATGTGGGTGGATGGAGATTTCAACTCAGCTTCTCTACACATACGCGCACGCACACACACACACTGCGTTCCTTAGATGTTGGCAGTGAATGAGAAGAAGTAAATGTCCTCGTCCGTATGTGCTGGACAGGAGGATAAAGGTGTGATCATGCACTGAGATGTTAAGAGAAAAATGAGTAGTCCAGTGGTTCCCAAACCGTGTTCTTTAAGGGATTTTAGACTTCAGCTCCCAGAATCCCAGACTGTTGGCCAACATGGCTGAGGCTTCTGAGAGCTATAGTCCAAAATTTCTTAAAGGGCACAGTTTGGGGACCTTTGGTACAAACTAATCCTAATTTTCAAAGTCAAAAAAATCTAGGGAAAAGTAAAATGAATGAAAAAACTCAATTTTATTAAGAACAAAATAGAGAAAAAGGTGATAAATAAAAAGTGAGTTAAAAATGTTGCCAAATTGTATAGGCAAATAAAAATCAAGGTTCTATATGCAAAAGCCGAATTAAAATAACACTCAAATGCACAACTCCAAATAGGAGGAATGACAGTGCAAGCCCAATGTAGGACCAAAAGTATTGCCAATCTATTTAGGCAGATAAAAAACCAAACATTCACAAACTGTAAATTAAATAAATACTCAAAATACAGATAAGAAGGATAACAATATAAGCCCAATTCTGGACCATGAATTAATACTCAAGCCTTATGCATATAGCCGATAAGTATTAGGCTGGAAAACTATAACTCCCACCCAATGAACAAATTGTGGGGAGATGTTTAACATACAGAGTATACAAAGAATGAAGTATTCAACATCTCCAAAAATGCAAATGGGAGGGATAACAATACAAGCCCCATACAAGACCAAAAGTATTGCTAATCTATTTAGGCAGTTAAAAATCAAAGGTTCAAAAATTGTAAAATTAAAATTAATACTCAAAATACAAATGAGAGAGATAACAAATGGAAACCCAATTCCGGTCCATAGATTAATAATCAAGCCTTATGCATATATCCAATAAGTACTAGGCTGAGAAACTATAAATCCCACCCAATAAACAAAATGTAAGGAGATGTTTAACATACAAAATATATACAAGATAAAGTATTCAGTATCTCCAGAAATGCAAATGGGAAGGATAACAGTGCAAGCCCAATACAAGACCAAACACGTTTCGACACTAGGTCTTCTTCAGTGGTCAAAAATGCTGAAGGAAGAAAAAGAGATTGGTGATATCAATAATTTGTCAAATAAATATGAAGGCCATATTATGGGTAAATAATATTACATGTATACCTGTTGTAACAGCATACAAGGAATAACAATGTATGTAAGCACATCCAGCAAGAGTAAGTATATGATTATTCAGTATAAACCTAGAGGGATACATAAAACAAAATTATAGTATAAAGCCAATTCTCATTTATAATAAAAAGAATATTAAGGGAGAAAAAAAGGATATATCCTTACTTACTATTCTCTGGATGTACCACAGCAAAATAAGGCTCAATTAGTTGTTCAGAATGGGGAGCTCTATATCACTCTAGCAATCATAAATCCATAACACCTGTGTTACATATAGAGCTCCCCATTCTGAACAACTAATTGAGCCTTATTTTGCTCAATTGAGTATTAATTCATGGTCCAGAATTGGGCTTATATTGTTATCCTTGTATTTTGAGTATTTATTTAATTTACAGTTTGTGAATGTTTGGTTTTTTATCTGCCTAAATAGATTGGCAATACTTTTGGTCCTACATTGGGCTTGCACTGTCATTCCTCCTATTTGGAGTTGTGCATTTGAGTGTTATTTTAATTCGGCTTTTGCATATAGAACCTTGATTTTTATTTGCCTATACAATTTGGCAACATTTTTAACTCATTTTTAACTCATTTTTTATTTATACCTTTTTCTCTATTTTGTTCTTAATAAAATTGAGTTTTTTCATTCATTTTACTTTTCCCTAGATTTTTTTGCCTTTGAAAATTTTCCTTGTGGTCTAGGGTCACACCTTCCCAGATTTAAGCTAATCATAGTTTGACCCAGTTCAGACATAATATTAAACTGCAATTATGTTGAACCAGGCAGTGGATTCTTAAAATCTCCTCATAAATGTGCAGGAGGAGGGTTACAGCAGATATGAGCCCAGTATAGTCTTGCTCATAAGGCACTAACCTGGTGTTGTTTCTGAGTTTTCTGGATGGTGCTGAGGAGCAATCCACAAATCTTGTGGGTATTCCCTTTGCATCAACTTCAGTGGCTTCATGGATTGCTCCTCTGCACATCAAGAACAACTATTCATAGTGAGCACCAGTACTCATTCAACTGCTAATTATGTAAGCTTTCTTCATTAATAGGCAAGACTTGGGAGTTTTTAAAGAACACTTATATGTGACTAGAATCTTTGTTGGCTCTTACAGCAGATATAAACAAAGGTAGCCATGTTGATTCATGAGGGGAAAAAATCCACAAGCAATTTTTTTTACCAGCTATTTTTTTAAAACTTTATTGTATAAAACATCAATAAACAATCTACAATCAATAGTTCAAGCACATAGTTAACATTACATACCAACTTGCAGTCTTACCATCTTACAATCTTACCATTTTACACATCCTTTTCCCTCAATTATACCTTTCTCTTTTTCTCATTTCTCTCTCCTTCCTTCCACCTCCCCTCTCTTCCTCCTTCCAATTTCTTCTCCTCTCACCTTCCCCTTACATCTCTCTTTCTTATACTCCATTCTTCTACTCATTCAACCCTTCTATCCACATACACCTTCTTCTACCTACTTTCATCCCTTCTTCTACCTTCTATAACCTTTTTAGTCATCTTCACTCCTCTCTTTCACACATGACTCCCTCACAACCAATTTCTTTCCATTATTGAAATCCTTTCATAACCACCTTAGTGCCAAACTAATAATCAATATTTAATAATCTATAATCTGAAATCTTAATACTGATTTAATGATTTAAATCTTCTTTACCACTATCCTTTCTCCCTATCACTTACATTACAATATCATTCTTATACCTTGACCTGAATCCAATAAGCCTACTTATGTATTCTCCATATCAAACTACTGTAACCTCTCTTATAAACTTATCCTTCTTTGCTCTTCTTTGTGACAAAGAGCACAAGCAATTTTTTTTATTCTTTGTATGGTGGGTCCGTGGATTCTTTATCCACAGATTCAACCATCTGCGGTTTGAAAATATTTAAAAATATGTATAAATTCCAAAAAACAAACCTTGATTTTGCCATTTTATATAAGGGCCACCATTTTACTATGCCATTGTATTTACTGGGACTTGAGCACCCACAGATTTTGGTATGCACAGGGTATCCCGGAACCAAACCATAGTGGATACCAAGGACCCACTTTGTGTCTGTGCTGCTTCAGGAACCTTAAGGCAATAGACAGATCTCTGAAATGCCCCCCCCCCTTGTGTTTTTAGGAACCTCTATGCTATCTAAGTGTATTTTGCTAGGTGTAATCTGATACCTTCACATTTACTAGTGATTAATTCAGTTTGAAATCATCATGGGATGTTAGTTTTCTTTTAACATCTCCACTTCTACCCATGTCCACCACTCTAACACAGCCTTATGAAGTGCTCTGGAGAACTTGAAAGCTTTGAAACTTCAGTGGAATTTTGGTCAGTCCAATAAGTGTATTGTCTACCTGGTTTTGGTTTCATTCATAGCTCTTATAGGTAACTTGTTTTGTCCTATTATAATAGTCATGTTACAGAATTCCTCATTATTTTTCACAGAATCTAGGGTTTTGTGTCACACAGTTTGAAGATCAATAGGTTGGCATTCAGGGATACCTATAAAATAAGTCAAATATATTATAGACATCCTTTTTAAAAACATGCAACTTGATTTTGTCTTTCAGATTTTAGCTTTCATTCTTATCAGGAATATACCCGGCTATGTTCGTTCTGTATACAGTTCATTTTTTGCCTGGTTTGGCAGAATTTCCCTTGAGGCAAGTAACATAATTTTGTTCTAAGTTTAAAACATAAAACTTAGAAAATGTACAATAAAACTATGGCTGATTTGTGATCTGTCATTATGTACTACAGGGTATCTTGAATATTCTAAATTGCCATTACAAAAAGGGCAGCAAGACAAAAAAATTGTGTTGTTTTATGAGTATGGTTGCTCTTTTTCCCTGTCAGACAGAAAAACATGTGCGCTGTTCAGCCTTTGTTACATGACGAAGCTCCTTAAACTTCCTTGATAGTGTCAGTGTAACGATAGCTGGAAGCTGCCACTAGTTTTCCTTTATCACCCAAAGTGTGTGATGTAATATCACTCCAGGGCATTAGAGGGGGGGATATGGAATCCTCTATATCCATCCAGCTAAGAATGATGACAACCTTTAGGTTATAAGAAACATGTATGTTTCACCCATTGAGTTAATGAAGTGAAGTCCTTTGTTGTTCAGGATAAGCAATGCCCTTTCACACTGCTATGGCATGTTTTGCGGAAAACATCTGTAATTTTAAGAGAGGGCTCATGGATTAAAGTTGGCCACAATAAACCTATTCCCCCACCTTATTCTTCTTTATTTTCTTTTCCAGCTTTTCATCTGCCAGTACCACATCTGGCTGGCAGCAGATACCAAGGGGATCTTGGTCCTTATTCCAGGAAATCCCATGCTCAACATTATCGTCAGCACTTTTATATTTGTATGTGTGGCACATGAAATTTCTCAGATCACAAATGATCTTGCACAGATTGTTGTCCCAAAAGATAATGCAGTTCTACTGAAAAGGTTGCTATGTGTAGGTTTATTTTTTTCTGGACTTCTCATTTTATCATCAGTTCAAGAACAATCAAGGTAATTTTACACAAATCCCCAAAGTCTCACTTTGGGCTTCCTTTGTGTCTGCCTGCGCCAAAAAATAAATAAATAAAATCAACTGGAATTACACAAAACCCCCACAACCTTTACGAGCGTGGACTACACAAGAAAGATGTCATATGAAGACCATCATGGTAGAAATTTTACTACTTATAGCATGGGGATATCCACCCACTAGAGAAAACAGAAACTGCATGTGAAGAAAATGCATCTTTTCTACAGAGGTGTTATTTCTGTTTACATATCTTTCTAAAAATAAAGATAAAAGTCAAGCAAGTTTAGCTCAAGAGAGACATTTAGAGTTTGTTGCGTCAATTTTGTCTGGAGGCATTATCCATTGTTAAAAATTACTAGCATACTGCAGTGATTGTATTTGTATTTTTAAAGCAAACACTTTTATTGCAAAAAAATAATCCAGCCCCTTGAATTCTCTTAAAAGGAGTTTAATTCCTGTCATTATACAGCTTGCTTACAGAAGTTCATTTACTGTCAGCACTCTATCCATACAAACTGGCTCAGTGTCTACAACTTGTTTTTAAATAGTTCAGCATTGATGTGCATTCAGATTTTTCTTATAAGTAACTGGAGAATTTCTGAAAGTTAGTAGCATGTTTTACTGATTACTGTGTATTAGTTTACTGTAACTAATACATGTCTAGGAACCCCTTCAAGTGCTGAAGGAAAACAGTCATTTTAACAGAAGCATAGGGCTAATTCCAGTTGTTAGTCCCAACTACAGTAAATCAATGGAACTTCCATGAGTGTTTCCTTATCCCCTCCCCATTGAGTCTACTCTAATTGGAACTCAGCTGGATTTCAGCTCTTAACATCCGTGTTTACAACGAATAGCATAGCATTTCAGTGAAGATCATTGTTAGTAATTTTTCTGTGTTTCATAACTGACATGTTTGCATAGCCTTATTTTGATTTTTCTATAACCATGTGGGTTTTTCATCACTATTTCCAGCATATCCAATTATCTCTTTGGCCAGATCCCAGCTGTGTACTTCTGCTGGATGCTGCTGTTTCTGCTAGAATCAGTGACACCCCCCCTTAACTCCCATGCCCCCTAAAAATCTGCTCTGGAGAGCTGGAAAGGCCTACAGAGCAGGCTTTGGGTACCATGGTGGGCTGCACCAAGAGGGTGAGGGAAAGAAGGTTCTGATTCTGCTGGTATTTAATAGGGAAGTACACCCTGGTTCTTTGTATCTTACAATATTAGTGTCATATGTTCATTGAAAACTAAGGGTCTTTAGCCATTCTCCTATCATTTCTCCATTCTGTTTCTCGTGTATCATTGTAGTCACATGATGAGTGAAGTAGCTAGAATACAGTTAAGCCTGTTCCCCACTGATAATAACTGCATATAGACTTTGTTGCTGTTGTTGCTGTGTGCCATCAAGTCGTTTCCAACTTATGGAAGCCCTAAGGTGAACCTGTGACAGGGTTTTTTGATGCTGAGAGTGTGTGACTTGCCCAAGGTCACCCAGTGGGTTTTCATGGCCAAGCAGGGATATAAACCCTAGTCTCCCAAGTCATAGCCCAACATTCGGACCACTATGCCACACTGGCTCGTAAAAGAATCTTGTATCACACATGCTACATTGAAGAGGTCAGATACCTAAAACTTACGTAGGGTATATAACCATTGCGCTTTTTTTATTATTTGGTAGGAGGTTGGTTTTCTTTTTGATTGGGTGGGTTTTTTTATCCTTGATCAGCCATTTTTTTAAAAAAATTGCTTTAAATTCTAAATGATACATTATGATTTGAAATGTGTGGGTCTTAATCCCAAATAGGGTACGCACGGTCAAATTTCATACAGTTTTCATTTCAGAAGTTTAAGAAGTTGGCATCCAAGGACTGTCAGACTAGTTTTTCAGCAGTATCAATTTCATAATGCAATTTGAGAACAGGTGTAAAGTTTATTTGTGGGAAAATAGTTTCTGTACAAGTGGTGCTTCCCCTGGTGCCCACTGCAAATTTTAAAAGCGTTATTTGGTTCTAGAACAAATGTGGGGAACCTTTGGCTCTCCAGATTTCCAACTCTCAGAAGCCCCAGTTCGCATGGTCAGGAGTTTGGGAATCTGCAGTCCTAAATATCTGGATAGTCAAAAGGTCTCCATTCCTCTTGCAAATGAACCTCTTCTAATACAGTCATCCCTTCCAATTCGCGTGGGATGTGTTCTGGACACACACCCCGCGAATTGGAAATATCGCAAATACTGGAGCCCCATCGGTTAGAATGGCCATGTGTGCGCCATTTTGTCCCTCTTAAGTGAATACCTGTATACATGCTCATGTAGGTCTTGGCCTTAAGAAACCTGTTCCTGTAATGATTATGTTTCCAATGATTTGAGCGCTTGAATAATGAATATACAATATTGTTTTCTATGCATATGTGTATACACACAATGATGGACAATATGGTTTTCAATTTATAGGAAATCTGTTTCTTGTCATGCAAGGTCATAACTAAGTATAATTGGGCAGGGGAGATTCCACTGAAGAATGATAGACTACATTTTCTTTCATTCAAGGCTTAAGTTGAACCTTCTTACTCTGTTAACAAACAACGTGTAAATTCTGTTTTTTCATTTGTCTGTTCATTTTCACTTGTATCAAGTTGCCCTTTGCCACTAAAAGAAGCATTTGATTGCTAAATTTCATTTGTTTTGCTGAGCACTATAGTAATGGTTGGAAAGTCATGGGCCACATGTACAAATGACATCCATAACATTACGGGGTGGGAGAACTTTTGTGAAGGGTGGGATTTTTGTTATGTTTATAAAACAAGTATTGTAGATATTTTATTTATCTGTTGTACAGATTTGGTTAAGGATTGGTTTTTACGTTTGAAATATTGCACTTGTTTGCTATTACTGTATGTGGGATAAAGTATATTTTCTTTTAAAATTATGTGGAAAAATATGAAGTAATTTAAATAAATGTGCTGTGGGTGCTTTATTTTTGTACTGGAAGGTGCATCATTTAACCAAAAGAGTTTACATTTTTAAAAAATATCCTATAATTTAATGAAATGCTTTCTTTAAGTTTTGTGTAAGGACGTGTACTCTCTAGCCTGTGAGAATACTGAAAAAGTTTTAAGCACAAGGTTTATGCAGAAGGCAGCATATGAATATTGATATCTCCTTACATGATTGTAAAAAAAGATCTCCATAACTAGTTCACACACACACACACACACACACCCATTTAATTTAGAATTTAGAAAGTATCTGCAGATCCTGGAATTGCTTGCTTCAGCAATTTCTTACTGATTTTTGTAAGTAAGTTGTAAAGTAAGTTGTTCTTAGTGAACAAATTGTGATGGCATTTGGGTGCTTATTTGTTCCCTTTACTACCATCTGTTGAAACAAGTAGTAGCATAGCCTGTAGTAAAGCATAAGGGAATATTTCAGTTAGTACACCAATTTCACCTGAAGAATAAGAAACTTAAAAATTGTTACAAAAATCCACCAAACAGTGATACCTTTATTGGCCAACCAAAATGCACAATATACTTGTCGCAAGCTTTCGAAGTCCACTGGCTTCTTCATCAGCAAGGAATTGCAAACAAAACAGGAGAAAATTGGCGATGTTAGCCAGATCCCTGCATTTTGTTCTTTTTATCCCTAGTTAAGATGGTATGGGAAGAGTATCTTTTGCAGACAGGACCCTCCTCCTTCTGGCTATGTGGCAACTGGGAGATTTTCAAAGTCCAGGAAATTTAAGTGTCCAGGAAATATTTTGGTAAGTGTTGAGATAAAACATGCCAATCAGTCCAAATATAAGAAGAAAAAAGAAAATTTAATAATTTAAAATTTAGAAATATTTTTGTAGGTGTAAAATATGCCAAGTCAGTCCAAATTTAAGAAGAAAAAATTAAAAAAATTCTTCTTAAATTTGGGCTGATTGGCATGTTTTACCTCAACACTTACCAAAATATTCCTGATGCAAAAACATCAGGCTTCCTCACAAGAATGGAGACAAGGTTGGATTACAGAGAAGAGTCCTTGTTGAGATCCAAACGGACTTTAAATTTCCTGGACTTTGAAAATCTCCCAGTTGCCCCATGGCCAGAAGGAGGAGGGGCTTGCCTGCAAAAGATATCCTTCCCATACCATCTTAACTAAGGAGAAAAAGAACAAAATGCAGGCTTCTAACATCTCCAATTTTCTCCTGTTTTGTTTGTAACACCTTGCCTGATGAAGAAGCCGGTGGCGCTTTGAAAGCTTGCGGCAAGTATATTGTGCATTTTGGTTGGCCAATAAAGGTATCACTGTTTAGTGGATTTTTGTTTTGAATTTGCTAAATGGCCAACACAGCTAGCCCTACATGTTTTCCAAAAAATTGTTAATTTCAATTGCCATCTTTTTTTAAAAGCGGTCATTCTTTCTTGACTTACATTTTAAAAATGGGCAGGAATTCATAAGGACACCTTAGTGGTCAAAATCCATGCTTATTCTCATTTGTGATTTTGCACAATAAAACATAAATTTTGAAAGACGGAGGATTTTTTAAAATGTAATATTTGGAGGGGAATGAAAAATAAAAGCCAAGTGTTTTTAAATGAATCAATATTAAAACCAAAAAAAACCCAACAAGTTTCAACAGGTTCACTAATGTATTGCACAGCTGATGCTAGGGGAAAAGGGGCATTTACGGTAGATATTCCATCTAAACTGATGTAAGAAGTTATTGGGCTACAGACCCTATGCATTTGGTGGCAGGAAGGGCAGCAGTAAAAGGTGTTAGGTGAGCCCTGAAAGCATTAGTATAAAGATGAATGCATCTACTTTTTGTTCTGCTAAGAGTTATTCAACTATTATTTTGGACCTAGCATTTATCACTTTTGTACCATTTCTCTACACATAATGGGATACTACTTAAAAATCTGTAAGATAAAACTAATAGTTTAATATTTGTTTATTTTAAATATTTTAATATAACAAATATAAAAGTTAAGTTTTTACAAATTTGTGGAAAATATCTGGAGTACAAAATGATACAGTAGATTTAATAATACGGAATTGTATGATAGCACACTGGAATATTTAAATACTGCAGGCATGCACACGTTTATCAGTAAAACTCATGCATCATTGGAGCACATAAGGAAATAAAATATGATCTTGGCTGCTTTATTTACAAATTGATTGCTTCCGTAAGTTTTCTTTCCTCAGGGATACCATTTACCTGTAAATGACAATTCAGACATGTTAAAAAGATCAGAAGCCAACTAAATACACTGTTACATTATAGATGGAGAATCTGGGGCAACATTTTTCCATCCTTAAATCCTTACATTAGAACTTACAGACATCACTGACAACTGATGTACAAACCTTAGAATACCTAATTTTCTGGATGAATACAGCTCAGATTTATTTATATGTAGACTAATTTAATAATTTACCATTATTAAATGTTCTTAACCAAGCAACATTAATGTGATACTTGCCTCCAATCTCTGGAATGTTGTCATTCGAAATTCTCCTTCATTCCCCGAAAGCAGTAATAAAAAACAGTAATTTTGAATACAGTGCCCTCTAAAATGGTTTCAGGTGCAAATCACCAAACTGCTTAAGAATTTTAAGTCCATCAAAGTGCATATAATCTCTCCCTCAATTGTGAAAGTCTGCTCTATTTGAACAATTTGGAATAGAATTATTCCAAAATAGTAGAATAATAGAAAATAGAATAATCCAGTTATTCTATTTCAATAACAGGAGTAGGCTCTGTGAGTCTATTGTGTCAAAAATGAGAGCTGCATGGAATTTAAAAGATTTAAAAAACAGCTTTATTGTAGTATACAATTTGGGGAAGATTTCGCAAGAGGCATGAACTGTTACTCAGAATTGGCAGTTATACACAGTTCCATTCAATGCATGAAGTGGATTCTAATTCCCAAAAATCTATGCTGTAATCTAAAGTCCTATGCTTAAGTCCTTGTTGGTTTTATTGTATTTTAGCAATCTTCTCATCAGCTTTTGCTTGCCATTTTATTTTTATGGTTGTCTTTTTTACATGGCTGAAAATGAAAATATTTGTAGATTGGCTCTTTGAACAAGTGCACATACAGACAATAATCTAACTTTTTTAAAAAATAATAAAAGTTACCTTCTGTTTGCTGCTGTGGAATCTGAGTCTGATGTGGCAGGTTCCTATAAAGAAATAGTAAAATCACCTTACATGAATCAATGAATGCCATTATAAAATCTAAACAATAAGAACCAGCATTTCTTTTCTGAAGTAATTCAGTATCCTAAAAAGCTTGAATGCAAACACCAAATTATTGTGTTTCTTCTCTGTGACAACTGGTTGCCATATAGAAGTCCAGAAATCCACACACACTCTATAAAAAGATGTGCCTGCGTTTTCTTGGTTTTTATTCCTGGAATAGGATAAAGTTCCAGAGATGATGGATTCACTTGTTACTCAGATGAAGTTGGCTGAATTCAATTTCTTCTTTTTAAAAAATGAGGGTAATACCTTTATTAGGCCAACTGATAAGTACCAAAAGTTTGTAGAACAGGGAGGAGGCTACAGATGTTCAAATCAGAATTTTGTATGTACTGAGTAGGCACGCTATTGGCAAGAAAGACACAAAACTGATGTATAAACCGATTTTGGAATTATAAATTTAAATTTGTGGTCTTTTGTGACACACACACACACAGATTCCTTGAGCTGAAAAGTCCAACACTACCCATCCTCCCTGGTTCCTTTGTTTACCATCTTGCCTGATTAAGAGTTCTGAAAAACTCAAAAGCTTGCAGTGTATTTTGTGTCACTGAAGATAGTCTGGTTATGGAAGGCAAATTAGTGTTCTAAAATGTAACAGGCATTAGGGTTTGCATTGGCCTAATGGAGATTCTGGATTATTTTTTTCCAATTGCAGAGGAAAGGATGCTTTCACTTCTTCTTTGTGGTGGTCCTGTGCAGTGAATCATATAGAAGGAACCCTCTAGAATGTTACAAAATTGTTTATCCTGGTCCTGTGCAGTGAATCATATGGAAGGAACCTTCTAGAACAGGGGTAGGCAACCTTTCCCCTTTAAGGGCCAAGAGACTTCAGCTCCCAGAATCCCAGGAGCTATTGGCCAACATGGGACTATTGGCCAACATGGCTGAGGCTTCTGGGAGCTGAAGTCCCTCGGCCCTTAAAGGGGAAAGGTTGCCTACCCCTGCTCTAGAATGTTACAAAAGCATTTTTGCTTCATCTGGAATCAATCCAATACAAATAACTAATTTGCCTTCCACAATACAGTGCCCCTGCCCCAACTGCAGGCTTGCCATCTACAGATGTGAGCATCCACAACAGCAAGCCCCATTGAGTTCAGTGGCCACACATGACAGGGCCTCAGGAGAGAGGCCACACGAGTGCATGCCACCAATGAATACCACGGGACTCGAGGTCCCACAGTTTTTGACATCGGCAGGGTAGTCCAGAATAGAACCCCTGCAGATAAGGGCCCACTGTATGCAGATAAGGTCTAGGGCAATAGTTCAGACGAAATAAAAATAAATTGATTTAACAGTTTCTTTCTGAGTCTAGTATGCTGGCAACTAAGGGCCTTTGCAGACTACCAGAAATAGTGCAAATTGAGTCCACTTTAACTGCCCTGACTCAGTGCTAGGGAATCATGGGAACTGTAGTTTATTGTGGCACCAGAGCTCTCTGGCAGCGAAGGCTCGATGTCCCAGAAAAAAATACAATTCCCATGATTCCCTAGCACTGAGCCAGGGCAGTTAAAGTGGACTCAATTTGCACTATTTCTGCAAAGGCCTTGGCAGTGTGCAAAGGCCCTAAATGTCTCCACCAGGGGGAGTTTAGAATCACAGAATGATTTTGTTATTTCGTTTGCCTACAAAGCAACATTTAATACAGTATTTCTTCAGCAAATTGTATGCCAAATTCAGTCTGGCCCAAGCTGTTCTTAATCTACCATGCTCACCATGGGCATATGACTCAACATGTAAGAATGAAACCAGATTAATTCTTAGGAACATTTTTGTTCCATACACTATTAGGAACAGTATATAAAATATTTGGCAAGCCAAATTATAGTTCTTTCTCACCATTTTTCATAAATAGATGGATCACATCTATCATAAATTCTTCTCAAGAATGCAGCTTCCCATTGCCAACACATGAATACTCTGTGTGTGTATGTGCTTTCAGTTCCTTCCTCTGAAATACAGTCTACAGCACCTCTATTAGTGGGTGGTCTCCCATCCAAGTACTAACCAGGGCTGATTCTGCAGAGCTTCAAAAATCAGACAGGATCTGGTGCTTTTAGGGTATTTAGATGGCCATTAAAAAACACTCCTTTGCTTACTGCCAGTGGATGCCTCATCTCTCTCGTATGTATCCATCATAGACTCAAAGTTGGAAGAGACCTCAAGGGCCATCCAGCCCAACCTCATTTTGCCATGCAGAAATACAGAATCAAAGCCCTGGTGGTCACTCAGGCTGGTCCCTGGGTTGGTGCAGGGACAGGCATGTGTTCACACACCAATCCTCGTGCCAACCCAGAACCTGGGACCAGCGTGCTGTTGCATAACTTCCCAGCCATCAATCTGACAGACACACACACACCCGGACACCATGTCTGACATGGAAACGAGGCACCTGGCTGCACCCACAAGGGCAGGCACCCCATTTCCACACCAGAAGCAGCAACTTGGGGGCTTCTCTGTCAGATTGACTGCCGGCAAGGTAAGGAGCACGGGGAGGGAAGTCTGAACAGCCTGGTTTTGCCACAGAGTTTCTTAGAAACTGCAAAAAACCAGGGTTTAATTACCCCGAGGATAAAGGCTCTTTACCCCAGGATCAGGTCGGATCCTCCAGTTCAACGTCTGGACAAGCAATCCTGCCCTGGATATTTAAGCCTGCATTGTCTAATCTAGACAATGCAAGGTTGCAGGGGAGGCTGGGACTTTTGGCCCGTTTGGACAACCCAAAGACAGATAATTTAATGAATGTATTCCGTGGCTTTCCAAAGCTGTTGCCCGCCCACGCACCCCCGGGACTCCAAGAGAACCCCAAAACTTTAAAACAACAGAACATCAATTACTCTCTGTAGAACCATGATGTTTCCAAAAAAAAAGGTGTCAATTCAGAAAATTCCTTTCTAATTTCAAGGAGCTGGTAAAAGCTGAGTGTGCCTTTCCTCCTCTTCATGGTCAGAGGACTGTTAATCTTGCATAGCAGCTTTATCGTCCTAAGCTTTAGACATAGCATAGCAGCTTTACAGTCCTAAGCATTAAACTCCCCTTGGTAGATTTTCCCATTAGTGTCTTATGCTTCATATGCATTAGTTCCAAAAGAGGGCAATACTCCCCTGAAGGATGCTAACAAATAAGAACTGACACAGTGTTAAGAGGAAATTATGAGGCTTCTGCTTTGATGTTCAGAGGTTAAAATACACCACTGGTGGTCACTTGGGTTTTGATGATATAGATTATTTACAAAACCTCGGCTAAGTTGAAGCCCCTTTTTTGATGGGAAGGGAATCTTTGGGTTCGACCCTAGATAGAGGAATCATTGTCTTGGAAGCTGCTCTGATTTTCAGGAAACCAAACCATGTTTTATGCTACCTTCAATACAGTTTTGTTGTCTCATCATAACTATTTATAACAAATGTACTTTGGAAACTGCCCTGTCAAGCCTGAATAAGGCTGTCTGAACCAGGAACAGAAGCATTTGTCTTAAGAATTATCCCACATCATTGTGTTGTTGATCCCATGTGTGTTTTGATTATAAAATGTGACCTGAAGCCCTTCACAGCTTTAGTTTTCTTTTAAAATTTCTTAATGAGCTTGTCTTATGACTAACCTCTTACAAAAGCATTACTGGGCCGTGTAACATGAAACTTGCTATCTTAAACACAGCATCAAAATTATCTTACAGCATGAAGTCCACAGTGCCATCTACATACACAATGAAAGAAGTCAGCAGATCCACAACAAAATTTAATTAACGTATTTTAGGTATAGACATCTTTAATGATACTTACTGCTGTGTCTGCATCAGTGGCATGCTAGTGTGGTCATAGCTGTCTGGGTGAACCGGTGGTACAATCTCACCAGTGACTGGGTGAAAGACTGGAAGGGTTGAGAGAGGCCACGCTATTTCTCTGTTTTTAGACATTTCCCGAAGTTCTTTTGTGGATTTCTGAATTGCACTGTGGTGGACGAGCTGGATGCTAGATAAAAAGGAAACAACATTTTCCCCATCTTTACTGGAATTGCTTGTCTTGTAAAAATAAATAGCACATACATAAGTTGTACAGAATTTCAAGTAATTTAGCAATTATGACAACCCAGTAGCAAAAAACAAGATTCATTTATATCCAGATTCAACTTTATTTAGAAGAGAAAGAAACCCTCATGATTCTTTTTAGGGAACTGCTAGGCCTTATAAAGCCCACTGGCAGCATCCAGTCCACACTCTCCACTGAAGTCCAAATGTTCAATGTGTGTTTGCATTATGCATGTCTACTTTCTTCCCCTTCAGGGGGCTATCAGTATGGAAACACAATATAAAGTGTGGGGAACAGTAAGCTCTTTCCCCTTACTGTCACAATTCCAATACAATACCTCTCCTATGTTGCATCTACACTGTAGAAATAATGCAATTTGATACTACTTTAAGTGCTGTACTCCAAACTATGGAATCTTGAGATTTATAGTTTTACAAGGTCTTTAACCTTCTCTGCCAAAGAGTGCTGGTGCCTCACAAAACTACAAATTCTAGGATTTCGAAGGATGGAGCCATGGCAGTTAAAGTGGTTCAATCTGCATTATTTCTACAATGCAGATGTATCCCTACCCCTACAGCAACTAGCTCCAGTAAGGAACCCCACATTGACACCAACAAGAGTTTCTCTTTTGGCCAACCAGCAACTTTGGAGAAGGAGGGCAATTTTCACCAAGACCCAAAACAACAGCATTCCCACCCTTACAACTGTTATTTAGAACAATGCATTTCACACCATCTGATGTGAGGGACACATGATTATTATTACTATTTTTCTTCAGTGTGCCAGGAACTGGTACTATTTGTACCCAATGGCTAGAATTGTTTCTTTCTTTCCTGGAAACTCACCAGGAATCACCAGCAATGGTTCATGGACCAGAACTGGTCCATGGACCGGACCATAGCACTTATTTAGAAGGAAAAAACAAACAAGTTATACACAGTCATCCATATAACATCATCTCTGTTTCCCTGGCTGCAGTCCTAGGTAAAGGCTTGATAACAACCGTGTAACACACTGGCCTTGCATAAGTTACCTGTGGTTTAGAGAAGACGCTCAGTCTTTGATTCACCAGATGTTTTGGACTTCAGCTCTCAGAATTCCTGATCTTTGGCCATATTGGACTTCTGGAGAAATGAAGTCCAAAGCGCCTGGAGGGCTAAATTTAAACCACTGAATGAGCCTGTAGTATTCTTGGTAGTAGATTAAACTCCATGAAATCAAGTGGAAATATTATTATTTTTAATTTGGTAAGCTTTATAGCAGGGGTAAACAATGTCTGGCCTATTAGATGCTTTGGACTACTCCAACAATGCCTGTTATAGCCTATGATGGCTGGGGCTTCTGGAAGTTGAAGACCAAAACAACTGGAGGGCCAAAGGTCCCCCACCCCAGCTTTATCTTTGGCTTCTTGTGGATAGTTAACAATTATTAACAGAGGTCACACCTAAAGCATTTCACTATTTTTTTTCTTTACCTTATATAATTATCGGCAGTAAACTCACAAGCCTGAAATGAATATTAATATTTGGATTCTGATTTGTTTTATTATGAACTTTTAAACCCTTTTTATTTTATCCTACTTGCTACATTTTTTTTTCAAAGCAGCCATCACAAAGATGAAGAACAATTAAGGAGAATGAAGATGGTATACATGTATGAAGCATGACAAGCTACTGGGAAATGAAAATTAAATGATGGAAGAAAATAACAGGAAAGAAGACACTTACTCTGGTGTTTGCATGTTTCTCTTTTCCCTAAAAATAAAACAAAAGTTATGAATTAAATAATAGCATTGATATTTGGAACATTAAATCTAACTGCTGATGGAAATAGTACATGATGTGGAAATGCTGCCCCTGCTACAAATGGTCATGATTCCAAGAAGCTGTGTGTGTGTGAAGACTTGCAGCCAACAACTCTGTGTACTTGAAGCTGCCTTTGAAGATTTGCCACAGCAGCTCTAATAACCAAAGAGGCAGCCTATACATTAACAGAGGATTGCCTCTTTAGCATCAAGACAGTTCTGGCAAATCATACATAACTTCAGCTGCTTGTGAGGGATTTTGTTTTCTCCATGTATACAACTTGTTTGGATCATGACCATTTATGTAACTTAGGAGCATTTGCCACTGGATTTATGAGAAGGCATGGGTGAAAGCACATAAAGAGATGACAAAGATGAAAGACACATACACAGAGAAGTGAATATGCAGGTTAAAAGGACAGATGCTGGGCTGAAAGGTTCCTAGAGTATGTGTATGTAAAATGGAAGAAATTGTGTTGCTTGCTGCTTTCATTTTATGCTTTTTGCTTTTATAACCCTAAATTCAGTTCACAATCTTGATCAGTTTTATTTTAATTGTTAAGAGATGTTGTTCCCTGGAATTAGCTTCAAATTAATGTCATTTAAGTAGTTTTGTGGATGGGTTCCTCAGTTTTGCAGTTTCATAATAAATCAAGAAATACTTCTAGTTCCAAAGTTGACTAATTGGAGTAATTTTATTGCATGTTTTAGAAATGATTAAACCTGTTTTTATGAACTGAATTAAGCTCAACTATTGAATTTATCTGTGAACTTGCAAAATTATACAATCATTTGCAAAGGATTGAAAGTACTCACAATCCTTCCCTTCGGCAGCACATAATATAAGCAAGTATTAGAAAAAGCACCAGTGCTATTGCAGAGGGTACTGCCAATGTAATGAGGAAATCAGAATAATAATCCCGGCTTTTCAGACTTTCCGAAGGGGGCTTGTATTCGCCAGCATCTGGTAATATGCCTTCACCACGAATCACTTCTTGATAGGTAAAAACTTGCTGTGTTTTATCAACCTGATACCAAAAAGACAAGAAGTACTTTAACTTTAATCAATGTCCAGAAAACAGTACAACTGACAACCTCCATTTGTTCCAACAAAGCCTAAACACTAGGCACCCAAAATTACAATTTATTTTTAAATGTGCTTTGCACCACAAAGTTCATCTGCAGAAAAAAAGATCATAAAATTACAGCAAAACAATACTTTTGGTCTTTTTGTACTTTCTTTTTGAAGTACATAACACTGTGTCTGCACATAATGCTAAACCATAAGCAAAAAGAAACCTGTTTAAAATAGGCTCCAGGAATTGTTTAAAATAGGCTCCAGTCAACTGCTAAGCAAATAATCTATAAACATTTCTTACTCCTTTGTTTAACAAACTAGAGCTTATTTTAAGCCACAGTTCTTGGTCTGCATGTGAAAAAACAAGCCATTAATCTGCTGAAAGGAAACTGAATTCTGGTCATCCTGGTCACAAAGGAATGAGAAAAGGAGATGAGTATTGCACAAACCACAGGGTTCACACCTTTCTGTTCATTCATGTAGCCCAAAATTACATTTAGTGTAATACATAAATACAATGTAAAATCACTTGGTTCATTACAGTTGCCCCTTCATTTTCACGAACTTGAAGTCTGCATTCTTCGCCCTTTCGTGGGTGGCAAATGGAGGGGGACAAAATGGGGTACACGCCTGTGTGTGGCTCCACGTGTGCCACAGGTACATGTGTCATTGTTTTCAATGGGGCTCGAATATTTGTGAGCCGCCATTTTTGTGGGGGGTCCACAACGGAGCCCACATGAATTGGGAGGGGCTACTGTACTTTTGTTTTCATTTCAAACAGTCTAATGTATCCAATCCACTTCACTGCAATCAGCAAAGAGTAATTAACCAAGTAAGAAAACTGGACAAGGTTTTAACATTAACTTCCTGACCATAATATGCTTTTAACATTCTTCCATACATTGAACCATTGGGATGGGTCAAAAAATACTTATTTATTAAGTGCATAAAATGCAGAATTTGAAGACTGACATCTGTCAAGGTTTTTCCTTAGCTCATCACAACATCTGCTACAGGGTTCTGCTGTGTTTGATAGTAGTGAAGATAGTGTATGGACGCTTGAGTTCTCTTGACTGAGGATGGCCCCTGATACTTTTTAAGACTACTAAAGAAATTGATCCACATCTGTTAGAAAAGCAGGCAGTAATGCCAAATCACCTATTCAACAAGGAGAGATGATCAGCATTATTTCTGGCTATCTGAGGAAGGCTAGGTGCTGAAAATCCTGGCTACTACATTGGAATGAGCATCTGTATGTAGAACATCCATTATCACACGATTTTTCCCATTAAGCTTCAGTTACATATATAATCGGTCCTCCATATCCACCAATTCTGCATCCATGGATTCAACCACCCAAGTCTTGAAAATATCCCCCCCCCCAAAAAAAACCTTGATTTTGCCATTTTATACAAGGGACACCATTTTACTATGCCACTGTATATAATGGGATCTGGCCATATCCATAGGGGTCCTGGAACCTAACCCCAGTGGATACCAGATTTTTATTTGATTTTAATATCCATGGGGGTCCTAGAACCTAACCCCAGTGGATACCAAAGTATATGGACTATAGCTGGGCTGGGGCAGAACTGGAAGTGGGGGGGGGGGGAATCCCCAAGAATTCTATAACTGACTTTATAGTAATTAACCTTGGATTCCAATCTCTATATTAGCTTTTTAGAATCCATGAGCATTCTAGTCCCCAGGCACATGGGAATTGAAAGTTAAAAATACAACCGTCAATTAACATCTTTGGACAGTTTTAAAAAGGCTGTCAAGACGGATCTCTTCCGGCAGGCCTTTCCAGACTAAATTGTCCCGGCCCCGGGCTGCCCCCTCTCCCCTCAGCAACATTATTTTGAACCATGGTTCTCCTGGAAGCGTAAAAGCGGGGTATTGTGGAATGTTTTAATCATTTAATTACTATGATTTTATTCTGTTTTAATTGTTAATGGATTTTAATCATCTTATTTGTTTAATAATGTTTTAAGGGGGGGGGGGAATTGTGCTTTTTATTGTAATTGAGTTTTATGCTATAAACCGCCCTGATTGGGCAACCATTGGGCGGTATATAGATAATAATAATAATAATAATTATTATTATTATTATTATTATTATTATTATTATTATTAAAATTATAAACACTGTTCAGAATTGATTCCCTGCGTTGGAAGTTTGACAGACAAAACAATCATGATTAAGGATTTGTTTAGCATTGCTTTACTGGTTATTATCTAAGATTAAGGATTGTGTTGCCTTGAGGGAAACAGAAGCTTGAACAAGGGATACAGAGCAAATGCCAGAGCTTCAAAGAACTCCCAAGTCTTATTTCTTAATGCTAGTTCTTAAATAATGACAAGTAACATAGAGATTGCACGGGATCTTGATCAGACGTATTTCTCAATTCTATTAGATGTTAGGAATTCAACCTGGGATCTTTTGTATTCTAAGCACGTGCTCTATCACATGGTTCTCATAGTGGCTAGTCAGATGTCCATAGGAAGCCCATACACAGAAGATGAAGTATTATGAGAGTGGATAAAACTTCTCTCTCTCTGTACTTTCTCCATGACATGCATAATTTTATACACCTGTATTAGATCTTCCTTACTTGCCATTTTGAACTCTGAACAGCCCCTTTCTTTATAGGGGAGTTACTGTAGCCCCTTGATAATTTTAGTTATCCCTTTCTACACCTTTTCAAGCTCCACAATATTCTTCTTGAGATGAGGTACACAGTATTCCAAGTGCAATTGGCTCATAGATCATACATGGGTAATGATATTCACAGTTTTATTTTCATTTCCAGTCTCTGCACAGAATTTGCCTTCTTCAAGCCATAACATGCTGTGTTAGCATTTTCATTAAGCTACCCATCACAATTCCAAGATCTCTTTTCCGGTCAGTCACTGACAGATCAGATCCTGTCAGTGTATATGTGAAGTTGGGACGTTCTGTTCATAGTGCAAAACTCTTTCCACTTACATTGAAATGCATATGATCTTTGTATATCTGCCCATCTAGCCATCATCCATCTCTATCCTCAAATACTTTCCTTTGATGTTTCTAAGTTCTGTGTACCAAGGCCAAAATATTCAATTTTTATTTGATTTAACTTTTCAAATAGCTTTTCTCCTAAATAGGACTTCCAGCAGAGTGGCTAGAAACAGAGTAACTAATAACTAAAACATCAAAACAAAGCTAAGAGAAAAGAACAAATGACCCAGTCAACTGATCTTTCTTGAACTTTTCCAAGAAACAGGTTTCTACCAAGCACTGAAAACCATACAGTGACAGGAACAACCAGGAGACTATTTCATATGGAGGCTATTTCAGAGCATCAGCACTACAAATAAAAAGGCAGTCCCTTATACCTATCAATTGGTGCTCATAAAACAGGTTCACCACACCATCTTGAACACTCTTAGAATCACAGTCAAAGAGTTGGAAGGGACCCTTGCGAGTCATTAAATCCATCTTTCTGCCATGAAGGTATATGAAGCTAAAGCATTTCAGAGAGATGACCATCCAACCTCTTTTTAAAGATATCAATTGAAGGAGATTCCACCACTTTCTAAGGCAGGGTAGGCAACCTTTTTGAGCTGGGGGCCGGGTTGCTGTCCCTCAGACAATTGGGGGGCTGAAGCACCATAAATAAATAAATAAATAAATATTTTTTTTAAAAAAAAATGTAAAAATTTAAAAAATGTGCATGCACACTCTCTCAGCCCCAGAAAAGCCATGGCAAAACCCCTGTGGAGATTTTGCCAATAAAACCCCAAGAACAAGTAATAACAATAATAATCAATATCATTATGGCAGGCAGCGGCGGCAGCGGCAGGACCGGCCTGGGGCCAGGCCTTAGGTTGCCTACCCCTGTTCTAAGGCAATCCATTCCACTGTTGAACAGCTTTTACTGTCTTGATTTAATCTGATTTCAGAAGCTAAGCAGGATCAGGTCTTGTAACTTGTATGAGAACCACCAGAGAATACGTAAGATTTTCAAAAGGGGGGTGGGGATCCTGCCTGAAACTCAAGAAAGTTTCAGCCTGTTATCAGCTTCGGCTGATACGCCAGCTGCGCCCTTTTCTGGAAGTAAGGGATCTCGAAACTGTTGTGCACGCACTGGTAACCTCACGCCTAGACTTCTGCAATGCGCTCTACATGGGGCTACCCTCGTGCTTGACTCGGAAACTACAGTTAGTGCAGAATATGGCGGCCAGGTTGTTATCAGGATCATCTAGGAGGGATCACATCACTCCGGTCCTGAGGTCCCTCCACTGGCTGCCTATTGGTTTCCGGGCCCAGTACAAGGTGTTGGTTATTACCTTTAAAGCCCTAACTGGCTTGGGCCCAAACTATCTCAGAGACCGCCCTCCGGTCCTCTGGGAGGAATCTGCTGCAGCCCCAAAAAGCTAGGCTTGCGGCGACCTCCCAGAGGGCTTTTTCTGTCGTCGCTCCCAGACTCTGGAATGGCCTGCCGGATGAGATCCGTCAATTAACATCATTGCACAGCTTTAAAAGGCTGTCAAGACGGATCTCTTCCGGCAGGCCTTCCCGGATTAGATAGCCGGCCTTGGGACCCTTTAGTCCTGGTACTCTTCAGCCGGACTCTATTATAATCCCCTTCAAATTTGATCAGTAGGGGATTGTTGCGTGCTGGTTTATAATTGAATTTTTAAGTTTTTTTAATGGTATAATTACTGCTCAATTGCAGTTGTTTTAATTTGTAATTGATTTAATTAATTTTTAAGGGGGGGAGGTGGGATTGACATTGTTTTATTCGATGTATTTTATTATTGTTGTTCACCGCCTAGATTGGCTTGCCACTGGGGCGGTATATAAATAAACTATATTATTATTATTATTATTATTATTATTATTATTATTATTAAGAAAGAAATTGACTCCACTGGGCTATGTGGTCTTAGTGTCTGACTCAGTATGACATTTCCTGTGTTCCTAATATATTATTAATGTGTTTGCAGCATCTACCCTCCATAATATTATTTTAAACACAGTATGGTTATGAGTATTCCACAGTAAGGTTAATCAGTAACTCACCAAAGAGATTTTACACCAGTCTATATGAAACTGAGTACGAAACTTTTTATCGCAGGTTATGGCAGGCTCCATTTCTTGACTACATCTTAGCTGATTTTGTGGGTTTTCAACTTCCCGTAAGCAGGAAGAAAAAGTAACATCTGCACCAACCATAACATAGACCCTGCAAAGAAATGTTGACAGTTTTAGGAATTGTTGTTCACAAATCTTTGATCAATGGCCTGGAACCAAAGACTTTCTCCAGTGTTCATTTCCTCACTGTTTCAATCTCTGCTTTCTAATGCACAATTCATTCTTAGAAGCATGAGAACAATTATTGTCTATAATGATATTTTGTTAAATATAGTCTGGAAGCAAAATACAATACATATTTCATGTTGCTCTGTTATAATTTCACAAAAACACCTTTTAGGACACCAAAATATAATTTTAAAAAGAATATCAATAAAACCTAAATCAGAGTTTAAAAAAAATTAAAGGTGTAAAATTTAAAGGTGTAAATTGGTGTTCTGCTAACATCAATATTTTTTAATTTACTGTTATTATGCCTGCAAAATAATTCAGTAAGAGGAAAACTAGTTTCCTTTCACATACATTGTAAAAGCTGATTTCTAAGTTTGTAGTCTTCTGCCAGTTTTCATCCATTCCAAAACAAAAGTTATACAGTTATTTAATGCAGCTTTTAAAAATAAGAACCTAAGGAACAGTTGGAAAGGGACATTTAAAAGGATTAAAGAGAACATTATATATAACCTATTAAACAATAAACTTTATTTTTATGAATATTAATTAAGTAAGAGGTGTAAAAATAGCACTGCAAAACTAAAAGCTATCATACAGAATGAGATAGCTTACAAGAACAATCAGGTTTTATATATCTGAGGGGTCAAACAGACTGGTGGCTTGGGGCAGCCTCTGGCTGCTCCAGCCCTGAGTGACATGGAACAACAGTGACCGGACAACCCACTCTGAAAGTGAGCTGCAGTCGCAGTCCCGAATGGGCCACCAGCAAAAAGTGGATTTTCCCTGTTCCTTTTTCTGGCAGCCCGAGGCCACTTTAGGCAGCCTCAGAACACCTTCTTGCCGCTCCAGGGGCATGAGTTGTCTGCACATCCCACTCCCTTGAAGCATCTGGAAGCCACTTTATTTGGCCCATCTGCTTCGGGCCTGAGAAAGCCTTCTGAAATGAGAACACTTTGACAATAAGACAGTAGACTAGGGTCCAGATAGATGTCTCTGAGATCGATCTTCCATCTGTATATAAATACAAGAAAATGGTCATAGTCCACCAAACCCTAAAACAGGAAAAGTAAATGAAGGCAGAAACACAGAGCAAGGACACAACTGCTGATATGAAAGTCTCAAGATGTAAGGGGGAAAAAGACCAAAACTTGGATCTAGGATATTCCTTTTACTAGTGGAAGGGCTATGCTCATAAAAAATGCTTTTACTTGATTTTCAGTCATCACCCCACATTTCTTGCACCACAGTTCCTCCTGTTCAGCAAATGTTCAGCAAAATTTTCAGGGGAATGAAGAAGGTGACAGCTTCCACCTACATTTGAGTGTTCACCTAAATCTGGATCCATCCCATTGTTTAGTTCCAAATTTATTAATATTTAGCTTAAACACATTGTAGGGGTCATTCACACTACGAAATAACCTGGTGTGGAAACTGGGTTATTTCAGGGTCATTCACACTGGAACTGAGTTGCCTCGGTGCAGTTTCTGGAGGGGGGGCACTGAAAAGCTCATTTAAACTGGTGCATTTGGCACCAGATCCCTTAGTGGTTCTTTTTTTAAGAATCGCAATGATCCACATCTCCGATAGTGTGAATGCATTACTGGATTGATTTGAATTGTGCAGCCACCATTCAAGAAATGGAGGTGCCTCCATGTTGATCTGGAACGATGGCAAATGGGAACTTCAAATCGGATTTAAATGCCACAAAGAGATTCACTGCCTTAAAATGTAGTGGGAATGTTGAATCAATTTTGAATCGATTCACAGATGCAAATCTCTTTGTTCAAAAAATGTGTGACTGGGCCCAGAATTAGCAGATGTTAAATTAAGGGGGAAGCAGACGGAGGCGCCGGAGACGCCGCCGGACGGAGCGCTGCGGGACCGCAGCCTCCGCACCCCGGCGCTCCTGCGGCGTCCCTGGAAGGAGCGCAAAAATAGCGCTCCTTCCACAAGACAGGGAAAGTGCGCCCTAAAAGTGTAGGGCGCACTTTCCCTGACTTTTCCGCCGCAGCGCGTCCGGTCGCTGCGGCGAGAGGTTGCCCCGGAAGCGCCAGCCGTGCGGAGGGCCGGAAGCTCCGAGGGCGACCTCAGGAAGAGGAAGGAGCGCCGCGCGTGCGGTTGCTCCTCCTCTTCTGGGCCTCCAAGACGGCTCAATAAGCCGTCTGCCGAGGCTCTTAGTTGTGTCTTATATGCCCCATTGATACCAAATGTGTCTGCTCTAAGCATGAGTTTGAGCTTCTTCAGATGAAAAAAAGTCTCTGAAAGTGCAAGTTTTGTTCCTGTACAAACTGATTTTATTTTGGAGAGCTGCATAACGTTTTCTCAATCCCAAAGTAGTCATAGGGAATTTCCGGCACTATCAAGGACTTTTCAATCCAATTCCTCAGAACAGTTATTTCCTGGAATGAAATGTACCTCTCCATGGATGTTTATGTTATACTGGAACTAGCTGAGACAACCATCACCAAGAAACACAGAATTTTTTTCCAGGACCCAGATTCAATAGAGATCAAGCAAGGGAAAGAGGAATGCTGTCAATAAAAGAAAACGACCCTGGCTGCTTCTGCACTTCAGAAATAATGCAATTTGACACCCCTTTAACTGTCATGGCGTAGTGCTAAGAAATCCTGGGATTTGTAGTTTGTTATGGCACCAGAGCTCTCTGATAGAGAAGGCTAAATACCTCCCAAAACTACAAATCCAAAAATTCCACAGCACTGAGCCATGGAAGTTAAAGCGGTGCCAAACTGCATTATTTCTGCAGTGCAGATGCAGCCGCAAATGCTTAACTAGTGTAACATTGCTACAACACTTTAACACTTTGACTGTAACTCCTGAATAATAAGTTTAAGAAGAGGCTCAGTGGAAATTGATGAAAGTCAATTTCTGAAATGTTGCCTGAGTCTAGATGTGACACATGATCATGGTGGAGGGGAGGGAGAACACAAGGGAGCAGGGAGCAACAGAATCCAGGATATTTCGAGAAAGAGTTTGGATGCAAAGCATGAATATGCCGGTAAAAACGGAACCAAAAGAACTATAAAGTCTTGATACTTCCAGGGACTTTCTAACCTTTCTAGATAAACCCTAAGTCAGAATCCACTTCAGTAACATCTGCTATTTAATGAACAGCAATTACTTACTTACCCTTCTTTCATATCATTAATAGGAAGTGGGACTCTGCCTCCCCTATCCAAAGCCGAGGTGATGTTTATGGCGTTCAGGCGCTCTGGTTGCCAAACATTTTTCACAGCTCCAAGGAAATCCCCAAGGACCTCACTTGCCAGCATTTCCTCTACATTCATGTTTTTAATGAAGAATTCTGCTTGATACTGCAAAGGAAAATCTGATTGCAGAGAGAAAATTAGTTGTGCCGAGGATTCTTGTTACATTTTCAAAATAGTCAGAATAAGAAATTGGAAATATAGCTTTTTCACTTTGGAAATATGGCTAATTAAAAGGTCCAATATATAGCTTAAAATCTAACTTCCACAAATGTTTGGGAGAGACTCTCAACCATGGTTACAAAAAGGAGAGCACTACATTTGCATTAGCCACAGACTTGGCTTTACACTTAACAACAATGGTTTGGGGTTTTGTGCCTCAGCTTCAGACGCACAAGGCTTTTCTCCACCTTGTAAACTCTAGTTTCTGTGCTTGCTTCCTGGTTTACACAGATCACAGTTTGCTTCCAAACCACTATTAAAAGCTCCATTTCCAATATTCTGAATTGGAGGCATGCCACCATTTGCCTAATGTCCAGGATCAGTCCAAGAAGTCAAGGAGGGAATTGCAGTGCATAAATCCAAAATAAGGAATGAATGCCCAAACCATGGTTAGCAAGAAATATGTGAATTGAGCTACTAGATCATTCCAAGATTAAATATTATTTCAAAGCAAATGTAAGTAATAGGGAGTTGCCAGATCTAAGAAAAAGTACTACTGTTCGTAATGGCTGAGAAATTCTGGAAGTTAGGAATCTAGAAAAGCAGCTTTTTAAAGCTTTCAGCATTGCTTTAAAGTCTTTTTCAGTCAAACCATTGACCTCAGCCAGAGAACTTTTTCTTCAGCCACCCCTATACTGTGGAACAACCTACTTAAAGAAATCTGGCAGCTGAATATGCTGTCCAAATTTAAAACAGTACTAAAAAGACTACTCTCTTCCAGCAGGCCTATCCAGATAATTTTGAAAATGTGAATTTTACATGATCAATTTTAAAGGTGGATTGTTTAATATGTATGTGTCTTAATTGTTTTTTTTTAAATTATTTGTGTTTTTAAATGATGTTGTATATTTGTTAATCTATTGTTATTGTTGTTGTTGTTTCCTGCCTCAATCCATGGGAAGAGGTAAAGAAGAAGAAGAAGAAGTTGTTGTTGTTTCATTTACCCTGGAGTTCATAACCAATTGATTGGCACTCCTCCAGTTTATAGTAACAGGTGAGACACACTTACTATATGCAAATATTGTTACAAATGCTAACATTTTCAAATAATTTTTATGAGGACCAAGTCCTCTTAAACAATAGTGACTTACAAACAGCCAAATGAAAGGAAATTAACAAGACAGCTGTACATGCTCTTTTTCCATCACAAAATGCTTTTAGCATTTAATTATGCTGTAGTAATCTAAATGCATGATATTATTTATCAGCTGTATAATCTACAATGCTGAGCAAATTCTGTGGACATACCTTCTCCTGACACTATATTAATAACCAAATTATGTCTTGCAGTCTCAAAGGTACGCCTGTTGTATGCAGTGATCTAATAAAGTAAAACAAGAACTTGTTACTGAGTTTCTGACAAAGATAATCAGGTGAGCATGAAAAAATAACTTGATAATCATACATGCAGTTATCTTAAATTGTTGAAAAGAAACAGCACCAGAGGATGAGAAGCCAGAGTGGTGGTTGAGCATCTTTCATGTTCTGTCCACCTTGCCTGAGTGAAGGCATAGCTGCTAGCAATCCTAGGTATACTCTTTGCTATAGTACAGCCCTTTAAAGCCTGAAAGATGAGTCTGCCAACTCTGAGCCTACAAAAGGGGCTTCTCCACAGAAAAAGGGAACAGTCAGACCTACCGTATAACTGTGTGCCTTAGACAATTTTCCTTTGTTTTCAAACTGAACTGAATGCAAACTTGTGCACTGGTTAGGGTCACCAGCCAGCTATGGAGTGAAGATAGTACTGCAAGCTACATATACACATTTAAATGAAATAAAATTAATTAATACATTTGGAAGAACACATTACCCAGACACACATACACACCGAAGATCTGTTTTGTACCTATGGCAAATTTCAAGTGTTTAGGTTTCAAGGTCTTACAGCTACAGCTCTGACAGACAAACACACATCATCTATCAGTGGCAGCACCATTTGTATCACTCTTTTTAGCTGAGAAGGCTCTCACAGCTGTGTATAAAGGCAGTCCCCATCCTCAAGTTTACAGTCTAAAAGATATGACTATGGCTGCATCCACACTGCAGAAATACTCCAGCCTGACACCACTTTAACTGTCATGGCCCAGTCACTAGGGCAGTGCGGACCACACCAAGGGACACCCTAAGGGGGGGGTGACACCACTCTTTTTCAAACACCTGTAT
The DNA here is from genome assembly GCA_026167975.1 of Phrynosoma blainvillii. Classification (NCBI taxonomy): domain Eukaryota; kingdom Metazoa; phylum Chordata; class Lepidosauria; order Squamata; family Phrynosomatidae; genus Phrynosoma; species Phrynosoma blainvillii. The sequence goes on from JANUYF010000005.1 coordinate 35,022,407, forward strand.
TTTGGCAGAAACACTGTGGCATTTGCCTGTATTATTTTAAAATGCTTTAAGAGATGGTGAGAATGAGGTGACGTTCAGTGGGAGAAGAAAGGAGGGCTCCAGAATTTTTTAAAATTAAAAATTAAAATTTCATTTTTATATATATTTTTTAAAAATTTGATTAAAAAAAATCTTTTTAAATTTTCTTTAAAAACATCACATTTTAACCAAATTTTCACTATGCATATGTAAATACATTTAGGTTATGCGTATGATATTGTAATTTGAAGGTATACTTTTAATTTTGCGAGTTGTTTATGTCACAACTATTAGCATGACATTCAGTGGTATATATGGGAATTATGATTTATGAGTAACATTAGTGCAAAATAGCATTATTAAGGATTCTGTATACTGTGAAATGAGGAGGTCAATGGAGGGGGTAACACCATGAGTTCCTGCACTGGGTGACACCAACCCTAGGGATGCCACTGCATGGCTAAATGCTATGGAATTCTGGGAATTGTAACTTGTTAGCACACCAGAGCTGTCTGACAAAAAAAGTTAAATGTTTCACAAAACTACAATTCCCAGAATTCCATAGCATTGAGCCTTGGCAGTTAACGTAGTGTCTAACTGGATTATTTCTGCAGTGCAGATGCAGCCAAAGAAAGGGGGATAAAGAGCAAGGAGGGAAAAGCAAGCCCAGGAACCACTTCTTAAAGTTAAGTTGTCATAATGATCAGCTGGTAAAGAAACTGTTCAGGCAGCCTGATGGATCATTCCTCCTATTCTCCCCTTTGCTGCAGTCTGATGGAGTGGCCACTGCATAGTAATAGCTGAGACAAAGACAATAACAGCTGTTTTCTCAGCAGAGCTGAATGAATAGCTCTGCTTTCTTTTCTTTCTTTTACATTCCACCTTTTTTTAGCACAAAATTCAAGGAGGCTTGTTCAGCCCTACTCGTCAGCCTGATGGAATAGGACTAAAGAGACATCTCCAACTTTATATTACTGTACATGTGCATATATTTTAAGATGCACATTCATTGTTCGTTAAGAATGGGTGCACAACATGCATCCCAGAGGTATCATCCTTATCACCACAGGAACAGGAATTGTTAGATCTATCATGCAAGCCTTCTGAGTTTCAATATATTTTCAAGTTCCAAGATAGAAAGAATGAAGGTGGATGCTTGTCTTTAGGAATACATTTTTTATTTCCATGAAAATTTCCATTTTTTTCTCACAGTCGCCAATATCTATGGAAACTGCACTAACATGAAATCCTAGCTTCACTTAACTAGGAGAAAGCCACACTGAAATCAGTGGGACTGACGTCTGAGGAGAAATGTACAAGATTCCACTGCAAGTGTCTCAGATATATTTGCATGTAAGAACTGCAAGTATAAATTAGTGATTGAGCATGGTACGGTGGCTTGAGTGTTGGATATGACTCTGGAGACCAGGGTCAGAATCCCCACTCAACCATGCAAACTCTTTGGTTTCCCCAGAGTTTTCCCCATTTTCTTGCCAAGAAAACCTCATAATATGTCCATTTTAGGGTTGCCATAAGACCAACTTGAAGACATACTACAAGACATACTACAAGAACAAGTGTAAATGAAAGGGACTACTAAATGTACATCATCTTTAACTTCAATTTGACACGCATAAGAATGTGCCTAATAATCATTTTTTAATAGGATGCACACACAAATGCACATCCGTATATGCATGCAATACCTTGCTTTCAATATGATGCACAAATAGATGTGCATCCCCTTTAAAAAAAAACTGGCTTCTTTGTGTAAGACTTGGTGCATCCAGTTGCCAATGTTTTCTCAGAATGCAAAATAAATTCAATAAGTGAACAAAACAGGAATTCAGAATAATTGCTTGCACAAGCTGCTGGAAATCAAGCATGTCAAATTATCATGGCATATCTACATGTCTCTGTAGGTAAATACACCTATTTTTAATTGATATTAAGACTCCTTCACTGCCCACCTCATACAAATAATGATGACTGTTTTTCCTTATGAAAGCTTGGGGTTCATTAAGTCTTTGTCTTCTTACAACTCCTTTTAAAATGTGGGTTCATTAAATGTAACTGATTTGTTCTAAAGCTAGTCTTATTTGGAGTATAACCTGTGAAGTCTCATACATTTCAGTAGGAATGACTAAGGGCCTCTGCAGACCAGCCCAAAGGGCTGGCCTGGCGGCAGAAAAGGAGTGGGGCAGCCGCACACCAGCTGCTCCAGCCCCACGCGGGCGTTGTCCTGATGCCGCACACCGTTACACATAACGTTTTTATGTGCTGCACATAGCGTTTTGATGGGTGCACATAGCGTTTTGATGTGCTACACATAGCGTTTTGATGGGTGCGGAAGAGCCACGCGCCGGCTCTTAGGGTGGCCTTTTGCTGCCCCTGAAAGGAGCAACATTTTGCCACTCTTTCAGGGACGGCAAAAGGGAGGATCGGGGCTGCAGCATGCAGTTGCCACAGCCACGATCCACAGCTAGCAGGGGCGGCCCAGAGCCAGCCGTCTGCATAGCCCCTAAGACTTGATGCAACTCAGTGTGTTCGATTCAAATTTAATCACATTTTACCTTTATAGAAATCACTGTGACAGATTTGTCATGACTTTCTTATATGGGACTAAATAATCAAACTCAGAGTAAAAAGCCTAAAGTATACCGATTTGCCAGACTATATGGTGGAAAGAGCTGTGGCCACGCTGCCTGGGGATAATGCGAACTGTAATCAAACTCATCTGGATGGATAGGAAATAAGATTGAGATTATGTCACTGCAAGGTCCTAAATGATAGGATGCAATGGCTTAGTGATTAACACACCAATTCTGACAATCATAAGGTTGGAAGGTTGGCAGTTCAAGGCCCAAGCACCGTGTGACAGAGTGAGCTCCTGTCACTAGTCCTAGCTTCTACCAACCTAGCAGTTCAAAAACATGTAAATCCAAGTAAATAAATATGTACTACTTTGGTGGGAAGGTAACAACATTCTGGCTCATGATCACAGAATTGTCTTTGACAATGCTAGCTCCCTTGGCCTCCTACAGTCAGCTACAACTAGACATTCATGTGAAGGGGAAACCTTTAAGGTCCTAAAATCCTGGTATCTCCCTTGGTGAGACATCTTTAAATAAACTTATTTATTGTGGCATTGGATTTCATAAATACAGTGGGCCCTCCACATTTGCTGGGGTTAGGGGTGCAGGACCCCTGTGAAAGTGGGAAAACCGCAAAAAAACAACAACAACACAATGTTTTTTACCTGAGAGAATACCTCTCTAGGAATCTCTAGGTCATCCAGCACAACTCTATAGTCAACATCTGCCAGATGTTGACCACTGAGTTGGGCTGAAGGACCTACAAATGCCTAGAGAAGTGTTCTCTCTAGGTCCTCCAGTACGACTTCTCACAGACATTGACCATAGAGTCACACTGAAGAATCTAGAGATTCCTAGAGAGAACATATTAATCAAATCTGTGAATAATCAAATCCGCAAAGTCGAAGCTGCAAATGTGGAGGGCCAACTGTATCTGTTTAATTCATAAATATATCGAGCTGACAGGAGAAAAACATGAAAGCATTGTGTATGGTTGTTTGAATTATTTTTTTCAACAATTGGTTGTGCTTTTCTTATTCTCAAGTATATCATACAGTCGGTGGTACAAAGCACAAAGTGCCCGACAATGTCATGCTTGTATCAAGAAGTCTGCTGTAATCTCCAAATACATATTTTGAACAAGAGAACATACCTCAATGATGGTTGGTTTGCCCACATTTTCTACAGTCGGTGATCCATACAGAACTCCGTCACTATATGGTGTTCTTTGAATGTATCGTAGCCAACCAGGTCTATCAGGGTAACCCATTAGGTTTGTGTTAAATGTTATAGGATCATTGTTTATCTCACCTATATAAATAGGACATCCAATGTAAATACCATTTCAGCACCTCAAGAGCACATTATCTTGATTAGGGATGTACTTCTTCACTAATTTTGTTCTTTAAGAAAGCAGCAAGTAATTTTTGCAATGTTCTTCCCAATCAGAAAAGGCCTGTGTCAGTTTTCAGATTATCTGCAGTTTAAGACTTATTCTGCACAAAATTTCCATGCAGTATTTTTGAATAGAAAGCAGCATTTTCTATGTAGAAAACACCTGTTTTGAAAATGTTTCCTGTGTAAAGAATTCCCCCCCAAAGAGAATTTTGTACAGAATAAGTCTGAAGATTTTGGACAATCCATGTTTTTCTCATCAGTTTCTTGAGAAACGTGCTTTTTAACCATTTAAAAATATTTTCAAATATTCCTTCCATCCCTAATCTCACTGTAATGACAGCAATAAAATCAAATTGCAAGATATCAATTCCTCAACAATGCATTATGATCATAATTCTGAATTTATGCACAGTATGGATAATTTCAGCCAAGAGCATGATGTGATCACCAAGTCTCCTTAATGAGCAACAGCCATCAGTAAAAGAGCCATGAAACCTAATTCTGCAAACTTCTCCACAAATTCCAATGAGGTGCAATGTACAAGTCTGTACCATTTATTATGAAATAAAACCTACTGGATTCAATATCACTTATTCCTAGTTTTCAAAGAAGTAGCCATGTAAGTGTCTTGCAGCATAAAAAGGAGATAGGGGGAGAAAAAAGAAATGTGGCAATGCCTTTAAGACTAACTAGTTTTTATTTTGGCATGCACTTTTTTGAATATAAACCTACTTCTTCAGATGCAGTACAGAGTGGTATTCAGGATTCAGGTATAAAGCATACACACACACACACACACACACACAGTTATGGAACAGATTATCACATGGGGTAAAAAACATGAGAGAAGAGCTATGCCCCCGTCATATTTGCACAATTGCAGGAAAGATTTTCACACAACGTCATCCACCTACTGTACTTGTCGTGTCATGGAAGTGTCTTGCTAGTGCAACTTCTCATTGACAACCAAAAAGTGTCAATGGCTTTCCAATAACACTTCATTAGCGCTATTGCGAACATGTGAAAGGCTATCACATTTCAATAGTGCTATTGAGAACCCTTCATTAAACTTTCTGAAAATAAATTGAATTCCCCAAACTCCTAGTGGCAGCGGTGGCGCTGGGGCCAGTCCAAAGGCCTCCGGGAGCCGCATCCGGCCCCCAGGCCTTAGGTTGCTTACCCCTGTCCTAGTGTGCCGTTTGGCAGAATCATTTCCTGTGTCATGCTTGTGAGTCACAGGAGAGTCCTTAGTGGCGAGAGATGATCCATTTTTTTCTCTCCAATCACAACTCCTTCTGCCCACGTGTGGAATGTAAAAGCACTATTTTATTGCTTGTGAATGTTAATACCCCATTATTGCAACCCGTGTAAAAGTGTTTTAATATCGCCATTGTATTTGCTATTATTACATTAGAATAGCGGTATTAAAGTGTAAATGGCCCTTGTGTAATAATCTTGAGAATGTAATAGAATTCAGAAAGATGCAAATCCTGTCCCTTGGCCTACATTTTCAAAGGTCTGGGCAAGGATCTGAAAGACCTGTATCACCTCAGTATTGCAACTAAAGAAGTAAATTTATGTCCACACAAGCTCATGCCTAAGTACTTATTGAGTACCTAAGGTCACCTAAGCCTCTGAAAAATCTTGCCAAGAAAATCTCATGACAGATTCATCTTAAGGTTACTGTAAGTCAGAAACTATTTGAAGGCACACAACATAAAAGATTTACCATTGCAGAGTCAGCTCTGCATTTAGAAGTAATGCACATAAAGTAGAGAAGGAAAAAGTTTTGACTTTTGAATTGACAAAAAAATTGAGTTGATATTTCAACTCAAAAAACACTATTGCTATATTAAAGAATTAGGATTTCTTCTTCAGTTAGAATTCTACCCCACCTAGGGTACGTCCAATGGATTTAGTAGAATTAAGCATGCAGAGGAATTCAGTGGTATTTACTCTGGGGTAAATATGTACAGGATTACCAAGTATGTCACTCAGCTATACCAACACTTTCTTCCATGCCTATTTACACTGCAAAATGAATCCAGATTATATATGTTGTTCATATATTTTTCAAAACTTTTAAAGTATTTCTTACCAGGCTTTGGGTAAGGAGGAAATTCCCCTTTAAAATACTCCCTCTCCAAAACATGAACAAACAGAACGCCAGCAGATGGATACACATTCCGATCAGACTGCACCTTTGAAAGGATTGTGTAAACTGAAAAGAAGTAGAAAGAAGAGGCATAAAATGAAACAAGTCAGACTCATTTAAAACAATGGACATATCCAGAAATCAGTTTCTGGGGAAAAGAAAGCAATTTTTCTCATATCAAGTCCAAAAGGTGACATTAAGCACATACATATACAAATGGTTTCTTCTTTTTACATATGCTAAAAGCTTCTCTGTGTATATATCGCAAGTAAAATAGAATAATTTAACACTTTACTAACAATGATAGAAGCAATAATACTGCTTTGTCAATTTGGATTGCATTCATTAAATATGCAACATGTATGAGAGGCTGAATTGTGGGCAGGGTTGCATATTTTGATAAAAAGAAGATATGGTTCTTATCACCTTACAGACCGTTTTAATAATGCTTCTTACTCAGGAGCAAGTCCTAATAATTTCAGTAGGATTTACTTCCAAGTCACATATGCTTAGGAATGCAGCCTTAATTTGTTAAAATGTAATAACACAGAAAAACATGACAAAATGAGACTTTTGTTTAGATGAAAGAACATTTAAAATTACTATAATCTGCGGCAATAAATACATTTCTTGGTTTCTGCAATTCCCTGATTTTGCAATTCATCCATCTATAAGGGAATATTTTCTCAGTGTTATGGAAACAAGATGTGATTGCAAGTGATGGTGATATTTTTGTGAACATCACAGCAAGGGCTTCTGTTGACTGGATTGGCAAACCAGCCCACAATGAAATGCTGTGGGTATTAATGCCCATGGGTGTCATATCTGAAAGCAGCATTTATCTGTTTTGAGACGTTGGGATACTGGAGCATATGCCCCTTCCCAATAAATGACTTAACAGATAGACATATCAAGTGGAGGTATGTGGCTCACTGTCTTCACTGCTTGCCTCTGAATGCTACCATGATTAATACACAGAGTGCACCTGAGTGAGATGATCTCTTGTATAAGGAGTATCTATTCTTGTCTTCTGCTATGGTTTAGCATGGTTTAGAAAAGAGGGTGAAGAACTGTGTAGCCCTCCTGATGTTGCTAGAATATAATTTCAATCAGAAGTAGCCAACATAGCCAGTGGTTCCAGTCCAGCGACACTGGGGAGGGGTTGAAAACAGATTAATTTTAATCTTTTTGTATACCTGATCAGCGAGTGAGACATAGGATCCATTTTCAGAAGGCCCCTATTCAGGTAAAGAAATAAATGTTGTTGCCGTTGTATGCATTCAAGTCATTTCTGATTTATGGCATCTCTAAGGCAACCCTAGTTTTCTTGGCATGTTTCTTCAGTGGGGTTTTGACATTGTCATCCTCTGAGGTTGAGAGTATGTGACTTTGTCATCCAGTGGGTTTCATGGCTCAGTGGGGATTCAAACCAGCTATTTATCTATAATTCTATATAAATCACTTTGCTAACGTGATATGAGAGACTGGTTTTAAAATCAGACACTTTATTCATGTCAAGCAATGGAACTTTAACGTATATAGTACAACCTGAGTCTGCGTCAAGACTGAGTGCATTTCAATCATTAACATTCTTTTTTGGACCACAATTCCCAAAACAGGGTATAGCCAGCACTGATTGTGAGACATGTTAGTCTGTGATCTGTAGTCTAGGAGCTGTAGTCTGAAAACTTTTTTAAAAACACTGAGATAGTAGAGGGCCTTCATATATTCTGAAGTAATAACTTCCTCATCTTAAAAGAAGATATTTTATTGTTATTCCTAATTGTTGTAACCCGCCTCGATCCGCAGGGAGAGGCGGGCTATAAATAAAATGTATTATTATTAGGACAAGTAAAGCATCCATTGGCTTCTAAAAGTTCACTAACAAAAGCTACTGTCAAGTGGTAATTATCATTAAGAAGTACTAGTACAATTAGGTTATCACTTTCAATACATCTTTCATAGCTGGGAAATAATATGCATTTTCTGTTCCTTGTGTCTTAGGAAATATGCAACTGAATTTCTCCAATTATCCCTTCACTGAGTCAATGCATATACTGATTGGGCTCAAGAGAGAAATACGTGATGTCTAAATTTAGTAAAATACATTATTCATTGAACATGATAGTCACACTTTTAAGGGGGATTGTGGGGCCTTATGTAATTTTCCATATTAGTCAAAACAACACAGATTTAATTGCCATTTCCGCAGTGTTGCATTGATAGGAAGGCATATTTCTAATTATCTGGGCCATGCTGAAAATTTAGGACACCACAGGCTACCCTGCCATCCTCATCAAAGCTAAAATTTAATTTCAAAATGCAAATGTTGTCACCTAACAAACCAAAAGAGCTTTTTTGTGATCATGTCAAGTGATTACATAAAAACTACTTCATATGTATGATCAAGATTTGAGCACACTAGGAGACATTTCATCCCTCAAACATGCTGGTTAATTGAATGTGCATATCTTGCTTACGCTTGTGCACAGATAGGTGGTAGCAGGAATTATCCTACAGCACTTTATTTATTAGTCCAGGTCTCACTCCAGCTCCAGTGTTTTGTTTTATAATAAGGACAGCACTGCCACCACACAAGCACCCATAAATGCTTCCCCATTACAATTCTTAGGCGTGTGATCAAACCTGCTGAATCAGTTGTCAGGTTAAGGCAGGGGTAGGCAACCTTTTTGAGCTGGGGGCCGGGTTGCTGTCCCTCAAACAATTGAGGGGCCGAAGCACCAAAAATAAATAAATAAATAAAAATAAATAAATAAATAAAAAATTAAAAAATATGCATGCACACTCTCTGAGCCCCAGAAAAGCCATGGCAAACCCCCTGTGAAGATTTTGCCAAGAAAACACCAAGAACAAGTAATAACAACAATAATCAATATCATCATTGGGGGGGGGCGGCGGCGGCGGCAGGACTGGTTTGGGGCCGGTCCAAAGGCCTCGCTGGGCCGCATCCGGCCCCCGGGCCTTAGGTTGCCTACCCCTGGGTTAAGGTAAGCCATATGCCCTCTTCTATAGAAGACAGTCTCCTATCTGAAAGGCAGTCAGAGAACAGTTCATTTGAAATATGATGGTAGGACAATTCATCTGAAAAACTCGATCCCCTTCCCCACTGCCATCCCCTTCTTCTTTAGTGTCATGTATTTTTAGATTGTAAGCCTGAGGGCAGGGAACCGACTAACTAACCATTTGTAAGCTGCTCTGAGAGCCTTTGTGGCTGAAGAGCAGGGTATAAATACTCCGAATAAATAAATTAAATAAATAAATGATGAAAGAGAGTCCTGCAAATACCATGCACTGCCCAAATTATCAATAAATGGGCCCTAGAGCAAACCAAGTTTGAACTCTCTCTAGAAGCCAAAATGACCAAACTGAGGCCATCACACTTTGGCCATATCTTGAGATGTGATCCATCAGAAAAATGGCAGTACTTGGTAAAGTGGCAGGCAGTAGGAAAAGAGCAAGACCACACTCTATGTGGATAGACTTGACCAAGGAAATCATAACCCTCAGGATGCAGAACCAGAAGAAAAGTTCCCCTTGAGATCCCTCATTCTTCTCTGGTATCTTTTTTGGTGATATGTGAGCAGCCACCCTACTCCTACTGGTGAAGAGCTCTGGAATGCCAAAAGTGGAATGAAGCCAGCCATCTCTTGTTTCCTACAAAGGTAACCCTTCTCTTTTCTCATTCAGAGATGGTGAAACCTCAAGTGTTTGATCACATGGTCTCATCCAAATTGACATGGTCAATATGCAGGTTTATCAGACCATGTTAAAATATACATATTCTTCTCATCATATCATATGGTAGGGGGGTATTTAACAAATTAAGTGCTGATTCATCCAAAGAAGAAGTCAAAGATTGATCCAAAGAATAACATATCCTACAATCAATGCAACCAACACATCCATTCTTGACTCCCCTTGGGGTATTCCCCATAGGGCAACCATAAAAAGTCATATCTACCTCCTTCAGTTCATGCAAATTAGGAGCCTTGTATTAATTTAAAAGAAACTGTACTCAACATTTAGAGCAATTATATATTCTTCCCCTCAGTCTCTTACTATCCTGAATGATTCTTTTAATTGTCTTCCTCTATTTCCCCCCTTTACTATTTATTTTATCTTGGTTTGCACTTTCTTGACTATGAGAAAGACTGATGAAATGTAAACAAGTAAAATGAAGAAAAACAAAACAACCCAATGTAATAATTTACATCAAAACATTTTGCTACTTCTTTCCCCAAAATGATTGTAACATTTTAAAATAAATTATGCCAATTTCTACAGCTGAGTAATAAAAACAGTATTTAGCATTATAAACGTTATAACTGCACTCGACAGATTGCTAATGAGTTTAAGTACACTAGTAACAAGGAATCACAATGGTTTACACATATTGTGAGCAAAGTAATCCAGAAAGGATAACTGAAAATTTAGTACCAAACAAAAAGTTAGGACGATAATCTTCATAAGAATATTATATAACTTTCACTTCTTTCCTTGTGATGTTATTGTTAAGATAACACAGAACAAATCCAATACATTGAGTATAGTACTACAAGGGAAGGTTGATTAATCCCAAACATTTATAACCTAAACTCACCATTCTTCTCAGCAGCCTTTATGCTGCTGCTAACATAACTGATGACTTTCTTAGTCTTCCATTTAACTGTTCCATTTATGCCATCAGCAGAGCGCAACAAAAAAGCTTTCCAAAACAAAACAGATGCAAGATGAATGAATTAATACTATGCCAATAATCCCTCATGGGGAAAAAGGCCACTAGTCTGAAGAACAAACAAAAGAAAGCATGGCATTGACTAGAGTACACATTTACTAATACTCTAAATTAAAAATATTTAATCAAGTTCACAGATATCTACATGTCAGGAGTGTTATCACCCATTTTTGTAATTCCCCCACCAGTGGAAAATGTTATAGGCAGAATATTGATAGAATTTCTAAACAGAATTTCTCAGCAGCCTTCTTTGGCGGAAACTTAATGAAAAACCTAGTATGGAGATAAGAACCAAAGTTCAATCGCCAGATTTTAGTTCTATATATTTCTAATTTACATTTTCCTTTAATAATAGTTATGCAATGTTTCTTTGGGGTCGGGGGCAGTGACCTGCTGGCTTGGTTCAGATATAACCACCTTGGTCCAAATAACTGTGATTTTCTGGACCGGGAATTACCATCACAAGCTCCATCTCTCCAGCACTAACTCTAATACCTTTCTGACTACAGTACTCTATCCAGTTTCCCAGTTCAGATGTGAACTAAGTATTGAAAAAAGATGCAAACTCGGTGGAGAAAGGAATAAATAGACAAAGGGCACTTAACCATGCCTTCTGACATCTTACAGATGAAAACCAAGACACATGTGAGAAAGCAACCTCAGACTGTGGTCAAGGTGGGAAAAGTTATTACTGAGGAAGAACACACAAGCTACGAGAGGCTGTAGCAGTTTGCTTTGCCATGGTCCACAAGGAAGGACAAGGTTCTGAACTCAGTTTGCAGCAACTGAAATAAGCTGAGGACAAATGAGGGAAGTAGGAGGAGGAGAGAGTAACTGGGACATTTTAAAAGTGGGGTGACAGAGGATTAATCAGGAGTTTCCCTGCCAAATTGGGACAGTTGGAGGGTATGTGTCCAGTTAACTCAGATTTTCTAGATTGCTCACATGTTCCATCCATATTTCTCACAAATACTAAATCCAGTATTTTCTGATTTCTTAATCCAGTTTCCCAGTTTGGATGTGAAGTAAATATTGAAATAATTTAATATTGAAATAAGATGCAAAAGACAATAGAAAAGGGAATGAACACAGGAAGTGCAAAGTCATTTAGCTCATTTAACACTCCTTTAGAGAAGTATTGTTATACTCTACCTAATCATTAGGAATGAGGCTATAATTTCTATAATACCAGTATGAGGCATATTTGGTGCTCTTTCATAAGACTACTCAAAATCAGCTGTGTAGGATGGCCACTTTGTTCTGGCAGGCTTGAATACTTCTATTGCTGCAGAGATCTAACTATAACTATCTAATTGCAGTGATTAAAACACTCTTTTTTCAAAAAACAAAATTGTCCATAAAAGTTTGGGTTGAGTATCATTTTTGAAATTTGTATACTGCCCATATTTTTATCTTTATCTTTATCATCATCATCATCATCATCATCATCTTAAGTAGTGTCATCAATGTACATGGCTCTTTATAAGTAAAAAATTAAGTTATTTCCCCAAACAAGCAATTTTCTACATTTAAAAAAGGATTGTATTAATCATGTTATGAAATTTGTTCATTCTAAGTGTTATATACTCATGTAATACTGCCATTAATCTCATGAGAGATAATGTTTTGATATCAGTTTGAAACAACTGAAGTAATCTGAGAATAAAAGTGGAAATTGGGAGGAGGAGGGAGAAGCTGGGACATTTTAAAACCAACTGAAAAAGTGGGATGACAGAGGATTGATCAGGATTATCCCTGTCAAATCGGGACAGATGGAGGGTATGCCATGGCAGCCATTTTGTAGTGTCCAAAACACTTTCTCAAAAAATTCCCATGTGCTCATGACCCAAGAAAGGCTCCCCACAGAAACAAACATTTCAAATGATTTTCATCCAGTTATTAGGGCTGACTAGATAGTCAATCCCTCCCCAAGCCTCCTGTTTGCTTGTAATTTTATATTGTCATGTATTTACTTGTTTTAATATTTTCAAGTTTAATTTTATTTTAAGGGGCGTGGGAGGGATGTGGGTGGAGGGACTGGGATATTGGACTGTCTTTTAACTATTGTATCTTTTAATTGTTGTAAGCCGCCCCGATTGCGATGCAGAGGGGCGGGTTAAAAATAAAATTTATTATTATTATTATTATTATTATTATTATTATTATTATTATAGTGTAGATAATTAGAATACAGAACATACTGGCCTCTTCATAATCTGGAAGTTAAGAAGGGTCAGCCCTGTTTAGTACTTGGATGGAAGACTGCCTACAAGTGCTATAGCCTATATTTCAGGAAGGAACTGACAAAGGGGGGAAGCAGACGACTGCTTCCGAGCCGCCGCGTGTCAGGGCGCCGGTGGAGCGGAGGCTCCGCACGGCAGCGCCCCTGCGGCGAATCTAAAAGGACCGCCAAAATGGCGATCCTTTTAGATTCTCCCGAAAGTGCGCCCTAACAGCGGCGGGCGCACTTTCGGCGGCTCAAACGCCGCGGCGCGTTCGGCTGCCGCGGCGTGAGGGCAACCCGCAGTCGCCGGCCGTGCGGACGGCCGGCGCTTCCGGGTGCGCCCTCAGGAAGAGGAAGAGCCGCTGAACGTGCGGCGGCTCCTCCTCTTCCGGGCCTCGGAGACGGCGCAATTAGCCGTCTGCCGAGGCCCAAAATTACCTCTGAGTATTCCTTGCCTAAGAAAACCCTATGAAATTCATGGGGTTGTCATAAGTCGACAGAAGACTTGAAGGCACATACACACACCCTTTCCATGAGAAGTAATTCAATAGGGTCATTTCTGATTTCAACACTAACACTGGTTATTCCACTGCACAGTTTCACTGATCTTCACTGGTGCCAGTATCTGAAAATATTTTAAGCGTTTCAAGCACAGTTAACAGAATTATAACAAGTAGTTTCAAGCTTAAACATTTTGCTGAAAGAGGACGATTGTTGGAAACTTGCTTTGAATTTCGTCATACTTACTAATCAGAAAGAAGTGGATTGGGGGTGGTTATTTTTATGGACAATTGTGTATTTGTATGCATCCATGTTAACCACAAATTCTTTCAAAGATGCAAACTGTGCTGAAGCAGGACAGCAAACATGGTAACTTAATGAGAAAGAAGAGAATCAAATATTTCTGGGTTTTGTTGTTATTGTTGTTGTTGTTAACTGCCTTCAAGTCAACTTCGACTCATGGCAACCCTGTGGATTAGGCATCTCTCCCTGTCCTCAGTCTCTCTGCTCTGGGCTTGCAGGCCCAAGCCTGTGGTTTCTTTGATTGAGCTTAACCATCTGGCATGTGGTCTTCCCCTCTTTCTACTGCCTTCCACCTTTCCAGCATCGTCTTTTCTAATTATTCATTTTTCCTCATGATGTAATCAAAGTACAACAGCCTCAATTTAGTCATCTTGGCTTCAAGAGAGAATTCAGGCTTGATTTCTTCTAGAACCCATTTGTTTGTCTTCTTGGCCACCCATTGTATTCTCAGTACGTTTCTCCAACACGTCCCGAATTAGTTGATTTTCTTCCTATCGGCTTTTTTCACTGTCCAGCTCTCACATCTGTACACTGTAATGGGGAATACAATGGCTCGGACTATCCTCACTTTAGTGTTCAGAGTTATGTCTTTCACATTTTATGACTGTGTCCAGTTCTTACATAGCTGCCCTTCCCAATCCTAGTTTTCTTCTTATTTCTTGGTCTTGGCTGCAGTCTCTGTTCTGACCAATATTTGAACTCTGACTATTTCAATTTTCTCGTTGTCTAGGATGAATTCTTCAAGATCTTCCATGGTTGTTGTTGTTGTTATCATCATCATCATTTTACTGTTCAGCATTAATCCAACTTTGGTACTTTATTCCTTGACCTTCTTCAGTAATTGCTCCAGGTTGTTTGTTAGTAGCATTGTGTTATCTGCGTATGATAGGTTGTTAATGTTCTTTTCTCCTATCTTCACTCTTCTTGCCTCTGAGTCCAAGCCTGCTCTGCGTAATGTTTTCTGCATATAAAGTGAATAAATAGGGTAACAATATGCAGCCTTCCCTGACCCTTTTCTGATTGGGAACCATTCTGTTTCTCCATATTCTATCTTTACTCTTCCTGCCTCTGAGTCCAAGCCTGTTCTGCGTAATGTTTTCTGCATATAAACATATTCTGATAGTAGCTTCTTATCCTGTGTACAAGCTATGCATCAGGGCAATAAGATGTGGCACTCCCATTCCTCTAAGTGCAGGCCATAGTTTTTCATGATCTATGCAGTCAAAGGCTTTGCTGTAGTCAATAAAGCCCACGCAGATTTTCTTTTGGAACTCCCTGGTGTTCTCCACTCTCCAACATATGTTTGCAGTGTGATCCCTAGTGCCTCTTCCTTTCCTGAATCCAGCTTGCACCTCAGCAATTTCATACTTCACATATGGTAGGAATCTTTGCTGCAGAATTTTGACTATGCCTTTGCTTGCTTGGGAAATTAGTGTGATTGTTTTCTACTTGCTGAAATATTTTGTGCCTCCTTTTTATGGATAGGAATATATATTGATTGCTACAAGACTATAGGCCACTGCTTTGTTTTTCATATTTGTGGGCAGATTTTAGTTAAAACTAAGCTTGACTCTGTCTCTGTGGATTAAAATTCACAGTTCTATTGATATGTAATCTGTTCTGGTGATTTGTTCTTTCTAATTGCTTTGAGTGCAGATTTCACTTACTAAAATGCCTAAAGAATGTACTTTCCTACACAACATGCCTCCCAATTTATACACTGCACTAACAAGAGTGCTTCTCAAAACATATTTTCTACATATATTAAAATTATTCATATTTAAATTCTTTAGATTACCAAATGATATTTACATTTCACAAATTCCTGAACATTCTGTTCCAAATAGCATTTACTCTCATCTTTAGGAAGATAGGCTTTCCATTTGGAGTATAGTATTGCAGTATGATTTGATGTTATGCAAGAGGCTCTCAAAATTAAGTAATATCCTCAGTCACTTTGGATTTTAATGCCTATACATTGTGCTTTTAAAATTTTAATGCAAATGTTTTTAATGTTCTGTATTTGTTATGTTGACACTGATAAGAAGCAGTCCCATTTTTTATTTAATTTCTAATTCATGGTTAGATCTTTAACTTTTAAAAACATATGGTTGGACCTCCCCACCACCCAGGACATTACTACTACTATTAAATTTGCTATCCTATCCTCTCTCCAAATATTTTTTCTGATCATAGGAAGCTCTGGCAGGAAACTGGTACTAGAAATGAAAAATCCCTCCCCATCAGATATTGGCAAATTGCTACTATAGGCAATTTACTGTTCAGAAGACATATCTCTGGATATGAATGCACTGAAAGGAAACAGGAAAATCACAACCAGTGGCCCAGTGTTCCCCTCGACAAACTATTTGTTCAATCTAAGGGCTTTATCACATGGGGCCAGTAAATTACGATTAGGAAAAAGGTAAAGGTATTCCCCATTGACAAAGTTGTCAAGTCGTGTCCAACCGTAAGGAGCAGTTCTCACCTCCATTACTAAGCTGAAGAGCCAGCATTGTCAGAGACTACTCTGTGATCATGTGGCCAGCATGATTCACAGAACGCTATTTATCTTCCCATTGAGAAGTGGTACCTATTTATCTACTTGCATTTGCATGTTTTGAACTACTAAGTTGACAAAAGCTGGGATTAGTGATGGGAGCTCACCCCATCCTGCAGCACCCAGGCCTCAAACTGCTAACCTGCCGATCTTGCAATCAACAGAGTCAGCGTCTTAACCTCTTGAGCCACTGCAACTGCAATTACAGCAGGATAATAGCATCTTTGGCCAGTACTTATCATACAAAGTACACAGAGACAGTACTTATCATGTCTCTCCTGTTGCTGCTATGCATTTCAATTACTGGTGGAATGCACTTTTTCACTGGGAAAACCCTTTTAATCAATCACTGGTGGGACACACCTTCTACCGGGGAAAATGTGTCAATGGCTCCCAATATTATTCTTTTTTCATTATTGCCTCTGGTGCAATAGGTCACTTCCACTGCAGTTACAATATTCTGGAAGCCATGTGGCATGAGTGGGTATGATTCTCCTCTTCTCCTCTTTTGTCCCCCTCGCTATTCCCAAGAAAGCTGAAAGTTGTTTTTACTTCATTTTCCTTTTATTTTCTATTCTATTTCTTTTCTTTTAGGTTTTTTTAATGTATTGTTTTGCTGTAATTGTGCAGTTGTAGCAAAAATAAAATTTAAAAATGAAAAGGCACGCATGCGCTGGGTAGGGTGTACATGGTGAGGAAGATTGGGGTAGTGAGGAAGGGCTGAAGAGCATGAGCTCAACCATGGATCAGCAAAGCAGCACAATAGCGAATTGCAGAGAAGTGTGATACTAGTTGATTTCAACAGGTATGTTCTGGATTGCTTCAAAAATGTGATTGCTGCAAGACATCAGGATGGTGTGATAAAGTCCATAGATATGAGCATAACCTACCAATAAACAAGTTCTATGCATGTACACTAGCCATTTAACTGGGAATCAGACCTTTGAAGTGTTACTTTTTGGATAAAAGGAAAATAAAGTACAATTAAGAAATCTTCTAACCTGGGGGATGAAGGGAACTACAACCGAATAGATGGCTATCCAGCCTGTTTAAAAACCTCCAAGGAAGGAGACTCCACCACACTCCAAGGGAGCTGTTCCACTGTTGAACAGCTCTTACCATCAGGAAGTTCTTCCTAATGTTAATGTGGAATCTCTTTTCCTGTAGTTTGAATCCATTGCTCCAGGTCCTATTCTCTGGAGCACCAGAAAACAAGCTAGTTCCATCCTCAATATGGCATACTTTTAAATATTTAAACAGTTCTCAGCAGTCCTCACCAGCATAGCTAATGGTGAGGTATATTGGGAGCCACAGTCTGACAACATCTGGAGGGCAACATAATTCTCATCCCTGTTCTAGAAATATTAGTCTTGGCTGGATCAATAAAGGAGATAGGCAAGTTGAAAGACTTGTCCTCTCCACCACCAGTGATCCTGGTGAGTTTCTAACCAAGCATGCTACAACCTGAAGGAACATTCAGTCACTAAGATATATTATCTCACTTAGTATAGTTGGGGGTTTTTTTTGCTTTTGATTTGAGTCCTTGACCCTGCATATTTTTAACATTCTCCCCAGCACTTTGAAGGCAAGCAGTTAACTTGAGAATAAATGTACTCAAAGCAACACAGGAAGCTGCAAACCTTACTAGTCTTTGGGATAAGGCAAAGAACAGATTTTCATCCTCTTATACCCACTGGGATAATTCACTGGGTTTCCAGTTTCGACATCCACTGGGTAAATACACTTCCTAATATACTGCATTCTGAAATTGTTCTGTACATTATTTAACTACATTGCTCTGAAGACAATTTCCTATGCTCCAGCTATTTAAGACGTGCATTTAGATGTGTTCTCCTTTTTTGGTAAGGAGAACCACACTTCAATCTGGCCATATTCCCGTTTGAACCAAAATAACAATGGATGGGAAGGAGGAAATGCTGGGCTGTAAACTGACATATGAGCATTGCTGAATTTCAACAAACGATCATGGTCTACCTAATGTTGTATAATGTAGGGACTGAATTTTTATTGTAAACATTTTTAATTTACTGTTTTTGGAAGCCACTTTGAATCCCATCTTTGGAGAAAGGAGGCATATAACTGAAGCAAACCAATCAATCAATCTCCTACAGTCTTTTAAGATTGATCATCTACAGTCTTTTAAGAGTGATTGAAGACACACAACTTAGTACTGTTATTGGAGAAAAAGAAAAACCTCAGTTCCATTTGCAACATGTAAATATGTTCTCTTTAATTCTCAGCTTCATTATCTTTAGATCATATCTGAAATACATTAGATGGATGCCAGTAATTTTACTTTTCTTTTTTCCCCTATACTGAGTCAAAGATGCATTCATCTATCCCAAATCTGTATACACAGCATGTAGAAAATGTGTAGATTCTGTCTATACAGAATATATACATACAGAATGTATATATGTGTTAATTTTGTTATCAGGCCTTCTTAATCCGTGTATAGGCTTTAGGAGGTCCATGAACTGAGTGAGGAAAAATGATGGGGGGGGGGGGTTGATTTCTATCCAATCACTTTGAATTTTGCCTGTGACAGTAAATTTTAAGATTTAAAAAAATAGTCAGTTCAAGTGTATGGTACCATCCATCTAACATGTGGCCTTTCTCTCTTTATACTCACTTCTACCTTTCCTAACATTATTGTTTTGCCCAACGATTCATGCCTTCACATGATGTGTCCAAATTATGACAGTCGTAAGTCTTGTCGTCTTGGCTTCTAGGGATATTTCTGGCTTGATCTGCTCTAGGACCCATTTGTTTGTCTTTTTGGCTGTCCATGGGATCCTCAGCACTCTTCTCCAGCACCACATCTCAAATGAGTTGATTTTCTTCCTATCTTCTTTCTTGAATGTCCAGCTCTCACATCCATACATGGTAATCAGGAATACAGTGGCTTGTATGATTCTGACTTTTGTGCTGAGTTGTATGTCTTTGCATTTTAGGATCTTTTCTAGTTCTTTCATAGCCACCCTCCCCATTCTTAGTCTTCTTCTGATTTCCTGACTGCAGTCCCCATACCAATCAATGTTTGATCCCAGATATGAGAACTCTTTTACTATTTCTATTTCCTCATTGTCTAGTTTGAATGTGTGTAAGTTCTATGTGGTCATTATTTTTGTTTTCTTTACGTTCAACAGTAAGCCTGCTTTTGCAATTTCTTCTTTGATCTTCCTTAGAAGGTGTTCCAGGTCTGTGGGGTTCTCTGCTAGTATTATTGTATCATCAGCATATCTCAGATTGTTGATATTTCTTCCCCCTATTTTCACTCCTCCTTCTTCTGTGTCCAAGCCTGCTTTTCTTATATATGTTCTGCATATAAGTTGAATAGGGAGGGTGATAGCCTTATCTGACTCCTTTGCCAATTGGGAACCACTGTGTTTCCATTACATTACTACTGTACATTACTACTGTAATACATTAATACATTACTTCTGTATTATTATTATTATTATTATTATCATTATTACTTCCCTCAGAAACCAGCCACTGCCTTCCCTCCCTCCCTCCCTCCACCACCATCCCATTTTTCACTGTTGTTGTTCCTGTTATTATTATCATTATTCTTCCCTCACAGTTGGTACTGTCGTTGTAGGTGTTACTACTGTATTATCATCATCATCACCATTGCTTCCCTCCCTTCCCTCCCTCCCATCACCACCATCCCATTTTTCATTGTTGTTATTATTATCATCATCATCATTATTACTTCCCTCACAGACCAGCTGTTCCCTTCCCTCCCTCCTGCCATCACCATCTCATTTTTACTGTTGTTGTTGTTATTATTATTATTATTATTATTATTGCTTTCCCCAAAGTTGTTACTGTTGCTGTTGGTGTTACTATTGTATTATTATTATTATTTCCTTCACAGAGCAGTTCCTCCCTCCCCTCCCTCCTGCCATCACCACCTCATTTTTCACTGTTGTTGTTGTTGTTGTTGTTATAATTATTATTATTATTGCTTTCCTCACAGTTATTACTGTTGCTGTTACTACATCATTATTTTATTATTATTATTATTATTATTTTCCCTCACAGACCAGCTGCTTCCTTCCTTCCCTCCTGCCATCTCCATCCCATTTTCACTGTTGTTGTTATTATTATTATTGCTTCCCTCACAGTTATTACTGTTGCTGTCACTACTGTATTATTATTATTATTATTATTATTATTATTATTATTATTATTATTATTATTATTATTATTATTATTATTATTATTATTATTATTATTATTATTATTATCCCTGACAGAACAGCGGCTCCCTTCCTTCCTTCCCTCCCACCACCACCCCATTTTTTTCAGTGTTGTTATTATCATCATCATTATTATCACTGCTTCTTCCCTCACAGACCAGCGGCTCCCTTCCCTCCACCGTCCCTTTTCTCCCTCCCAAGCCTTTCTCGCTGCCTTGCCCTGCCGCGAGGGAGCCACCGGGGGCGGAATAAGGAGGACCGAGGAGGAGTGATGGAGCGGAGGCCCGCCTGAGGCGGACCGTGGGCGGCGAGGGGGCTCCCCTGGAGGCCGGAGGCGAATCCCCGGAGCCCTGAGGGTCCTGGCTGCGGAGAGAAAGAGACCGACCTGTCAGGAGGAGGGTGGCGAGGGAGACTCCGCTGTGGCCAGCCAGGTTCCCCTCGCCGCAGCCCGGCATGGCTGCTGTTGCTGCTGCTGCTACTCCTGCCCTCGCTCCTCCTCCTCCAGCCGCATCCTCCTCCTCCCGCTCCACTGACATAACCATCCCCGCCATCCTCTCCCTCTTTCCCGCCTTCCCTCCTCCCTCTCAGGGAGACCACGACGACGACGACAGCCTCCAAGGCAGCGCAGACGGAGGGCAAGGGAAGAAGGAGGGAAGGAAAGAAGGCCGGCTCTCTTTTGGCGGCGGCAAGGCCTCGCCTTTCCTGAGGCGATTTTATGGAAGGGAGCGCAGGGCGCGGGCCTGGTGTTTCCCCTCAGTTTCTGGCCTTGCTGGCAATATTGTCTTTTCCTCAGGGACATTGGGGGCTGCGGCCACGCTGCAGAAATAACCCAGTTTGGCACTGCTGTAACTGCCACGGCTCAGTGCTGTGGAATCCTGGGAAGTGTGGTTGGTTGTGGCACCAGAGCTCTGACAGAGAAGGCGAAATGCCTCACAAAACAACAAATTCCAGAATTTAACATATGATTGCAATGGCTGCATCTACACTGTACAATTATTGCAGTTTGGTACCGGTTTAGCGGCTATGACTCAGTGTTGTGGAATCCTGGGAAGTCTAGTCGGTTGTGGCACCAGAGCTCTCTGACAGAGAAGGCGAGCAACAACAGCAACCCTGGCGCATGAGAAGGGGAGTTGCCAGTCACATCAGACAGCTTAAAAAGCATGGCGTACTTTAAAAGCGCTGGCCTACTACATACACAGGGGAACCAGTGTGTTGTAGTGCTTTGAGCGTTGGACTACAACTGGAGTTGTTGTTGCGTACCTTCAATTCATTTCTAAATTGGAGTATTTTTGACACTGCATTAACTGCCATGGCTCAATGTTACGGAATTTGGAGGTTTTATGAGCTATTTAGCCTTCTCTGTGAGAGAGCTCTGGTGCTCCGCTAAATTACAATTCCCAGAATCCCATAGTATGGAGCCATGGCAGTTAAAGTGGTGTCAAACTGGATTGCAGCCAAAGAAACATTGGAAAAAGACAGAATCCTCCATTTTTTACTTTTCTTGGCATTTAGCAACTGTTCCCATCCTAGACCGAAGGTATAAAGCAAAATACAGTGGGCCCTTGTTATCCTCTGGGGTTTGGTTCCAGGACTGCCTGTGGATACCAAAATCCGTGGATGTGCACGTCCCATTAAATACAATTGCGTAGTAAAGTGGTATTCCCCGTGTGTGTGTGTGTGTGTGTGTATTCAAGTAGTGGATGCTTGAACCAGTGGTAGGCAACCTTTCCCCTTTAAGGGCCGAGGGACTTCAGCTCCCAGAATCCCAGGAGCTATTGGCCAGCATGGGACTATTGGCCAACATGGCTGAGGCTTCTGGGAGCTGAAGTCCCTCGGCCCTTAAAGGGGAAAGGTTGCCTACCCCTGCTTGAATCCATGGATAAAGAATCCGTGGATAAGGAGGGCCAACTGTATATATTTCCTCCATGCCCCCAAAAGGTTTCATTTATTCCATCCTAATTTCCCCATTCTCCAGCCTTTTAGCAAAGCTAAATCATTCAACTTATATGCAGAACATATTGTAAGGAAAGCAGGCTTGGACATGGAAGAGGGAAGAGTGAAAATAGGAGGGGTAGGCAAACTGTCCCCTTTAAGGACCGAGGGACTTCAGCTCCCAGAATCCCAGACTATTGGCCAACATGGCTGAGGCTTCTGGGAGCTGAAGTCCCTCGACCCTTAAAGGGGACAGTTTGCCTACGATACCATAATACTAGCTGAAAACCTCACAGACCTGGAACAACTACTATGGAAGATCAAAGAAGTGCAAAGGCAGGCTTACTGTTGAACATAAAGAAAACAAAAATAATAGCCACAGGGAACGTACACACATTCAAACTAGACAATGAAAATAGAAATAGTAAAAGAGTTCTCATATCTGGGATCAAACATTGATCAGAATAGGGACTGCAGTCAGGAGATCAGAAAAGGTGATTAAGAATGGGGAGGGCGGCTATGAAAGAACTAGAAAAGATCCTAAAATGCAAAGACATAGAACTCCACACAAAAGTCAGAATCATACAAGCCATTGTATTCCCTATTGCCATTTATGGATGTGAGAGCTGGACAGTTAAGAAAGATGATAGGAAGAAGATCAATGCATTTGAGATAATGTGGTGCTGGAGAAGAGTGCTGAGGATCCCATGGACAGCCAAAAGGACAAACAAATGGGTCCTAGAGCAGATCAAGCTAGAAACATCCCTAGAAGCCAAGATGACAAGACTAAGGACGTTATCACACATGGGCCACAAAGCGATAATAAACTGGAAATGACAAATTCCGAAAATAAACCGAAAATAAACCTTGATTCTGCAAATGGTTTTCACACGTAATTACCTTAATTGCGCAATTAAGGGAAGCTCCCACTGAAACCGCATTTAACGTTCACACACAAGTGAGAAAATCCCGTACATATACTAGAAATGATCTTCTAGCACATGCGCACTATGCTCGCCGCGGCTGTCCCTCTCCACGGCTGTCACCCCTTCCCCAGGTCGTCCTTGGAGCAGCCGGCCCTCTGCACGGCCGGCGCTCCGAGGAGGGCCTCCCGCCGCAGTGTTCGCACACGCTGGGGCGGAAGAGTTGCCGAAGGTGCGCCGCAGCCTTTTGCGGCGCACCTTCGGCAACTTGTGAAAGGAGCGCCAATTTTGTGAAAGGAGCGCCAATTTAGCGCTTCTTTTAGGGGCGGCGAAGCTGCGCCACAGAGCCGAGGTGTGGGGACACCTCGCCCCGCAGCGCAGCTTCCCGGGGCGGACCATGTCCGCCCGTCCTTCAAGCCACTGAAGGTGCGCCACAAAAGGCTGCGGCGCACCTTCACCGACTCCTCCACCGCAGCGTGTGCAAATGCTGCAGCTGGAGGTCCTCCTCGGAGCGCCAGCCGTGCGGAGGGCCGGCTGCTCCGAGGACGACCTGGGGAAGGGGTTGGGGCACCAACGGTGCGGCTGCCCCTCCCCTTCCCTGTCCCCAAGACGGCTCAATTAGCCATCTGCTGAGGAGGAAGGAGACGCTTACGCTGCCTCGAGGACCCCGCGGAACCATGGGAAAATACGGGGAAATGCTTCCAAATGCGCATTTGCTTTTCACATTACGGCGAATGCGAAATTACCTTCATTTTGCATTTGCATTTCCTCAAAACAACCGAATTTCAAAAGATCTCGGTTAACAACAGTTTCTGTCCACTTTCTGTCCAGTTTCTGTGTGACGTCGTGTGAAAACACGAGGCACAAATCCAGTTTCTGTTTGGGATTTGTGTGGATTAACCAGCAGATTTGCCCCCGTGTGATAACGTCCTAAGAGGCTGAACAGACTGCCTCTAAGGGGCGGCGGGACACCATCCCTTTCTTTGATGGATCGGGGCTGCAGCAACTGTATGCTGCGGCCCTGATCAGGTGCTTTGCTGCTCTAAAAAGAGCCGGCAAAATGCACTCCTTTTTAGAGCAGTAAAAAGCCGCCCTCGCTGCTGCAGCGACAACTTTTTGGTGTTTCTTTGGCGCAGCGTGTCTAAACACTGTGCCAAAGACGTGCCCTTTTGCTGCCCACTGTTGGTTGGGTGGGCAGCTTGATGGCAGCATCGGGGCAGAGCTGGGGTGGCCAGTGTGCAGTCGCCACACCCCCACTCCACCTCCAGGCCAGCCTAAAGTGCCACTCTGTTCAGCCACTTACATTGTCATACTTTGGACACATCAGGAGAAGGCATGAATCGTTGGAAAAGACAATAATGATAGGCAAGGTGGAGGGAAGCAGAAAGAGAAGAAGGCCACATCATAAATGGATGGACTTTATTAAAGAGACCACGAATATGCATTTGCAGGAATTTGCAGCTGGGCAGAATATGAGTGCAGCTGGGCAGAGCAGTAGAGGACAGGGAGCCTGGAGACATCTCATCCATAGGGTCGCCATGGGTCAAGATTGACATGAAGGCAATTAACAACACCAACAATGATTGGAACAAGTGCTCCAGGACCACTAGTGACTAGGGACTCAGATATATTTATTTTAATCTGATGCTATTAAAAAAAAAGGAATGCTCCTGGGGAGAGGGGAGATGTAGACTTCTCTCTCCATCCTCTGCAAGTTTTGGTAGTATTTACAACCCAACCCATTCCCATTTTTCATCCATGGAATGAGTGAAGTAGTGGGTGGTATATTGGCATTACTTCCTCTGAAACTATGGTATCAGATACACCAGCTGAGTCAAAGCAGCAAAGGGAGGATGCCCATAGCTTCTCCCTCTCTCCAACCCCAAAATGATTAGTTCTAGTCTTCTGATTCACCCAGCATTATCAGAGATAACTTCTTATTCACCCAGAATCCTTTGTATGATTGAAGAACTATGCTTCAAGTCATTTCCAACTTATGCCAACCTTAAGACAAACCTAACACAGGGTTTTCTGGGGCTGAGAGTGTGTGTCTCAGCTAAGGTCACCCAATGGGTTTCCATGGCCCAGAGGGGAATCAAACCCTGGTCTCCAGTCATATTTCAAAGCTCCTATCACTACATCAAGCTGGCTCTCAGTGCAGTTTACAGTAGGTAAATAAGAACAATAAGTCATTTAAACAATAGATGAAGAGGGCGCAATTCATTCAAAGTCGCCTGCCTGCCCCCGCCCCTCAACAGCTGCAGGCACAACAAAATCTAGATTTCTAACTACAGTCAGCCCTCCACATTTGCGCCTTTGACTTTTGCGGCTTTGATTATTCACGGATTTGATTAATATGCCCTTTCTAGGAATCTCCAGGTCCTCCAGTGAGACTCTGTTGTCAACTTCTGCCAAAATTCACAGTGAAGGACCTAGAGATTCCTAGAGAGAGAAGTTCTCTAGGCATTTGTAGGTTCTCCAGTGCAATTCTGTAGTCAACTTCTGGCACATGTTGACCATAGAGTTGCCTTGGAGGATAAAAGATCCTTAGAGACAAATTCTCTCAGATTTTTTAAAAGTGTTTTTTTTTTATTTGCTGTTTTTCTATTTTCCTGAGCCCCTAACCCTAGCAAATGTGGAGGGTCCACTGTATATAGGAAATTACTCATGCAAAATCAACCTACTGGATTTTTATTCAAAGATGTTAAGTTAAACTCTTGCAATAAATTGAAATACATTAGTGTTGTTTTTTTAAAATCACATGCAGTAGACAAAATATACGTTTGTATGCATGAACTCAGACAATGATTTGACATCTTGCTGTCTCTGAAAAACCAACTTCATTTGGCATTGTGCAAAGAACTTGAACATTATCACACGGGGGAAATCCTGTGAGGAAACGGGGGTTTAAACTGAAAATAACCCGCAAAAGCGGGTATATTTTCAGATGACGTCGCATTTAAAAGCAGGTTAATCCGAACAGAAAGTAGTCAGAAACTGCTTGTTTTTATTTTCGGGGATCTTCTGAAAATAAAAAGAAGCAGTTTCTGCCTACTTTCCGTTCAGAGTAACCTCCTTTTAAATGCGCAGGAGGTTTTCACACGGGGAAAGCCGGCTAATTAATTGCTTCCACTTTTGCGGTAGCACTTTCACTTTAAAGTCGGCTTCTGTTCGAAGCTCCCCGTGTGATAACGTCCCTTGTATGTACACACCTGCTACATATTCTTACGTATGTAGAAGGAAACTAGGAAATATTAGGAAACTTCAAGATTATCTATAGAGTACCCACGGAATTTGGAAGTAAGAAAATTCAAAAGTTTAATTTACAGGTTGAGGTGACCCAGAGAAGAAGTCTTCCCCATCTGCCCTGAAAATCCAGCTGGCACTGGGAAAATGAATGTTACTGATACACCACCTGAGGTTGAGTGATTGTTTAATTTATGTTGTTATGATTCCATCAAGCAAAAAGGAAAAAAAATGACTAGAGTGTCCTTTTGCTGTGATGTGTTAGAAAAGTAAAAATGTATGCACACATTTCTCATTTGCACCATCCAAGATTGCTGTCCTCACTTACCCCACTACAGTGGTTGATTAGAAAAATAGTCATCATGTGAACCATTTCATGCCATCTCTTTGATTAAATACTGCAGCCAGAAATAACTCCGTCGCGGAAAACAATTGTTCAAGTTTATTGATGCAAACACAATCCCCTGCATATTATAAAAAATTTAATATCATTTTATAATATAAAATATGTTTCTGAAAGTTGCTCCACAAAAACAGTGGCATCTATGTGGTGTTAAGGGGTGAATATAGAAAGCCACTAACTAACCCATCATGTTAATTCAGTTATTGTATCTCCTTCAAAGCAATTAGAGGATTTTTACCTCTTTGTGCAACCAGGTGGAAGCCAGCATGGCATAGTGGTTTGAGCATATGACTTTGGAAATCAGGGTTCGATTCCCCATTCAGCCATGGAAACCCATCTCGGGTGAGTCACACACTCTCAGCCATAAGTCACATATTCAGAGAACGAGGTGCAATACAACTTTCCTCATCATTTAACAAGGTGGTAGACTATAGGATTTATGCAGTGCTCAAAAACTATGGATACACATGCAGGCCACTGAAAAATCCTGGGCTTTCCAGCAAATATAAGAGGGAACAACTGGCATTCTTATACAATCGACCCTCCTTATCCACCAATTTTTTTATCCACGGATTCAAGCATCCACAGTTTGAAAATATTCCCAAAAAGTATAAATTTTAAATAGCAAACATTGGTTTTTTCCCCATTTTATATAAGGGACACCATTTTACTATGTCATTGTATTTAATGGGACTCGAGCATCCACAGATTTTGTTATCCATGGGGAGTCCCAGAACCAAACCCCAACAGATAAAAAGGGCCCACTGTATTACATTTCACTATTCTCAGTGAACAATACAGCTTTCATAACATACTTAAGACCTCTTTTTGTGTGTGCGCTGTCCATTGCCAAATACTGACCTTCAAAACCACCCAAGATTTAAGGAATGAATCATAAGGCGGTTCTTTGAGTGCTACGCCTTATACAGTGCTTCATAAATAACAGTGATTCTTTTTGATGATGGGGGTGATGTGTAATTTGTGTGGCAGTTTTGGCTTGGTCTGGATAAAATAAAACTGAGTTTTCCTTTAAATGTTCCCCTCTATCTTTCTCTCTCTCTCTCTCGTAGAGAGGCCAAAGAGAAAACCTTAGTCCTGTGCTTGACAGATTTCTAACACTGAAAACAACAGGTAGATAACACCTCCAAAGTTTGATTTTTATTAAAAACATGGTTGGGTTTTGTTCTGCTTTGTAGTATATATTTTTGTTTTTCTGTAGCTCCTGCTTTTGTACAACACAAATATTTGAATTATGGGAAGTATAACCAGCCTGAGCTTGGCATCTCTTTTGGAAAATGTATCACATGTTCAGAACAAGAGTGCAGTACATATCCAAAAATGGAAGTGATTAAAAACTCTTCTAAACATTCTTCAAAACTACTTCACGGGCAATTTTAGTTGCTGAAACAGCATTTTGGCAGCCAAAGCGCATATGTCTTGATACTGACACAGTGGACATAGCATGAACTAGCTCAAGTATTTATGAACAACTTCTATAGCATTTCATAAACAAAAATGTTGGCATACAGATTATACTGGGAATGGAATAAAAGAATCCTGGTAAAAATATACAACATTTGTAAAACAGGAAGAGGACTTTTTAAAGAGACTGCAGTTGTTATTATGAAGGATACATCTATGTATGGCTGGGAAAGATGGACAGTGATGGAAACTGATAGGTAGAAAATCAACTCATTTGAAATGTGGTGATGGAAGAGAGTTCTACATATACAATGGATATCTTCTAAGGGGGGAAGCAGACAAGAGCTTCCAGGACGCCGCGGGACGGTGCGCCGCGGGAGCGAGGCATTCGCACCGCAGCGCACCGTCGGCGCCCCTGAAAGGAGCGCTAAATCAGCGCTCCTTTCAGAAGTCAGTGAAAGTGCGCCCCAAAAGCGTAGGGCGCACTTTCACTGACTTTTCCGCCGCAGCGTGTGCGGACGCTGCGGCGGGAGGTTGCCCTGGGAGTGCCGGCCGTGCGGAGGGCCGGCAGCTCCGAGGGCAACCTCGGGAGGAGGAAGGGGCGCCGAGCGTGCGGCTGCCCCTTCTCTTCCTTGCCTCGGAGACGGCTCTATTAGCCGTCTGCCGAGGCCCTAAGCTAGCCAAGGCAGTGCACTCATTTTGGATATGGGAGAGTTATTTAGGTTTCAGCCTACCTGACATTAATATGGCAATGCTAGCCCACAAGGGCTAAAAACTGGCATAGATTCACTGCTCTACAGACAGAACCAGCTTCCACTGGCTACAAGCCATTGGCTTGTGATCTAAAACATATGCAAGTAGCCTGAAGGTAACTTTTAAAATAAATACAAACAGAGAAGTATGATTTTTTTTTTAAAAAAAGAGAAAGTTTATGGTATTAATAATAAAATGGCATAACAACATACCCTGACCTGCCCCAAGTGCAATGCACAGAAACATCTTTTAAACTTGAAAAATGACAGCTTTAAAAATACAGTCCTGTTCTATCTCAAAAGAATAAGCTTCTAAAAGAGCCGGTCAGTGAGTCAAAATCAGAAGACTGCAAATAATCCTAAAAGGTTTCCCCACCCCACAAAATTTTGCATTTTACACAAAAGTAAGTCATTATACAGACTACCAGAAATAATCCAGCTTGAGACCACTTTAACTGCGCTGGCTCAGTGCTAAGGAATCATGGGAATTGTAGTTTATTGTGGCACCAGAGCTCTCTGACAGAGAAGGCTCAATGTCTCAGAAAAAAACTAATTCCCATGATTCCCTAGCACTGAGCCAGGACAGTTAAAGTGGCCTCAAACTGGATTATTTCTGGCAGTCTGTACAGGCAAAGTGTTCCAGTGCAACCTCTCTTACGTCTAATCTAACAGAAAGTAACAGAAAAAAGCAATGCAATACAACAATCCTGTTCTATGCATATGTAATCATATAAAAAGAAAATGCAGAAGACTAGGACTTGAAAGGGCAGCTATGGGCCTTTACAGACTGCCAGAAATAATGCAGCTTGAGGCCACTTTAACTGTCCTGGCTCAATGCTAGGGAATCATGGGAATTGTATTTTTTTTCTGAGACATTAAGCCTTCTCTGTCAGAGAGCTCTGGTGCCACAATAAACTACAGTTCCCATGATTCCTTAGCACTGAGCCAGGACAGTTAAAGTGGACTCAAGATGCATTATTTCTGGCAGTCTGTAAAGGACCTATGAAAGAACTAGGCCATCTCCTGAAGTGCAAATCTGTCTCATTGAATAGTGAAATTAAGATCATCCATGCCATTGTATTTCCAGTTTTTATGTATGGTCTTAAAAGCAGGACCATGAAGAAAACTGATAGGAAGATAATCAATTAATTTGCAATGTGGTGCTGAAGAAGAATTCTAAGGATACCGTGGACTGCTGAAAAGACCAATAAATGGGTCCTAGAGCAAATCAAGCCTGAATTCTCCCTAAAAGCCAAGATATCCAAAATAAGGCTGTTGTACTTTGACCATATCGTGAGAAGTCATGATTCACTAGCAAAGGCAATAATGCTTGATAGGTGGAAAGCAGAAGGTGTCACTAGGTGGGTGCAGGGAGTTAAGGCTGCACCGGGTGACACCCCAGAAGGGGTATACATCCAGTGGAACTAACACAGCTGTTAGATGAGTGAGAAAGGCTGTTACCTCCCTTTCTAACTCACCCAGCAGCCAAGCAATACCCTGAATAGGCTCTCCCGAAGCCTCACTACCACCACCCAGAAACAGTCTGGCCAGGCGGTGGGCAGGCAGCTGGGGGCAAAGTAGTGGGACAGAGGGGCAGGCTGCCCCCTCATAGCTCCTCTTCCTCCCTCCACACTGGGCGACACCAACCACAGTAACACCACTGGCAGTAGGAAAAGAGGAAGACCATATTCCAAATGCATAGACTCAATCAGGGAAGCCACAGTCCTGAGTCTGCAAGACCTGAGCAGGACCGTTGCTGATAGAAGACTGAGATGGAGGTCTTTCATTCATAGAGTCTCAATAATTAAAATTGACAGCAGTTAAGAACAAAGCATGTGCAGCAATTTCTGAGAGCATCCAAAGTCCATGTCTTTGTAGTGATGGTGGTGGTGATAATGATCCACACAATCACAAGCACATGCACACACACACACACACAATTTATTTAGAAACACACATTTGCCTGTTCTAGCTCTTCATATGTAGAAGGAGAGATAAACAAAATGGCTCACATCATAAGTGCATCTCCCAAGTAATTATAAAACCAAACAAGTTACATTTACACTCTAAAGAGAGTTAAATGTTCGCTTGCTAAGTTATGATCATTCTGTAACTTTTTATTTTTTATTTACCTCATATACTCATGTATAAGTCTAGAAATTACAGTCAAAAAATTGATCCAAAAACCTGTGTCAAATTATCCATGGGTCAATATATGTACTCTACATTAACTCATATATACCTCTACGCTCTCATCCATCCAGCCTTTAGTGCAAGCACAAACAGTAATGCCTGCTGGAATTTTGCAAGTTCTTTGGCATTGTTTTCATTTGCTTCATTCTTTAGATCCTTTGTTACACACTCCTAAATTTTATCCTCAACATCCATGGGTCATATAAAAATCCATAATTTTGGCTCCAAAACCTGTCCTCGATTTATACATGAGGTCAACTTATAGTCAAGTATATACAGTAGCCAGACAAGAATTTATCACAGTCCACAAAGCAGATTTCTAAAAAAGAAAGCCTATAAAGCAGGCTACAAATCAAAGCATATTTAAAATGCATATCAACATATAATTAAACTGGCCAGACTTGGGTGACATTTCAGATTGCTTGGATGACATTTTGACTGACTGTGTTATTGGAGGAAACAAAATAATAATCATTTAGCTGTTGCTAGTCCTAATTAGAGTAAACCGATTGACTCAATTGTATTTACTTATGTTTTGACTTAACATTTAACAATTGATTGAGGGGGAGGAGCCATGAATAGTGGTGTGAGGAGCTGAGATTGTATTCTTCTGAATGCTATAGCTTAAAAAGCCAAATAACATTTTCTAATTACAAATAAACAAATTGGAATGTGAGGAGAATAGAATGGAACTGCCTAATTAAAGATTTAATGAGAAGAAAGATAAACAAGTGGCATTTTTGTTTTCTGCAACTGCCGGGTGGTTGTCTGCTAAGCTGAATGGAAGATAAGATTCATAAAAGAAAATTAAAGTAAAACAGTTGGAAACAAATGTATTGGATTGTGTGGGATTGAAAGAAATGAAACATTGAAATATTAATTAAAGAACAAACTGAGAGAGAAAAACATAATAAACTGCATGTCGGTAGTTTGAGACATAACACTGATTAGAAGTTGGCAGATGTCCAAAAATTAAAAAAGAGAATTGAAACAAACAGTTTTAAGTTAAAAGAGAATCTGTACATCCATCAGATAAAGCATATACACATTTAAGAAGAGTAAACTCACAAGAGAATTTTGAGGCATGTAATATGCAAAAGGAGAAATCTAGTTCCATTAGCACAATGCAAAAAGCCAGAGCCAAGCCTAAAGCCAGACAATGGAGATAATAAAGAGGATGAAATGAAAACATGGTTCTTGCAAGTGCTAACAGAAAATTAAGTCAAAAGCAACAAAACTTTTAAAGAGACAATAATTAAAAATAATGGAACACTATCAGAGACAATAACTAATAAAATTATGGATGAAATGAATAAATCTATTCAGATTATTAAAAAAGAAATTGAGAGAATGGAAGCAAAGTAAACCCACTGCAAGAACAGAAAGTTCAACAGAAGATAACTTTGGAACATTCATTAAGACTGAACCAATTAGGGCCTCTACAGACGGGCGGCCATGGACCACCCCGAGAAGCCGAGGTTTGGGGCCGCAGCTAGCACACACAGCAGCCCCAATCCACTGTTTTAGCACTTGAGGAAGGAGCGCCAAAATGATGCTCCTTCCTGAAGCGCCAGAAAGGGCGCCTGGAAGAGGCACCGCGCACCTTTTCTGGTGCAGCGAGTGCGGAGGCTGCACAGGGAGGATGTCATCAGGAAGAGGTTAGGGCGCCCGGCGGCCAGCTGCCCCTACCCTTCCCTGGCTCCATGACAGCGCTTTGCGCCATCTACAGAGCCCCTTAGAATGAAAAATCATTGACTTGCAGGACCACAATAGAAGAAGCAATCTTCGTATCCATGCTTTTCCTGAGATGGCAAACAAAACACCTAGGACCTTGAAGAAGGAAATTCTCAAGTGGCTACAAAGAATGATTCCTCAGATTACATGGGAAGAACAGGATGTGGAACGTCTGCATAGAGCAACAGTTTTAAAAAGAGGCCTGGCTCCCAGAGACATAATCTTGAGAGCAACAAGCTTTTATAAGAAAGACCTTTTAATGAAAGAAATCAAGAAACTCTCAAGATCACTGAAATATGAGGATATCACAATTGAAATCTATAATGATCTTTGTTCAGAGACTATCAATTGGAGAAGAGGATTCAAACCATGCATTGCAGTGGAATAAGGGGCTTTGCAGACAGCGCAAAGTGCTGTCTTCAAGCCCAGGAAAGGGAGGGGCAGCTGGACGCCGGGCACCCCAACCCCTTCCTAAGGACATAATTGGAGAGCCCGCCGTTGCACACATCCAGAAACGTCCTTCCGTTGCAGCATCCAGAAACGCTGTGACGGAAGAG
Source organism: Phrynosoma blainvillii (assembly GCA_026167975.1). Classification (NCBI taxonomy): domain Eukaryota; kingdom Metazoa; phylum Chordata; class Lepidosauria; order Squamata; family Phrynosomatidae; genus Phrynosoma; species Phrynosoma blainvillii. The sequence goes on from JANUYF010000005.1 coordinate 35,056,307, forward strand.
GCGCGAAAGAGGTGCACGCCGCCTCTTCCGACGCCCTTTCTGCGGCTTGAAGAAAGAGCGCTATTTTAGCGCTCCTTCCAAGGCCTCTCAAAGAGTGTATTGGGGCCAAGGAGTGGGGCAGCCTTGGCCCCAATCCTCGGCTTTTCAGGGCGGCCCATGGCCGCCCATCTGTAGATGCCCATCGATACAGTTGGGGGTACCCTATTTTCCTGAAATTTCAGTGGAAAAGGAAGCAGCCTAAGATCTATTCCCTGGAACAAGTAATGGATCTGTTGAAGCAATTAAATCTAGAGCAGCAAGAAGAAAACATTGGCGAGGGTGCAACTGGTGGAGCCAAGGAATCATAGAAGATAAGGACAAAGACAGTCAAAATAAAACTTTAAAAAACCCTCTGGAATAAAATGACATAACAGAAGAGATAATTAATAAACAACCAGATGGAGAAAAATTAATTACACACTTGGAATGGTGGCTTTTTCTCTCCCCCCACCCCCCCGAGGAACAATGAACAAAAAGTTTGGAATCGGAAAATTAAAGAATTTGGCAAATATACTAAATTTGAACAAATAATTAGGCAAAGAGATAGTATGGAGGAAAATGAAATTTTGAAAGGTATTACAAGTGAAATATATAAATTGTTATCAAAACATAATGAAAAAGAAGAATATCTTAGGACAATATGGGAGGATGATTTAGCACAAATGATAAATATTCAAGAATGGGGAAACATTTGGAATCAATGTCATTTAAAAAAAATTATCTATACAGATAAAAGAGAATTACTATAAAGTAATTTGGAGGTGGTATTTAACACCAGTAAGGTTAAACCATATAAATAAGAATTATTCAAGGATATGTTGGAGGGATTGTCAAGAAATTGGTACTTATATTCATATGTGGTGGGGTTGTAGAGCGGAAAAGAAATGTTGGCAATTAGTATTTAAAGAGATAAAAGAGATAACAGAAATTGAGTTAGAAATATGCTCAAAGATAGCATTATTGTCTATATATGATAAGATCAACTGCACCCAGACTATGAAGGACTTCATTACAAATTTATTAACAGCAGCAAGATTAATTATAGCAAAGAAATGGAAAGTTCAGGGAGACCTGCAAATACAAGATTGGCAAATGGCAATTAATGATAAGTTAACATGTGAAATTAAGGTAAAAAAAGGAATAATGAAGAGAAATGGTTTTGAAGCAATACAGAAGATATTTGTACAAAAGGTTCTAGTAAAAGAGGAAGGTGGTTTACCTCCACAGCAAGAGTTACAGTTTTGTAGGATAGAATAACATGAAGATATTAGGCTCTGGTGATGGGGAGCAATAGTATTACACTTTAGTGGAATTATGAATAGTATATGTTGAAAAGAAGATAGAAATAACAATGAAGATATCAACAATAATTTTGTGTGTTTTTTCTAATTATTGGTTTAGTTAATATTAAATGGTTTAATATGAATAAGATTCAGATAAGGTAATTAAGAATGAATAATTAATGTGATTTATTATATATTGTATGTGGAATACTATGTATAAGATATTTTTAAATATTATCTTAAGTATGTTATATTATTAGTAGTAATAAAAATATTATTAAAAAAAACAATTGATTGAATGGGTCTACTCTAGTTGGGATTGACCAACATGTTTCCAGCCAGTATTTTAAACTAGGTAGTAGTGTATAGTGGTTTGAGCATTTGACTATGACTCTGCAGACCAGGGTTTGAATCCTGGCTTGGCCATGGAAATCCACTGAGCAAATCACACCCTCTCAGCCTCAGATGATGGCAATGTCAACCCCCTTCTGAAGAAACTTGCCAAGAAAACCCTGTGATACGCCTTAGGGTCACCATTAGTCAGAAATGAATGCACACAACAACAGTAAAAGTAGTGTTTTGAGCATTGGACTATGACTCCAGAGACCAGAGTTTGAATCCCCAATCAGCCATGGAAACCCATTTCATGTGTTTGGGCAAGTCACACTCTCTCAGCCTCAGAGGAAGGCAAAGGTAAACACCTTCTGAACAAATCTGAGCAAGAAAATCTCATTATATGGTTGCCTTAGAGTCAGAAAGAAAGTGAAGGCACACAACAACCATTGTGTCAAGCTTTGGTTCTGTCTCAGATGAGATTTTAGGATCCTCACACTTTTGCTCCATACCTGCAAATCATTTATCCCAATCTCTAAAACAGGTAGCATAACCGATTTATTGCAGAGGCTGCTTTCCTATACTATTTAATTCCAGAATATTGCTTATGCCTCCTTTACAGACCAAAATTCCAGTGTGATGTGATCTCCTTCAATAACTGCTGCTCTGGAGCCCTCTGTAGGCAATAGATAGGAAGTGAATAATTGATGCAGATGATGTGCATTACGCTACAAAAAACCATCTGTTGGGTTTACTGTACAGGAGTATGTAAAACTTCTAAAAATCCATAAAATGGTAATGTACTGTAATCCGAGAGAGTCCTCCAACTTGGAGGAGCTTGCATTTTGATTTAGAACAGGCTGGAAGGGAAATGCAGAAAAAGCAAAGGAGGAAAAAGAACATCTCAGCCTTATACACCAAAGCATTAGCAATAAAATGTTCTGCAGTGAATGCTGAGTGTCACCAAGCTTCTGCTGGATGCTTTGCTCATATAAAGAGACAGATATGATGTTTGTTTGGGGAGGGAATAAGCCCTTTTACTATGTGTAGAAACAAGCTTTATATTCCTCAGAAAAATAATAAATTGAGCAAGCTAGTCTGTAGTAATTCAATCAGTAGCAATCATAACGCCTTCTAGATGTGGTTTGGATGTATTGTATTTTTATCATTTGTGAGCCGCCCCGATTGAGCTCAGAGAGGCGGGGTATAAATAAAAAATTTTATTATTATTATTATTATTATTATTATTATTATTACTTCCAGAAGCCCTAGAATAAATATGTATTTATTTATTTCATTTTTATGCCACCTTTCTCCCAGAAAGGGACCCAAGGCAGCTCGCAAATAAAAACATATTACAATAAAACAATTGAAAACATCAAATAAAAACAATATAAAAATACATACATTAAAAACTACAATACCCACCCCATATAGCAAACACCCCATATATAGCCAAGGGAATTTCAGTTCAACAACATCTGGAGGACTGCATCTTTCCTATCCCAGGTTTAGGTGTCTGGAGCTCTAGTGGTTCTGTTTATGCAGAGTTCTGCAGAGAAAAACCTTATCTTTCCTGTTGCAAAAATCGCTTTTTGGGCTAACAAAACTGACAGCCCCATTGGTGGCAAAGGAGCCAAGGCTTGGTGTGTGCATTATGGATATAACAAATGAAATATTTTTACATTGCTGTTCCCCCCTTAGAGCCTTACTGGGAAAAGATTTGTGGTGATGTTACCCCAAGACCAAGTTGAAGGTTGTGCTAAAAATCCAAACAATTGATTATTCCTCTTGTCTGACCTCAGGGATGACCTAAATAATAGAGTGGCCTGCTTCACACATGATGAGAAAAACACATCAACCCTCAATTCTTCCTATCAGCTAAAACTATGTATTGAAAATCCTTGTATATTTCATGTAGCTCACATATTTCTGCAGTTCTGAGTGAGAAAAGACACGGTACCATATTTGCAATCCAGCCTGTGATTGCCCTTCATCTACATTCATGAGCTATCATAAGGAATTTCTTCTACATGATGGATGTGAAGAGAGTGCTACTGTTTGCTTTAAGCAACATCTCGCTAGCGTCTGACTTGGTGTGCCAGAGCATCCTCCCTTATGTTCTCTTTGATATCATCTTCCTTATTGATCCTGCAAGTCTACACTGCTAATTCCCGAATATATTTACTCGGGAGAAAAGACCAAGCAAAATCAACAGCACTTTGCACCCTTATTGAACATGCTTGGTAATCACTAATTACTCTCTTTGTAACAGGGAAACATTCTTTACGGAATGAGTGCCATTTTATTTTTATTTCATTTTTATGCTGTTTTTCATTTTAAAAAGAAACCCTCAAACAATTTTATGGTGAAAACAGACAGAATATAAAACCAGAAGCTAACACCCACACCCATGAAAACAATAAAATCCCTTAAAATATTTTATTAAAAACAAGAGGTAACTGGTAGTGAGCCAATGTGGTGCAATGGTTTGAGTGTTGGACTACAACTATGGAGACCAGGGTTCGATTCACAGCTCGGCCATGAAACCCACTGGGTGTCCTTGGGCAAGTCACATGCTCTCAGCCTCAGGGGAGGGCAATGCCAAACCTCTTCTGAACAAATCTTGCCACGAAAACTCCTTTATAGGGCCTTAGGTTCCCCATAAGTTAGAAATGACTTGAAGACACACAACACACACACACACACACACAACTGGTAATGTCAGGAGAATAATAAGGAAAATGCCTGAGTAAACAAGTTGATGGTGGAAGACGAAACTTCAGGCAAAGCTGTTAAACATCATGTATGAGAAGGACCAAAAAAAAAATGAGACTAGAGTCACAGGCCTATGTTTTGTCTTAAGAGTCAGTTAATAGGGTCTGGATGGATATCAATGTAGGTGGAGGCCACTCTCCTTTGCCTAATGAAGAAGCCATTGGACCTTCGAAAGCTTGCATGAAGTATTTTATGCATTTTAGTTGGCATTTAATCATGATTGCACTCCTGGATTAGAGTTGCCATTTCTTCTTTTCTGAAAGTCTCCTAATCTTTTAAAGCTGTAAGGGAGACAGCTGCAAATTCCCCTGGGAGTGGATATATTTATTGAATTTGGCTAATGCCAAAGAGGAGGGATTCCATTTAAGTTCAGTTTTGAGGGATTTATCAACATGTGTACATTTCTTCATCAGCCCAACATAAAGAACTTGATGTTTAAAACATTCAGACGTAGGAGAAAGTGAAGCAGATATCCTCATCCCTATAAAAAAATTTACTGTCGCAGTTGAATACCAATATGTACACAGCAGCCTGTTTCTTTCCCCTTTTCTTTTCCATCTTTAATTGCATTGGCTATGTTTGGAAATAATCAATAATAAGGCATCTCAAGCTTCATTAAGAGCGATGTATTGCCTTGAACATGGAACATGCAGCCATCATTAACAGATCTCTCCTTCAGCCTTGCAGCAACTTAATTCTCACCACAATTGTTGACATTTTAGTTCTATAAATGACAGTGGAGATGGTTTCTATGGAAACCAAAGATTTAACCACATGCATTCTTGAAACAGGCAAAGAAGACTATCTGTTTGGTACGACAGATCAAATATTTAATGTCACCTATGTTTACTAGGAAGCCCCAGAGTATAAAGAGGATTCGACGAGGGGGGACTCAAAGAGGACCACCCCTCTCATATATATATATATATATATATATATATCCTGATTCCAAGCAGACAATTCCCAATAGCAAGGTCAAGCAAGACCAGTTTCTGTGCCAATAAAGCTTCACACAGCCAGCAGCCAGCTCAGGCAGCAGGAATCCAAAATTAGGGGCTGGGAAACAGTGCCAAGGTCACTCACAACAGATAGATGCTGTCACTGAAGTGCTAGGTGCTTAAAATATAACAACCGTGATAGTTTCCGTCCGGAGGGCTTAAAATCATCTTTCAGTTTGTAAGATGGGAATTGGTAAAAGAAGTCAGAGATTAACAGTGAATGGTTAGGATGGCACTGGAAGATGTCCTCCGCTTGATAACAGAGAGGAGGATGCTTCCATATTGAGAGATAGATTAATGCTCTGAAAGGATATTTGAGCCTGCATTAATAGAACTATAGTTTCCAAGATAAAGGAGTACAATCGCCCCCCCCCCCCCGTTCTTGCGGACTTCATGTCTGTGGTTTTATATATGCACAGAGGGGCGACCTCCGTTTAAACAATGGGGTGCCTTCTTGATGCTTGTGTGCGCTCATGGGGGCGCGTCCCATTCAAGCCCTTAGGGCTTGAATATTCACGAGTCTCTGTTTTCATGGGGGTGGTGGTTCCAGAACAGTTTCCCCGCAAAAACGGTGGGCCAACTGTATAGTGGTCCCTCCACATTTGCTGGGGTTAGGGGTGAAGGATTCCTGCAGATGTGGAAAACCTGCAAATAAAAAACACACTATTCTTTTTACCTAAGTGATCATCTCTCTAGAAATCTCCAGGTTCTCCAGTGCAACCCTATGGTCAACATCTGCCAGATGGTGATCATAGAACCATGGTGGAGGACCTACACATGCCTGCCTAGAGAAGTGTTTTCTAGGAACATCAAGGTCCATGATGGCGAACCTATGGCACACATGCCAGAGATGGCACACAAAGCCATTTCCCCTGGCATGTGGAGGGCAGGGAGGAGGAGGAGGAAGAGGTACGCACTCTCTGGAAGCAGCTGAAGGCAAAAGACGGCATGGGGGAAGGAGAAGGAAGAGGCATGTGCCTGTTCCTCCTCCTTCCTGACCCTCCCCAGCCTTCAGCTGCCTCTCGAAAAACAGCTGAAGACCCAGCAGTACAGGGGGAAGAAGTCCCACCCTGGAAGTCCCACTCCTGGCACCAGGTAACACCCAATGTCAGAAGACTTTTAGGGGGGTTGCAGACTGCCAGAAATAGTGCAAATTGAGTCCACTTTTAGGGTTAGGGTTAGGGAATCATAGGAACTGTATTTTATTGTGGCACCAGAGCTCTCTGACAGAGAAGGCTCAATGTCTCAGAAAAAAACACAATTCCCATGATTCCCTAGCACTAACCCTACCCTAAAAGTGGACTCAATTTGAACTATTTCTGGCAGTCTGCAACCCCCCTCAGTTTGCACTATTTCTGGCAGTCTGCAAAGGCCCTTAGTCTTTAAAAGGTTTGCCATCACTGATCTAGGTTCTCCAGTACAACTCTATGATCAACCTCTATCAGAGTTGCGCTGGAGGACCTAGAGATTCCTAGAGAGAACATATTAATCAAAACTGCAAATAATCAAATCTACAAAAGTCAAAGATGCAAGTGTGGTGGGCCAACTGTAATAATCCCATTATATCCTGCACTAGTGAGGCCTCATCTGGAATACAGCATTCAGTTCTAGGTGCTTCATTTTAATAAACACATAGGAACATTGTGGCAGGCTAAGAGAAGGGTGACAAGAATGATATGATATGGAGAACAAAACATAAGAGGTAAGGTCAGGGGAGCTGGGCATATTCAGGGTGACCAGATTTCCTTCTTTTCCTGAACATGTCCTACATTTCAGCCTTCTGTCCAGGAGGAATTTCAAAATGTCCTCCATGTTGAACATGACTAAAATGCACGAATTTACATTTATATTAGTGTTTTAGCTGTTATTTGAAGATGCCTTTCATTTTTCTTGACTATCCTACATTTTGCAGTGCCTTGTCCTCCTTTGCAGTTAGGACATCTATCTGGTCACCCTGGGCATGTTCAGCCTGGTGAAGAAGATTCAGGAGTGTTTTGGTCTGTTGTGGGAAAGACCAATGTTAACTGGCCATGCGATGCTGGAGGAGAGTTGAAAAAGACAAATGAATGAGTCCTAGAGCAAATCAGATCTCAACGCTCATTAGAAGTCAAGGTGACTAAACTGAGGTTGTTGTACTTTGGACCTGTCATGAGATGACATGACTCACTGAAAAAGATGATAATGCTTGGCAAATGGGTGGTAAAGAAGACTGCATTACAGATAGATTGAGTAGTTAAAGGATGGCACAGCCCTGAGTTTGGAAGACCTGAGAAGCATGCCATGTTGCAATATTTTATGGAAATATATCCATTTGTTACACCTGAAGATGCACATAAGGAAAAAGACAACAGTCCTGATCCAGAAGTTCCTTTTGGATACCAGAATTCTCCATTTCAGCATATAAGGCCTTTGCTTTAAATCAAATGAAAGAAAGTCCTACATATTCAAAGGCATGCAGAGGCTCTCCAACAATTCATTCAAAATGTGCATGTATCCACATAAAAAGGCATATGCGAATGCTCGTCCTTGTTTGCCCTCTTTTTAGAGTTGCAAATCCCCTCTTTTCTTTCCCCCTCCTCCTCATTTTGATGATATGGAAGTGACCGTCCCTGTGAGAGGTCTGAAAGAATTAAAACAGAAGAGTATAATGTTAGTGAACACTGTTGAGAAAGTTTGTGGGCCATTGCTTTTTTAAACTCACAAATGAAGAGATTTCAAAGCTTGCACTGCCAATTGTAGATCTTTGGACTATGCATCACACAAAATTAAGTGCTATGCATTCTCAGAAATCAGTGTAACTAAAAGTTTTACACACAGAGAGGGGGGGCACATGTTCATATAAATAAGACAATAATGCACATTGGCACCATTGCAATTTATGGCCCTGTCTTGCCCTGCATTTGGACAGAAAAAGACAAAGACCAGGGAAATAAGGAACTCACACATTCTTCTTTCTTGCTTTTATTCTGAGGCACGAAACTGGACAAAACTTTTCCTACTGTAATCTTTGCCTGTTGTTTGTTGTGATCTCATAGTGTCTCCATGAAGTTCTGTATTCCATTTGCAAAAGAAAAGAAACGCTGATTTGGCCACAGGATTTTCTTAAAGTATTCCGATTCTGATGCAAATGTTGATGTCATAATAAAGAGCTCAGTTCAAAGTTCAGAAAGCTACCTTTTTAACACTGTAAAATGACATCTACTTATACAACAGGGTGGGGAAAACTGCTTTGACCTTGGATTTTTGAAGGTAATTATTAGAGAGATTTTTCCCCCACCATTCCACTTAATTGACTGTGTTTGGGATGGATTTTCTTACACTTTCTTTCCTTCACTTTCTGATGTGCAGTATTTTATTTTGTTGTATCATATTTTATTTGGTTGACCATATAATCACATCTTCGTAACAATATTGGAAAACTGGTAATGTTCACACAAAGCAAAAACGTAGATGCCAAAATGACTGTATTCTACTGAAATTTCATTTATTTGATTTATGTTCCATCTTTCTACCACAGGAAAATGAAATAAATATGTAAAATGAATAAAAGCATTAAAAGTTAACACATTTTGAAAACACATCAGTTAAAGAAATATATTCTTCTCAGAGGCTGAACCCTAGGCTCTTTAATTCCTTTCCTAGAAAAGCTAGAATGGATCCCTCTCTGCTTTCCTTCCCTCGACAGGCAAAGAATTTTGTATTCTGACAGGCTTTTACTATGAATTTTGTTTTGTTTGTTTTTTGATGAAAGAGCTTTTAAGAGGGTGCTGTATCATTTTAAACTGAACTGTTTTAAACTGCTTTTGTTAGCTAGCATCCTCTGTTGCAATTATGGATTGATACCATAGCATTATGGGTCTGTAACTGTTCTGCATTTAGCCATGCTCTGTATTTATGATCATAGCACTATGGCCATGATTGCAAAGGGCCCCTCAAACTTACCTTAACAGCCAGCAGCCACATATAGTGACAGAAGTCTTTTCCACTAGTGATCAGGATGCAGTAGGATGATGTTTCAAAATTTTCAAGACTCTTGCAATCTGCAGTGTGATGAGGAGTTGCAACAGGGGTCCTGCTTCTGATTTTTGTTCTACAGATTGATGGTGGAAGAGGGCTGGAATGTCATCCTGCTGCATCCTGATTGCCAGAAAACCAAATTTATGTGAATTGATGCACCTGTGAAGGTAGGTTTGGGGAGGTGGATCTGAAGACAATACATAGTTATATATCCATAATTATGCCTGTGATGTAGGTTCTTGGCAACCATTTAAAATATATGCTTTTGAATAGATATAATGTCATTGATCATTTAATTCTATTTTAGTTTGATTTTTCATAGCTTTTTTTTTTTAACTGTGTTTCAATTGATTTAATTTGTAAGCTGCCTGGAGTCCCAATCCGGGAGAAAGGTGGGGTATAAAGATGATGGTGGTGGTGGTGGTGACGACTGTGATAAATATGCAGTACTCATCCATTTAAAAGCCCTTCCACTACCATTTGCTGGCCTGTGGCCAAAATAATGTCTCTATCAATTAATTCCACTGCCAAAGGCCCAACTGGACAAAAAGCTCAAAAAGATAACAGGGAAGGTGCCAGGTGAGCCTCCCTCAGTAGAGGAGTTCCAGAGCCTTGAAACAGCTATCAAGAAAGCCCTTTCTTGGTTTTGCATCAGATATGCCTCAGAAAGATGGTGGCATGGAAAGAATGGCCTCTCCTCAAGTTCTCGGGACCTGGAGACAGCTTCTATTGGAGAATGTAGTCCTTCAGAAAGCCTGGACTCCTGCTGAATGAGGAGTTTTTGTTAATACCAAATGACACCTCCATTACTGTTTACAGATGGGAGAAGAACAGGAGAAGCACGCGGGCTGTGATTATCTTTCCCCCGATCACGCTATTAACAGGATTTAATGGCAATTTAATCACAGGAGGAGGACGCTTGCCTCCTCTGTGTGATAATCTCCTTAGTTATTAAGGCATGAGTCCTCATAGCCAAATCAAACATTTACAGGAAGGAATATAGTTGATGCTGAGAATGTTATCATCCCAACCTGGAAACTCATTCTTATCATTTTAGTTTCATGTAGTTTCATGAGGCACTAAAGAATTTTGCTGAGAATTCTAAATATCATCCAAACTGCAAATCCCAAGATTTCATAGGATGGAATAATGGCAGTTAAAGTGGAATCATGGAGCTATAATTGTGTAGCATCAAAGGGCCCCTGGCCTCAAGACAGTATGTCAACCTCACACTGAAGACATTGCTCAAGCTCTGTTCATAGAAGGCTCCTATTCAGTATTCAAAACTTCAATGGAATGATGATTTCATGCAATGGTTTAGCAAGGGTTAGACCTTGGTGCTAAACTCCTGAAGCCCTTTTATGCTACCCAATGATAGTGCTATGATTCCACTTTAACCACCAAGATACCATCCTATGGAATGGGTTAATATTTTTGAAAGCTCATGCTGAAATATATTAGTTAGTCTCAAAGGTGTTACTAAAATTCTTCTTATACCCTTTTCATGTTGTGACAGATTAACATGGCTTCCTCCTGGGAAACTGGTATAAAGATGTAGTATTTTTTTCAGGGCAGACTTACCTACCTGCTGACACATTGTTGTGTTCATTTTGAACCAATGTATCTGCTGTCATAATAGCAAAGACCTACAAACAGCAAAATTGTTTTTTTCCTCTCCCACTATATTGTGTAGTATAAATTGTGCACTGACAGACCAATGCATACAAATAGTCTTCTTCAAGCCATTGATCTTCAATGATGGTGGGGCTACAACTTATCACATCCCACAGCGAGTACAATCTGGGGGTGGGGATAATGGAAGCTGCAATCCAACATATCTGTAGGGGTCAATGGGTTGTGAAGGCTGTACAAAGTGTGCATGAGAATGAAAAAAGGATAAGCTGGTATCTCTCAAAGCCATTATAGGCAAGCTCTCTTCTGAATTCATCAGAAGGATGCCGGAGGCTGTTATCATCAAGGATGATAAAAGTTTGACCAGTTTCTTCTCCTCTCTTTCCTGCTTCCTTGGAGGCTCATAATTTTTCCTGTTTTAAATTTACTGGCTACAGAGGTGGCAAGATAAATGTACTTAGTATAATTTTTAAAAGCCAGAGACAACTATTTCAGTGCTCACGGCACAGCACAAGATGGTGGGGAACAGCCAAAAAAACTGTTCATTGCAAGATGCTCAATCTCCAACAAACTTAAACAATATAGATATGAGTTTGGAAAAGTTACCATTTTGAACAATAGTTTTCATAATCCCCCAGACTGCATGGCCACTGGAGGATTCTGGGAGCAGTCATCCATCCACAGCCTTGATATGGACAATCTTGAGCCATTCACACTGTTCATTTATAGCACTATGTCTGGCATCCTGTACGTCATTTACGTGTGGAAGTTGCAGCTTACATAGAATCATAGAGTTGGAAGAGATCTCAAGGCCACCAAGTTCAACCACCTGCCATGCAGGAATACACAATCAAAGCACCCTTGGCAGATGGCCATCCAGCCTCTGTTGAAAAACCTCCAAAGAAGGAGACTCCATTACTCTCTGAGGGAGTGTATTCCACTGTCGAACAGCTGTTACTGTCAGGAAGTTTTTCCTAATGTCGAATCTCTTTTCCTGTAGGAAAGGTGTTTGTAAGTCCCTTTTTGGGCAGGGTATAGAAGGCTCTTTTCTTGCACTCTGTCCAAAATCCTGCCACTTCCTTGCAGCTGCCAAGACCTAGGCAGAGCTACTATCACTTTGTCTTATCAGAGGGAAGAGAAGAAATGGGGAGGGAATTCAAATCATGAAGATCTGGCTGCTATGAGCTCCGGAGGGAAGGAAAATATGGATGCACTCCATTTGAGACCATACCATCATTTCTTCCCCTTCTGTCTGAGCTGAGGTCAGCTGCTCCTTTGTGGTTTGAATCATCTCGTCTATTCACCATTGGCAAGCAAAAGCAGGAAAGGACACAGAACTGTACATGCACATGTAGCCTATCAGGGCTTGTCTACATGGTTAAAATACTCCTCATTCTATTTGAATAGACTGCAATCAGGCCACATGTGATTCAGAGGAATTTGGGCTTTTTGCAGAGGACCTCCCCCCACATTAAAAAAAATCAATAAACTCTGCTGGAAAAGGATTTCCAGTTTTTACCAGAGTACCTGCAAATATCCATGGGGATGCACATTATCAAACATGTGGCCGGCTGGCTGCTTTGTATCAATTAGAATTGATTTTCATGGCTGCACATTTTTTGGCAGGTGAATTTGCACAGGAATTTGTGCAGGAAAGTGAAGTCAATTAAGTGTCAATGCAAATATGCAAAAATCTATAGCGATCTGCATGAGAGACGTACACATAGAGTAGCCCTAAGATTCCACTTTAACTGTTTTAATATGTAGCATGAAAGGGTCCCTTATGAATTTTGAGAAAACATCCCTTCTGCTCTGCTCCTTCCTTTGTTGCCAGAGAAGATCTTTTGCCCCAGCTGGTTGTATGAACAATGCCCCAGTTCATGGCTGAAATAACAAGCAATGTATGACATCAAACTTTTCCCACCCTGGATCCCAGCTGTTCCATAAGGTTGAGAAGTGAACAATCTTATGCAGGCTAGTGATCTGGATTCAGACTTGAAAGAGCAACCTTAAGTGTAGGTGGAGGACTTTTATGGTGAGTGATACACTACTTCTAAATCCTGCTTGCCTACCACAGCTAGAGAAGGAGGTAAGGAGGCTTCTTTCTCCATTCCTTCCCTGCTGGGTGGTGATGATGATGCTGATGATGCTGATGATGAGCTTTATGTTTCTCCATAACTGCGACTGAAGTCTACTTATAAATGAAAATGATTACAAGATAGAGAAGAGCATACAAAAGTGTCATTATGGTATTAAAATATCAACAATAAAACAATTTAAAACATGAAGTTAAAAAGGATAAAAAGTAGTTTAAAATAGTTTAAAACAATATGGTAGTCTCTTAAAAGCACTTTTCTTAAAAACCTTCATTTCTTTCTTTTCATAACTTTTATTGTTTAGAACATGGAATAAAAACACAGCGATTATACATATATCTGTATACAATTGGCCCTCTGTATTTGTGAGGGATCCATTCCGGACCTCCCTCCCAGAAAAAACGGAGACTCGGCAATATTCAAGCCCCATAGGCTGTGATGGGGCGCGCATGCCATGGGCACGTGCCCCATTGAAATTAAAGGAGGTCACCCCTCTGTGAATATTTAAATGTTTAGATCTCAAGTCCGTGAGAACGGAGGGGCGACTGTATATAGTTGTTATACATTTTAATATATAAATAAGATCTTGAGAAAAGTAGATAAATAACTCCAAACATATCTTCAATTTCCAAATAAACGTAACATACATTACTTTGTATTATCCATCCTTTCCAAGAACAGTTATCCTCCTTTTTGACTTCTTCTCTAACCTAGTTGAATTTTTTCTAAGAATTAATCTATTTCCATATCATATCTTATATTTTTTGTTTTCCCTTCATTTCTAAGAAGCTGTCAAAATAAAAATGTATTCACTTGCTGGCAAGCAGAAGGCCGATCTAGTCTTGGGAAGGGAATTCCAGAGCTTTGGGGCAACCACTAAGAAGGTCCTATCTCATGTCTCCACCAATTGTACCTGTGAAGGTGGTAGGACTGTAAGAAGAACTATACATCATGGGCTTGATCCAGAGCTGGGTTTTTTTTTGGGGGGGGGGTGAGAGGACTTGAGATCTTTCTGATTTAAAGTTTAAAGGGGGCCCCCTGACACAACCCAGAATGCCCTGTTTGTGCTCTTTAGTGGGAACACTGTATATGTTAGAGCACTACTTTCCAATTCTAATACTGTTCTGGCAGCTTCCAGGGGCTTAGTATTGTTCCTTAATACTGCTCAATACACTTTAGCTCCCACTGGAATGAGAGGGACTACAGCCTGGATTAAATCTCTCACAGATTTCAAAAGCACCTATAGGAGGTCTGTTTCCAATCAGACGTTTTAGTATAAATAGCAAAGAAATTAAATAACAAGCTAAAATAATACGACAATATAAAAATGGAAGATGTGTGTGCAAGTGTATGTGTGTGGGGACCTGGCAATCTTCCTTATACTTGCACACACACCTCCATACTGAACCACTCCAGGGCTGCTGCCACACTGCAGAATTAATGAAGTTTGACTCTGCTTTAACTGTCATGGCTCCCTGGGATTTGCAGTTTGTTGTGGCACCAGAGCTTCCTGACAGAGAAGGCAAAATATCTCACAAAACTACAAATCCCTGGAATTCTATAATATTGAGCCATGGCAGTTAAAGTGGCATCATTAATTCTGCTGTGTTGATGCTGCTTTATGTTCTGATGTGTGATAAACTACAAAGTAAGTAGTAAGCATTGAATTCATGTTAGTGGTGACTGGAAGCTTTGGTGTCTGTGGAATGGTGATCCACTTTGGGGTTTCATCTGAACTCTGAAGGAGCTGTCTAAGCTGCTGAACCTATTTTGGGGATAAGCATCTTGGATCTTTTTTACAGGTCAGCCATATTCACCACCACCTGCAGGTTGCAATGGCTCAGGATCACCTTTTTCCCCAGAAACATATTTTGTAGGCATAGAAGAAGCTAACCCTATCTCTGTCAACTTTTTGCCTGTCTAGCCCAGTGCCATCACTCAGACTGGCAACAGAATACTAGTGAAGGTGACTTCTATCACCTGCTACCTGGTCCTTTTAAAAAGAGACACAAAGGACTGAACCTAGAACTGTCTTCATCCCATAGAGCCTTGAAAAAATTACTATAGAATGAATGTTGGTAGGTATAGTCCAAAAAATTAATTTTTCCAAGCTCTCTTCTTGCAAAGTTAGTGATGTTCCATTGAGCTATCACCCTTCTCCTATTACCGTTGAAATGAACACCAGCCTGTGCTTCTGGCAAAAATGTTCTTGTGAATGCAGTGATTGTCAGGAATACCTCAAACACACTGATAACCAGCCATAATGAATGGAATACTCTTAAAGATTTAACATGACACACAAAACACTGCAAGGGGCTTAGGACACCCCCCCCCCCCATTAAAATACAAACACACACAAAATATTTCTCTCTTCCAACCTCTCTTTTTTCACTCCAGCCCTGCAGGAATCAAAATTAGAAAGAATGCGGAAAGATTGCCTTAAAAGAACATGACACCTTGCTCTCTTGGAAATAGAAAATGACATTTGCTGACTTCCTTTATCTTGGTGGATTCAAGCTAAGTTGTTGCAGTGCATAGAGCAACGAAGATTATCACACAGGGGCTATTATCAGTTTTGTAGTGTTATTCTATTGTTATTTAGCAAAAACGATACAAATGAGATATTGGAACACTTACTTTCACACACAAGTCTCAATAACGATTCATTAACAATTCACGAGTGGCAAATAGCATATTTGATATTCACAAGTCTGTAACCTTTTGCATTTGTTTGGGTTAGGGTTAGTGCTAGGGTTTTTGAGAGATCTCGTGCCTGCGCAGATGGGACAAGAGTGACCCCATGAAATATCATGAGGGTAGCAAGCTACCTCTGTAACAGAAACAACAACAACTCATCCAAAGGAATATATTACCAACCTTTCATCTGATGGAGTTCAGAAGACATGGAATTGTGAGGGGTGGGGGGTGGAAACCGGTTAATCACTTGCTGCTTACTTAACCCTCCCGTGTGGCATAGGAAGCATTTCTGCCGAACTGCACTCTGGGGGAATACCTAGATGGATTGACCAATTGTCTATATATCATTATTGAATCGTAATTGCTTTTCATACATTTTGCAATAGTGCAAATAAATCATGATCACCAAGCCATTCACGCTTTTTTATCGTTAATGAGTTATTCCAGTTGGACAACACTTAAGGACATTACAAGAATGATACGAGGACGATGTCGTATGAAAATCTTTCCCCCGATTGCGCAAGATTGACGGTAACAATACTCTTCCCTAATGCTTTTTACCCTGTGTGATAATCTTCAATACATACCCAGATACACCATGTTCTGCATTCACTCTAAACATTTGGGTTCTTTTCTCCTCCTTTTCCTCTACCATTTTTACAGGTTGCATGGTGGTATATTGTGCACATGCCAAAAGTATAGGAGGTATATTTAAGAAATCTACAAAGTGGCATCCTCAGAGTTTCTACTTTTCCAAACAGATATCTTATTGAGGAAAACTCTCCATTCTGTCCCACTGGTCCTTAATCTTTGTCACAGTCCAGCCAGCCTTTTTTTAACTGCTGTCTTTGTCCTTTGTGTGGAGTGGGACCTACAGCAACTATGTGTCATTGAAAAGGAAACAAGGAGTAGAAAGATTATGATAGACTTTAGGGACAAATGGGAATTTTATTTCAGCTTGGTTTCGATTTACCATTTCCAAATTTCTTCATATTAAGGATGGGTGGAACTTGAGATTTAAACAGTCAGAAGTCAATGGAAGATTGTGTACTTAATGGATTTGAATTCTTGGGTATATAGATACAGCTATGCTACTGCTGAATTCTTAAGCCAACTGATGTGGGAGGACCAGCAGAGTTTTATCTGCAGTGTGCCAGGGACCTGTACCATATTTACACCTGCTGACTACAACTATATCTTTCTTTGCTGGAAACTTGCTGTGGACCACCAGCCAAGCATGAGTCTACAGGCTATTGCTTTGACCTGCAGTGCTCTAGATGGCTGGACTACAATAGCCATGTTGGCTGAGAGTAATGGAAGTTGTTAATCCAACACATCTGGAAGGCAACAAGTTCAGAAAGGGCTGATATTATAATGAAAGAAATGGGACTTATCAAGACTGGCCAGGTTATTCTTGCATTATGTAACTTTGTAAGTACAAGATGAGAAGTTGTTCACTCTTCCTTCAGATCATTTAATTGATCTGAAACTGAATCTCTTCCTTTGCATGAGGATAAAGAATGTTCTATTGGAAGGTTCCAGGGCAGTTAAGCAAGGCAGTTGGCCAGAGAGGAAGCATAAGAAGCAGGATGTCACCCTGGTGAGTACTACATTTGGGCAGAAAAAATACAATGCATAGATACAGGATGGGGGACACCTGGCTTGACAACAGTACATGTGAGAGGGATCTAGGAGTCCTAGTAAACCACAAGTTGAACATGAGTCAACAGTGTGATGCAAACAGCTAAAAAAGCCAATATGATTCTAGGTTGCATCAATAGATGTCTAGTCTAGAATGAGGGAAGTAATAGTACCACTCTGTTCTGCTTTGGTCAGGCCTCAGCTGGAATACTCTGTCCAGTTTTGGGCAACACAATTCAGAATGGATGTTGACAAGCTGGAGCATGTCCACAGGAGAATGACCAAAATGGTGAAAAGTCTGGAAACTATGCCCTATGAGAAGTGACTTAGGAAGCTATGGAAGTTTAGCCTGAAGAAGAGAATGTTAAGAGGTGATAGTCCTGTTTAAATATCTGAAAGAATGCCATATTGAAGATGGGGCAAGTTTGTTTTCTACAGCTCCGGAGAATAGGACCCAGAGTAATGGATACAAACTACAGGAGAAGAGATTCCACTTCAATGTTGGAAAGAAATTCCTGACAGTAAGGGCTGTTTGGCAGTGGAACACACTCCCTCTAAGGGTGGTGGACTCTCCTCCTTTGGAGGTTTTTAAACAGAGGCTGGATGGCCATCTGTCGGGGTGCTTTGATTGCATCTTCCTTCATGGCAGGGGGTTGGACTGGATGGCCCTTGTGGTCGCTTCTAACTCTTATGATTCTATGATTCTGTGAGTTTACAAAGCCACCTCTAAACAGTAAGAAGTCAAAATAAATTTCCTAGTTCTATAATATACCCTGAAATAAATAGAGTTTGGCATGAGAATTCCACTTAAAAGTCAGTGGGAGTTTTGCCATTGACTCAAGTAATATTTCATTTTTCAAAAATATTAAGGCCAGCTTTACTTCAGGCAACAGATGCCTGGAGGTGAAAAGTGGTAGGAGAAGCACTAGAGGATGGAGCAATGTGCCTTTCCCTCTGCTAGCCTGCTGCTCTCAGGTACAGTGGAGGATGCTGTCCTGTTGCCAGTGTTGTAGTCGGACACAGCTTCCTGTCCAATCAACTTCTATCTGTGGGACTTAGGATGAGCATAGCACCTTGTAGTTTGGCTCAGAAAGTGAAATGTCTTGGGCCGGCCTTGAAAAACATATAAAGGACCCATTACAGTTTGAGTAAAGTGGCAATATTTCGGTAACTGAGGGGCTTTGCAGACCAGCCTAAAGGGCCGGCCTGGTGGTGGAGTTGGGGTGGGGCAGCCGCACACCGGGCACCCCGACTTCACCCTAACCCTGTCCTGACGCTGCACGCTCATTCACACGCTGTGCCAAAAGTGTCCAAAAAAGCCACCGCAAAAGGGAGGATCGGGGCCACTGTGTGTGGTTGCCGCGGCCCTGATCCACCACTCCCAGAGCAGCTCTGTGCCGCCCCTTTAGGCGGGTTTGCAAAGCCCCTGAGTACATTAGTTTTCATCAACTTGAAAGGTTGAGTTGCTTTACTGATTTATCTATATACAGTTGTCCCCCAACACTTGCAGCTTTGACTTTTGTGGCTTTGATTAATATGTTCTCTCTAGGAATCTCTAAGACCTCCAGCACAACTCTGCCAGAGGTTGACCATGTACTGGAGAATCTAGAACAGGGGTAGACAACCTTTCCCCTTTAAGGGCCTTCAGATCCCAGAAGCCTCAGCCATGTTGGCCAATAGTCCCATGTTGGCCAATAGCTCCTGGGATTCTGGGAGCTGAAGTCCCTCGGCCCTTAAAGGGGAAAGGTTGCCTACCCCTGATCTAGAAGTTCCTAGAGAAAACACTTCTCTAGGTATTTGTAGGTCTTCCAGCATGATTCTATGACCAACCTCTAGCAGATGTTGACCATAGAGTTGCACTGGAGGACCTGGAGATTTCTAGAGAGGTGTTCTCTTAGATAAAAAGAATAGTGTTTTTTTATTTGCAGTTTTCCCACATTCATGGGGTCCTTCATCCCTAACCCCAGCAAATGCGGAGGGACAATTGTAGTTTATTCAATATATGTTCAAAGACTGATAGGCCAGAATCTAATTGCTAATCCCAACTAGAGTAGACCCACTAAGGCTGCTGCCACATTGTAGAATTAATGCAGTCTGACACTGCTTTAACTGTCATGGCTCCATCTTAAGGAATCCTGGGACTTGTAGTTCATTGTGGCACTAGAGGTCTCTGACAGAAAAGGCTAAATATCTCACAAAACTACAGATCCCCGAATTTTATAGCATTGAGCCATGGCAGTTAAAGTGCTGTCAAACTGCATTAATTGTGCAGTGTGGCAGCAGCCAAGGCCAATCCCATGCTGAAGATAATACTCAAGTGTGCATGTAGTGTTCATGCAGACTCAATAAATGGGAGCTTGTTAAATCAACACTTATAGATGTTCCATTGATTCAAAGCTCTGCTTTAGTTGGGATGAGCAATTGGATGTAGGGCCTAATATATGCCAGTATTATTTCATTCATGGCTTCTTTTTATAGATGGGGAAGGAAACCAAATAATGTACATTTCATTCTTCACTGTGATGAAGGTCAACTATGAGTAACCTTGATCTGAGTGGCTCTAAATTGTCTGAAAGCCACACTTGTGGACCCAGAAGAACTATGGCAGGTTCTGCCATGCAGCACTGTGAAACAACCTTTTTTCGAGTGACACTTGAGGAAGGAGAAAGGGAGAAAGAGATGGTGGTTTGAATGGCAAAGTGAAACTTTTTAGAGCATTTGTTCTAGCTCAAGTGGGGTAAAGAAGAGAAGGCAGGGAGTACAGGCTCTTACCCACTGGTTTGCCATCCACGGATCTGAGTTTTTAGGGATGGCAACCCCTGTTGTTTTGAATGGAGGTGCATGCACAGCTGCACACACATTGCACCACCATAGGAAACAAAGGGAGTAGAGGTCCCACATTTTTTGTTATCCGTGCGGGTGATGGTGGTCTGGAATGGATCCCCATGGATATGAAGAGATGACTGTATTTTGCGAGATTCACACTATGTTGCTCTTAACTATTCTGGAGGAGGAGGGAAAGGCTGTGAACACAGGGGCTGTGAAGGAGATAAGGGGCTGCAGAAATAGGCTGTACAGGTTGTTCAGCAAATTGTCTTAGGCTGGCATGGAAAAGACCAATCCACTGATAAAAGCACTTGAGTTATGTGGGGTAATTTAAGTCTCCTAAGGCTTCAGCCTTTTTAAGGAAACAAAAAATATTTAAATATCAAATTATGAAAATATGAAAGCCAAGCCTGTTAGAGTCTGGCTTTAAATTAACAGAGTAGGAGAAATGTGCCTTTACTTAACTTTATGCTTCCCTAAGAACTGAGATTGACTCCCAAAAACAACAAACATGTAGTTTGTAATTTAAAACAATGCCTTTAATCTATATTTACATAAAAGGCTACGTCCTAATCTAGCTAGTGAATAGTTCAGTTAAAGAAAAAATATTTATCTCACAACCTTTCAAAAGAAAGTTAAGAAAGCAGCAGTCGTGTCCCTAGGGTTGGTGTCACCCGGTGCAGTAACTCATGGTGTCATCCTTCCATTGACCTCCTCCCATACCTACACCATACAGAATCCTTAGTCATGCTTTTTGTATTAATGTTACATGTAAATTATTATTCCATATAGCACTAAATGTAATGGCTACAGATGTGTCATACACAACTAGCAAAATTAGAATTATATCTTTAAACTGCAATATCACACACACAATCTAAATATATATTTACATATACATAGTTCCATGTGGTTAAAGTGAAAATTTGGTAAAATGTGACATTTTTAAAGAACATTTTAAAATAATATTTTTAAAATAAAATTTTTGAAAATTCTGAAAATTTTGAAATTTGATTTAAAAGGAAAACAAAACCCTCCTTTCTCCTCCCACTGTGCCTCAGCCCACTCACACCATCTCTACAGCATTTTAAAGGACACAGGTGAATGCCACAGCCTATTTCTGCCCAAAGGCAGATGTTTGAGGAGCAGTGGTGTCACTTGCGCTTAGGGTGCCACCTGGTGTAGTCTGCACCCCCCCTCCCGTGATGCCACTACTTAGGCTGTTGTATTTTGGACATGTCATGAGAAGAGAAGACGTGTTGGAAAAAAACAATAATGCTGAGAAAGGTGGATGGAAGCAGTAAGAGAGGAAGACCACATGCTAGATGGATTGACTCTATAAAAGAGGTCACAGGCATGAGTTTGCAGGACCTAAGCAGAGCAGTGGAGGACAGGGGCTCTTGGAGATGTCTCATTGAGGGTAGTTAACAACAATAACATCTGACCCCCTCTGCAGACCAGGGCGTTGGGGACGCCCTGGTCCGGAGTGCCGGCGGAGCTCAGCCTCCACACCGCGGCGCTCCTCCGGCGACTCTAAAAGGAGCACCAAATTGGCGCTCCTTTTAGATGTCAGGGAAAGTGCGAACTAAAAGCGGCAGGCGCACTTTCCCTGACTCAAACGCCGCGGCGCATCCGGTCGCCGCGGCGTGAGGTCATCCCCGGAGTGACTCCGAGGGCGACCTCAGGAAGAGGAAGGGGCGCCGCTCATGCGGCTGCCCCTCCTCTTCCGGGCCCGGAAGACGGCTCAATTAGCCGTCTGCCGAGGCCCTGAGTCACTCAAAGCACCACACTACTCTGGTTCCAACAGTTTTAAAGTACTGATGTTTTAATATGGTGGTTTGTTTAATTTTTTACAAAAATCTTTTTTGGTCATTACATTTGTTGTTGCTGTGTGCCTTCAAGTCATTTCCGACTTACAGTGACCCTTAGGCAAACCTATCATGGGTTTTCTTGGCAGGTTTCTTCAGAGGAGGTTTGCCATTGCCATCCTCTGGGGCTGAGAGAGTGTGACTTGCCCAGGGTCACCCAGTGGGTTTACATGGCCAAGCAGGGATTTGAACCCTGGTCTCCAGAGTCTAGTCCAATGCTCAAACCACTATGCCATGCTGCCTCTCATTACATTTTTAGATGACTTTAATTTCTGATGGTACCTTGGGTCCCATGTTGGAGAAAAGGTGGAGTATTAAATAATTAATCATAGAATCATAGAATCTTAGTGTTGGAAGGCATTCTTGAGGGCCTTCTAGACCATCCCCCTGCCGTGCACTCCACAAAAGTGCCCACCCAACTCTGTTTAAAGAGCTTCAAAGAGAGAGAGTTCAGTCTCCATAAACTCCACCACAATAACCACATATTGGGCACATTTTTGGCACAGCCACAGTGCAAAAACACCCATCCAAAGTGCAGATGCTCTTGGATCCAGAGGGCTTTTCCATGGAGTGTTCCAAAAACCATGCTCAAGCCATGCATCCCACATCCTTAGAGATCTCAGAAAAAGCATATCCATGGATTGACAAAAGAGATCCTCTTGATATCCATCTGCTTCTGCAAAGGATGCCACCAAGTCCACCATCCAAGGGGGCATTTCCCTGGTCCACACAGTCGGAACCAGAACATTTGCCCCCATCTTGCTGGGCTCCTTTTGGGCCCTGCAGAGGCACAGAAACCCAGGTCAGAAGCCAGGGATCCAGGCAATTCGCACCCCAAGCCCAAGGGAACCAGAAGTGTTCTCAATGCAAAGGAAGACAAGGCACTGTAAAATGGAGGACAGTCAATCAAACTGGAACATGACCAAAGAAAAGCTAAAAATACTCCTAGACATATAAATTAATGTTTCTTAGGGGTTCTACAGACTGCCCGAAAGGGGAGGCTCCGTGCCGCCCCGGGAGTGCCGGATTGGGGCCGCGGCAACCGCATACCACGGCCCCAATCCAGAACTTTGCCACTCTAAAAAGACCTGGCAAATGCCTCTCCTTTTTAGAGTGGCAAAAAGCCTCCCTTGCTGCTCTGGCATTGTCTTTTCAGCTCTCCTTTGGCACAGCGTGTATGAACACTGCACTAAGGGAACACCCTGACACTGCCCGCCATCTGTTTGGGTGGGCAGTGCGATGGCAGCATCAGGACGAAGTCAGGGTGGCTGGCGTGCAGTCGCAATGCCCCGACTCCACCCCAGGCTGGTCTTTTTGGCTGGTCTGTAAAGCCCTTTAGTTATGCTCAAAAGGGAGGACCTTTTGACCTTTTGGGAGGGCCTGTCTGCCCTCCTGGGCAGAATGCGGGAATATAGGACATGTCTTGGAAAAGGAGGACATGTGCCCCCCTTGCCCCAAGTCCAGAGACTGACCCAGAGCAGCAGCCTTGGATGAGGTGCGGATCTTTCTCAGCTGGGCTGGCTTCTGAAATGTTGTACAGGACCCCAGACAAGAAACTCACCACCCCATTTCAGGGACCAACCATCTGGCCATCTGGATGGGGATCTGGGGGATCCCTGGCTGGGACTCTGGGGGGCACCTTCCCCCTCACTCCATCCCTCCAGCCCTCCATCCAGGGAGACCCTAGCACTGAGGATGGTTGTAGCTAGGCGAGGAGGAATGCGGCCCTTGAGGGACCTAAGAGATCATTGAGCCCACAGCCAAGCAAATGCTTCCCCTCCTCCTGGCTGCCTAGGGGACTCAATAGGGATATCCCTTCCAGGTGCTGCGGTGGCGCTTAGCCAGCAGGTCCAGATGGCCCCTGCAATCCTATCCTGCTCCGACACTGGCCAAAGGGAGGTGAGGTGAGGTGAGGGGGCCGGGCTCAGTCTCCCTGCACCCTTCCCGTATTTCTTTCCTGGTCCTCATGCCCTCGCCCTCCGTCCTCTGGTTCTCTTGACACCTGTTGCCTGGGACCGTGTGAAGGCACCTGGGGCTGTAAGTGGGCAGGGATGAGACCCTGCTCTCCCTGCACACACAGCCTAAGTGTGTTTACATGTAGTTTCATGTGGTTTAAGTGAAAATGTGATGATTTTAAAGAAATTTTAAAAATAATTCTTAAATTTTAATTTTTTTGAACGGTGACACACACACACACACAACTTAGGGTGTCACCTGGTGTGGTCTGCACCGCCCCTACACCCCCCTAATGATGCCACTGGAGAGCAGAAAGATGGGAACAGCTCAGTTGAAAATCTTGAGAGAATGCCTTTTAATCCCTAAGGGGAAGTGACCTCAGTCACATGTTAGTTTGAATGAGAGAGAGAGAGAGAGAAGTTTGCAAGCAGGAAATCCCTATCTATCTAAGGAGGGGAAAAGAGAATGCAAAAATCTTCCAAAAATTGTGATTAGAGTTGAGGGAAATATGTTGTTAAAACAGACATACCGTAATGCTAAACCAGGCCTTCATGGTCTTCAGGTATTCATTCAGTAATGGCATTCAAATCTGCCACCAGAATCAGACCTTTGACTGCCTCTGATCCTGTATGTTGTGAAATATTATATTCCCTTTTCTCACGAAAGTATAAGGGAAGTCATCCTTTCAATCAGCGAGTGATTTGAAAACAGTAGGGGGTGGAGGAGTGGAAGAAGCATTTGAAGCTTTTTTCCACTTCCAGAATTACCCTGAAGCAGCTGCCTCATGATTTTTTTTCCCCTTGAAACATACACTACTTTGCCAGATGTCCCCAGCCACCTCTACTTGGGCCTAAATGGCTCCTAAAAGCACCTCCTAAAACAGACACTGCCTTCACAGCTATTCTACCAAGTCTAGGCACTGCTCCAAAGCTAAAAACTGCTTGTTAAGAAGCAAAATTGATGTATTAACTTCCTCTTTTCTCCTGAGACTTTGCACATCTCAGTGACATTAATGTGCTGAATCAGATGTGCTGTTTCAACAAATCCAGTTTGGGGTTATTTTTGTGTGTGTGTGTTATTGTTGTGTGTTTTTTAACAATAGAGCCAGTCAATCCATCAGTGGTTGCTGATGGTTTCTCTGCCTATGCATTGGTGAATCCACTCCAGGTTATAGTGTGAGCTTTAAAGGAGTCTTCCAAGGCGCATAACTTATTTGCAGGATTGCACGCCGTCTTCTCCTTCACTCCTCCTTTCCACTCACATATGAGTACTACTACTGGTCAGGGGAAGATAATTTCCAACAATTTTCCAGATGAAGTGGCTCAGCACTCCTTCTCTTCACCAAACTGGTTCTTTCCAGATGTGTTAGACTACAGCTCCTATCATTTCCAGTCATTATGATTTATAGACTCAGACAGCTAAATCAAATCCCCAAATGGTTTTAATCAATAGAACTCTGTAGCATAAGCTTAAAGTCATAATCAGAAGGTACCCAGTAGTTCCTCCAGACAGAGCCCCATCAGTCGCTATAGCAAATGTCATAGCTGCGGAGGGTCAACCAGGCCCCAAATTATATCTTGTTCTGAAGGATCCTTCCTCAGTTTGTGACATTCTGGGCAAGGCAGCTTTGGAGATTAGGTGCACCGCAGTTGTGCAGGTGGTCTCTTTGGCCTTATTCACTGACTCACTCTGAGGAAGAATGGCCTCAGAGCATGGTATTTATGCACAATTTGACCAGCTGCTGCCAATAATAATGATCCAACAATACAGGGAGGAAAGAGAGGAGGTATCATAAAGGGCGCAGCAGCTTATTATCCTGCTGCAGGCAGTGAGAGAGATTGGACTCTCACTCTGGAAGGGACTTTTTGGGGATGGTGCCCTGAAATCTCTCCCCAGGGAGACTATGCCACACTTGTTTCTGTGCTTCTTTACTCTAGCAGTAGGATCTAGTTACCATGTCAGTTTCCTTCAAAGCTCCAGAGCAATATTATCTTGGGAGCATTGTGGGGAATAAGAAATGTAGCTAAATGTAAAAGCAACAAGTAGTTGCAGGAAAGGCCATGTTGCAGCACTTGTTACAGCAAAGGCTGATGTGGTTCCCAATAGCCCAGGAGTGGGCTACAGGCTTTGTGGGTCGCTCTAGCCCACATGTGGACAAAGTGTACCCCACACACCACATGCAGCCTCCAACCCGCCCCAAACCCAAACGACTTTAACATTTCCCATGCTCTCTCAAGAGAAGTTTCATGCTGAAGACTTTGCTGAAGTGCTGCTTCTGCAATGTATCAAGAGGTAGATCGGGGTAGGCAACCTAAGGCCAGGGGACCGGATGCGGCCCCCTGAGGCCTTTGGACTGGCCCCAGGCTGGTCCTGCCGCCGCCGCCCGCCATTATGATATTGATTATTGTTGTTATTACTTGTTCTTGGGGTTTTCTTGGCAAAATCTCCACAGCGGTTTTGGCATGGCTTTTCTGGGGCTGAGAGAGTGTGCATGCATATTTTTTAATTTTTTAAAATTTTTATTTATTTTTTTATTTATTTTTGGTGGTTCGGCCCCCCAATTGTCTGAGGGACAGCAACCCGGCCCCCGGCTCAAAAAGTTTTCTACCCCTGAGGTAGATATTTCTGCCCTGAAAAAAGTACTTCCAGAATTTCCAGATTAATTCTTCCCGGCCTTAACCTGCACTGTTCCTTACGTGGCCCCATCTTGGATGCACAGGAACACTGCTACGGGCCATAGTGGATTGTCTATTGCGTCGTTTAATTTTAAGTTTTAATTGTTATATTGTTTTTTAAGCTGTTGTGATTTAATACTGTTTTAAGGGGGGGAGGGATTGTTGTGGGGTTTGTATTTGATTTTAATTTGTAAGCCGCCTGGATTGGTTTTCCAATAGGCAGGGTATTAAATAAATTTTATTATTATTATTATTATTATTATTATTATTATTATTAATTACTGTATCATATACCAGTTTCCAAAGAGATATCCATAAAAAGAAAAATGAGGGTAGTATTAAACATGACTAATAAGATATCAGATGCAGAAGCAAAAAACCACTGGAAAACACTGTTATACATGATCACTTCAGCCAGAACTCTCATCGCACAGAAATGGAAGACAAAAGAAACACCAGTAATAGAGGAGTGGCTACTAAAAACTCTACACAATATAGAATTAGACAGACTGACAAACTTGGTAGAAAGAAGGGCCATAAAAACATTAGACGCAGACTGGGAGAAATTAAAAAATCATTGTGTAAAGCGTTGGTCAAAAAATACAAGTTCATAGAACTCAAATACAATTCAAGATTACTGTAAGCTTGAAAAGACTAAAATCACACACATAAAAACTATAACAAGAGGGAATTGTATTATAAGTCTTTTTATTTACTCAAAACCAGCTGATTTGATAAGAAGTTCATAAATAATTCTTTATGTTGGTTTAAAGCAGGGGCCGGCAACCTACGGCCCGTGTGCGGCCCGCGGAGGCCTTGGGGCTGGCCCCTGGCCGCTCCCGCCACTGCTGCTGCCCCCACATGAACGTGGGTGCCATTTTGGCATCCAAAATGTCACCACACTTGCGCACGCTTGCACGCGAGCACAGGGGCCATTTTGGAAGGCCCCACGGCAGCTGCGCAGCCGCCGTGGGGCCTTCCCCGGGTCCTGGCAAGGCCCCAGGGTGCCTGCACGGGGCAAATTTGCCCCGCGCAGGCACTGTGGGGCCTTCCAAAATGGTGCCCCACGCGTGGATGCATGCGCATGACGGGGGGCGTTGTGTGCATGCGTGCTCGCGGGGGCAAGTGCGGCCAGCCCCCACGCCATTTCACCCTCGCTCCCGGCTCCCCGGCAACAAAGGTTGCCAACCCCTGGTTTAAAGCAACGAAAAAGAAGAAGAAATGTCATTTTAAGATGTATATTATGTTATTGTGTGGAAAATTCAGTAAAAAAGAAAAAAATGAGGGTAGTGGGAAGAAGGCATTTAGTAGCACCTTTCAAGACTAGCTGATTTATTTCAGCATGAGCTTTCATAGATATTAATCCATTTCTTCAGATGCACTGTAAAAGTGGATTAACTTCCAGGAAAGCTCATGATGAAATAAACCAGTTTCAAATATGCTAATATCCATGAAACCCATGCTGAAATAAACCAGCTTCAAAGATGCTACTAGATCCCCTTTTCCTACCAAACCCCTTTTCTTTCATATACCAACATACCATGTATGTTTCCAGTATAAGTAAAGGGTGGTAGTCCATTGTGGGAGCTTTGAAAGACTGTCAAGAAGAAAACAAGCTGACTTGTACAGGCCAAAGAAGGATTCAGAAAGGGAAGGGGGAGAAAACCCTGAAGATGCAGAACAAATAAAAATACACTCTCTGCAACTTCCCACCAGTGTTGCACAAATCCCTCTAGAGGCATGTGGCTGAGCTCTGACAGCCCTGCAAATGTGTAGAGGAACATGAAAAATGATGATCATTAGAAACAGAAGACAGAGCACAGGGTCAGCGACATTGTTAAGGTATTAGCATTCAAGAAGGGGAAGCATTTGCCTAGAGTTTGGAACAGTGGTACAATACAGAAATCCCCTTGCAGTTGCACAGAAAAAAAATGTATTCGCTATTTTGGTCTTGAGTTAAGACAATATCCTTGCTTTTTTTTTTTTTTGGAAGCCATTTTAAACAGAAGCACAATCTCACTATCTTGCTATTAGTGCAGCTTGCAAATAGAAGACTGGTTATTCACTTAGCAGTTATTTCTTTCCAGTTATGAGATAAAGCCAGATGCAGAGCTTGGCTTTCTTCTTCTTCTTCTTCTTGGTATTACAGCTCCTACCATCTCTCAGCCAGCTTCTGGATTTACGTCTGTTGGTCCTAATCAATTGTAGTTTACATGCATTTTAATATATATATATATATATATATATATATTTCTCTTATGGATATGGTCACTTTCCTCAATGCCAGTGAATAATACAGTGCTTTCTTTAATGGATTTGTGCAGCATTTCCTCTACTTTTCTGAATATGACTGAGGAGCAGGGAATCTTTTTTTTTTTTAAAAAAAGAGAATTCTCCATAGGATACAGCAATCTGTTCCATACCCCTGATTCAGCATCCAAGATGTCCCCACTCACTTTACGAATGATAGAGAAATGTAAGAGTGAGCATCCATACAAGGTCAATTGTTCATAATAGAATTGTTCTCTCTATAATGCATTATGGTTGCATGATGGAGGAGCCATGACAGCAATGGGGAGATATGCTGTGTCCCACCCAATTCAAGTAACCAGAAAGCAGCTTGGAAGGGAGAAAATAGGGACAGTTGAGGGATATTGTTGTGGATCTTGGAGAAAAGTTCAAATAGAGGTCCTGGCCAGGTTAAAAGAGGACACCTGGTCAGCACATAATGTAGAAGGAAATGTGAGCATGCTAATGCCTTGTGTCTTGAGGTTTCAGTTCTATGAAGGTATGCTAGTAGAAGGAAGATTAGGAACTCTACCCATCAGTGTTATGGATATTCCCTGGTTTGTTTTGAAAATTCTTCCATTATTAATGAAATTAAAATGTTTGTGAACAAGCATAAGTAGATCTTCACTGTGCTCATTCACTGACTTGGGAGCTTGCCAAATATTGGACTGATATTGGTCTTTTATGATGAATTGTTAATTGCTTCATTTAGTTAGCATTATTGTTATTGTTTTTCTTTGTAAAGACCTCTCTGATGCAGTTTCCAAGTGGTCAAGTTGGTTATTATTTCCTACATAAATCCTAGACAACCCCTGAAATGTTAATAAGCCTTTTTAATTAAGCCCAAACACGTAGTACTGTGGATTATATATAGAGAACCCACCAAAGTATATGGAATATGAGCAGTTCACCAAGTGGTTTCTTATTTACAACTCATGTGGGGGGAGTTCAGCAGAAATGTGATTTGAATTGTGCCTTACATTTTATGAGAAAGCAGAGGAACTATAAATCTCCTAAGTAAATATATACAGCAAATAACCCTTTGTCTTACAGGAATGTGATAACAACTGCTTTCCACAATATAGCAACAGTGCAACCCTAGGGATGTTTACTCAGAAGTAACTCTCACTTTGCTGAAATATGTTTATTCACTGCTCAGCATGTTTAGAAGTGCCTAAAGCCCAAAATCTGTTGGTTTCAGAACATTCCAACATACATTACGGTACAATCAAGATTTATGGTAGTCATGTTACATTATGAAGACCCAAACCCTATAATGTGTAACTTTATAATGTGTAACTTTACGATTATGAAACTACGTCACTGACTTAATATGCAGCTATGCTGGTGAATTGTAGTAATACACGGTGGAGCACCGAGCAAGATGTCCCAATGATATAACTTCATTGCAACTAGTATTTGCTAATTAATATTTGTAGTTCCTATGCATTTGTTGTGTTTCTTTACCACTGTGATGGTGGCAAATGAATAGGTGGCTGTGAAACATGTAAGTCATATAGGGATGAGAGAACTTTTTTATATAACCTGTTTCAGTTTATTGATCCTATGGTTCATTTCAACTTTTATTCCAGAAGTGTGAAATCTTAGGTTTAGGAGATTTATCTATTGGTTTTTTAAAATGAATACCCAACATTTGGTGCATGCATATGAAGAATTCTGATAGCAGGAATTTGTTTTTAAGTAGCAGAAGGGAAGTGAGCTTGCTTCTTCTGCCCACAAATCCACTCCTGGTTGACCCATTCTCTCTTCCTTTCAGCAGCAATATTCAGGTGAGAAATGGTGAGGGGGGTGTAATTTAATCGCTGCCATTGCTAAACAACTTGGAGTGACAAAATTCTTGCTACTCGATCTATAAAGCATATCACCCAGACATCCACCATATGCTCCAAATCTAATTTCTGTCCACCCTAGCTGTATTCAATGTCTCCCAAATTCTAGTTTAATTAGGAGCATTTTTAAAACTAATTCTGGAATGGCATTCAGCTAAAGCTTTCCACTCACCTGTACCTTTCCTCCCTCTGCATTACCTTTCTATACATATACATGTCACAAAACAGTGTCAAACAACAATCTTGATATGATATTCTACCTGCATCAAGACTGTTGAATACAGTGGGCCCTTGGTATTCACTGGGGTTTGGTTCAAGGACCCCCGTAGATACCAAATTCTGTGGATGCTTGAGACCCATTAAATACAATGGTATAGTATAGTAAAATGGTGTCCCTTATATCAAATGGTAAAATCAAGATTTGCTTTTTGGAATGTATAATTTTAAAAATATTTTCAAACAGTGTACAGTTGAATCCATGGATAAAGAATCTGTGGATATGGAGGGCTGACTGTATGATGTTTCACAGATGTGCACATGTGGTCGCACACATTAGTATCCAGGTAAAGGCAACCAAGATTATCTAAGGTTTGGAAATGAAGCCTTATGAGGATCAGCAGCTATCTTTTAAAATTCTGAATGGATGTAATTAGAAAATGGAACAAGATTGTTTTCTGTTGCTCCAAAGACTAGAGCACAAACCAATAGATTCAAAGTACAAGAAAACAGATTGCATCTAAACATTAGGAATAACTTTTTTATTGTAAGAGGTGTATGCTAAATTACAATATTATACATACAGTGCAAATGTATTTTACATGTACATACTTTCATGTGGTTAAAGTAAAAAATTGGTAAGATGTGATGTTTTTAAAGGAAATTTTTAAATGCATTTAAAATTTTTAGAAAGTTAAAAAAAATTACAAATTAAAAATTATTTAAAAAAAACCCCATGGTGCCTTTTTTCTTCTTCCACTGAGCCTTGCCCCACTCACACTATCTCCAGCATTTTAAAGGGACGCAAGTTTGATTCTACCACAAGGCAGATGCTTGGGGAGCAGTGGTGTCACCTTCCTTTATGGTGTCACGTGGTGTGGCACACACCCCTCATGCCCCCTTAGTGACATACCTGTGTATGACCATATCAAGATTGCTGTTTTGGACTTCTTTTACACACACGAGCACCAGTTATGTGGGCTTTGGGAAAAGACATGGATGAAATAAGGAGCTTAAGGCTATTATATATGTATAGTGCTCTGTACAAAACCAGGTTTGTTTTTAGTCTTTATGCACTTTGACAACCTAGTACCCTCCGGATGTGTTAAGACTACAACTCCCATGATCCCAGCCTTTGCATCCAGATTGGCTGGAGATCATAGGAGCTGCAGTCCAAAACACCTGAGGGACACCAGGACAGAGAAGGCTGGCTGAATTCATTAGCACTACTTTTGGAGCTCCAAAATTCCAGATAGAAATTCAGATGAGGGTAATTTTGGAAGCATTCTTATGGTGACATATCCTAGAGTCATGTGCTCTGTTTACGATCCTCTGTGAAGGGTTGTGAATACATTAAAGCTACAGAAACACTTTGAGTAATGTCGACTGTTAGTAATAATGAATGTGCAATGAGATTGGAGGGAGAATAAACCAAAGTCAACTCACTGGAACGTTTTGTTTAATCATGCATGAAAATGATACTGAAACTGAGTGCAGAATAACTTTCACATTCTGTGCTGGGCACTTAAAAAAAAAGAGTTAGATAGTTACAACAAAAATTGTTCCCTAAGAAAATAAAAGCATAGGAAAAGCTGCATTGGCTCAAACCAAAGATCTGCCTCATCCAGCTCCCTGCTTCTCATAGTGTCCAGTTGTCTTTAGGAAGCCAACAAACAGGACATAAAACAATGCGGCTTTTCCTATGCCTTCTCCTGCTCTTGTTTCCCCACCAAGGAATTATATTAATAATATTGACACGGGTGAAAAAATTACAACTTACAGGCTACACATGAGCCCAGAAAATCTCTTCTGGGCTCCCTGGTTCGACCCAGAGCCCCTAGGTGAGGGGTAGACAACCTAAGGCCCAGGGGCCGGATGTGGCCCCCCCGAGGCCTTTGGACCGGCCCCAGGCCAGTCCTGCCGCCGCTGCCGCCGCCCGCCATGATGATATTGATTATTGTTGTTATTACTTGTTCTTGGGGTTTTCTTGGCAAAATCTCCACAGGGGTTTGCCATGGCTTTTCTGGGGCTAAGAGAGTGTGCATGCATATTTTTTTTAATTTTTAATTTTTTTTTAAAAAAAAATATTTATTTATTTATTTATTTATGGTGCTTCGGCCCCCCAGTTGTCTGAGGTACAGCAACCCAGCCCCTGGCTCAAAAAGGTTGCCTACCCCGGCCCTAGGTGCTTGCAGCCAAAATAATTTTTTCCAGCAAAAATGACTTAGTAAATCACTGCTCCTGAAGGCCTCCAGTAAAGGTGGCTGAGTAAGAACACCCCCATATTCCAAAAGCCCACAAGTCACTATCAGAGGTAGATTTCCAGCTGCATCTGTTCTGCTAGTTTTGGAGTGGTATGCCGACTGCTACCCTGCAGGGGATGAAAACCTATTTAACCTGTTTTAATGCTGTTTGTAGGTACTGAGATCCCTTGATATATCTAGGTCCTCCAGTGCAACTCTATGGTCAAGTTTAACCAAAAATTGCACCTAGAGATTCCTAGAGAGAACACTTCACTAGGGATTTGTAGCTTCTCCAGTGCAATTCTATGGTCAATGTCTGGTAGATGCTGACCACAGAGTTGCACTGGGGGACTTAGATATTCCTAGAGAGGTCTTCTCTCAGATAAAAACATATTGTTTTTGTTCTTTGCGGTTTTTCCACATTCACAGGGGTCCTGTGCCCCTAACCCCGGCGAATGTGGAGGGACGAGTGTATATAGTTTATGTGTCCTAGCTATATTTTTTGTTGGCTATCCCATTTTGTTCTGGGGAGGGGGGAAAAGAGCATAAAGAACAGAGCTTTAAAGATTGTCAGGAATGATGGCAGCAGGGGTGCCTTGTCAGTTTTCCCCAACACAGGAGAAGCGATGATGAAAAGCAATTGGCCAAGTCACACTGAGCAAAGCTTGGAAACTCCAGAGAAATACAAATGCCTTCCCAACTGCTAAGCCACTCTTTGAGGGCTCTCCCAGACTGGTCTAAAG
Source organism: Phrynosoma blainvillii (assembly GCA_026167975.1). NCBI lineage: Eukaryota > Metazoa > Chordata > Lepidosauria > Squamata > Phrynosomatidae > Phrynosoma > Phrynosoma blainvillii. The sequence goes on from JANUYF010000005.1 coordinate 35,090,487, forward strand.
AAGCATGAACTCTCATGATATATTTCCGTAGGTCTGTCAGGTTTTGCCAGATGTTGTCACCTCCACATATACAGTGGGCCCACCACATTTGCAGGGGTTGGGGAACAAGACCCCCCGCGATTGTGAAAAAACCGCAAATACCTGCCCCACACATGGAAGCCAGTTGAAGGGATGGGTGGGAGAAGAGGAGCAGGTGCGCACACTCTTCTTCTACCTTTGCCCTCCCGTCCCTTAAACTGGTTCTCTGCCCCTTTCCCAGTGGGATAGCTGTCTTCTCCAGGCAGCTATCCCACTGGGAAAGGTGCACGCGGGAGAGGGGAACTGATCCTCCTTCCCCTTTTCCTGGTGGGAGAACTGGGGTGGGATTCATGGGGAAGTCCCAGAAATGGTTTGTTGCTGGAGCATTCCTGGATTTTCATGGGTTAAGTCCTGGATGCGCTCGTCATCGTCTGAAAATCTTCAGCGTGATTGCGCGACTTTGCCGGGCGCATGCCTTTTTTCCCCCCTTCCCCGATTTTCCTCCGTCTAATAATCTCCATATGTTAAATTCTGGGATTTGTTTTGTGAGACATTTAGCCTTCTCTGTCAGAGAGCTCTGGTGCCACAAGCATCTATGCTCTCCCGAATTCCACAGATTTTGAGGCGTGCCACTTAAAGCGGTGTCAAACCGGATTATTTCTGCAGTGCGGAGGCAGCTTCTGTCCCTTCCTCCTCTCTTCCCGGATGCAGTGGCGGAAGAGTAGTAGTGCGGCACGGTGTGTAAGGGAAAGAAAAGGGGGTCCTGGGACCCCTTCTTCTCTCCGGTGACATTGTCGAAGTGAGGGCGAAGCTGCTTTGCTTCCCCAAACCGGAGTCGGTCCTGCTTTGGTGCCCTTTTCCCGCCGCTGCCGCTGTTGTGGGTTGCCCTCCTCTATTGCAAAGTGCCTTTTATCCAGGGTGACCAGCTGTCCTCCTTTTCCAGGAAATCCCTTCCATTACAACCTTCTGTCCAGAAGGAATTCCAAAGCGTCCTCCCTTTTGGGCATGACTAAGAAGCATGGATTTATTATTATGATAATTTATTATACACTTGTCCCTCCTCGTTCGAGAATTTGCCCTCTGCGATTTTGCTCCTTTGTGGACAGCAAGCTAAGAGGGACAAAATGGTGTGTGTGCCCCAGGCTTGTGCGCAGTGCCGTGTGCAGGAGCATGCAGCCATTATAATCATTGGAGACTTGAATATTTGCATTTTTTCTGATTTGCAGGGGGGTCCGGAACAGATCCCCCATGAATCAGAAGGGACGAATGTAATAATGTATGAATAATAATAATAATAATAATAATAACAACAACTTATGATATAATAATTTATGATTATTTATGGATTTATGATTATTTATGATATATGAGTTAGCTGTTTAGCTTTTATTTGAGAATGTCCTTCATTTTGAATGTATGTTCTCCCTTTTGAGCATGACTAAGAAGCATAAATTTACCGTATATACCCAACTATAAGTCAACCTCATGTATAAGTCGAGGGCAGGTTTTGGGGCAAAATTATGGATTTTGACATGACCCGTGGCTAAGTCGAGAGTAAAATTTAGGGGCATGTAACAAAGGATGTAAATGATGAAGCAAAGGGAAAACAATGCCAAAGAACATACAGAATTTCAGCAGACATAACTGTTTTGTGCTCATGCCAAAAGTTTGAAGGATGAAAGAATAGAAGGTATCAATGCCTTTAGGACAGATTACATTCTTGCCTTTCATCAGGGGATGGTTCTTTGTTTTATATAAGAAATAAAGTACAGTACTCACACTGACCCATGGATAAGTCGACTCAGGGTTTTTAGGTCAATTTTTTGAATAAAATTTTTAGACTTATACGTGAGTGTATACAGTACATTTATATGAGTGGTTGTTGCGTTTGTTTTTTTAGCTTTCATTTGGGAATGTCACATGTTTGTCTTCACTGTCCTACATTGTGGATGTATGTCCTCCCTTTTGATCATGACTGAGCAGGGTGACCAGAGGTCCTAAGCGCAAAGGAGGATAAGGCATCCTAAAACAGAGGACATCCCAGGGAAATGGAGGGCAAGACCAAATAATAACCAACAACACTTGTATAATTCTAAATTCATGCTCAAAATGGAGGACATTTTCAAATTCCTACTGGGCAGAGGTTGAAATATAAGATATGTCCTGGAAAAAGAGGGCAGCTGGTCACCCAGTGACTGAGAAGCATGAATATACATTTCTACAAGTGTGTTTTTCAGCTTTTCTTTGGTCATGCCATCCGTTTCTCTTGAAGATCCTTCATTTTGAGGTGCCTCGTCCTCCTTAGTTTTTTTTTTTTTTTTGGCATGTCTTCCATTTTCTTGAATGTCCTCCATTGTAAGGACAACTAAGAAGCATGAATATATATATATATATATATATATGAGTGTTTTTAGCTTTTCTTTGGGCACGTCTTCCATTTTTCTTGAAGATTCTCCATTTCGAGCATGACTAAGATACATATATATATATATATATATCCTCCATTTCCCGTGTAGGTCCTCCATTTTAAGTATGGCTAAGAAACAGGGGTATTCTATTTCTCTTGAGTTTTCTTAGCTTTTACGTTTGTAATGTCCTCCATTTTTCTTGAAGGTCCTACATTGTGAGAATGCTAAGGAGCATGGATTTACATTTCTATGCGTGCTTTTCCAGCTTTATTTGGTTGTGTCCTCCATTTTTCTTGATTGTCCTACACTTCCATCTTCTGTCCAGGAGGAACTGCAACATGTCCTCCATTCTGAGCATGACAAAGAAGCAATATTCTGTTTCTGCAAGTGTTTTTAGCTTCTCTTTGGGCATGTCCTCCATTTCCCTTGGAGGTCTTCCATTTTGAGCATGACTGAGAAGCATGGATATTCTATTTCTGAGTGTTTATAGCTTTTACTTTTGTAATCTCCTCCATTTCTCTTAAAGGTCCTCCATTTTGCGGCGCACATGTGGGGATGATGGAGGTGTCTAAAAATGGGTCTAGTCCTGATTGTATGGAGGGGAGACATTTCACCTGTGTGTGTTTGTGTGTCTCTGTGTTTGTGGGTCTGGCTGCATACTATCTGAACTGAGAGGCCAACCACCACCACATCTTGACAAAATGCAGGCTGATGACTACTATGCTCAAAATGGAGGACAAGTTGGAATTCCTCCTGGACAGAAGGTGGAAGTGTAGGTTAGACATACATTATTATTTTTTCTCTTCATGTATGTTTTCTTAACACCCTTGCCCGACAAACAAGCCAGTGGTGCTTCGAAAGCTTGAGACATGTATTTTGGTGCCATTGGTTCAGAGCGACCAGCCGTCCTCCTTTTCCAGGACATGTCCTCCACTTCAACCAGGAGTCATTCCAACATGTCCTCCCTTTTGGGCCTAGCTAAGCAGCATGGATTTACATTTCTATGAGTGTTTTTACCAGCTTTTATTTGGTCATGTCCTCCATTTTTCTTGATTGTCCTACACTTTCACCTTTTGCTCAGAAGGAATTCCGACATGTCCTCCATTTTGAGCATAACTAAGAAGCATGGGTTTTAGATTTATGTGAGTGTTCTCTGGGTTTTTCTTTGGTCATGTCCTCTATTTTTTCCTTAATGTCCTCCATTTTGTGTTGCCTTGTCCTCCATTGCGGTTAGGATCTCTGGCCACCCTGTACATTTTCACCTTATGTCCAGGAGGGATGTCAAAATGTCCTCCATTTTGAGCATAGCTAAGAAACCTGGATTTACATTTCTGTGAGCGTTTTTTCAGCTTTTATTCGGTCATGTCCTCCATTTGTCTTGACTGTCCTACACTTCAAACTGCTTTTATTTGGTCATGTCCTCCATTTTTATTGACTGCCCTACACTTCCACCTTCTGTCCGGGAGGCATTTGAACACGTCCTCAATTTTGAGCCTCATTAAGCAGCATGAATTTACATTTCTATGCAGGACGACCAGCCGTCCTCCTTTTCCAGGACCTGTCCTACATTTCAAACTTCTTTCTAGGAAGAGTTCCAGCACACCCTCCAGTTTGAGCATAGCTAAGATGCATGAATTTTAGTTCTACTGTATATGAGTGTTCTTCCAGCTTTTATTGGGTAATGTCCTTAATTTTCCCTGAATGTCCTCCATTTCTGGTGCCTTGTCCTCCTTGACGGTGAGGACACCTGGTCACCCTGTATTTGGTCATGTCCTCCATTTTTCTTGAGTGCCCTACACTTCCACCTTCTGCCCAGGAGGCATTCCCACACACCCTCCATTTTGAGCACAGCTAAGAAGCATGGGTTTTAGATTTATATGAGGGTTGTTTCAGCTTTTATTTGGTCATGTCCTCCATTCCCCCCCTTAATACCCTCCATTTTGCGGTGCCTTGTCCTCCTTGGCGGTGAGGACATCTGGTCACTCTTCTTTGGCATTGGCCCCATAAAGATATCAGTGTGGTGGATTTTGGGTGTTGTTGTATTTTCTGTGTGTGTGTGTGTGTGTGTGTGTGGGATTGCTTTGTGGGTGAGAAGTTGTCATGGTTGCTAACGATATTATATATATATATATATATATATATATATATACACACACACACACACACACACACACACACAGAGACATGTAATTAGCAACCTTGTTTCCACCCTCCTCAGTATGTATGTCTATGTATATATGTACTGTATATATGTGTGTGTGTATATGTGTGTATGTATGTATGTACTGTATACACGTGTGTGTATATATGTATGTGTATGTATGTACTGTATATGTATATATGTGTGTATGTGTGTGTATGTATGCATTGTATAAGTGTGTATGTGTGTATGTATGCATGTACTGTATATGTATATGTGTATATATATATATATATATATATAGGTGTGTGTGTGTGTGTGTATGTACTGTATATGTATATGTGTGTATGTATTGTATATATATGTGTATGTATATACTGTATATATGTGATATATATATATATATATATATAGGTGTGTGTATGCATGTATGCACTGTATATGTGTGTATGTATATATTTATATGTATGTGTGTGTGTGTATGCGTGCACTGTATATATGTGTGTGTATATATGTGTGTGTGTGTGTGTATGTATGCACTGTATATGTGTGTATGTATATATATATATATATATGTATGTGTGTGTGTGTATGCGTGCACTGTATATATATGTGTGTGTATATATATATATGTGTGTGTGTGTGTGTATGTATGCACTGTATATATGTGTGTGTATATATGTGTGTGTGTGTGTGTATGCGTGCACTGTATATATGTGTGTGTATATATATATATGTATGCACTGTATATATGTGTGTGTATATATATATATGTGTGTGTGTGTGTGTATGTATGCACTGTATATGTATGTATATATATATGTGTGAGTGTATGTATGTACTGTATATATATGTGTGTGTATGTCTATATGTACTGTATATGTATATATGTGTGTATATGTGTGTATGCATGTATATACTGTATATGTATACGTGTATGTATGTGTATGTGTGTGTATTATACCCCCCCCCACACACACACACACACACTTTTTCTCCCCCCCCTCCCTTTGGCTCTTTTTAGCCTTAGTCTGTGGCTGCTTTTCTGTGTCTTTCTCAGGGCTGCTTGCTGAGGCTGGAAGCGAACCTGCTCCGTCTCTCCTCCTCCTCCTCCTCCTCCTCCTCCTCGTCGAGGCTTAAACGAAGCCAAGGCACCGGGCTGCCCGCCTCCTTCCTTCCCTTCATCTCCTCCTTCCCTGCGGGACACCGAGGGAGCTCAGGATCCATGGAAAGGCCGTCCGAAGCGCCGCTTGCACCGAGAGCCAGCCGGGGAAACTGAGGAGAAATTGAAGCTGCACCGAGCCTTGCCTCCTCTTCCTCCTCCTGCTCCTCCTGCTCCTGCCTTTCCTCTTCTCGTTGTACCTGTCCTCACACGGGTTCTTTGTCATGCTGAATGTACCCACAAAAGGAACAGGCAAGTCTTTTTAATCCTTGCAAATATATATTGAAAGGGAAAGGGGGTGCAGAGGGGTGGGAGAAGGAAGCATATGCCGTGCATTGTAGCATTTGCAAGCAGCTATATATCTTATCTATCTATCTATCTATCTATCTATCTATCTATCTATCTATCTATCTATCTAATAGTATTGAAAAGTCTCTAATCATACTGGGAGCTGACAGAATTGCAAACATATATATATATATTCTAGACTGCATGGCACACACACACACACACATATATATAATAGTATTGAAAAGTCTAATCATACTGGGAGCTGACAGAATTGCAAACATATATATATATATTCTAGACTCCATGGCACACACACACACACACACATATATATAATAGTATTGAAAAGTCTCTAATCATACTGGGAGCTGACAGAATTGCAAACATATATATATATATATATATATATATATATATATATATATATATATGTATGTATGTGTATGTGTGCCATGCAGTCTAGAATTTGCAAGCTGTTTGCAGTTCTGTCAGCTCCCCAGTATGATGATTAGAGACTTTTCAATACTATCTCACAGTGTATTATTTTAATCCAGTGTAAAACTGGAAAGAACAGGACCAAAAATCTGGGACTTTTAAAAATTAGTCTGGATGTGCCTTTTTTTTTTTGTTGTGACTTGGTGCTGTTTAGGGTCTGAGTACTGACGTTAGAAAAAAGCTTCTAAGGTACTACTGGATTTTGATTTATAGTCCTTTCTTATATGAAAAACCAACACTCTGCCTCTCAGCAATGGGGGGAAATGGGTGCAAGGGGGGAGGAGGAATCATATGCCATGTAATCTAGAATTTGCAAGCATATTATATACACACACACACACACACACACACACATCTATCTATCTATCTATCTAGTGTGTTTATTCATGTATATATTGCTGCTTGCAAATTCTAGATTGCATGGCACATGATTCCCCCCTCCCTTGAACCCCTTTCCCCCCTATTGCTGAGAGCCAGTGTGTTGCTTTTGTGTGTGATTGTGTGTGTCTTTGTTGGGGGGGGGGTGATGTCTGAAAAATGACTGCAAAATGCTGCTGTTTCAAAGGAACCCCTTGGCTCACGGCTGGGTTTTTTTCACCATTCCCATGGTAGAGAGAGATTGCTACCTGGCTCTTTTGTCAGCATTGGAAGAAGAAACTTCAGTGGTGGAATATGTAGGTACAATGCAGTCCTGTTTTAGGGTCGAATAATGTATATGTTTCGTGTGCAGTCAGTAGGGGAATGACTGTAAGAGGGAGAATAATATGCATAGACAGACGTAGTAGCGCCTTTATGCTTAAACAGGACCAGTGGCAAGAGTGTATATTCACTAACTTTTTCTGGACTGGCTTTTTTCCCTTCCTCATGTACAGATTGTGTTGTTATGTGATATGATAATGGATTTTTTTTTTTACAGGAAATCAAACAAGAGGTAGAAAAAAAAAGAGGTACATTATTGAGATTTAGTCCTAGCCAGGAGCTCAGCCATTTAATCTCAGATACAGGGTATAATCGTTCATTTGTGGCAGGAATGACTTTATTCCTCATGCTTGGGTGTATCCAGACTGATTAAAATGACCATAAAGTCCCAGATTTTGTTCCTATTCTTTCTCATTTTCTGATGTCCAAAAACATTTCCTCTCAAGTCCCAGTATGATTAGAGACTTTTTATACTAGCTCTTTTTATTTTAACCCAGTATAAAACTGGAAAGAACAGGACTAAAATCTGATACTTTTAAATCAGTCTGGATGTGCCTTTTGTATTACTTGGTGTTATTTAGGGTCTGAGTACTGACATTAAAAAGGGATTCTAAGGTACTACTGAATTTTGATTTAGCCCTTTTTTCAATGATGTCTTGAATAGATGATAGGCTAATGTTTTCTTGAAATAGCTCCAGTATTTATTTCATTAGCGAGCCAGCATGGTGTAGTGGTTTGAGTGTTGGACTATGACTTTGGAGACCAGGGTTCGAATCTTCACTCAGCTGTGAAAACCCACTGGGTGACCTTGGGCAAATCACACTCTCTCAGCCTTAGTGAAAAGCAAAGGCAGATCCCCTCTGAACAAATCTTGCCAAGAAAATCCTATGATAAATTTGCCTTAGAGTTGCCATAACTCAGAAACAACTTGAAGGCACACAACAAGAGCAACAATATGGTGCAAAATTGCAAGATTAAGAGATCTGTTCCATTTCCAGTTTGCCCTGTTTCCAGAGCACTGGGAGTAAGAGCTAACTCCACTGGTTTCCTGTCCATATAACTGCCAGATTCAAATGTGCTTAATCTGAGAGGTAGAATTGACATCAGATGCCTTCATACCACAACCTTTCCCTATTATAGCAAATGTTGCTACAGAACTGATTTAAAAACTGAGTAAGGATGAATTGCTACAAACACATGATTGTGAATCAATATACTCCTTTGTATTGCAGGTTGCATCAACATTTTCGCTTGGCAGTCATCTGGTTTCCCATTTGGGTTTTGCTTGTGTCGTTGCTATGGCCCATAGCTAGAGGATGCTCTTCTGCCTCTGAGGATGGCCTTGGTGAAATCTAGTGCACTTTAAGCACATCCTGCAAACCTCGGTGGAATTGGTTGGCTACAGCAGCCACTATGTACGTTGGTTCAACATCCGAAAAATAAAAAATGATGAAGACGGAGTGTTCAGGGGAGAGATCGACCCTCCGAAGTGCTTCTCCTCACAGGAATGCTTATAGGACTGAGTTCCAAGCATTGAAAAGCACCTTTGACAAACCTAAGTCAGATGGGGAACAAAAGACGAAAGATGGTGGCGAGGCTTCTCAGCAAAGCAGAGGGAGGAAATATGGATCTAATGTCAACAGGATTAAAAATTTATTCATGCAAATGGGCATGGAGCCCAATGAGAGTGCAGGTGGCATGGCAAAAACCAGAGGTAAAGGGGGTGCACTGTCGCCTCAGAGAAGAATTAGGCCTAAAGAATTTGTGGAGAAAGGAGATGGATCTATTGTGAAGCTAGAGTCTTCGGTTTCAGAAAGGATTAGTAGGTTTGATGCTATGCATGATGGCCCTTCTTATTCCAAGTTTACTGAAACACGGAAATTGTTTGAAAGAAATGCTCGTGAAACAGGGCTTTCCAATCGCTACTCCCCAAAGAAAGAGAGGTCAGTTTCTAATAATGATCTTCAAGACGAGTGGTGCAGTTCCAAATCTAACAGAGGAAGTACAGATTCCCTGGATAGTCTTAGTTCGAGGACAGAGGCTGTTTCTCCAACAGTGAGTCAACTTAGCGCAGTGTTTGAAAACACAGATGCACAACAAAGTATTACTGTTTTAGAAAAAGCAGAGAACAGTGAAGAATACTCTGTAACTGGTCACTATCCACTCAACCTGTCTTCGGTGGATACAGATCTATCATCCACTGTCACTAAGTGTGATGATTTTAGCCCCATTAAAGATGCCAACGCTTGGCCTCCAGTAGCCAAAGAAAGTACCACTTCAGTATCTGTTGAGAACTCAAAGCAAGCTTGTAGTAAATCTCCATTGGTTAATGAAATTTCCAAAAGCATTTTGCCTGATGTAAAAACAAGTGGAATACAAAATAAGGGTACCTGCCATGATTCTGTTGATACCTGTGAAACAATTAAGCCAGAATCAATCGAAAGACAGAATGCTGGTGATACCTTTACCAGAAATAGGGCAGAAACAGAGCCTGAAGTTCTGTCTTCCGAGCAGAAAAAGATCTCGGATGGAGCCGAAGCAGCAGAAATATCGGGAAACTTAATAGCTGATGATGACATTGCAGTCCTTGAAGCCTCACATTCTGTTGGCACCCATTGTGAAGATACAAATGGAAAGGAAGTACAGGAAGACTTGAATAAATTTCAAAGTACTCATGTGTATATGCACTCTGATTACAATGTCTACAGGGTACGATCTAGATATAATTCAGACTGGGGGGAAACTGGAACAGAACAGGACGATCAGGAAGACAGTGATGACAATTATTATTACGAGCCTGACACAGAATGTTCTGAAATTACTGGATTGCCAGAAGAACAAGAAATCCCAGCAAACAGGAAGATTAAATTTAGTAGCGCTCCGATTAAGGTAAGTTTTGGTGGTCTTCTATCTGTCTGTACCGACAGATATGCTCATTCCATTTGTTTTATGCTGTTATTCAGTGGTTGTTGGGTTGTTGTTTTTGTTATATTTTAAAATTTAACTCTGACATTGTCCTTGGTGAATTTGGGGCATTTGTATGTGGTACTGAATGTCGTGTTGGCCTTCAGAATATGTCTTTGGTTCTAAGTGGAAAATGAGGATTCATCTAGATTGAAATATTGCCTCTGTTTGCTTTTAGTTTTTATGATTGATTTAAGGCACATATCTTAAATGTACATTTATTTTATTTACTGCATTTTGGCACTGTCTCTTTACCCTAAAGGGTTTGGATAGGCCAGTCTAGATCTTTTCAGGGCTGCCCGACTGGACAGAGTGAGGTGGTTGGATATGTTTGGAGTACAGAGTTGTGGCATTCCACCTTGCATCTCCAGACCTGGCTTGCTACTCTCAGGTGGCAGAAGATACTGTCCTAGCAGCTTTGAAGTAAGATCCACCTGACAGTCTGGTCAGCTTCTTGACCTTTGGCCAATCTGGTCTCCACCAGTTATACATATCTGCATGTACACATTTTTTTTCTGTTTGGGTTTTGCCACCAGAGCTGGGTAGGGCAGGGTTAGGTCCCTTTCATCACAAAGGATGCTGAACTGATAAAGCGAAGTAAAAGTGTATGGAGACCAAAGCAAGGACATAGAATTGTCAGGCCAGGATTGCCTTTTAGAAAAATGTGCTCTAGACATTTAGGTGCGAGGAACCTATGGTGTGTGGCTACCTCACTTATAGCTGTTATTTGAGTCGAACTTCATCCTCAGTTGCCCATCCTCAATTCAGTTGACCAAACTGGCAGCAATTTGCCATGGTTATAGCCCCTACTTCCATTCCCTTGCCTCCTGCCTGCCTCCTGCATGTGGATGGGTTGTACACCTCCAAATTGTCTATAATTCTTGATCCCTTTATAGCATTTCCTGAGTCTGCACAGGTCCATATACCTCTCTGTTGCTCCTGTCAACAGTTTTGCTGCTGTGGAAATGGTGAAGACAATAGCTTTTCCTTCAGAACAGTAGTGGGACACTCTAGTCCTCCAGATGTTTTTAGCCTGAAAGTCTCACTGGACCACACTATTAGCTGTGTTGTTTAAGGATGATGGGAGTTGTAGGCCTCTGATAAAGGGAGGGCCACAGTTTCTCACTTCTGCTTTCAAACAAGATGTGTTCCCTGTACATGCCTTTACTAGTGAATTGTGCTTCTGGAAGTTCTTTCCTTGTTTTAAAGGGAGAAATATCCTGCTGCTCCCACAGCTGCAAATGTGGCAGCAATGGAGGCTCTTTGGGCATATGTGTGGCAGAAGGAATCCACCTGTTTCAGAAGTAGCTGAAAGGAGAGGGGCGAGAGCCATACAGCAGACCCTTCCTGTCAGCAGTTTGGCAATCCATGGCTTTGGATACCCACAGATTGCCACACCTCATATTGTTCAATAGCGGCATGTACACCTGGACACAGTGACATATCCGTACACATTTTGCTACTATTGAATTATATGGGGCTTGATCTTCCAAATTTTTTGCCATCCATGGGCCCTCCTGGAACCGAACCCACACGGGTGGGAAGGGTCCACTCTATGTAGTGTGTGGCCCACTCCATTTCATAGTGCCTCTGCAAAATGTGGCAGTTTCTATATGTGGGGCCCATAGCTGCAGGAGGGATGGTGGAAACAGGTGGTATGGATTGTCAGTAAATGAATTGCCAGTAAAGCAGAGTTTTAGAAGGTAGACATGAACATAGTGGTGCAACCGTCCAGTGAGATCCTTATTGCTCAATGAATTAAAGGGGTTGAAGCTTTACGCGCTCTACATGGGGCTACCTTTGTACCAAGTTTGGAAGCTTCAATTGGTTCAAAATGCGGCAGCCAGGTTGGTCGCTGGAACATCTAGAGCAGACCATATTACACCGGTGCTAAAAGCTCTTCACTGGCTGCCGATTAGCTTCTGGGCGCAATACAAAGTGTTGGTTATTACCTATAAAGCCCTATATGGCTTGGGTCCGTGTTACTTGAAGGAACGCCTCTCCCCACACAATCCGCCCCGCACACTCAGAACATCAGGGAAGAACTTATTAAACTATCATAACACTAAACTGACAGTTACTTCCCAAAAATCATTCACAGCCGTGGCCCCTAAATTATGGAACAGCCTGCCGGAAGAGGTCCGTACCATTCCCACGTTAGAGGCCTTCAAGAAGGCACTCAAAACGGAACTCTTCTGGCGGGCCTAATAATAATAATAATAATAATAATAAAGTTTATTTGTATCCCGCCCATTGGTAATCCAATCCGGGCGGCTTACGGTTAAAACATACAGTTCACAATAAAACATACAATATGAACAAACCCCCTCCCCCCATCCTGACCTATCCTCCTGACCCAAATTAAAAATATGTCCTAAGACATCCTGGGTGAAGGAAGACCATCACCACCTACGGCACAGACTGGTACTCCAATTTTATTGTAATTTTAATAATTTGTAATTTTATTGTAATTTTAATAATTCAATTGTATTAATTTTATTTTTATCATTTTTATTTTGTCATGGTTTTATTGCTATGTTTTAACGTTGTATTGTTCCTTTTATCTCTGTACTCCTGCCTCGATCCGCAGGGAGAGGCGGAATATATAAATAAATTATATTATTATTATTATTATTATTATTATTATTTAAAGTTAGCCCCTGACACTCTTCTCTATCCCATTTCTTACACCATCCTCTCCTCCCCATGCCACTTCCTCTCCAGCCTGGGGTCAGTGAGACTTGGAACACCATTGTTCCTAAACCTAGTGGGGTTGAAAGGAAATCACATGTTACAAAACTTTGAGCCTCGACAGTTTTTTGGTCCATATTGCTAATAAGTGATATCACATGTTATGAACCTTTAAGCCTTGGTGGTTTATAGGTATGCATTGCTAATAAGTGATACAAAATTATGATTGCTTTCTAGAGTAATCTTATTTGTTGGTTATATATAACATTTAGAGTGGGGCCCCTTAGTATCCGCTGGTGTTTGGTTCCAGGACTCCCAATGGATACCAAAATCCGGGGATGTTCAAGTCCCTTTAAATGCAATGGTATAGTAAAATGGTGTCATTTATAGAAAATGGAAAAATCAAGACTTCTTTTTCTGGATTTTATATTTGTTTTAAAGATCTTCAAGCTGTGGATCATTGAATCCGTGGATAAGAAATCCGTGGATATGGAGGACCAACTGTATTTACCTTTTGGCCCTCATATTGGCACCCTGTGTAACTTGTAATATAATATGTTAAATAAAACTTGTTCTCTCGCCAGTTTTAAGGAGCTTTCAAGACAATTGTTTCTTTAGACACCGAGACTCCAACCTCTGATTCACATTCGGTCTGAATGGTAAATAAGAGCTTTTGTCTTACCAGTGAAGTAAACATTCTGTCTGTTTCAGGTAGTCAGATTTCTATGCTGCTAATAATAGGTAAACAGTAGCTAAGTGTGCTCCCCCCCAAAGATAAGACAAATATGGGAAGCAAAACTTGTTTTCCTGCTGAAATATCCCAAGTGAATCATCTCCTAACAGCAGTGAGGTAAATATAAATGTGCTGCAGCTGTGATATTCTTGGTCATTTCTGTTTTCTGTATTCCATAATTTCGAAAAATTTAAAGTAAGCTAACAAACGACAGCCTCAGTTTGGTCATCTTGGCTTCCAGGAAGGTTTCTGGTTTGATCTGCTCTAGGACCCATTTGTTTGTCTTTTTGGCTGTCCATGGGATCCTCAATACTCTCTTCTACAGCACCACATTATCTCAAATGCATTAATCATCTTCCTATCATCTTTCTTAACTGTCCAGCTCTCACATCCATACTTGATAACAGGGAATACGATGGCTAGTATGATTTTAACTTTAGTGCTGAGTTGTATATCTTTGCACTATATATACATTTATTAAATCTCCTTTTCTTCTTTTTAATGCAGAATAATGGTAAATAATATGTGAACACTTGTCCAGGGGAGCAGATTATAATGTGTGAACTTCCACAATTGACTTCACCACTAAAATTATGTATGTCTGGACACACTTAATAGTGCTGAGGCATAGAGCAACTTTATATGAAACCAGACCTCTGGCCTGCCTGGACCATTGTGGACATTATCTCTCCATGTGGGATTTGTGTGAGATTTTTCAGCCCTGTCACTTGAGATCCCTAGATATGAAGAATTCAACCTGAGACCTGCTACATGCAGAGCTTCTGTGCTACCACAGAGCAACATGTCTTCCCTGTAGAAATTATAGAGTGGCGTTCTTGCATCCTGAAAGAGATCATAGTTGGAAACTGTCCATACTTGGCTAATGTAGCCACATTTTTCAGAGCTCTGCCTCACAGAAAATGCATTTTGTCAATTGCTCTGATTTTGAGGAAGCAACTTCTTTCTCTTCAGTGTATGTTTATGCAAACTAAGGGTAAAACTCAAGACAAATGCTTTGTTGTGGGGTTACAGCAGCGGTTCTCAAATAGTGGGGCGGGCCCCCCAGGGGGGGCGCGAGGCTCCATAAAGGGGGGCCCGTTACGGCTGGAGAGAGGGAGATTGTCCCAGCACAGCCCCAGTAGCTCTATCCTGATTGGCCAAACCCGCCCATGTGATCGCGTGGGGGGGCGCAAAATGTTTTCTTCTTTCCTAGGGGGGCGTGACAGAAAATAATGGAGAAACACTGGGTTACAGGATCTGCTTTAGGGATTGTTATGGGAATGGCTGGGATTAATAATGTGAGGCATTTTGGACTACTTGAATGTCCAATATGAATGTATTTTTGGATTATTTTCCTGTGTCAGCCAGTTTCTTACTAGGTCCAAAACATACTACAGTTCTATGGACAGTATTTTACACCAAGGTCATTTAAATAAAACATGTTTCCTGTTTTGTACATCACATTTATGTAGATGTGCCTCTGCCCATATGGACAGCCTCAGCTGCCCACCCCTGTACTCAAAGAACCAGCTGACAGC
The DNA here is from genome assembly GCA_026167975.1 of Phrynosoma blainvillii. Lineage (NCBI taxonomy): Eukaryota > Metazoa > Chordata > Lepidosauria > Squamata > Phrynosomatidae > Phrynosoma > Phrynosoma blainvillii. The sequence goes on from JANUYF010000005.1 coordinate 35,105,626, forward strand.
TTTGTATGGGACTTTACAGACTGCCAGAAATAATGCAGCTTGAGGCCACTTTAATTGTCCTGGCTCAGTGCTAAGGAATCATGGGAACTGTAGTTTATTGTGGCACCAGAGCTCTCTGACAGGGAAGGCTCAATGTCTCAGAAAAAAATACAATTCCCATGATTCCCTAGCACTGAGCCAGGACAGTTAAAGTGGCCTCAAGCTGCATTATTTCTGGCAGTCTATAAAGGCCCTAAATCAGTGGGAACAGCAAAAGTCTGAAGTTCTGTGTAGTATACCAAGTTTTTAATGACTTAGGCAGATATCTACTTCAGAATTGTTGAGGTAATGCTGGTGTTTGTGTTAGTTCAGGGATGAGAAACATGCAACCCACCAGACATTAGACTGTAACTCCCCTTTTTCTCCACACTTTGCTTTTCTGGCTAGGACTGATGGGAGGTTTAGTCCATTAAAGTCTGGAGTCCCACACATTACCCACCCCTGTGCCAGATTAAAATATAGTGGGTTCTTGGTATGCGCTGGAGTTTGGTTCTAGGACTACCCATGGAAACCAAAATCCATGGATGTTCAAGTCCCATTAAATGCAATGGATAGCAAAATGGCGTCTCTTATATAAAAATGGCAAAATCAAGGTTTGCTTTTTGGAATTTATATATATTTTAAAATATTTTTCAAGCTGTCTAAAGTGCAAAGATATACAACTCAGCACAAAAGTTAGAATCATACAAACCATTGTATTCCCTGTTACCATGTATGGATGGGGGAGCTGGACAGTTAAGAAAGATGATAGGAGGAAAATCAATGCATTTGAGATAATGTGTTGCTGGAGAAGAGTGCTGAGGATCCCATGGACAGCCAAAAGGACAAACAAACGGGTTCTAGAGCAGAGCAAACCAGAAAACTCCTGGAAGCCAAGATGACCAAACTGAGACTGTTATACTTTGGACACATCCTGAGAAGGGAGGACTCTTTGGAAAAGACAATAATGCTGGGAAGGGTGGAGGGAAGTAGGAAGAGAGGAAGGCCACATGCTAGATGGGTGGACTCTATTAAGGAGGTCATGGGTGTTAAGGGGTTGCAAGAATTAAGCAGAGCAGTGGAGGACAGAGGGTCTTGGAGATGTCTCATCCATAGGGTTGCCATGAGTCGAGATCGATTCGAGGGCAGTTAACAACAATAAAGGATGCTTGAATCCATGGATAAAGAATCCATGGTAGATCAACTGTATAACTTACATAGTTATTTAATATTTAATTACTGATTTTGTATGAGTGTGTGATCAGTAAGCGTCTATTTAGGCCGCAGTTAACAAGAGTTCTCACCAGCTTGTCATTGCCATATGCTTTTTAGAAGTCTGGTAAGAGCCCCTACTCTTTTCTGGATCCTGAAGAAGAGCAGAGATCTCCTTGACATTGAACCGAAACTCAGGATACTGCCAGGTCCTTGTCTCACTGTTTTCTGTTTCTGTTCTCTGAATGTCCCTGAAGCTCAATGTAGCAAAGATGAATCTTCCACCGTAACATCAACCATTTTGGAACTGAAGGAGATCAACCATTTTGGAACAGAAGGAGAGGGGTGTAATGTGTGGCTCATATATGCAGCATGCTGTCATAGTTAAAAAACCCTTTCTCTTTTTCAGTTAATACTATGACCAGCTAAAATCTTTGCAACCCCTTTGAACTCAATACTCCTAATTTTTGTTTTAACATATGCAGAAACCGAGAATGAAATTTCACGTTGATCAAGCTCCAGATTGAAAGTGTGCCCATTTGATCACAGAAATGTAAATTGTGCATTGATGTTTGACCCTAAAAAGATACATAAATACAGTTGCTCCTCCCAATTTGCAGGGGATCCTTTCTGGACCCCCATGCAAAAATGGCAGCTCACTAATATTCGAGCTCCATTGAAACTAATGGTGCGTGCACCTGTGGCGCACATGCCCATTTTAAGTACGGCAGTTGTTCCTCACCACAAAGAGTGAGACCATGGACCTCAAGTCCGTGAACGGGGAGGGACAACTGTATAATACATTTTATAAAGAATGCCTTCTGATCCAGTCTTCCTTGACCACCTAACAACATGTACTTTCATATTACTCCTATAAAAAGCTGGGGCATTAAATATATGAGCTACTGAAAAGTATTGTGCCGTCCTCTTGCTGGGTCATTAATCTTATCACTGTGAATCAATAACAGCAAGATTCTATTTTCTGTATCTGATAATGGAACATAGTCATTAGTATGCTTTGTCTTTTAACTCTGATTTCCTTTTAAAACCCAAGCTTTAGAGTGTGCAGAAAAATGCACCTGAAAAATGTATGTTACGCTTATTTGTTAAATTGAAAAATTATCTCTTTTTTACATTACCTTATTATCATTGTTATTTTGAGAAAACTATATAATTACCACAGCAGTTTTTCAAGTTTTACAATAATTTGATCCCATGACACATCTATAATTGTGTGCATGTGTGTGTGTGTTTGTGTATTTGTAAAATAAATATTTGTTGGAGGACAGTTGCTTTGCTTGGTCTAGGCCCGTGTTGGCGAACCTGTGACATGTGTGCCAATTTGGGTACGTGGTGCGGTCTCCAAGGGCACATGGCAGCCATGGGAGGTACGGGCGGGGGGGGGGGCAGGGCCGGGCACATGTGTATGCGGCCCAACTCCTTGCAGCGGCCCAGTTTGCCTTGGAACAACTGGGAAGGTTTGTTGTGACTAGTCCTCTGGGAGATCATGTTTCAATTCCCCTCTAAAACCTCTAAAAGGTTCACCATCACTGGTCTAGGCTGTTAATGGGATGAAAACTTGATGGCAAATCAAATGTCAGATTTTCTAGTTGAAGTAAATTGCAGAGTTTGGAAATGTTACTTTTTAGGTTAAAACTCCCTGAGTCTCACAGCCAGTATAGCCACCGAGAATTGTAGTCCAAAAAGCAATGTTCCCAAGCTCTGGCCAACTGAACCAGGAACCACTGTGATCAAGCCAAATCTGAAATTATAAGAGGCAACCCTAACCTAAGTAATTTCAGACATTAATGACTATTTTGAATGTCATTTAGGGCAGAGGGACAATATTAATGATTCAGTGCATATGTCCAAATGCAGGGGTTGACAACATTAGCTTACCTGGGGCCAGTCGCTGGTCCCCAGGTCTTCCGGCGGGCCGGGGGGGGGGGGAAATGGCGGCATGCGCGCTTACGCACGCCCGCCCCCCGCCACGGTCGTGCACGCTGCCGCCGCTGCTGCACGTGCTGCCGCTGCACAGGCCGCCACCGCCGCCGCAGCTCCACGCGTGGTGCAGCGGCCATTTTGTTTGCCAAAATGGCAGCCGCAATTCATTTGGGCATGCGCAGTCCTCGTCGTTGTCGGGCCGGGTGCAGCCCGCGGGCTGTAGGTTGCCGACCCCTGTCCAAATGAAACCAGGTCTGAGAAACAGCATTTGTGCTTGATAAATCAGAATAACATGAAATAGGTGCTGCTGATGAAAAAGAGCAGTTAAGACATGAGGCAAGTTAAAAGATCCAGTTGACTTGGTGAAACTGTGAAGGTCATAATGGAAGATGAGTAAAATGGAGCTAGACAAAAGAAAACTAGTCAGCTAGGGAGGTCTTGTGATTACAATGCTGGACTGGGACATAATTCTAGAATCATGGCAGTAGTGTGAAGCTCACTAAATGACTTTGGGCAAGTCGTTGTTTCATGTGGTTGTTGTGAGGATAGATAAAATGGCGTGTGTGTTTTTTGGGGTGAGGAGAAACAGGACCATCCTTGAGTTCCTTCTTACATGTTGTTGTTGTTAGCTGCCCTTGAGTCAGTTCCGACTCATGGCAACCCTGTGGATGAGACATCTCCAAGAATTCCTATCTTCCTCTGCCTTGCTCAGATCCTGCAAGCCCTTGCTCATAACCCCCCTGACTGAATCTATCAATCTGGTTTTTGGTCTTCTTCTCTTTCTTCTACTCTCTACCTTTCCTAGCATTAGTGTTTTTTCTAGTGATCCATGCCTTCTCATGATTTGGCCAAAGTACAATAGTCTCAACTTGATCATCTTTGCTTCTAAGGAGAGCCTTGGTCTGATCTGTTCAAGAACTCATTTGTTTGTCTTCTTGGCTGTCCATGGTATGCTAAGTACTCTTCTCCAGCACCACATTTCAAATGAGTTGATTTTCTTTCTTTCTGTTTGCTTCCTTCACTGTCCAGCTCTCGCATTCGTACATGGTAATTGGGAATACAGTAGCCTGAACAATTCTGACTTTAGTGCTTAGTTATAAGTCTTTGCTCTTCAGTATCTTTTTCAGTTCTTTCATTATTGTCCTTCCCATTCCTAGTCTTCTTCTTATTTCTTGACTGCAGTCTCCATTCTGGTCAATGTTTGATCCTAGATATGGAAATTCTTTAACTATTTCAATTTCCTTGTTGTCTAGACTGAATTTGTGTATTTCTTCTGTGGTCATTATTTTTGTTTTATGTTCAGCAAACAAATACTAAGGGGGGGTTGCAGACTGCCAGAAATAGTGCAAATTGATTCCACTTTTAGGATTAGGGTTAGGGTTAGGGAATCATGGGAACTGTAGTTTATTGTGGCACCAGAGCTCTCTGACAGAGAAGGCTCAATGTCTCAGAAAAAAACACAATTCCCATGATTCCCTAGCACTAGCACTAACCCTAAAAGTGGACTCAATTTGCACTATTTCTGGCAGTCTGCAACCCCCTAAGATACAGAGAGCAGGGTAGCTAAGAGCACAGTTGGCCCTTCTTATCCACAGCTTCAGTCATCCACAGCTTGAAAATATTATATATATATATATATATATATATATATATATATATATAATTTATATATCTAAAACCTTGGTTTTCCCATTTTATAGAAGGTAGACCATTTCACTACAACATTGTTTTAATGGGATTTGAACACAGGGAGTCTTGAAACCAAATGCCAGCTGATGCCAAGGGCCCACTATATTGGGGAGCCTTGTAGATGTATATTATTATTATTATTATTATAATAATAATAATAATAATAATAATAATAATAATTATTTATACCCCGCCCTCTGAAATATCAATCTGGGTGGCTTACAGTTAAAAATGTATACATCCATAAAACATATAAATACAATAACCACCCACCCACCCCTAAAACAATATTAAATCAGATGAATTTTTAAAACAACATAATACACAATTAAGTTAAAATAGAGACCCAGAATATATGCCCAGCCAGAATGATCCAACCATCAATGATGGGGCCACGTGAGGATCACTGGGGAGGGATATTTTATTTATATTTCTACCCGAGGCTAGGTAATTAGTCTGGAAAGGCCTGCCGGAAGAGATCCATCTTGACAGCTTTTTTAAAGCTGTCAAGTGATGTTAATTGACGGATCTCATCCGGCAGGCCGTTCCAGAGTCTAGGGGCAACAACTGAAAAAGCCCCCCGGGAGGTAGCCGCAAGCCTCGATTTTTGGGGTTGCAGCAAATTCATCCCGGAGTAACGGAGAGCGCGGGGAGGATTGTATGGGAGAAGGCGGTCCCTGAGATAGCTTGGACCCAAGCCATTTAGGGCTTTAAAGGTAATAACCAACACCTTGTACCTGGCCCGGAAGCTGATAGGCAGCCAGTGGAGGGACCTCAGAACCGGAGTAATGTGGTCCCTCCAAGATGTTCCGGGGTGGTCCCTCTGAGATGGTCCCTCCGAGGTGGTCCCTCCGAGATGATGATGGATTAGTTGCCAGGATTTGCTCCTGTTTTTCCTGATTTGCATGGTGTTGGTGCCTCGTTGTTTCATTTCAGGAAAACCAGTATTCATGCATGAAGAGAATTTTATCTTGTAATCTGTTACAGCTGCAGTAATCACTTATCCTCTCAGTAATAGAGGCTCAATTGACAAACCATAAATGATGAGCTGATAGAGGGGTAACTGGAGAGGATCTATGCAATGCAGGCAAACAAACAATCCCAAAACAATTGCTGTTTTCTTCAACAGTGCCAATTTGCATATCATTGAAGAAGATTTCTGATCTGATGATAATAAATAGATTTATTGTTTGTATGTTCAGTTGTCACTAAACAGCACATCTGGAGGTGTGAGTCAACTCTGTGTTGGTTATCAAATGAAAAATCCAATAAAGCAGTGTGTAAAGAATAGAAATGGTCAGTGCTTATTAAATAAGATGCCAAAAAAAAAAGAAAAAAGGCCTGGTCATCTAGCATTTGATTCTGCTAAGTCAGATACAGTGAACTTCTTCAGGAAAGCTAATTTGGGTTTGATTCTTGCCAGTTGTACCTGCAAAAATTTGCAAAACATTCTCAGTGTTTTCCATCTCTAAACTGATACAAGAAACCAGTCTTTTGACAGCTGTTTGCTGGATCAGGGAGGGTGGGAAGCTATCCTCCCATTGCCTCATGTGGGAGTTGAAGTGAGTCATTGTATTGTCCTTTGAAACTTTTGTTCCAGCATTTAAACTCGTGCAGCTAATGTGGCAGTCACCAGTGGAAAATTCTATGGTGTTAAGCTGCTTTCTCTTGGAAGAGAGTTGCCTTCACTATTTTAGTCTCACACAGCTTCCTCCGCTTGGCAGTCCTGTGAAGATGAAAAGTAGCAAACACTTGTAGTGGAAGGGAAAAAAAATAACTTACAACGCCTATGCAGCCTAATTGCCATGTTTAAAAAAGCACAATAAAATGAGGATGCTGGAGAAGAAGGGGAAAAACCACATGGAAGAGGGAAGAAATGAAGAATAACAATGCTGTCTCTACTGGCATCACTAGGGTTGGCGTCACCCAGTGTGGTAACGCATGACGTCCCTTTTCCCATTCCACACCATACAGAATCCTTAGTAATGTTTTTTGTACTAATGTTACTCATAAATCGTAATTCCCACATATTACTGAATGTAATGGTAATAGTTGTGACATAAACAACTAGCAAAATTAAAATTATACCTTTAAATTACAATATCATATGCACAGGCTAAATGTATTTACATATACATAGTGTCATGCAGGTAACGTGAAAATCTGATAAAATTTGATGTTTAGAAAAATTTAAAAGAATACTTTAAATGCTTTTAAAAAAATAAAATAAAATGTTAAGATTAAAAGTTAAAAGAAACCTGGGCCCTCTCCTTTCTCCTCCCATTGAGCCTTCCCCACCCACACCATCTCTTCAGTGTTTTTAAAGGTACACTGGCGAATGTCACAGCCCATTTCTGTGAAAAAGCAGATGTTTGAGGGGCAGTGGTGTCAGCCCCCCCCTTAAAGTGTCACCTGATGTGGCGTGTAACCCCCGAAACCCTTAGTGATGCCACTGTCCCACTTCATTGCCTCCAGCACATGCATCCTGTGACTCTGCCTTTTATTTTGTGGTTTCTGTCCTTGACAGTACATCTTTACAACAACTGGTTATCATCTACTTTGATTAAAATAAATAAATTCAAATTTCTGCACTCGGGCGATCATCAGCAAAAGCAGAATTCTATACTGTGAAAATGGGCTATATTTTGATGTAGCTCAGCTGTGTCCCCCAAGCATCTGGTACTTTGGCACTGTACCAGGATGCCAAATAAGCACATGTTCAAATTGTTGTCTCTGGGTATACATCTCAGAAGTTAATCTCTTTTTCATATTGTATCCTGTTTGGCTGGAGCCAACTAGCTCATCTGAAGTGTTCGTTTATAGTAGCTAAGATAGTGGTCTGATATAATATCTGTGCCTTCAAGCCGCCTGTCAACTCATGGCAACCCCATGAATTTAATAGGGCCTTCTTAGGCAAGGAATACTCAGAGGTGGTTTGCCATTGCCTCCCTCTGAAATGTTGTCTACAGCACATGCATTCCCTGGCAGACTCCCTTACAAATACTAACTAGGGCTCACCCTAGTTAGATTAGACAGGGTCTGGTGCCTTCAGGATATTTAAGCCTTACACGATGCATCTAGATGCCAGGTTCTCTGGTTTGCTGGCTAGAGCAGTGAGATCAGAAATTGAGCTTATTACCCTATTGGCAAAACTGTACATCTCTGCTAAAGAGAAATCATGTCGTGGTGATCCATTTGGGGCCTTTGGAATCCATCCAAGAAGGCACCTCTCACATTGGGAAGGATGAGCTACCTTCCTGCATAGCAATGTGTTGCCCTTCAGTTTTCTTGAAGCACAATTCCCATTGGCCCTAGCCAGCAGAGTCAGGAATGAGGAACATCTGGAGGGCCACACTTTGCTCATTCCTACTGTACAATATGGGAGAATTGGTGGTGCAGGTGGTGGGACTGGGGTCAGAAATGTAAAGCTTGACAAGAGTTTATTTGTCCTCCTGGCAGCCTAAACAGTCAGGGCAGGATATGTATAGGATTGCATTGCTCGATTCAGTTGTTTTTATGGGGTGAAGCAGATGGGCGGCACGGGGCTGCCCCAGGAAGCTGCGCCGTGGGGCCGAGGTATCCGCACACCTCGGCCCCTTGGCGCAGCTTCGCCACCCCTGGAAGGAGCGCTAAAATAGCGCTCCTTCCACAAATCGCCAAAGGTGCGCCGCAAAAGGCTGCCAGCGCACCTTCGGTGACTCTTCCGCTGCAGTGTGTATGGATGCTGCAGCGGGAGGTCATCCTTGGAACGCCAGCCATGTGGCGGGCCGGCTGCTCCGAGGACGTTTTGGGGAAGGGGTTGGGGCGGCCACCGTGCGGCTGCCCCTCCCCTTCCTTGCCCCGAAAACGGTGCTTTGTGCCGTCTGCTTCCCCTCTAAGTTGCTTCTGAAGGAACAGGATGAATACCTGGGATTTCCACATGTTTGTCTGTCTTTCTCTGTGTACATATGTTTACCTGTAAAATAATATGGATCAAATAGCAGTGTCAGACTTACAGTTATATAAGCCATGCCAAGTTTTTATTTCCCGTTGTTGTTTTAAATAAAGAGCTATTTTTAAAGAAGGAGCACAAAGTTTTAACATGCTCTTAATTGTGCATATAATTATTTCCAGAAGGATACCACTGCAAAGTGATCAGGACAGTGTCCACAGAAAAAATGCCATAATATATTAGTACTTATCATGCCACAAGACTTTCTGTTGGTTTATAACGTAGTTGGAGACTAGAATATACAGTGGTTTTCTGTAATATATACTTTTCACCTTCCCTTATGTTTAGAAACTCTAGCATAAATACCTTGGAACAAATTAATAACAGATCAACACCTTGAGTAGCTGTACTGTTTAAGCTCACAAGTAATTCAGTACACGATAATCCTGTTTGGATTACTGTATTGCACTCCTTTGGAGCTGCCTTTGGAAACTGCAGTCTATAAAGGCCCACAGATGCTGTTAATTGCACAGAATTTAAGGAAAAGCTGAACAAGCAGCCAATTTAATTTTTTTAATCTTTTTTTTAATTACAAATAAAGTACACATACATAACATGTAACATAACATATAACATAAATCAATAACATTCATCTCTGTTATCCCCTTCCCTCCCCCCTCCCCTAAACTTAAAATACCTTCCATTCTCCGTTTCTACATACATTCCCTAGACTAGACAACACAAAACTGACTTCCTTGGTCTGAACCCTTACCGTTTATTTTATTGACTCTAGTTGTCTATCTTTGTAAGTAGTAACTGATTTTCTTCAACTTCACCTATAACACTTTTGCCTTCCCTAATCTTAATTTATTCTCCTTGATTATATTACCATCTTAATCGATTCATTTTCTTTTATTCTGACTTACCTACATAGGTACCTTGTTAGATTTTACCTTGTATATTAGGCCATTTCCCCCTTATATAACTATACAGTTTTTCCCAAACCTTCCTATCCTGCTTCCTTTTTTCTTTAGCTTCAGCATTTATGGCTAAATTATCTCTTAGTCCTTCCGAAATTATATCTATTTCCAACATTTCTAACAATTTAAGATTTAAATTTCTAAAAAACATTTTAGCATTTTGTCTTTCACTTTTTAACAAATTACAGCTGCCCCTCCATTCTCACAGACTTGAGGTCTGTGTTTTTGCATATTCACGGAGGGGTGACCTCCTTTAAAATCAATGGGGTGCGCCCCATTCAAGCCTGTGGGACTTGAATATTGGCAAATCACTGTTTTTGCAGGGTGGTGTCCAGAACAGATCCCCCGCGAAAATGGAGGGCCGGCTGTACAATCTTTTGACTAGCACTGTACTTAAAAAGATTAAAATAGATAATAAGGGATGTAAGATTGTGGGGACAATGCTTTCAGAAGCTTGCAACATGGTGCGGTAATATAGATAGATAGATAGATAGATAGATAGATAGATAGATGCGATATAGATCAGTTGTGAGTATTTTTTATCACAGGTTAATAGGTTCAGGAGTATACACTTCCCTCTTCAATTCCCTATTAAGTGCTACATTAGAGTGTTAACCTATCATGCAGATTCTTCCAAGTATGGCTAATCTCTGGGTTATTTGCTGTAGTTAATTATTTCATGATATGTTCATGTACATTATTGTACTTTATCCTCTAGCATGAAAACTCTTTTCATTTTACAATCAAAACACCCAACTACTTAGTTTGGCTTTAATTGTATACAGTGGGCTCTTGTTATCCACTAGGGTTTGTTTCTCGGACCCCTCATGGAAACCAAAATTCATGGATCTTCAAGTCTTATTTAGATAGTAAAATGGATAGATAGTAAAATGGTGCTAATAAAATGGTGTCCCTTATATAAGATAGTAAAATGGTGTATATATAGATAGTAAAATAGTAAAATGCTGTCCCTTATATAAAATGGCAAAATCAAGGTTTGTTTTTTGGAATCCATGTGAATGCTTGAATCCATGGATATGGAGGGCTGATTGTACTTGTAAACCACTGTCTGTTGGCTGCTTTTCTGGACACTCTTGACTTTTTGTCCACAAGCAACGTGTGAGTGCACATTGGTCGCTCCCACTTGGCATTCTGCAGAAATTCCCCAGGAAGAAAAAGCTTAACATTAGGGCTGACGTGGGACTCTTGCCTTGTTACTCTCCTAGAAAGTAAAAGTCTGAACATGGGGTTCCATTTTTTTGGCTAGTATGGGAGTGATAACCGATATTCTAGACTGGATGTAGGGCTGACTTTTTTCTTGATAGTGAGGTTCCAGGTACTGCAACTGCTCTTTCTACTGGGATGAGTCAAGCGTATGCGATTGGCCAGCACGCATCAAAATGCTGCTTATAAATAGTTTTTTGTGGGTTTTGGGGGCTATGTGGCCATGTTCTGGAAGAGTTTATTCCTGATGTGACTCACTTCCATGCCAGCATTCTCTGAAGATGCCAGCCACAGATGCTAGTGAAACATCAGGAATAAACTTTTCCAGAACATGGCCACATAGTCCAAAAAACGCACAAAAAACTATGGATGCCGGCCGTGAAAGCCTTCAACTTCACACTGCTTATAAATGTTAAATCAGATCTTGGCATATCGATCCGTGCAAACACAACCATTGTGTCCTCCATGTTAAGATTTGTTAATATAGGGACTGTTTATTCTACTACTGTACTCTGATTTACAAGAGATCCAAGACTCTAATTTCATGGAGGATTGCATATAAGCAGTCTCTTGCTTGCTATAGGCAAGAAGGGCATTGCATACAGATGAATCCATGTGCTTCCATCCAGACAAGCAAGGAGGCTGGTGTTATCTGACAGCCTCTACTGGGATATTCACTTTGTGGACCCAATTACACAGCTGAAGAAATATCTAGAGAAAAATTCATATTCCTTCTAGGAAGCTCCTCCTTTGGAACTCTTAACTTGGATCAGGCCACCCCTGCTTGGGTGATAATAATAATACAAAGTATTCTGTTGGATTTTGAGATTTCTACTACAGTTTCCTGATAAACTATCATCCACTCCCTTTTGCTTCTAGCAATTCTTCCATTTGGAATTTTGATATGAAACTTCACATTGCAGCATGGAGAACCCCAGAAGCATGCTGTCAAATTCTAGGGCATCTCACACGATATCCCAATGGGTTATGGCTGCCATAGATAGACAATCAGGCAGGCATGGGAAAGTTACTTTTCTGGATTAAAACTCCTAGAATCCCTAGCCAACATGATTGTATTCACTGTGGGATATCAGGTGTAGTCGTAAAAAAAGTTGCATTCCAAAGCTCTTATTGCGCTCTTGTATCATCACTATTTATTAAGATTTCAAGACTGCATCTAGTATGTATGACCTGTCTCTTTAGGAGGCAGATTGTAATAGTAATTGCCTCTAATTTGTGAGTAGAAGCCGTTTTCCTCACAGATCCATACAGATGTGGTTGTGTGAGAAGCTTTTCTGTATAGCGTATCTGAGCTACTGTGTTCCTGTTGAGTGTCTTGGTTAAAGTTGTTAGATATTAAAAAAGATTTTGCAAACATCCAGTTTTATCACATCTCTGGCCTTAGGGCAGGCTAGTTACAAACCATGTCATACAGTGAGTTTTCCTCCTCCATAGCAAAGAATGTGGGAGGCAAGCACTACACTATGTACACCTGCTCTACTGGATATAGTGAGACCTGCTTTATGCATATATAATACATATATATTCAATTTTGAGTTTGCAGAAAGCCTGCTATAATTTTTACAAATTTCTGATTGGGTTTCCATTATATCAGGTGACTTTTCTCCATTTCTGTCTCCCCCTGCATACTTTGCCCAGTGCCTATATAACATAGGTGGGCAACACTAATAGGTTGGTTTTCTGCATCTGAGGGCTGCACAGACTGCCAAAAATGAAAAAGAAAACAGGAAATGGTTAGAAGCTTACATCTGTTTTTTAAAAATTAAATATTAAAACAATGCAGTGGGCCCTGTAGCCTATTTAAAGATTGAGGTTATATTATTGGAAGCTTCTAGAAGTAGGAATCCACTCCTTTTTCTAGGCTAATTTTGGTATGGTGAAAATAGGGGGATGCCAGAAGAGAAAGCATGTGGCATAGAGCTTCATTTTACCTACCTGTGCTGTACAAGAATGTTTTTCTGTAGTATCACAGATGTGGTGACTACATTATAAGATTAAATTGATGTACCCTTTTTTGGTTTTAGCTTTTATTCACCATCTGGTCAGAGATGGTTACAAGTAGCTTGTTATTGAGTCTGGGCTGTATGAGCTCCTGTGAAACCTTCAGGTCCAACAGATTTGTGGAACAGAAGTTTGGGTCGTTCCTGAAAATCTTGCCTGTTATAAACACCAAATGTGTGCTTTCTTCACATCAGTGCTGCATGTAGGAAGTTTAAGAGCTATTACTGCAGCTCTATGACTTTATACATAAAACTGCACTGCAGTATATCACCAGGGATTTTCTTTTTTCTTTTTGTCAGAACCACTGACTTAGAAAATAAGTGCTATGTTTTCTTTCATTTTTATAAAGTTCTGACTAACTCCCTTCAATCATCCTCCCCCCCCCCCCCCCAATATCTTGGTGACGACTACTTTCTGTTTCCAATGACTGATTGTTCTTTTAATTTATATTCTTGCTATTATTTCCATCCAAGACATCGGATGCAATACACAGAAGAATTACACAAAAGAGATGACAAAATGAAGGACAGATGGAACAAAGAGCCATATGAAGATGAACCCCAAATTCTAAAAAGTGAGGTGGAAACTGCAATAAGACAAATAGCAAAAAACAAATCACCAGGAACAGATGATATTCCAGTTGAACTGCTGAAATCCACATTGACAGAGTCAACTCTAGTGCTAACCAACCAACATATTCAACAGATGTGGAAAACAAAACGATGGCCAACAGATTGGAAGTGATCAATATACATCCCCATCCACAAAAAAAAGAGACACAAAAGACTGCCACAACTATAGAACCATAGCACTAATCTCATATGCAAGCTAAATCATGCTCAAAATTCTGCAACATAGGGCCTTTGCAAACTGCCAGAAATAGTGCAAATTGAGTCCACTTTAAGGGTTAGGGTTAGTGCTAGGGAATCATGGGAATTGTTTTGTTTTTTTCTGAGACATTGAGCCATCTCTGTCAGAGAGCTCTGGTGCCACAATAAAATACAGTTCCCATGATTCCCTAACCCTAACCCTTAAAGTGGACTCAATTTGCACTATTTCTAGCAGTCTGCAAAGGCCCATAGACTCCAACCATACATGGAGAGAGAAATCCCAGAGGTCCAAGCGGGGCTCAGGAAAGGAAGAGGCACAAGGGACCACATTACAAACATAGGATGGCTTATGGAGCACACCAGAGAATTCCAAAAGAAAATCAGCATGTGCTTTATAGACTATAGCAAAGCCTCTGACTGAATAGATCATGAAAGGCTATGGAATGCCCTTAAAGTCATGGGAGTGCCAAAACATCTGATTGTCCTGATGAGGAATCTGTACTCAGGACAAGAGGCTACTGTCAGAACAAAACATGGAGAAACAGAATGGTTCCCAATTGGCAATGGGGTCAGACAAGGCTGCATTTTATCACCCTACCTGTTCAACTTATATGCAGAACATATATAAGAAAAGCAGGCTTGGACACAGAAGAAGGAGGAGTGAAAATAGGAGGAAGGAATATCAATGATCTAAAGTAGGGGTCGGCAACCTACGGCCCGTGGGCCGGGTCCGGCCCGTCGAGGCCTTGGGACTGGCCCATGGCCAGTCCAGGAGCTGCTGCCACCGCCACGCCACATGCGAGCGTGGGCGACATTTTGGCGTCCAAAATGGCGCCTGCGCTTGCGCACACATGTACATGGCGGCAGGCACCATTTTGGAACGCCCAATGCACGCGGCTCCATCACCGTTGGGCCTTTCAAAATGGTGCCCCGCGTCGCGCGTGCAGAGTGCCATTTCGGAACTCCCAACAGCGCCATTGCCATGCGAATTTGCAAAGTGCTGGCACGGTTGGGCATTCCAAAATGGCACCCCGCATCGTGTCCATGAGCGCGCGACGCAGAGCTCCATTTCGGAAGGCCCAACTGATGGGCCGCCCTGCATCATGCGCATGCACGCACGATGCACAGCACCATTTCGGAAGGCCCAACGGTGCCGGCTCCGTGCGCATGTGCATGGTGCGGTGCCATTGGGTGTTCCAAAATGGTGCCCCCACGCCATTCCCCCCCCCCCCCCGGCCTGCAGCAAAAAAAGTTGCCGACCCCTGATCTAAGATATGCAGATGACACCATAGTACTAGCAGAAAACCTCACAGACCTGGAACACCCACTAAGGAAGATCAAAGAAAGTACAAAGGCAGGCTTAATGTTGAACATAAAGAAAACAAAAATAATGACCACCGAGGACTTTCACAAGTTCAACTCAGAAAAGGAAGAAGTAGAAATAGTAAAAGAATTCCCATACCTGGGATCAAACATTGATAGAAATGGGGACTGCAGTCAGGAAATCAGAAGAAGACTAAGAATGGGGAGGGTGGCTATGAAAGAACTAGAAAAGATTCTAAAATGCAAAGATATACAACTCAGCACAAAAGTTGAATCATACAAGTCATTGTATTCCCTATTGCCATGTATGGATGTGAGAGCTGGACAGTTAAGAAAGATGGTAGGAAGAAAATCAATTCATTAGAGATGTGGTGCTGGAGAAGAATGCTGAGGGTCCCATGGACAGCCAGAAGGACAAACAAATGGGTCCTAGAGAAGATCAAGCCGGAAACGTCCCTGGAAGCCAAGATGACCAAACTTATGTCATACTTTGGACACATCATGAGAATAGAGGACTCATTGGAAAAGACAATAATGCTGGGAAAGGCGGAGGGAAGTAGGAAGAGAGGAAGGCCACATGCCAGATGGATGGACTCTATTAAGGAGGTTATGGGTATTAAGGGGTTGCAGGAATTAAGCAGAGCAGTGGAGGACAGAGGATCTTGGAGGTGTCTCATCCATAGAGTTGTTATGAGTCGAGATCGACTCAAGGGCAGTTAACAACAACAACAAATTATTTCCATCAAGCCAAAGTGGCATGCCATATGTTCAGTTATTTTCAGTAACGAAAAGTGTCAAATTGTAGATACATGTGTTGCTTGATCTACTGTAATATGCTTTATATAGGACATCCATTTTAAAATGCTCTAGAAATTTCAGACTAGTCAGTTCATGTAACATGCACATCATATCAACTGCACTGATCGCCAGTGTCTGAACTAAGGGGGGTTGCAGACTGCCAGAAATAGTGCAAATTGAGTCCACTTTTAGGGTTAGGGTTAGTGCTAGGGAATCATGGGGATTTTTTTTCTGAGACGTTGAGCCTTCTCTGTCAGAGAGCTCTTGTGCCACAATAAAATACAGTTCCCATGATTCCCTAACCCTAACTCTAACCCTTAAAGTGGACTCAATTTGCACTATTTCTGGCAGTCTGCAACCCCCCCTAAATCTAAAGTGCTGGTTTTAACCTTCAAAGCCCTCTGTGGGTTTGGACCATATTGTTTATTTTGCTCTCATTTGCCCATCACTGAGAGTAGTCGCATTTGCAGGCATGAAGACAAGCAAGTTTTCTGTCTGCAGTAAGAATGGAGACTGCAGTCAAGAAATAAGAAGACTAGGAATGCGAAGGGCAGCTATGAAAGAACTGGAAAAGATATGAAGAGGAAAGACATACAACTGAGCACTAAAGTCAGAATCGTTCAACCACTGTATTCCCAATTACCATGTATGGATGCGAAAGCTGGATAGTGAAGGAAGCAGACAAAAAGAAAATCAACTCATTTGAAATGTGGTGCTGGAGAAGAGTACTTAGGATACCATGGACAGCCAAGAAGTCAAACAAATGTTTTTTTGAACAGATCAGACCAGAGTTCTCCTTGGAAGCAAAGATGATCAAGTTGAGACTATCGTACTTTGGCCAAATCATGAGAAGGCATAGATCACTAGAAAAAACACTAATGCTAGGAAAGGTAGAGAGTAGAAGAAAAAGAGGAAGACCACAAACCAGATGGATAGATTCAGTCAGGGGGGTTATGAGCAAGGGCTTGCAGGATCTGAGCAAGGCAGTGGAAGATAGGGATTCTTGGAGATGTCTCATCCACAGGGTTGCCATGAGTCGGAACTGACTCGAGGGCAGCTAACAACAACAAAAAAGTGAGGTGTACTTTGGCATTTTAACTGTTTCCTTACCACTGTGGCATCATAGCACCTTTGTTTTGTGGTGCCAACCCAGTAGGGTGCTGCAGCAGAGAGGTATCTTCTCAGACCAAGAACCAGAAATAGTCTGTGGATTTCCTGCACAAATCTTGTGAGGAATTCTGAGAAAGGAACTAGCTAGCCACACTCCCAACCTGCCCATATCCCACCCAGTAATGGAGTGATCATGGAAGGAAGGAAGGAAGTGGGATCAGAGTTCCATAGCAAAAAAGCTAGTTTGGTGGTGCAAAAAGTAGTCATCAGTTGATTATTTCCAGTGTGCAAAAATGCACATTTACAATGGCAGGACATTAACAATGTCATGTGGTAGGGCATGATTGCTTGCGGTGTTGCTGCATCGTTATGACTTTAGTTTTATTATCTTTGCTTCTAGTCATATTTCAGGCTTGGTTTGCTCTAAGACCTATCCATTTGTCTTTTGTGAAGTAAATGGTATCCATAGGTCTCTTCTCCTACATATACCACATACAGATACAGGGCTCAGGCAGGGGAGAATTCTTACCATTCAACTGTCTCTTCTTTCATGCAACAGGTAAAAATAATGATTTATGTCTGTTGAACCTTGGTTCTTACATTCAGGTTCCGTGCAGGCACTGCTAAGCTAACTTATTAATAGCAAAGTAGTTAACACAGTTCTGCAGCAGAGTTTCTCATAGGTCACTCACAGAAGGAGACTGGAATTTGAAGATGTCCTGGAGACTGAATCCTTGCTATCTTAGGGACTCTGTGGCCATCTAGATATTGCTGCAGTCTAAAGCCCAAAAATGGCAACTAGAATGGCCAATGATCAGGGAAGATGAGGGCTGTAGTCAAGCAACAGGTTGTCCCTCTTGATTTAGGGCCAATGCACAACTGAACTTCTGTACCTGAGTGCAACACACCTTCCTCTAAAGTAGAGGTTGGCAAAATACAGACTCGAGATGGTTGTTAGCAACTGGTTCCTCCCTGCTGGCCAAGGCTGATGGAACTTGGAGTCTAACAATATATAACAGTATCAAACAATAAAAATGCACTTTACCTGCCTTTGCTCTGGGGGAGGGGTTTTATTTCTCAATAGCTTTTATCCTTTTCAACTATTTTCTCAGACTTGGCCACAGCTGTAACAGAACTATACAAAAGCTGTGTGTGGGACATGGTTTTAGAATAGGATTAACCCATTAAATTGCAACTTTCAGTAAAGAAACCATTCCTTTTTTGTGTGTGCACCAGTTTAGTTTGTATAGTCTGCACACGTGTTACTTTCAGGAATGCACAGGTAATGAAATAAATACAATTGACACAAAAGGTATTTAAACAATTGCATACAGATTTGTGAGTTAGCTGTGCCAAAACCAAACTAAATTCTGTAGCAGATTGCTTTACATTTAATTCATGACATGGCACAGCTGGTGCACATATTTGTCACTTCATTTTTAAACATATGCCATAAAAATAATACACTTGTGTTTGATTATCTGTCAAAATGAAGTGGAAAACTTTCTCTGTATGGCTATTGCCTCCTTTCTCCTAGAGGAGTCTGTCTTGTACTGAAAGTGTCTAATCAAGTGATGGGCAACGTCTGACCCTCCAGATGTTTTGGACTACAATTTCCACAAACCTTTATCATTGCCCATGCTGGCTGGGGATTCTGGGAGTCTTAACTCCAAATCATCTGAAGGATCAGTTTATCTCCCTCTGATCTGGTCCATGGTATTCCCATAGTCAGGGATTAATTCAAGGCCTCCATGGGCCTGACATCAACATTTGGCTGACATCTTGGTGCACTTGTGAGAAGTTGCTATGCCAGGCAACTGATTAATAAGTATTTTAAATCTCAGCATGTTCTGAAGCTACAATACCCCAGAGACATTATGTGGAACTTCAAATGAAGGCTTATTGTCACCTGCCCCTACTGCCAAGTCAGCGATGTGGCTAATGAAATGGGGGGCACACAAGAGAGTATAGTACTTTGCCAAGGGTCTGTTCAAACCTGAAGCCAGCCCCAGGTTTCTGCCACAAAGAAATAATTTTCATGGGTTTTTGTGGGTTTTTCGGGCTGCAAAATTTATTCCTGACATTTCACCTGCATCTGTGGCTGGCATCTTCAGAGAATGGTGGCATGAAGGTGTGTGGAGTATATATACTGTGTGACCCTTGGTTGAGAGGATTAGCATGTAAATCTGTGTATTGTTCTGTTGAGGCAAGGCCTTAGGGTGGGAGGATGTGCAAGCAGGATTAGTGTCTATTTAATTAATGGTCCATTGTCTGCTGGGAATTAGCATGTAAATCACAGCCCAAAAAACCCACAAAAACCTATGGATGCTGGCCATGAAAGCGTTTGACTTTACAAATAATTTTCACTATTTAATGCATGCATTTTACATAAATGCTACCTACAGCTGGCCCTCCATTTGTGACTTTGACTTTTGCAGATTTGACTATTTGTGGTTTTGATTAATATGTTCTCTCTAAGAATCTAGGTCGTCCAGTGCAATTCTGTCAGACGTTGACCATAGAGTTGTGCTGAAGAACCCAGAAGTTCCTAGAGAGAACATTCTCTAGGCATTTGTAGGTCCTCCAACATAATTCTGTTGCAGTTTCTGGCAGATAATAATAATAATAATAATAATAATTATTATTATTATTATTATTATTATTATTATTATTATTATTTTTATGCCGCCTCTCTGCAGCGCAATCGAGGCGGCGTACAACAAATTAAAACAACATTACAAGTTAAAACAGTCAAACAACCCCTTCCCTAACCCACCCACCCCTTAAAAATATATTAAACTATAACAGGATTAAAATACAAGATAAAGGAAAAAAATACAATACAAATAAATAGCAGCTAAGTAACAAAAGAGCTGGAATACTTTTCTATGGGCCGGGATGTTATTCAGGGAAGGCCTGCTGGAAGAGAACCGTCTTTACTGCTTTTTTAAAGCAGTCAAGAGTAGTAATAAGACGGATCTCATCCGGCAGGCCATTCCATATTCTGGGGGCAGAGACAGAGAAGGTCCTCTGGGAGGTCGCTGACAGTCTGGTTTTTATGGGCTGTAACAGGTTCCTCCCAGAAGACCGAAGTGCCCGGGGAGGATTGTAGGGAAGGAGGCGGTCCCGAAGATAAGTTGGACCCAAGCCATGTAGGGCTTTAAAGGTCATAACCATCACCTTGTACTGGGCTCAGAAACTAATAGGCAGCCAGTGGAGAGATTTCAGCACTGGTGTTATGTGCTCTCTCCTAGATGTACCATTAAGTAACCTGGCTGCCATATTTTGAACTAATTGAAGTTTCCAAGTTAAGCACAAGGGTAGCCCCATGTAGAGCGCGTTACAGAAGTCCAGACGTGAGGTTACCAGAGCGTGTATCACAGTTTTGAGATCCCTACTTTCCAGGAAAGGGCGCAGCTGGCGTATCAGCCGAAGCTGAAAACAGGCGCTCCTGACCGCTGCATTCACCTGACAAGTCATGTGAAGCGACGAATTTAGGAGTACCCCCAGACTGGGAACACAGTCCTTGGAGGAGAGTGTGACTCCATCCAGAGCTGGGAGGTGTATTCCCAGACCTGGTTTTGGGCCCGTGACTGTTAACACCTCTGTTTTGTCTGGATCTGTTTTGTCTCAATCTGTTTTTCCTCATCTAGTCCATTACCGCCTTAAGACAATCATTGAGAGGAGAGATGCCATCTGAAGTCTGAGCCGACGACTGGGTCATGGAGAGATATATCTGAGTGTCATCAGCATACTGAAGACACCATGCTCCATGCCCACGAATGATCTCTCCCAGCAGCTTCATATAAATGTTAAATATCATCGTTAATCATAAAGTTGCACTAGAGGACCTGGAGATTCCTAGAGAGGTGTCTCTTAGGTTAAAAGAACAGTGTTATTTTATTTGTATTTTTCCAGATTCACGGGGGTCCTTCACTCCTAATCTCAGTGAATGTGGATGGACCACTGTATTTATAGCCTTGTTTAAGTATTTGAAAAACATTGTCACATTGAGGATGAAGCAAGCTTGTTTTCTGCTGCTCCAGAGACTAGAACACGGAACAATGGATGCAAGCTACAGGAAAAGAGATTCCACCTAAACATTAGGAGGAACTTCTTGACAGTAAGGGGTGTTTGACAATGGAACACACTCCCCCGAAGAGTGAAGGAGTCTCCTCCTCTGGAGGTCTTTAAACAGAGGCTGGATGGCCATCTGTCGGGGATGCTTTGATTGTGAGTTCCTGCATGGCAAGGGGTTGGACTGGATGGCCCTTGTAGTCTCTTCCAACTCTATGATTCTATGATTTATTTATGATCCTAAAAGTTCCATGCACAGTTCCTAGCAATTCTGTAACTTTCACTAGTTGCTGGCCATTACTTTCATTTCAGCTGACATCAGTGAAGAACGTGGAAGCTGAATTGTCTCATACAAATAGCTGTTGTCAATCATTTAATTAAAAAAACACACACAGTCAATCTCAGAAAATAAAACATTTTTTCCAGATAAAGAAATTGGCACAATTTCTTAGACAGACACAGCTATGCCAGTTTATACCATCTGAAGACATGCATGTTTTTACAGCTAAATGCACATATACTGACTCCAAGACTATGTTCTACACCTCATTATATTTTAATTGTACTGTTATATCATGCTGCTTTTCAAACCCAAACTATGCAATACATATTAAGTCCACTTTCATTGAAAAGCAAAGCAAGGAATTGTTAATGGAGCTGGAACTGTTTACATTTTTCTCCCCACCATACAGTTCTTCAGCCAATTTAAGTGCTGTGATGTCCAGTCTGTTATTACTTGTGCTAAAATGGGAACTGCTTGAGTTTTATAAGCTCTTAATATACCATATATTTTCTTTCGCTCAGGTAACTTGGCAAGGAATCCATCCAAGCAGCCTACTGTGTAAAATAATGCATATTATTATTGATATATTATTTACAATGTATGCAGTGGCACTGTACGTGGCAGTTTATAGAGCTGCATGCCAAACAAAGCAGGGCCGTAAGAGGGGATACAGTAGGACAGGGAGATATGGGCAAGCAGATATACTTCAATTTATTTTTTACCCAAGAGTATTGATGTCGTGCCATTGGCATCCACAATACCTTCTGATTAACATAGACAGCTTCATTATTTGTCACTTCACCTTACCCAACAGGCTTTATTGTTCCCTCTGAGGTTAGCTACAATTTTCACTGTAGTATATGCACAGAAAAACATGACATGAGCCATCCCTGTTCTAATGCAAGGTGTATGTGAAGGTTTGTTTTACACAGCCAATTGAGACACCTTAGCTCTACGAAAGACCTGATTCTCATGGAAACAAACATTTCTAGAATTGATTTCCTGATAAGGATCAAGACAACTGTCTGTGCTTTGGCACCTTCCTTAGGACTTCCATGGTGCATACATCCACTGCAAAATGTGCCACCATGGCACACCAAGGAGTCGTGGTGGTGCAAAGAAGCCCTGGTGGAGCAGTGGTTAAATGCTAGTACTGCAGCTGCAACATTGTGAGTTCGATCCTGGAGGGCTCCAAGGTTGACTCAACCTTCCATCCTTTCATAGGTCAGTAAAATGAGTACCCAGCTTGTTAGCGGCAATTGGCGTACACATTGTAAACTGCATAGAGAATGCATAGTTCACTATGAAGCAGTATAGAAATATAGGTGCTACTGCTGCCTTAAACAATTTCTTGCTTTGGAGAATAATTTATTGCTTTTGAACATAAATACTGCTTGCTGAAGAACAGAATGATGGAGATAGTTTGCCTCTAGTTAAATCTGTGATTCTGCCACTTTTTTTTGCCAGAGATGTGGAATGAGCAGTTCTAACAGTTTCTGAAAGCTTTAGACTACCTGAGGCAACATTTTGATAGCCTAAATGCATCCCTGAAAGAGAAGGAAAAGAGTAGATGTTCCTGCTTTAAGAAAAACAAAAACAAGCACAAACAATAGCAACCGAGCTTTCAACTAGCAATAAAGCAAACATGTAATACTTTAAACAAGAGTATAAGATTAATGATGAGAGCCAGCAAGGTGTAGTGGTTTGAGAGTTAGAGAGTCTGGAGAGCAGGGTTCAAATCCCCACTCATCCCTGGGAACCCACTGGCTGACCTTGGACAAGTCACACTCAACCTGAGAGGAAGGCAAAGGCAAGCCCCTCTGAACAAATTTTGCCAAGAAAAACTCCCAAATTCAACCTTCACTGAGTGTCCATTGCATCAAGTTTAGTCCAACATGTTATGCTGCAAGACTGAAGCAATGTCAGATACCTATTTGTCTGAACCAGGAGCACAAAAGGGTACCTTAAGAGAGATAAAAAAGAGAGATACTTTATACTAATTGACACGTTTGACCTGTCAATTAATCCTCTTTTTACTGAGCCCATCACCCAACCCACTTTCCAACATGAGATAATTAAGTATGCCTAATTTACAATCAACAAAGAGTTGATAACTTTGTTTTGTGATTACAAACTGAAAAGTTTTTAGACTTATTAACTGCTGTAACTTCTCCCACTGAATTTTAAACACTTACGTACAGCTACTGGAGTGAAAATGGTTAATCATTGGCTGCACAACTTCAGTGTCTTGACTCTTGTAAAATCTTCAGAACTATCAAATATAGTACAGGTTTTCATAAGTTGAACCCACTCTAGCAGATGCTTGAAGAGAGGATTACAGAGACTTCAAGTCCAGAAAATCTATATCTTTATACATTTATTTGTTTGTAAGATGCAGAAAGATTGTTTGTTTCTGCTGCAATAGCACCACAGAACAAAAAAAATCTATGGAGATTTGTTTCTTAAAACAAGGAGCTCATTTTCAGTTTGTTAACATTTCTGCAAAAACAAACATATTTGAAGCAAACAGCTTTACCCTCCTTTTCTGAATAGAAATTTATCATGTGATTCTGCTCTGGCTGCTGCCACACTGTGGAAATAATGCAGTTTGACACTGGTTTAACTGTCATGACTGTGGAGTCCTGGGATTTCGAGTTTGTTGTGGCACCAGAGTTCTCTGTCAGACAAGGCTAAGTGTCTCACAAAACTACAGATCACAGAATTCCATAGTCATGAGTCATGGCAGTTAAAGTGGTGTCAAAATGGTTTATTTCCTGAGTCTGCAAGACCAGAACAGAACAGTTGACGACCAGGGCTCTTGGATGTTTCTCATTCATAGGTTCGCCATAAGTTGAAGTCAAGTTGACAACAAGATATCAGCAAAGGTGTTGAACATATCAAGGGGGTTCTGAGAATGCATCCACCTAGCACCCCATGGGGCGGAGGCGTATGCACTTGCTTGCACACACAGTCCTTCGTACAGAAGCTGATGGTAATTTAGCTGAGAAGCGTAGCCAGTGTGAAGACTGGTGTCTAGGGGCCAGGACTAGCTGAGTGTAATTTTGGAAGCCCTTTCATATATTTGGTGACCCATGCTTGCTGAACAGGACTGAATGCCTATGCAGGGTTCTTGTCATAGGAGATACCTATGGAATGAATCAGAGTAATCTCTGGCACCTTGTCATAAATGCAAAAGTAGCACTAGAATGACAATTTTTGCAACTTGATATGCTCGTTTTATAATTTAGTATCTGTTCAATCCAGTTTTCGTTCACGTGCACATGTTTGAATTGCCTGGAGACTAGTTGGTTAGTATGCATGGTAGGGCATTCTTGGTAGCTGCACCCTGACTCTGGAACTCCTTTGAAAGGCAAATCAACCTGCCTCTGTCTCTTTTCACCTGGTGAGGAGCTAAGACTGTATTTTTTGCATTGTCACCAGTCCTTTAAAACAAAAGTAGCTCCTGTTTTGTTGGTACAGATTGAGTCTCCCTTATCTGAAATTCTTGGGACCACAAATGTTTTGGATTTTGGAATACACGTATTTGTATATCCGTACATAATGAGATATCTTGGAGATGGGTCCCAAATCTAAACATAGAATTCATTTGTGTTTCATATGCACCTTATACACATAGCTTGTAGGTAATGGTATACAAGATTTTTAAATAATGTTGGTTATGAAACAAAGGGCCTTTGCAGACTGTCAGAAATAGTGCACATTAAATTGAGGCACTGCCCTGGCTCAGTGCTAGGGAATCATGGGAACTGTAATTTATTGTGGCACCAGAGCTCTCTGACAGAGAAGGTTCAGTGTCTCAGAAAAAAATACAGTTCCCATGACTCCCTAGCACTGAGCCAGGGCAGTGCCTCAATTTAATGTGCACTATTTCTGGCAGTCTGCAAAGGCCCTAAGTTTGTGTGTACTGAATCATCAGAAAACAAAGATGTCTTTATCTCAGCCACCCATGAAAAAGATTTTTGGTTTTTGAAATATTTTGGAATTCCAGGTAAAGGAGACTCGACCTGTATGTCGTTGTTGTTGTATGCCTTCAAATTATCTCTGACTTATGGCAACCCTAATGTGAACCTATCCTGAGGATTTCATGGCAAGATTTGTTCAGAGGGGGTTTGCCATGCCTTCCCCTGAGGCTGAGAGCATATGACTTGGCCAGGGTCACCGAGTGGGTTTCATGGCCGAGCTGGGAATCAAATCTTGGTCTCCAGAGTCATAACCCAATGCTCAAACCACTGGCTTTTTGGGGAATATTTTGGAATTCTGGATAAGGGAGACTCAGCCTGTATGGGGTGTTTTTAATTTTTTTTTAAAAAAAAATCTATCATCTGAAAATGTTTGTATTTGTTTATATTTAATGTTTTGAATCATTTTATCAGTTGTCCATTGTCCTGGGAGCCCTGACATTCTGAGAAGTAGTAAGTGGCTGCACTGAATAAATAAGAATAATAAGTAAGAAGTGTATGTAGAGAGATGAGAGAAGGATGAGCTGGGCAGAAGTATTAATTGAATCTCTACAGCTGGCATCTTTTTTTAGTGAATGGTATCAGATAAGCAATTATTGCCTTCTTAACACTGGAAAAATGTCATGCACAGGGAGTGGGATGGGTGCTACTGGCCCAATAAAAATCACACACTTCTGCCTGCCCTGAAAAAAAATATCTGCTGCTCTTGTAGCCAACTAAGCATGAAACATATAGGGCATTTCCAAATACAGTGCAACCAGTTGGAAGAGGAAGAGGAAGAGAAAATTGTACAAGGAAGCTCTTGTGTATAGCCCAGGAGGATTGTAGCCTAAAGTGTTTTCTTTGGGAGAAAAAAGGGCAAGCTTCTAGCTCTTGTTGTTACAAAAATGTTAGAAAATTTGTTGATAAAAGTATTTCCTTAAGTGGAGAAGTCACAACAAGGTGCTGTTTCCCCCTTGGTTTCACAATGCATGCTCTCTACTTCCATGTAATAAAACTATTATATGTCACTAGCCAAAAACAAAAACCAACAAAAACACTTGGTTTTGATAATGTTTTTTTTCTTCATGCTAATAGCTTGTGTGAGCTGCTACCATCTGGGAACCCTTCCACAGCATTATTTAACTATTTGAATATTAGGGAGAGGGCAAGTGCAGAATCATCGGAGAGGCATTAATCATTTCTCTATATGCCATTGATGCTTTGTTCTCATAACACCTCTTAAATGTTCAGCTGGAGATGCATCCTCTTGCATTGTTCAATTAGCAGGATACATCAAACTGCCAGTTAATTTAGCATTTCCCTTTTAGCTTAATTTTTACATATGTACAAATGTAAAGGAGATACTGCAAGGACACAATCATGAGTGAGCACCTTTCTGATCGCAGTGTGGATGGCCATAAAAAGACATCTGAGGAAATTAATTCATATTCACTGAGGGTTTTGGAAGGAATTCAGTTATTAAAGCATGTGGCCACATACTGCATGGTGGAGATAAAAGAGAAACATTGAACAGATGCCTCATTTTCCAAGCTTCATCAACCATGTGTGCTGTTTGGCTATAATTATTAAGGTTCTTTTTATTTTTTTTATTATTAAAACATGCCCTTTTTATTTTTAATAGTGAGATCTTGGTGATGTGTTCCGCTAATTCTATTACAGCTCATTTAAAATATTGCCTTTGTTTTTTGTTACTGCTTTATAAAAAGCGTAGCAAGAGAAGCACTCTTGAAAGACTATTATTTCTCATTTTATTACTGCAGCAGCTATTTGCGTTTGGACCACTCCTGTTTGTAATTTTTAAGGCAATACTTTTAGTAATGAATTATGGATGGTTCTGAAAGAAATGCATAGAGTTTTTCATTAAAAAACATTTAGTACGGTACTTGAAAGGAAAGAAAAATATTAACATACATAAAAATGTACTGAGGGGTTTTCTGCAGGCTTCTGCTTTTCTGGAATTTAAAGGGTTGAAAGTTCTGGCTATTAAAGGTAAATCAAAACAAAGATCCATCCTAGAAAGAAGGAACTGGGGTGGAGGATGGGGAGGTGGAATTGGGGGCAACCTAGCAATAGTCAGTTGATATGAAGGATATGAAGTCAGTTTAGGAACTGTCTGTAAAATTGCCTATGAATTCTGTAAACAGCTGGATTGTATTGCTTTTAGGATGTCTTTTGTTTGACATCTGCATGCTTTCTGTTCAGTAATAATACCTGGTTGTAAATTCTGGCCTCAGTTCTTTGGACTGGATCCAGACGTAATCAGACTTAGAGCAGTATGCCAACTAAAATAAGTGGAAATTAGGTTAGTTGCAACTAACTTAATTCCCATTGATTTCAGTTGTTCAGCTCTGAGTATAACTGTCTAAATCCAGTTCCAGTATTTTTCTTAATTGATATACAGTATGTCCTGATTGCTATTCATTCCCTGGTGTCAGAGGCAATATAACTCTGTACATCAGTAGCTGAGTAGCATGAGAGCACTGTTGAACTAATGTCCTGGGTTTCCCATATAGGCCAAGGTGTGCAGACTCTGAATAGCAATAGAAATAGCAAGTACATTTCTATACCGCTTGTCATTGAACTAGAACTCCCTAAGTGATTTTACAGTGTGTAAGCTAATTGACTCCAACAAGCTGGGTACTCATTTTACTGACCTACGAAAGGATGGAAGGCTGAGTGGACCTTGGAGCCCTCCTCTAGGATCAAACTCACAACCTTGTCACTGCTGTACTGGCATTTAACCACTGTGCCACCAGGCACATGCCATTTTTAACATCTCTTAGACCTTGCACACCTGCAATCACCCCCATAGCAGATCACATTTCAGAAGCATGGGGTGAAATTAAGTCTTATACTAGTTGGGGAAAAACTTTTTTTATGAAACAGGACGTGAGTGGCTGTCACTTCTGGTTTCTGAAAAAACACTTAAAACAGGCTCAGAGAGAAGGACATTTTTGCTTAAATGGCAAATTGTGTCTCCAGAGGCTGGGGTGGGTGGGGCACAGCTTGCCATTTTGAGGGCAAACACATTTTTGGGAGAGTGCTGGCTGTTCGGTGTTGACTAGGAGTAGCTATGTGTGGTTTATGGATTACACCAGAGGTAGGCAACCTTTCCCCTTTAAGGGCCGAGGGACTTCAGCTCCCAGAAGCCTCAGCCATGTTGGCCAATAGTCCCATGTTGGCCAATAGCTCCTGGGATTCTGGGAGCTGAAGTCCCTCGGCCCTTAAAGGGGAAAGGTTGCCTACCCCTGGATTACACTTTTTATATCTCTGTCACAGGCTATAAATTGTCCACTCTGTAAAGAAAATTCTGGACTCAATAGAGCTCTCGGCTGATCCAGCATGGCTCATTTCCTCATGTCCAAATTGAGGGGGAGTCACTGTTAAGTTGGGCCACATTTAGAAGATGGAAGGGCATACAGTTATCTGAATGTGGGATCTCTTCGAATTTTTGAGGTATTAAATCATTTCTCAGAGGGTTTGATCTTCCAGATTAGTAAGGAGTCATCCTATTACTTAAATACATGTATCTCTTCTTTAAGTGGTAGAATTCAAAGATGTAGACATGTTAGTCTGTAGAATCAGTACGTAGAGAGATCTTGTAGCACCTTTGAGACTAACTGAAAGAAAGAAGTTGACAGCATGAGCTTTTGTAGCTAGACTTCAGTCTACGTCCTGATGCAACTCTTCTTTAAGTGTTTAATTTCTCTCTATATATACTGGGAGAAGGAAGACTGCTCAGGCTTGTATATCTCCACTTCTGATTTCTCCTGAGACACAATGACTGCTTCATTGACTATGTTGGAGTTATCTGGTAGTTCTCCAGCTCCCCACTGTTTAATCCTACTCATCAATTCAGGTTTCAACTGTATAATAGAAAGGTTTTGTTATGATTTTACATTACTCTCACTGAGTATCACCTTTTGCATTTTGACAAGTGATACTTCTCTCTAGTTACTAATTTGCTTCATAGAAGTGTACGTTCATCTCCATTTGGCTTTATCTAATAAGCCAAAGTGTTAATATATCCCTTTGGTGGGGGGAAAAAACCCTGTCCTTTTTTTTTAATTGCGAGAAGACCAGTATCTCCATGTAATTAATTTTTTTTCTTGCAAGTACTGTAGCAATAGTAAATTGCCTTGCCAGAAAATAGAAACACTTTCTGCATGGTGGATTCTAATGAGATTGTCAGTTTGCCACTGTCCTTTGCTCCATAGCAAAATATTAGTGACAGTAATAATTTCTGAATCCCAATTGCTTCTCTTTGAAAAGGGCATTTTCCTTTTCAGTGTTTAACTATCATGAAAAGGTAAAGGTATTCCCCATTGACAAGGTTGTCAAATCGTGTCCGACCATAGGGGGCGGTGCTCATCTCTGTTACTAAGCCGAAGAGCCAGAGTTGGGAGAGACTACTCTGTGATCATGTGGCCAGCATGATCGCACAGAACGTTGTTTACCTTCCCACCAAAGTGGTACCTATTTATCTAATTGCATTTGTATGCTTTCGAACTGCTAGGTTGTCAGAAGCTGGGATTAGTGACAAGAGCTCACCCCATCATGCAGCACCCGAACCTCGAACTGCCAACCTGCCAATCTTGCAATCAACAGAGTCAACATCTTAATCACTTCAGCCACTGCGTCCCTCTTAACTATCATAGCCTCTGTTTACATTTTTTATTTTAGTAATAGATTAAATTAGCAGCTTCTCTATATTCATTGGTCCTGTATGTTCTGGTGAATTGTAGAACCATCTACAGGCTAAGTCTCCCTTATCTGGAATTCTGAAATCCAAAAATTCCAAAACCCAAAATTTGTTTCATAGGCAACTAATATAGTGTCACCTTTACTTTCTGATAGTTCAGGGTATACAAACTTAGGGGGGAAGCAGACGAGGGCATCCAGGACGCCCTGGGCCGGCGTGCCGCGGGGCCGCAGCCTCCGCACCTCAGCGCACCGGCGGCGTCCCTGGAAGGAGCGCTAAATCAGCGCTCCTTCCTCAAGACAGCGAAAGTGCGCCCTAAAAGCGGCGGGCGCACTTTCGCTGTCTTTTCCGCCGCGGCGCGTCCGGTCGCCGCGGCGTGAGGTCATCCCCGGAGCCCCGGCCGTGCGGAGGGCCGGCGACTCCGAGGGCGACCTCAGGGAGAGGAAGGGGCGCCGCTCATGCGGCTGCCCCTCCTCTTCCAAGCCTCCAAGACGACTCTATTAGTCGTCTGCCGAGGCCCAAAGTTTCATGCACAAAATTATTTTAAAAACTGTATAAAATTACCTTTAAGCTATGTATATACATGCATATGAAACATAAATGAATTTTATTTTTAGACCTGGGTTCTATCTCCAAGATATTTCATTATATACATATATGTAAATACAGGTATTCCAAAATAAAATAAAAAAAACCAAAATCCAAAGCACATCTGGTTCCAAGCATTTTGAATAAGGGGACTCAATCTGTACAATGTCAAGGATCATATTCAGTACTAGGTGCTATGGCAGAAAGTTATTGGACACACACTTAAAGACCATATTATGACTTGCATTTTAAAGTCTTTTTCTTTATGTATGTGCTTAGATAAATTTTCCTTAAGCTATCTGTTGTAGAGCACTGTTATTTTACCCTCTAAAGAGCCAGGGACTGGTGCCATATTTGTACCCTTTGGCTATTTTTCTTTTCTTTTCTGGAAGCTCTCCAGGGACCAGTAGCTGGTAGCCTATGGGCCAGCACTGATATATAGATACCACTTTAAGCAGCACTGGGTTTTGATTTCTTGGATTTCAGACCAGCATAGGGAGTTACAAGGATGTCAGAAAGAAAACTGAAAATCATGAAAGGTGCCAGGAATTTAATCCTAGTATGCAAGGAGGACTGGGTTTGCAAAAAGCCCTTGGAGGACTTTCTCCACTCCTGGGGTAGACTGCTGCATCCTGCCCTTTTTATTTTAAATTATTACTGCTGAACGTCCTATCCATCTTACCAAAGAGAAGGTTTTTGCCCTGTTGAAGCATATTTCGGTTCCTAATGATGAGATCCATGCTATACTTGCCTATTTCTCACTGTTGTTTTCTTTCCTACTAATTTATGGAGCAAATCGCAGTGATATCTCCTGTGAGCTTGCCATAGCGGCTTAGATTCTTTACTGTCCAAGCATTCTCACTTCCTCTCCATTGAAGAAGTCGCCTCTCCTCACACGGGTTTATTAATACTGTTTGTATGAAACCTTTATTCCTAGAGTATGACTCAAGCTAGTGTGTATTTTATGCAAAGGTGGTTCATAAAGGTTTGCTTTTGCCAGTCATCTGTAGGTTTTATGTACACGCTTCCTTCCTTGGCTGATTGTTGTGCTTGGAATGGCAGTTTGTTTCTTATCTGTTGCCTTGGCACTTTGTTTGCTGACAGAAGGACAGTGTTTGGGCTCCCAGAGAAGTCAAACAGTTGCCCCAAGGGATTCTTGGTAGTTATAGCTCATCCAAACCACTGAAATGTGGCATGAACTATAGCAGAGGAGACCCTATGGGCTTTTCTTGTCAATGTCAGAAGTTGATGGATCTGCGTGCTCCTGCTGCATGGTGAACCATTGATGGCAGCTTCATGTTGAAGTGTCCCTAGGCTTTGGAGCAGGCAGGCTATTGGATCCTCCTAGACAGAAAAGAGCATGTGAGGCCTTTGTTTCCAGGAGAATCCAGTGCTCAGCATGAGGGTCTTCATGAGCCCTGGATGCATTCTTGTATCTTTGGTGGGTCTTTAGTCCCAAATCTTAGTTTTTGTATTGATCTTGCCTCTTGGCTTTTTCACCAGCTTTAATTTCTTTTTGGCCCTGGCCTCTGACTCATTCTCCCTTTTGTCTTGTCCCTTGGTCCTGACCTCTTTGCTTCCTTCTTTTGCTTTCTTCCTTAATCATTCTCAGCCTTGACAGCCAGCTTGTTCTACAGCTTTTGACCCCATCTCGAGCCAGCATGGTGTAGTGGTTTGAGCATTGGACAGTGACTCTGGAGACCAGGATTCGATTACCCGCTTGGCCCTGGACACCCACTGGGTGAACTTGGACCAGTCACACATTCTCAGCCTCAGGGAACGGCAATGGCAAACCTCCTCTGAACAAATCTTGCCAAGAAAACCCCATGATTTAGGCCTTAGGGTCACCCTAAGTAAGAAATTACTTGAAGGCACACAACAACAACATTATCATCATCAACAACAACAACACCTCATACTGCTGCCCCACAGTATATTGAATATTAATATACTTGCATATTAATATACGGCAACGGGAAACCTCCTCTGAACAAATCTTGCCAAGAAAACCCCATGATTTAGGCCTTAGGGTCATCCTAAGTAAGAAACTACTTGAAGGCACACAACAACAACATTATCATCATCATCATCAACAACAACACCTCAGACTGCTGCCCCACAGTACAGCCTTGAATATTAATATACTTGTAGAATTCATGAAATGATGTCATAAAATAGCACCAGTTTTTGCTGGCACTTGGCTAATATCGAGGCATTATATGGAGTGATACTTTGATTATTGGCTGATGACAGTTGTGCAAGAGATTCTGTGGAAGTGGCCATAATCGTTGCTATGTTGCTACTTGCATTTCTGCTTCTGCTATTGTGATTTTGACCTTGTTGGAGAAGAGCAAAAGCAAAGCAAAGCAGCTTCATTTATATACTGCTTCATACCACGCTATGCAGTGTCTAAGCGGTTTACAAACTGTAAGCTCATTGCCTCCCAACAGTTGGGTACTCATTTTAGCGACCTTGGAAGGATGTAGCCTGAGTCAAGCCTGAGCCCTGGCTAGTATTGAACTCGCAACCTTGTTGTTTTTATGAGTGAGTGGCTGCAGTACAGGCATTTAACCACTGCGCCACCAGGGCTACAAAAAATAGCCAAAAGCCTCTCCTTTTTACTTTCAGGATTAAGAAGTGGCTTTTGACTACTTTCCATTCAGGTTAAGCACACTTTAACAGTGACGTCGTCTGAAAATCTACCTGCTTTTGTGGTTCCCCCCCCCCCCCCTATTTAAAACCCTGTTTCTGCATGGGATTTCCCCCGTGTGATAAAGTCCTAAGTGATTCTTTTATTAGTTGGTATCACACTACAAATAGTGATTGTCACACCTTTGCGTGGTTTTGACATGGGGGCCAGATCCAGTTTGGGGATAGATGCCGATGTGTAACTGTTATAGCTGGTGTGTGTGTGTGTGCTCGTGTGTGCTTGTGTGCGCGTGCGTGCGTGCATGTGCTCCTCATTAGGAACTTTGGAAGTGTAGGCACTCAGGTCATACCCAACTTGGGGACAGATGACTCTGCCTCACTTCCAGCTGGCACAGTGGGTTCCACCTGAGTGGATCCCTTCATCTGTTATTCCAGTGCTAACCAGTAGGTAGGCTGGGTGAATGGCTTTACATCAACCAGTAGGTAGGTCATCTGATGAACAGGTTGCCATCAGCTGGCAGATAGGTCAACTGGTGCCTGGATTCAGATCCATGTTGCGGGGCCTGTAAGTTGAACCATAACTAATAAAGTTGTGGTCTTTTCCATTCCAACAAAAATGTGATCTGTGTTCATTCTCACTAAATGTGAATCCTCATCGTTGCTGGGTCTGGAATTACAGTGGTTGTTTTGCTGCAGGCCAGGATGTGTCGCACTGTTTGTTATCTCTTTCCACATGCTGTCCATGGAAAGGAAGATATTGCTCACAGGCACAGCAACTGACAGCACAAGTATGATGGGGCATATAGGAGAGTTCATTGAGATGCTGTATCTTAATTAAGACTTACCTGGAGTTTCATCATCAACCTTTTGTCCTACCTATCTCCCTGATGAACTAAACTTGGTGCAGGTGAGCTGAAACAGCTGCCTGCCATATCTCGGACATATAAGATTCATAGGAATGTGAATGTATATATGTATGTAGTTCATTTGTTAGTTACATTTTTATTGCATCTTTCCTTGAGTAAGCTCAAAGTGGCATCCATGGTTTTCCCTTGTCCTCACAACAATTCTGTGAGATAGGTTTGGCTGGGAGTGATTTACAGCCCCAAGATCACCCAGTGAGTTTCAAGGCGTCACTTAAGCACTATGTGAATATGAGGGAATTTCTCATTTAAGTGACTAGCAAATTTATCATAGTAGGTCACGTAGGGTTCTTCTTTGTGGTCACACAAATGGGTTTTGCATGTGTTCAGGGCCTTGTTCAGAACCTTCTAGAGGTGAGTAGCTTTTTGGTTGCAATTCTGCCCTCATTTTCTATCACAGGCACCCCAGCATAGCAAGCTGCTCTCCTCAGTTTTCTTTCATCCATCTCACAAGCAGCAGCATTAGAGAGGCTTTCGCTTTGTTATTCTCCTTAGCCAAGTTCTTCTAGAACAAGTTTCCCTCCCTCTGTTTTGGTTCCTATTTTTGTGTGTCTGTAAGTTTAGCTGCAGTCCTTATTTCATCCATCTGCAAGACTCCTTGCTTGTTTAAAGTCCTAGAACGTGTACCATCTGCCATGTTGGGACTGTTATTCTGCTCCTGCTCTCCCTAAGCCAAATCCCTTTACTTGAACTGTTTTGTTTTTCTGCTTTTTGTTCAGAGTTCTTCATCCTCATTTATTCTGCAGGCCATATCTTGGAAAGATGCGACTACCACAATATGATGTAAATATCTGAAGTTTTTATAATGTGACCTTTGCTGCATTACTTATCCTTTGCTTTTCACTAATAATATG
The DNA here is from genome assembly GCA_026167975.1 of Phrynosoma blainvillii. Classification (NCBI taxonomy): domain Eukaryota; kingdom Metazoa; phylum Chordata; class Lepidosauria; order Squamata; family Phrynosomatidae; genus Phrynosoma; species Phrynosoma blainvillii. Next base: position 35,140,766 of record JANUYF010000005.1, read on the forward strand.
ACGCAATCACATTGCTTTGAAGATTATCTCACAAACATTACAAATTGCTTTAAAGATTATCTCAGAAAACATTACAGTAAGTCTCTATTAATTAGAGAGTAGATTAAATGTAGATTATTGCTTTCCTTATATCTGGAAATTTATGTTTGTGGGCCCTGAAGTGCTGACCAATGAACAACCTAAACCACAGTCTAGTTAAATAAATATAGGGTTTGTTCCCATATAAGCCAAGAAATGGCTGTCTTGCATTTTTTGCTTGGCATACATTTTAAATGGTAAGGGGAAATCCCATCTTGCTTGATAAGGGAGTGCTCAGCATCAGACAGCTGCTTCAGACTCTTTAATTATGTTTCTGTCAAAATGCAAGAATGCCATTCTAGCCCTGTGTGTGTATGTCTTTGTGTGTGTGGAGATTTAGAGAGGGAGAGAAAGAAACAGGAATGGTTTTTGCTCATTTTCTGCAGCTTAGGGACAGACATACTCCTCTGTTGTTGATGTGGTTTGCTCCCATTTACTTTTATCTTTCCCACGCTTGGTGCTTTTTGTCCACTCTTTTTGTTCTCACCTGGACAATATTGTCTTGATACCATTCCTTCTATCCTGTTTTAGCAAATGCTCACTTTTTATTGAGAGAGGAGGTCATTTGTATAAAACACAAGCTTAGCATGCAGAAGGACCGACCTTCAATCCCTGGCATCTCCAGATAGAAGAATCAGCTGGCAGGGGAAGAAAAAGATCTTTGCTCAAAGTTTTTGCCAGTCAGAGTAGTCAAGACAGAGCTAAATGGAATAAATGAACAGAGGTTGGAAAATGTGCTTTTTGGGTGCTACATAGAATCATAGAAATACAGAGTTGGAAGAGACCACAAGGGCCATCTGGTCCAACCCCATTCTGCCATGCAGAAACTCACAATCAAAGCACCCCCAACAGACGGCCATCCAGCCTCTGTTTAAAGACCTCCAAAGAAGAAGACATGTCTTAGAATTTCCAAAACAGTGGCCATGTTGATTGGGAAATTCTTGGAGCTATAATGTAAAAGATAACAATTTCATCAACAATGTTAGTGAGAAGAAGCATCCTACTGACCCACATGCTTGTAGAGATCCTGAACGCAAACTTTCCAGTCCTTCTTACATCTCAGACATGTTGAGTATCCCTTATCCAATATTCTTGAGACCAGAAATGTTTTGGATTTCAGATTTGTTTGGATTTTGGAATACATGTATTTATTTTGATTTTGGAATACATGTTTTTTCATGCATGTACATACATCATGAGATAACTTGGAGATGGGACCCATGTGTAAGCATGACATTCATTTATGTTTCATATACATCTTTTATACCTAGCCCGAAGGTAATTTCATGCAATATTTTAACATAATTTTGTGCATGAAACAAAGTTGAACCATCAGAAAACAAAGATGTCACTATCTCAACCACCCATTAAAAAAGTTTTGGTTTTTGGAGTATTTTGGATTTTGGAATTCTGGATAAGTATCTTATCAGTGAATGGTTGAGTGTTCTGAAAGTTTCTAGAGTGCTGAATCTGCCATAGACACACACTTTTGGTTCTTCAGCTGAACAAGTAACAGGATTGTGTGTAAGCTGGAGGAGTCTTGAAAAGAGAAATTCAGTAAAGCCAAACACAAATGAAAATAGGGCTCTTACACAGTGAATCTGACAGCATGGATATGAGCTCCCTCAGTGTTGCTCCTGACCTTGATTTAGATGCCAATTCAAGTCACATCAAGTCTACAGTTATTGACTTACCCCAAACTTACTGACTGAAAATCTTACCCTGGGCAGTTTTCATAGCCCTGTGTACAGAAATATGAGCCAACAGTTCACTGCACTAATATAACTGACCAAAAATATCCAGTTTCAATATATCGCTACTAAATTTGGAAGCATATTAGAAGGAATTTATAAATTTAAAATGGAACAAATATTTATACATTGACAAAACAAGGGTACAGTAGTTGCATGAAATTTTAACAGATAGTTTTATAGCACCCTTCACCACATCTATCTATCTTTAAAAGAGAGTTGCCATGGAGTTAAAAATGCAGTAAACTATTAATGCTGTAAACTCAGTTTAATACTAGTTCAGTGTCCTTGCTGAAAATGTGAAAAGACAATTGAGATTAGATATTCCATTAATTAAAGTCAACTTATATTGCATGAAGATCTCAGAGGGGAAGATAAGGGTGTTTTAGTGGTATGATTGGTTTGAAAGAAATTAAATTAAAAATGTAGAAGATATAGCTTGTGATAACATTTTTTTTTTACTAAAGTCCAATTATAGTGATATACAGTTTACAGTATTCAGAGATCAGGCACTGAACTAGACAACCTCTCTAAATCTGTATTATAGAGGTACCAATGAGAGCCGGTATGGTATAGTGGTTTGAGTGTGGCAGTAGGACACTGGGAGGCCAGGGTTCAAATCCCCGCTCAGCTATGGAAATCCACTGGGTTACTTTTGGCAAGTTACTCTCTCTCAGTCTCAGAGGGAAGCAATAGCAAATCCCCTCTGTACAAGTTCTGCTAAGAAAACCTTGTGATAATAGGGTTGCCATAAGTCAGAAATGACTGGAAGGCACACAACAATATACTTTCTTCACATCTCATTTTGTGGCAGTTGTAAATCTTATCTCCATTTATGCTCACATTTTGAAGACAAAAGTACTTTCATCCTCATGTGATGTGATTGTAGAAGTGCCCATTATGATAGTTTGCACATCCATGCCGCAAAGGCAAATCTACAAATTCAGGCACCTGCGTCATTCCGTGTTAACAAACCAGTTCTAGTAGATTTCATCTCCACCAAGAATAGATCTTTTATAAAGCTAATGGAGATTAAGTCCTTGTTCACCTCAAAATACTCTGGATTACAATAATAGCTCAATAATACATTATTGCTGGGAAAATCTACCCCATTTCAGGTATTGTGAAGATTACAGGGAAGCCTGAGCAAGGTGGCAGATGATGCTGTCTCTGCTAATAAGAAACCTCCCCATCATTTCCCCCTGTGATTATATGTAATTAGTTAATTAATTGATTTCATTTTTATGGTACCTCTCTCCCAGAAAGGGATCCAAGGTGGCTCACAAATAAAATCATTTAAAAAAAATTACAATAAAAAAAATGTAAAACTAGTAAACACATCAACGGTATAAAACAGTATAAAATTACGTACATTAAAAAAAAACACCAAACCATAACTACAGCACACACACACCACTGCCCCAATGTATATATAATATATAATATGAAGGATATGAAATAAATAAAATATATTTCAGGCACTGATTGTTTCTGATTATGGCAGTGACAGTGGCGCCTCAAATGGCAGTGGTGTAGTTCCATCCATCCACCTACATTTTAAGTGTAGATTGGTTTCCAAAGCGTCTTTCATTAAAATCCATCAGAGGTACAATGTAAAAGAAACAACTGGGATAGAAGCATTTGCCAGCCTCTTCTGATTCTTAGAAGATGGTGATGTTGTTCAGGTTTGCTCCAGAATAATCAAGCCAGGAGCTGCATGTGGAAGAGGCACAACTGGCAGTGTAGGTTTGATCAGGACGTAGGATGCAAATCCTTTGGTATGGTCATGTGTGGGTAGATTTCGTTAGAGCAAGAATGGAAACCCTTTTTTCTTATGAAGGAAATGGAGTCAAAAGTGTGCTGAATGTGCAGCATTTCAGATTACATAGTTCTCCCCTACCCTTTCTCTGCCACCCCACATGAAACTAGAATGTATGCTGTAGTTCCTCAGTAAAGGGATGTGTTATCAAAATATTTTTTTCCTGAAGGAATCTTTTCTCTTTCTTTCAATGTAAGATAGACTTGGCATTGTCTGGTGTTTGAAAGAGGTCTTGCTTCCTTTTCTTGCTATGTAAACATGTAGCTTATATTTAGAAGGGAAGGTGAAAGCCAATTGTTTGGAAACACCAGTTGTTTTTAGGCTGCATTGTCATAATAAATAGGCAGGAGAAGAAATGAGTGGTGGTGCACATGTGTACAGTGTACATGTGTTTTGAAAGTTTTAAATTTTCATTGGGTCAGTTGTTTGACCATTCACTTGAATGATCAAATGAAGTGAAAACATGAAAAAAAAACCCTAACCTTTCTTTGCTTGCCAAGTTACTGAGCAAATTGTGACCTTAGTTAATACACTTCTGCATCCACTTCATAAAGTTAGCACTGTTTTGGAGAGTGAAGAGATGCCTTCATTTAAAAGATTTCTGGTCTACTCCATTCTGAATTTTGCATTTTTTTAAAAAAAGTTTTTTTTAAAGAAATCAGTAATAACAGTGACGATTAACATGTTCAATACATGTTGAGCATCTCTAACCCAACAATCTAAAGGTAAAAGTATTCCCCATTAACAAGATTGTCAAGTCGTGCCTGACCATAGGGGGTGGTGCTCATCTCCGTTACTAAACCGAAGACCCAGCATTCTCAGAGACTACTCTGTGATCATGTGCCCAGCATGATTGCACAGAACGCTGTTTACCTTCCCACTGAAGTGTTACCTATTCATCTACTTGCATTTGCATGCTTTTGAACTGCTAGGTTGGCAGAAGCTGGGACTAGTGACAGGAGCTCATCCCATCATGCAGCACCCGGGCCTTGAACTGCCAACCTGCTGATCTTGCAATCAACAGAGTCAGTGTCTTAACCACTTGAGCCACTGCATCCCATAATCCAACAGTCTGGAGTGCTTCAAAATCCAAAGCTTTTTGAGTGCTGACATGATGCTCCAAGTGGAAAATTCCATACCTGACCTCATGTGATGAGTCACTGATGCTGGAGTCCTTATATATCAAATGGCATAGGACAGCAGTGGAGACAGTGGTAAGTCCCACCTGCCAGGGTCACATTCTTTGGGTTCACTTTGTTCCGAAGAGCCTGCCTGTCCTCCACTTTTGCCTTTGAGGTAGTGGCTACGGTACTCCTACTTGTTAATTCAAAAGGCGGAAATAGGCAGCTAGCATTGTCCCCGGAGGTGGGGGAGCCCGAAGAATACATGCCTGGTGGACAAGGCTTACCACTGCCTCTGCTGATGTCTTGGGAGCTTTTTTTGGCTAATACATCTTTGCTTTCCGATGATTCAGTGTACACAAGTTTTGTGCCAAAAATATTGTATTGTATAAAATTATGTTCAGGCTATGTGTATTAGGTATGTATGAAACATAAATGAATTTCACATTTAGACTTGGATCCCATTTTTGAGGTATTTCGTTATGTATATGCAAACATTAAAAAAAACCCAAACATTTCTGATCCCAAGCATTTCAGATAAGGGACGTTGAAATAGTAATATGAAATATTTCCTCTCTTGACAAAAACAGTACTACATTGTTGGATGTGTTATCTTACTACTGAGTCGTAATATAAAGTGAACATTTTATTAAAACCTAATACCTGTCACACAGCTACCCTGAACTTGACTCAGTACGAGATCTATTCTTTCGCATCTGTTTCTGTTGCATTACAGTAGCAGTCTGGAAGCACAAGGAAACATAGGTAGTAATGTACAATTATGGTTGCCTCACATATACTAAAGGGATAAGCTCTTTCAAATGTTAAAAATTGGTCTAGGTGTCCCATTCACTGAGCTGATTTTTTTGTGGTGTAAAATGTATGCTTTTGTTCTCGTAATATATTAAATTTAAAGAACAGTTAAAAGCAAAGTAACATCACCTTGATTATAGAAGACGTGGAGTAATATACAAAGGCTATTGAACTGAGCACAAAGGGGCCAACTGTATTTCTGTGGAACTCAAACTGATGTATTAACATAGCTCCTTTTGATTTCCCAGTGTCAGTGGGGTTTAATGTAGGTGGAATACTTAGCACAATATAACAGGATTGTACTCAACATTTCTAAAAAAAAAATATTTCCCCACGCCCACCAAGATTTGCAGCCTATGTAATGAATATATGTGCTTTCATCCAACAAAAGTGAAATTTCTGAATACAGGCCTTCGTTAAGTGTAAAATCTCAAAATGATACAGTCAAATAGGATCTCTCTGCATTTTTTTGAAATGAAAGAATTGGTTTATTACAATACATTAATCTTAATGTATACTGTCTTTCATATTTCCATATGCATGTAAAAAGGCAGACTTAACACTTGCAATGTCGTATCAAGTACAATGCTGACAAAGGTAGCACAGCAAGAAGCTATGTGAGAAATGTGAAAACATATGGTGAGGATTTTTGGAGAGGGTTTGAGAGGCAAAAAGGGGAGGAACATAGGGAAAGTGAATAACAGATGCAGAGAAAAGGCTAATGGCTAGCGTATGGACATTTTTGGTAGTAGAAATATCTATTTAGATTAGAGAGAGGTGGGGGAGAAGGATTTTCTGTGAAACATGCTATTTTAAAGTATTACAAACTATTTTAAGTATTTCAAGCCAATAGGTTTTATTGTATCCCAGATAATTGTTAACCTTGTTAAAGAAAACATTGTACCTTCTCTTTATTGCTAAAATACCCTTGAATGCCACATTTTTGGCATATTTCTCTTATCATCTGCTGATGGGAATTCCAAATGATGAAATATATTGCAGTTCACTGTAGAATGAACTGGGCTAAAACTAATGGTTAATTCAAAATAAGGTAGACTCTTTGAATGAACTCTCAGCAGAGATGCTCAGAGACAAGGTACATGCTGTGCCAAAACATCCATGACATTCTGCACTTACGATACAGAGACTTTTGGGTGGCAACTATATCAGTGACATATGTGGCACGTTTCAAGTTTTGACCTCTTCAGCTTTGGTTTCTCAGACTCTTCAACCCTCTTCAAAACCATCAATGCAAGAGGTTACTTATTCCATCTCATGTATTTTGTTCCGTCCTTTGGCAAATGAGTCTTTTCAACCTCTGTTTCAGGATGCCACCCAGGCCTCCAGATCTATCCTGAATGGTCACTACCAACACCTCTCGGATGAACTGTGCAAGTATAATGTTCAGAGCCATTGGTCAGATAGTGAGTCCTACTTTCACATCAATTCCCTGGAACTTCCCACCCTCTATAAAGCCTTTCATGCATTCGAAATTGCAAGCCAAAGTTGTACAAGTTACTTCAGACAACATCACTACTATTTGTTACATCAACAAGCAAGGAGCATTCATTCCAAAATGCTGCCTGATCTCACCATGGCATTCTGGAATTGGTGCACCAGGAGATGCATTCATCCTGTATCCATTCACTTTGCAGGTATGGAGAATGGTTTAGCAGAGTCACTTGTGCTCACATTTTTCAACATGAGTAGTCTCTGTCAATCTGGGCCTTCCAGTTGATAATTTCAATTTGGGTCAGACCTCCCATAGATTTCTTCACAATCTTAACCAATAGAAAATATTCCTGCTTCTGCTCGATGGCATGGAAGGGAGACAGATCCCTGGGAGATGCATTCCTTCCAAGGTGTTCAGATTGTTTGAGGTATCTGTTTCCCCCCTTCTCACTGTTGGGGAAACTGATAGGAAAACTTGTCAGAGACAGGTCTAATGCCATATTGGTGTTGCCATAGTGGCCCAAACAACCATGGTTCACTCTATTTCTCCACTTGTCCAGAGGTTGCTTCCTGCGTCACTGGATCTACTGTCACACTCTAAAGGACAGGTTCTTCACCCCACTGTCAAAATGTTGAGAGTAACAACATGGGACCAATGCAGACGGCCTGTAAGGGGCGGCTCTGTGCCGCCCCTGGAAGCAGTGGACCAGGCCATGGCAACCACATGCCGTGGCCCCAATCCTCCTTTTTGCCTCCCCAAAAGAACGGGCAAATTTCGCTCCTTTTTGGGGTGGCAAAAAGCTGCCCTTAGAGCCGCCGTGGCAGCTCTTTTGCTCCCCTTTGGTGCAGAGTATCTGCATGTTGTTCCAAGAGGGTACCCCGATGCCGTGCGGTTGGGTGCGCGGTGTTGGGGTGGAGTTGGAGCAGCCGGTGTGTGGTCACCCCGCCCCAACTCCATCCCTAGGCTGGCCTAAAGTGCTGGTCTGCATTCCCCCCATGGAAGATAATCCCATGAACTCTTCTTGACTGGCTGCCTCAAGGAAAGATTCTACTAAATAGTCATATGATTGCAAATGGCAGTAGATTTGTTCTTTTGCTTCTTCCAGATCTGAATAGTATCTCCCTACAACAGTATCCACAGTCCTACACTTCAAGAACAAGGGCTGACATTCTCCTCATTGAAAGTGTATTTAGCTGCAATTAGAATAATAGAATCACAGAGTTGGAAGAGATCACAAGGGCCATCTTGTCTAACCTTCTGCTATGTAGGAAGACACAATCAAAGCACTCCTGAGAGATGGCCAACGAGCCTGTGTTTAAAAACCTCCGAAGAAGGAGATTCCACCACACACTGAGGCAGCATATTTCACTGTCCAATTATAACTCATCGACTAGTGTCTCCATCATCCTCTACTCTAGTCTTGGACGATGTAATGAAGAGGTTCCTCAAGGGCCTAGTGCATCTCTATCTGCCACTCTCAGCTCTGACTCTGCCATGGGCGCTGTTGTTGGTTCTATCAGAACTAATGCACAAGCTCTTCAGCCCTCTTGCATCTGTAGATGAGTGTCTTCTCACCCTCAGAGTAGTTTTCCTTGTTGTAGTCACTTCTGTGAGATGGGCAGGTAAGCTCAGAATAATCTAATGTGATGAATCTTTCGTTTCTTTCTGCCATGGCAAGGTAGAATGTCTCTGTCCAGATGTCCCTTTCCTTGACAAAGTGGTCTCCCAGTTCCATTTGAATCAAGATATTGTACTACCTACCTTCAGTCCACAGCCATAATCACCTTTGGGTAAAGCACTGTTTGGATGAGGAAAATAGACTGCTTGGCTTTATTTGGCCTTATCTGTATCAATTTTTCTTGGTCCCTCAGTTTGGTTCCAGGCATTAGGATGTTTGGATTATTAATAGCTAGGAAACTTTTAAATAAAAGTAGATCACTAACTCTTGAACTGCAGCTCATTTTATACCTTGTCATCTGTGTCTTTGGTTGCCTGTGAGAAATGGGAATTTTTAAAATAGGTCATGAGTTTATTCCTCCAGACACCCTGAGGACAGAATCAAAAAACATTCTACAGAGGTGTTTATACGTTTGCAGAAATCCTAAGGGTTGAAAGTTTAATATAGTCAAAATATATTTTATATTCTCTCTCTCTAGTCAAAAACTTCTGGAGGGTTCAGACAGTGCAAAATACTGTTTATGATTGCATGAATGCTTTCATTTGTATGCCCAAATATTTGATTTTTACCTCTTAAAATCCATTTTAGAAGCTGTTCTTTTGGGAGGGCTGTCAAAAAGGTAGACATATGTTTTTCAGTAGTAAAAAGTACTTTAAAAAATACTAGTGAAGGCAGTGGCATCCCTAGGGTTGGTGTCACCTGGTGCGGTAACTCATGGCGTCACACACTGTGCATTGACCTCCTACCATTTTATACCATCCGGAATGCTTTTTTGCACTAATGTTATTTGTAAATCCTAATTCCCATTTTATTATTATTATTATTATTATTATTATTTTCTGTTTATTTAAATCCCGCCTTCCTCCCAACACAGGGACTCAAGGCCGGATGTAATGCATAAACAACTAAGCAAAATTAAAATTATACCTCCAAATTACAATATCATAAGCACAACCTAAATTTATTTACATATACATAGTGAATACTTGGTTAAAACATGATGTTTTTAAAGAAAAGTTAAAAAGAATATTTAAAAAAACATCAGTGTTTTAATTTGTTTTAAATTTTAAATTTTAAATTTAAAATTGGGGGGGAGGGCTCTCCTTTCTCCTCCCATTGAGCTTCACCCCACTCCCACCATCTCTTAAAGCATTTTAAAGGGAAGCAGATGAATGTTACAGCCCATTTCTGCCAAAAGGTAGGTGTTTGAGGAGCAGTGGTGTCACTCCCCCTTAGGGTGTTACCTGGTGCAGGCCATACCCCCTTAGTGTTGCCACTGAGTGAAGGCATGCCACCAAAATTTGAGGTCTGGTCAGGTTTTTAAAAAATCTCTTTATCCCAAGGGCAGCTCTACTACAATTGTTTTTATAGTTGAGTACATTACAGTGGCCCCTCTCTTTTCATGGACATGGGATCTGTGGTCTTGCTCTTCGCGGGAGGGACAAGTGCCTATTAATATAATGGTGGTGTGCGCCCGCGCACCATCATGCGTGCCCGCCATGGATGCACGCCCCATTATTTTCTATGGGACTTGAATATGTGCAAGTTGCCATTTTCGTGAGGGGGGCCAGAACGGATCCCCCGCAAATTAGGAGGGGCTACTGTATTTGTAATGTAAGCTGAGTATGTTATTTGTAACATAAGGGATGCGGTGGCTCAAGTGGTTAAGACGCTGACTCTGTTGATTACAAGATCGGCAGGTTAATAGTTCGAGACCCAGGTGCCACATGATGGGGTGAGCTCCTGTCACTAGTCCCAGCTTCTGCCAACCTAGAAGTATAAAAACATGCAAATGCAACTAGATAAATAAGTGCCACTTTGGTGGGAAGGTAAACAGTGTTCTGTTCAATCATGCTGGCCTCATAATTACAGAATTGTCTCTGACAACGCTGGCTGTTCGGCTTAGTAACGGAGATGAGCACCACCCTCTATGGTCAGACATGACTTGACAACCTTGTCAATGGGGAACACCTTTTACCTTTTTACATTATTTGTATACAAGTACAGCCCTGGTGGTGCAGTGGTTAAATGCCTATACTGCAGCCACTCACTCACAAACCACAAGGTTGTGGGTTCGATACTAACCAAGGTCTCAGAGTTGACTCAGCCTTACATTCTTCCGAGGTCGCTAAAATGAGTACCCAGCTTGATGGGGGCAATTAGCTTCCAGTTGTAAACTGCTTAGAGACTGCTTAAAGTAATATGAAGCGATATATAAATGAAGCTGCTATTGCTATTGCTATTATTTTTTGTTCTTTGCTAAAAGCTTAAAGATATTCCAGTAGGCAAGTATCTGTGCTTCAGATTCCAGTAAATGTGAAACGTATGTGAACATAAATGCAGAGTCAGGCTGTAAAATAATCCTATTAGATCTAGTCAAACAAATAGAGGATGAGATTGCCGTAGCATCTCTCAGCCACCTCTCTTCATGGGATATATAGGTACAACTATATGATTGGGCTGAAGGTGTGGCGAATTTGAATTTGATACACAGGGTTAAAGGCTCTTTAGTGCCACACAATTGTAATGCTATTATTCCATTTTAACTGTCATGACTACATCCTATGGAAACTTAAGGTATGTAGTTTGGTGACACTATAGCGCTATCTAGCAGATAGTTCATCTAAGCACACTACCCTAAACTGAAAACTCTATGTTTCTATAGGATGTTACCATGGCAGCTGACTTGGAATCATAGTGCTATAATTGTGTCATATGAAAAGTCTCCTGGACTTGAGAATTCTTTCATTTCTATGTTTCACCAGATTCTGCTCTCTATTAATGGATGGGGGAAGGATCATGTTTGCTCTGGCCTACCATGTGCCTTCCACACAATGATTGGGAATGTAAGAAGCAAGTGGTGTACTGCTTAACATGTTTGGATCAGGACTTGGGAGACCTCTGTTCAAATCCTCCTCATCTGTGAAAGTCTCTGAATAAATTTGATCAATAAATCAAGCCTATCACAACTGACAGGGTTGTTGTCAGAACCAGTGGACTCACTTCCCAATAACCAGGAAAATATCTTGGTGTGATAGCGAACAAAAGACTTTTATTCCAGACATTAGGACAGAAATCACCAGTAGAGTGTTTTTGCCAAAACTGAGGGTCCCTTTTCCATACCATAGCACTAGAACTCAAACTATTCAGCCCCCCTTTCTGGCTGTCGGCACCCAGCCTTTGATCCTGATCATAACAAATTCCAACATCCCTTTCTTCCTCTACATCCTAGGATCGCTGCAGGAAGGACAGAGTAATAAAACCATAAACCCCTTCACTCTGTTTACCATTTGCCCCCCTGCCATTTGCCCCCTCTGCTGCTTCCCATACCTAGGGCCCATATATGGATTCATGTGTATAATTCAGGATTCAGTACACTTTAATATTTGATACATACATCCTTTCCAATAAACCACACCAATCACGACAGAACCATACCCATGGATTCTGACAGTTTTTGACAAAGAGTCATGTGTACTGCATTGAGCTTCTTGGAGGAAAGGCAGGATATAAACCTTTTAATAAATGAAAATGGTGAGCACAGTAGCCTATGAATGTCAATGCACTAACTGGTTTTATTTCTGGATGGAAAGATGGACAAATCAGTAACTGCATAGCTACATATCATCTGAAAGGATCATGGAATACTTAGTAATGAAACTGCCTTCATGGTAACTGGATGAGATTAACAGTCCTAATTTAGTATTTTTTTTTTATATCTCCCAACAATGGCCGCTTCACCGTCAACAGGAAGCTCACACAAAATAAAAGTGGTAGCATTGTTTTTTCAAGGCTCTCTGGTAATAAGAGATACTGCCTTGATGAAAGCTGTGCTTTTGGCTGTCATGGTTAGTGTCCACTGACAAAAACACCCCACACAAATTTGTCTACCATTCTGTGAAGATATCTAAATTGGCGACCAACATGATATCCTTCCCCCTTCCTAGACTATGAAATCTAGTCTTCACTCATCAACAGAACACATAAGCACCCCCAAATTCTAAACAGAAAGTTGGTAACAAAAATATCTTTATACATATACACAAAGTAATGGACAGATAACATAAGCCTGCAATGAAAAAAACTTTTTTCAATATTGTAGCTTTTAAAATGTATTTTTAGGTGTTGAATTCAAAAAACACAATAAAAATTTTTGTACCATACACAGTTCTTACAAATTCAATACTTTTATCAATTGTTACTCAGCTTTCATTAAGTGTGGATGCTGGTATTCCAGTCTGATTTTTTAAAAAAATGTTTTTGAATTGATTTTTTTGTGAATTAAAGTGTTTTGAAAGTCTAATAGAAGACTTTAACCCCTTTCTTATTCTTTGCATGACTAATTTCATTCAGTCACATATTTACAAATAGAAACACCAAACCAAGTTGTGAAAAAGCTGTATGTAATGGAGCAAATCTGAGGCCATTTTTGGATTTAGAATGCCAAATTCCTATGAAACCAATGTACATTTTAAAAAGGTTTTTATGAACTTCAGTTTTGCAGGGCTGTGTAATCAAGAGCCCGCTAGATACCAGCTAAAACTTTCTTTATTCAGCCAAGCATTTTAAAATGTTTGAAAATACGAAATATTTGTCAGCTTAACTGCCTTTTTCCTCTGATGACTTTTGTAGTTTATATAATTCTGCCTTTTTGGTATGTTATATTATTGTTCCTTTTTAGTTTTTGTAACTGTTTTGGAGTTTAAATAAATTATCTTCAGTTGTGGAAGTAAATATGAATGTGGAAGACCAGTGCTCCCCAGTTAAGTTATAGGCAAATTCTTGGGTTCCTAAGGAGACCCGTTCAATAAAGAGGTCCATAATAATAGAGACCAGAATTTGGAAAAGATGTACCGTAGATTGGGCTCTTGTTATTGCGGGCTCGCCATCTGCGGATTTGAGTTTCCATGAATGGCAAGCCCTGTTCTTTGTAATGGAAGTGTGTGTCTGCGGCTCTGCCAGAGACCACACACATGCCGCACCACCATAGGAAACAACAGGATGCAAGGTCCTGTGTTTTTTGTTATTCACAGGGGGTCCGGAACAGATCCCCCAGAGATAGGATGGGCAGACATCTATTTGTCTATAGAGTGTTGTTCTTTTTAATTCAGTCAGCTCTCCATGACCACTGATTCAACTACCCACAGTTTGAAAATATTAAACACACACATAAATTCCAAAAAGCAAATCTTGATTTTGCCATTCATAGGGGGGGCACCATTTTACTACACCATTGTATACAATAGGACTTGAGCATCAATGGATTTTGATATCCATGGGGGGTGAGTGGGTCCTGGAACCAAACCCCAGTGGATACCAAGGGCCCACTGTAGGTAGAGGAGGAAGAAGTACAAAACTTGGCAGTGTGTGATCCAGCATCCATTACACAGCTGTTACACCTAGTTCTTCCCTCTTTGCTCTTGTTTTATGAAGAGATCTCTGGTCCGGATTGGAAAGGACTAAGGATCAAGCTGTCAGGCAACATGCTGGGTACGTTTAGCTTGGAGAAGAGATGGTTAAGGGGTGATATGATAACTCTGTTTAAGTATCTGAAGGAGTGTCAGATTGAGGGTGGAGCAAGCTTGTTTTCTGCTGCTCCAGAGACTAGAACACAGAACAATGGATGCAGGCTACAGGAAAGAGATTTCACCTCAAGATTAAGAGGAACTTCTTGAAAGTAAGAGCTGTTTGACAATGAAACACACTCCCATGGAGTGTGGTGGAATATCCTTCTTTGGAGGGCTTTAAACAGAGGCTTGGTGGACATCTGTCAGGGATGCTTTGATTGTGTATTCCTTCATAGCAGAGGGTTGGATTGGATGGCCCTTGTGGTCTCTTCCAATTGTATGATTCTGTGATTCTCTGATTGCCAGCAATCAGAGAAATAAAATGGGATGACAGATGAAGGGAACAGCCACACACAAAATGAGAACTGGGTTTTTGTTTCTGTTTTGGTGTGTGTGTGAGTAGCACATGATATTCCAGAGCAATGCAATGTGTTAGAAGGGGCAAAAGCAGCCATAATTTAAGTATACTTTATCATTTATATGTCAGCTGCCTTGGGATCCTTCTGGATCAAAAGTCAGGGCAGAAATCAAATAAATAAGCAAACTTCTCTGGAAGACAGCTTGCCGTTAACAACGTGCAGCTGGAGAATGTGAGTTTCAGAATTTGCTCTTAAGTTCACACAGGGTGACCTGGAGATCTGATGGGCCCTTGCAAAATAAGTATGTTGTAAAATGAGTATGTCACTGAGAACATTCTCTGTCCTCTCTCCTTCCACTATCAAATTGTGTAGCCAATACTGTATGAGTGCAGGCTAGTATCTGTATCTTTTTCTGCAACTCTCATCCATAGGATTAAGGGTGGTTTCCTGCAATTTCCTAATGGGCAGTTATGCAATTTCAGAGAACTGGTATAGATTTGATGTAGTCTATCTATCCGCAGTATGGCAGCAGACTTTGATGCTAATGACCAAAGTCTAGTGATCACAGCTGGTAGCATAGTTGAAGTAGGCTACTAGTCCCATTGTTAAGATGTTACCAGTTAATCGTATGATTGACCAACAGAGGGTTTGAGCGCCAGGAGCTATGACGCTCTTGCTATTATATTTACCTTTTAGAGCCTAAGTGTCTTTCAGTGCAGGCTCCTCTGCAGGTCTCAATGACACTTTAAGGGGTTCTCAACCTTTGATCTTCCAGCTGTTTTGTTCTTTAACTTCCAGAAGCATGGTCAATTATGACAGATTCAGGGAGCTGAACTCCATAGTATTTGGAGGTCCAGATTTGTGGACCACTGCTATAAAGCAAGAGGGTGGGTTGGGGAGTCTTTTCTCCTTTTTGTATTCTCCTTTTATGCCCTGTACATGAAGTTGAAAGGGAATCAAGATTCAAGATCAATGCAGACTCTTTGTAAGCCCTAGCACAACTTAGAGCAGGGGTGGTAATCCTCAAGCCCTCCTGATGTTGTGGGGTTGCAGCTTATTTTATGAGCTGCCTTGGGTCCCGCTGTAGGAGAAATAAATAAACGCTTAACAGCCCTGATTTGTGTAATCAGTGGTAATAAATGCTGCAAGCTGCAGTCCAATAACATCTGGAAGGCTGCAGGATTCTCACCCCTTATTTGGGGACTGCAACCCCACCACCATATCATCGTTCTCTCACCACCATCATGCTTTATTTATATAGTGCTTATCGTAGAAGAGGATGGCTGAAATCCTTTTCCTATTTAAAGCCAAGCCTTCCTTTTCTAGTTCCCACTGACCAGAAGAACTCTTCAAAGTTAAGACCAGTGCTCTGTTTGCAATTATCAGAGAAGTACCCTTAATACCTACAAGGCAAATAGTGCTTCATGAGAAATGGTGGGAAAGGCTACATAATTCCAATTAGTTAGATTCTTCTTCAGGCCATGTAATGAAAACTGTAAACACAATCCTTTTTCTTGGTCATAACAATAAAATAAACAAGAATAAATAAGAATCAGTTCAAGAGTTCTCATAGAAGCTCACCCCCCCCCCCATGGTTATTTGAAAAATAACTATGGTTCCAGATGATTATTTGTAATCTATTTAGAGGATTGCTTTTAATCTGCTTGTTTGTCAAATTGGGTCCGCCCACAGTATATTTTCACTATTTTCCTTTCAGAATCAATTACATTGCAGTAGGCAGATGGCAAAAAAGCTCCTCTTGCTTCCCTCCCCCAGTTTGAGTAAAATGATCCAGTAACGCTTAATAATCTTAACAATAAAAACCACAGTGTGCATTCTGTAAATAATACCTTTCACCAGTACAGTGGATGATGTAGTGTATGGAATGGATTCTCATTTTTTTTCTATGTCATTTTTAGGGTGGAGTGGGGGAATGTAATCTCCATTATGATTTGCAAGCCTTGTAATGCTTTGATGTCACTCTTGTGTACCACAGCATGTGGAAGGAATTCTCATATGCCGCTTCTCCCAGGTTCTTTGACTGGAGAATCTTTTTAGATTTTCTTTCTTCATATGTAAATAATGATGAGAACATATGTAATTCTCCTTCTTCTTCTTCTCCTTCTTCTTCTTTTTTGCTTTTATTTCATGGAGCTGAAACTGTAGACTCAGAGGTGCACATTGTAAAGAAGCAAGAATGTCCAAAGAACAGTTGTTAATCTCTTTAATGAATAAGAAGCTTTGTAAGCAGTGTAATATTTTGAAAAGGAGCTCGTTTCTGTGCACTCAACAGATCTGATTACCATGTGACCATTTACAGTAGCCTTTTTGTAGCGAGAGAACAGAGGCCTTTAGAGGCTTGCGAAAATTTTAATAATCTCCTGGAAGCCATAGCTTTTGTTTATTTTCAGGTTCAGGGCATCCCTTTATTATGCAGGTGGAATACATATGTCTGAATAATGATATATTCAGTATTTCAAATGGTAAACAGAGCTTGAAATAACCTCCCCCCCTCCATATTTCCTTCTGTGTCCAAGCTGGAAAGTCAAGTTACATTTTGCGTACCTTGACGTATTTGCACATATCTCCATATGGATAATTTTATTCTGCCCTTCCTTCAAGATGCTGAGGATGGCAGACAAGGTTCTGCTCCCTCTACCTTTTTAGCTTCACGACAAGTCTGTGAGCTAAGTTAAGCTAAGTCTTAGCTGCTAAGAGAGAATGACAGATGTCCCAAGGTCATTCTTTGAGCTTAACAACATAAGAGCACTTCATTGACATCAGACCTAAGACCTAGCCATTCTACCATCCTGTTTCTCACCATGTCCAGGGCTTACACCTCTGGGAACCCAACAACAGGGCACCAAGGTGATAGCCCTCTGCTACTGGTTTTCAGAGGCATATTCTCTCTGACCCTAGAGGTAGCATACAGCTATTCAAACTACTAGCCAAAAACATATTCTCTCTGACCCTAGAGGTAGCATACAGCTTTTCAAACTACTAGCCAAAAACAGATATGTCATTCCTAAATTTGTCTGGGCCACTTATAAACCCAATAAATAGCAGTTTATGGCCCCAGATGTTGTGATTAAACAGTGTGTCATGCAAAGAAGTATATATGCCCCAAACTTCTATCACTGAGCTTTGTGGAATGATACTGTGTGCTAGCATATTGTATATGTGACAGATACAATATTGTGTATTGTGGTTCAGACACAATGGCCCAAAACAGATGGGCAAAATGACATGGCTTCAGGTTGCATTGGGGCTGTGCCATTTACATGACGCACACCCTGAATGCAGCTGAAGTTGCATCAAGGCCGTGCCAACGAAAAAGAGCCAGGCCAAAAAGGAGCAGATATAATCCACTCCTGCCGGTGGCCTGGTTTGGGATCATGGTGGTGGCCCACATCAGGAGTAAGCCCATGCAGTCACCATGTTCCCATTGCAAACAATGCCAAAACAGCCTTGTGGCACTTCTTTGGGCCCATCTGCATGACCCCAATAAGACGTCTTTTTGTGTACTTTCCCACAGTGTATATAATGATGTAAATCTCCGGCATATGCCTCTTTAATTCTCTCCCCCTCAACAACAACAAAAACCCCAAAAGAATTCTAGCATTCCTTTGTGGACAAGTTGCTCCAGCTCCAGGTATGGGGTAGTTGGGTGTACATTTTTCACCTCTGCAATATCCTTCATGAGACCTGGAATTTCTTCTTAGTCTATGTAATATTCTTAAATCCATCAATTCCAATATCGGGCTTCCTGATGATTGACTGCAACTCACTTTATCCCAATGACCAATGGTTGGGCATTATAAGAAGTGTGGTCCAGCTACATCAGGGTTGGGGGTTGGGAAAAGCTGCTTAACCAATATGCCATCCTGGTTCCTTAGAGGAAGCCTGATGTCTGTTCTGATTAGAGTCATTGTGCCATAAAAGGAGACTTGTCTATTTTAATTAGGGTTGTGCATTGATTCAAAGTGTCATGGTGGATTAATCTGGGTTTGGGGTAATTAATAGGTTTTGTTTATTGAGTTGTAATGTAGCATTCATCTTTGGAAGAAAAAGTTGTACTGAATGCTTTCTTTTCTGTTCATTATTTCTGCAGCTTTCCAGACTCACAAAATTCTGAAAAACCAAACAAGTGTTTTTGGTTTTCGGTGGCTTGCCTCAGCTGATTAAATTTCTAGTTTTACAAGACAAGCCTTATTTTAGTGGCTTTGGAAAACTGAAGTGAGAAACCAAATTCATATTGATCAAGCTTGGCATTTTGCCGTTTCTGACAGCACATTAGAAATAAGCAATACATTAAAAATAAGATGGTTAAAAATCAAAATGTGTAGTCAGTCTTTTGACAAATTCAGTGTCTCCAAGTTATTTACTTTCCTCTCATATATCCAAAAGGTGGAATGCCCTCTTCCAGTTTTTGATAGTTGTCAGACTTGATTAATAACAAAATAAAAATAAATAAACCTGAAACACCTTTATTGCCAGTGGGGTACCCTCTTCCAATGGCCCTTCTTTGTAGCCTTCACACACATGGGATCGCACCTGTTCAGTTCTCTTTGGACTCAGGATGACAATTTGGCTTGAGGGTTAATATTTAGCTCATGGGTGGACAACTGTGGAACTCTAGGTAGGTGTATTACCTTAAGGCAGGGGTAGGCAACCTTTCCCCTTTAAGGGCCGAGGGGCTTCAGCTCCCAGAATCCCATGAGCTATTGGCCAACATGGGACTATTGGCCAACATGGCTGAGGCTTCTGGGAGCTGAAGTCCCTCGGCCCTTAAAGGGGAAAGGTTGCCTACCCCTGCCTTAAGGGGACCTTTGGGGGAATACACCATCCAACTACACCCCCTAATGAAAACACAATTCCCCTCAAATGTACCTCAGTGCCTTCTAGGGGCTGTGGGTGGTATTTTTGTCATGTTTTTAGCCCCTCCTCAAGGTGTTTTAAGCCCAAGAGAGGCCTTACTTCAAAACAAGAAGTGATCAGAAGTTTTCAAAAAGGTCTCTCTTGGGCTTAAAATGCCCTGGCGGAGGGGACATGGCAAGATGCCCCCATGTCCCCTTGAGAGCATATGGGGGATAACAAAAAAACAAAAAACAAAAAAATAAATACATTTTTTAACCCCTGGGGAGCCCTGAGGACCACAAAAGGAGACCCTGCAGTCTGCACTTTGCTCTGATTTAAATCTTCATGGAGTGCCCATTGAAGTGAAATTCCTGTGCACCTGCTTTGTTATCTTCATGAGTTATTAAGGTAAATGTGGCAGTATTTTTGGTGACTTGCTGCCACCGAATATTTTTGTCTTTCCAAGCAATGAAAGCTTCCTAAATGTTATTTTCTGTGTTGTATTAAAATATGATATCCAGATTAGCAAGCCACCTCCATTAACTTCGACCCTCAATTGACTGGACAACAGTAAAGCATAGGTCTGTAGGAGGAAGAATGTGATCTTGGTCCATCAAGAAGAAACTGTAATTTGGAATTGGTGTTCTTTTTATGAAACATTAATTCCTTGTAATGACCCTTTGACTACACTGATGTTTATTTTATATAGCAATTTATCATGTATAGCAACTGAGACAAACTGAGTAGGAATTGTTGGTAAATGTTTCTCTCTGATTTGCAAAAGAAAAAAAAAAAATCCAGGAAAATAGCAGTATAAAGTGTCTAGTCACCAAGCCTGTCAGGTGCCTGGGATTTATCCATTTCTAATCCAGAGTTCAAAATAAAATCACTTGTCTTAGTGCTGGCCCTTCAGTACTAGCTTGGGACTCCTGCTTCTTCCTGTACACAACCAAGTTGCCACACTCAGCATTCTGAAGGCTTGAGCAGTTTAAGACTTTGTACACCGAAACCTTGAATAACTCTTAGAAAAACTATACTGCAAAAGCACAGGTATAGAGTGTTACAGGCAAACCACCCTGCTGCATTTTCAGCATCAGGGGGCCGCTGCATGCTGTTTCAGCTAGTTAAGCAGAGTCGAGAGGAGAGGGTAAGAAAGATTTGTCTGTGCAAGGTCCAAAGCTGTCTTGCTCCATGTTCAGTTACTTGCATAAATGAGTGTGAGGTTCTGGTTATAACTGTCCTGTCACCAAATGTGGAGTCTTCCACTAATCTCTCCCACTGTCACCAAATGTGAGGTCTTTCTCTTATCCTCATCTGTGAACCAGTATAAGGACCACCTTCTGTCCTACCACCAACTGTGGGGACCTCCTATATGCCTTTGTGGTTTCCATGTGAGGTATTCATCTACTATCCCCACTGGACATCACCCCTTTTTATTAGCTGCTGCCACCACAGAAGAAAGTCTGGACCCAAACTTTCTAATATATTGCATTATCAGTGGCCTAAAGCATATGATACAAAAATAATGCTTCATTAACAGAATTTTAACATAATGTAACAAGATTATTTATTACATTTAAAACACGTTTCTCTCTCTCTCTCTCTCATTCTCCTCTCTTAGCTAACTCAGTTCCTTCCTAACTCTCTTAACTACTCAAACTCCTAAACCCCATTTACTAACTAAACCAAACAGATTATTTCTCTAACCCTACCTTGACCAATTGTGTCATATACCAACCTTATCCATATACCCTCAGACATTCCATCAATCACCACTTACAGCCAATATTCCATTATCTCACCCCCTTCCTACAGATCCTTACCTTATTACCTCTAATAAATGGAACTCATTTCCCTGTGAACAGTCCATAACATCAAAAAGAATTTACCAGTTTGAGTGTAAATCTGACAGGGAATGCAATCTTGTTTGTTCTATTCTCTGCCACCCACCATGCCCCGTGCCTGAAATTTTACCAGATGTATGTGCAGAATTGTGTTAGAAACATAGACATAGATGTACACTCATTGCCCAGAGCTTTTGAAGTAATTTTGCATTCACTACCCAATAGGAATTCTTTATATATGTGGCATTGTATTGCAGCCTTAAAGATCATTTCTCTACCTATCTCCAGATGGAGATCATCTTATCAGTGGGGCTGATGACTTCTGAATCACCTCCAACACACTAGAAATTAATGTCTTACAGTATGCAGTAATGCAAACATACATGTGGAGTTTCCTTCTGCACATATTTTGCAGCTTAGGGTTGCATACAGTGACATTAAAAAGCAGAAATTCCTCATGACTTTGAATTAGACAGTACTATCGGTAATACAAAAGACTGTTATACTGTATTCAGATTTTTCCCAAGAGGCAGCATGAACTCCAGTAAAACCTTATTTGGAGTGTGATGCCTAATAATAATAATAATAATAATAATAATAATAATAATAATAATTTTATTTATATTTCCCGCCTCTCCCTGCGGATCGAGGCGGGATTACACAACAAAATGTACAACAATATACAAAGATACAGTATATAAAAACATAACATTATTGATAATCAACAAATAAATACAATAAAATGCAATAAAATGCAATACAATAAAATCCGATACAGTGAATAATCATGCATTTCCCTTGTTATACAATACCTGCAGTGATGGAGCAGCAGAGTTCTTATTGAGAAAATAAACTGTGTTTTTAAAAATGTGTCCATAATAAAAAAACCTGAACAAGAAATAAAAGTTATAATGTATTGCTGTGTTAATCAAAACCTGCCTGGAATGAGTGCTTGGGAACTGTGCATTGCTAATGTAGAGGCAGACAACTTGAACTATTCCAGAGGCCAATTTTGATTCTCAGAGCCAAGCCTCCCCATCTCTCATCAGCCCCTGTTCTTTTTAGTGGTGATAGTGAGTCTGGAATCATAAAAAATGGGGACGTAATGCAAGCCCCTTGCTGTAATGGTTTTCCCAGAGTGAAAGGAGAGAGCAGGGTCATCCCTCCCAACCTGGTAAAAAATCATAAACATAACTGGAATATGACCCTCAAAACAGAGAGACCTGAGCCATCTTAAATGAACCAGCCTATGTACAAAAGAGTACAGTGTCACAAAAGAGTGTACGCTCGTCCCTCCATATTTGTGGCTTTGACTTTTTTGGATTTGCTTATTCATAGATTTTATTAATATGTTCTCTCTAGGAATATCTAAATCCTCCAGCACAACTTTATGGTCAACTTTAACCAAAAGTCTCACTGAAGGACCTAGAGATTCCTAGAGAGAACACTCCACTAGGGTTTTGTAGCTCCTCCAGAGCAACTCTATGGTCAATGTCTGGCAAATGTTGACCACAGAGTTGCACTGGAGGACTTAGATATTCCTAGAGAGGTGTTCTCTCAGGTAAAAACATAGTGTTTTTGTTATTTGCAATTTTCCACATTCACAGGGGTCCTGTGCCTCTAACCCCAGCGAACTTGGAGAGATGAGCGTAATTGTAATACAGGTTGAGTCTCCCTTATCCAGAATTCCAAAATCTGGAATATTCCAAAATTATTTTCATGGGTGACTGAGATAGTGACACCTTTGCTTTCTGATGGTTCAGTATACACAATCTTTTTCTTGCACAATTTTTTTAAAAATATTGCATACATTTACCTTCAGTCTGTGTGTATAATGTGTATGTGAAACATAAATGAATGTTGTGTTTATACTTGGATCCCATCTTCAAGATCTCTTATTACCGTATTTTTCGGCATATAAGACGCACTTTTTCTTCCCCAAAACGAGGGTGGGGAAGTTGCTGCGCCTAATGAAGTGAATATAAAAGCTGAGGGCAAACTGCCGAGGCCTAGGCTAAAAGTAGGCCTCATTTCAGCCTGAGCCTCGGTGCTCCAGTGGGCTCCTCCCATCCCAGGAAGAGCCCATTGGAGCAGCCAGGATGGGGGTGGAAAGAGTTCTCTTTTCCTGGCTAGTTGAATGTGCTCCTCCTCTTTCCACCCCCATCCTGGGTGCTTCAATGGAGTCTTCCTGGGGTCAGAGGACATCCTCCCATCCCAGGAAGAGTCCATTGGAGCACCCAGGACGGGGGTGGAAAGAAATTACTCCAAGGCACTGGATTAGTACCCTGGCCAAGTTACACTGTCTCAGCCTCAGAGGGTGCAAATTACAAACTCCCTCCTCTGAGGAAATCTGCCAGGAAAACGCTCATGGTAGGATCCAAATAATCCAGAAATTACTCCAAGGCACTGGATTAGTACCCTGGCCAAGTTACACTGTCTCAGCCTCAGAGGGTGCAAATTGCAAACTCCCTCCTCTGAAGAAATCTGCCAGGAAAACGCTCATGGTAGGATCCAAATGATCCAGAAATTACTCCAAGGCACTGGATTAGTACCCTGGCCAAGTTACACTGTCTCAGCCTCAGAGGGTGGAAATGGCAAACTCCCTCCTCTGAAGAAATCTGCCAGGAAGACGCTCATGGTAGGATCCAAATGATTGAGAAATTACTCCAAGGCACTGGATTAGTACCCTGGCCAAGTTACACTGTCTCAGCCTCAGAGGGTGCAAATTGCAAACTCCCTCCTCTGAGGAAA
Source organism: Phrynosoma blainvillii (assembly GCA_026167975.1). Taxonomy (NCBI): domain Eukaryota; kingdom Metazoa; phylum Chordata; class Lepidosauria; order Squamata; family Phrynosomatidae; genus Phrynosoma; species Phrynosoma blainvillii. Next base: position 35,164,857 of record JANUYF010000005.1, read on the forward strand.
TCTGCCAGGAAAACCTCATGGTAGGATCCAAATGATCCAGAAATTACTCCAAGGCACTGGATTTGTACCCTGGCCAAGTTACACTGTCTCAGCCTCAGAGGGTGGAAATGGCAAACTCCCTCCTCTGAAGAAATCTTCCAGGAAAACGCTCATGGTAGGATCCAAATGATCCAGAAATTACTCCAAGGCACTGGATTCGTACCCTGGCCAAGTTACACTGTCTCAGCCTCAGAGGGTGCAAATTGCAAACTCCCTCCTCTGAGGAAATCTGCCAGGAAAACGCTCATGGTAGGATCCAAATGATCCAGAAATTACTCCAAGGCACTGGATTAGTACCCTGGCCAAGTTACACTGTCTCAGCCTCAGAGGGTGGAAATGGCAAACTCCCTCCTCTGAAGAAATCTGCCAGGAAAACGCTCATGGTAGGATTCAAATGATCCAGAAATTACTCCAAGGCACTGGATTAGTACCCTGGCCAAGTTACACTGTCTCAGCCTCAGAGGGTGCAAATTGCAAACTCCCTCCTCTGAGGAAATCTGCCAGGAAAACGCTCATGGTAGGATCCAAATGATTGAGAAATTACTCCAAGGCACTGGATTAGTACCCTGGCCAAGTTACACTGTCTCAGCCTCAGAGGGTGCAAATTGCAAACTCCCTCCTCTGAGGAAATCTGCCAGGAAAACGCTCATGGTAGGATCCAAATGATCCAGAAATTACTCCAAGGCACTGGATTAGTACCCTGGCCAAGTTACACTGTCTCAGCCTCAGAGGGTGGAAATGGCAAACTCCCTCCTCTGAAGAAATCTGCCAGGAAAACGCTCATGGTAGGATCCAAATGATCCAGAAATTACTCCAAGGCACTGGATTAGTACCCTGGCCAAGTTACACTGTCTCAGCCTCAGAGGGTGGAAATGGCAAACTCCCTCCTCTGAGGAAATCTGCCAGGAAAACGCTCATGGTAGGATCCAAATGATCCAGAAATTACTCCAAGGCACTGGATTAGTACCCTGGCCAAGTTACACTGTCTCAGCCTCAGAGGGTGCAAATTGCAAACTCCCTCCTCTGAGGAAATCTGCCAGGAAAACGCTCATGGTAGGATCCAAATGATTGAGAAATTACTCCAAGGCACTGGATTAGTACCCTGGCCAAGTTACACTGTCTCAGCCTCAGAGGGTGCAAATTGCAAACTCCCTCCTCTGAGGAAATCTGCCAGGAAAACGCTCATGGTAGGATCCAAATGATCCAGAAATTACTCCAAGGCACTGGATTCGTACCCTGGCCAAGTTACACTGTCTCAGCCTCAGAGGGTGCAAATTGCAAACTCCCTCCTCTGAGGAAATCTGCCAGGAAAACGCTCATGGTAGGATCCAAATGATCCAGAAATTACTCCAAGGCACTGGATTCGTACCCTGGCCAAGTTACACTGTCTCAGCCTCAGAGGGTGCAAATTGCAAACTCCCTCCTCTGAGGAAATCTGCCAGGAAAACGCTCATGGTAGGATCCAAATGATTGAGAAATTACTCCAAGGCACTGGATTAGTACCCTGGCCAAGTTACACTGTCTCAGCCTCAGAGGGTGCAAATTGCAAACTCCCTCCTCTGAGGAAATCTGCCAGGAAAACGCTCATGGTAGGATCCAAATGATCCAGAAATTACTCCAAGGCACTGGATTAGTACCCTGGCCAAGTTACACTGTCTCAGCCTCAGAGGGTGGAAATGGCAAACTCCCTCCTCTGAAGAAATCTGCCAGGAAAACGCTCATGGTAGGATCCAAATGATCCAGAAATTACTCCAAGGCACTGGATTCGTACCCTGGCCAAGTTACACTGTCTCAGCCTCAGAGGGTGCAAATTGCAAACTCCCTCCTCTGAGGAAATCTGCCAGGAAAACGCTCATGGTAGGATCCAAATGATCCAGAAATTACTCCAAGGCACTGGATTAGTACCCTGGCCAAGTTACACTGTCTCAGCCTCAGAGGGTGGAAATGGCAAACTCCCTCCTCTGAAGAAATCTGCCAGGAAGACGCTCATGGTAGGATCCAAATGATCCAGAAATTACTCCAAGGCACTGGATTAGTACCCTGGCCAAGTTACACTGTCTCAGCCTCAGAGGGTGCAAATTGCAAACTCCCTCCTCTGAGGAAATCTGCCAGGAAAACGCTCATGGTAGGATCCAAATGATCCAGAAATTACTCCAAGGCACTGGATTAGTACCCTGGCCAAGTTACACTGTCTCAGCCTCAGAGGGTGGAAATGGCAAACTCCCTCCTCTGAAGAAATCTGCCAGGAAAACGCTCATGGTAGGATCCAAATGATCCAGAAATTACTCCAAGGCACTGGATTCGTACCCTGGCCAAGTTACACTGTCTCAGCCTCAGAGGGTGCAAATTGCAAACTCCCTCCTCTGAGGAAATCTGCCAGGAAAACGCTCATGGTAGGATCCAAATGATCCAGAAATTACTCCAAGGCACTGGATTAGTACCCTGGCCAAGTTACACTGTCTCAGCCTCAGAGGGTGGAAATGGCAAACTCCCTCCTCTGAAGAAATCTGCCAGGAAAACGCTCATGGTAGGATTCAAATGATCCAGAAATTACTCCAAGGCACTGGATTAGTACCCTGGCCAAGTTACACTGTCTCAGCCTCAGAGGGTGCAAATTGCAAACTCCCTCCTCTGAGGAAATCTGCCAGGAAAACGCTCATGGTAGGATCCAAATGATCCAGAAATTACTCCAAGGCACTGGATTAGTACCCTGGCCAAGTTACACTGTCTCAGCCTCAGAGGGTGCAAATGGCAAACTCCCTCCTCTGAAGAAATCTGCCAGGAAGACGCTCATGGTAGGATCCAAATGATCCAGAAATTACTCCAAGGCACTGGATTAGTACCCTGGCCAAGTTACACTGTCTCAGCCTCAGAGGGTGCAAATTGCAAACTCCCTCCTCTGAGGAAATCTGCCAGGAAAACGCTCATGGTAGGATCCAAATGATCCAGAAATTACTCCAAGGCACTGGATTAGTACCCTGGCCAAGTTACACTGTCTCAGCCTCAGAGGGTGGAAATGGCAAACTCCCTCCTCTGAAGAAATCTGCCAGGAAAACGCTCATGGTAGGATCCAAATGATCCAGAAATTACTCCAAGGCACTGGATTAGTACCCTGGCCAAGTTACACTGTCTCAGCCTCAGAGGGTGGAAATGGCAAACTCCCTCCTCTGAAGAAATCTGCCAGGAAGACGCTCATGGTAGGATCCAAATGATCCAGAAATTACTCCAAGGCACTGGATTAGTACCCTGGCCAAGTTACACTGTCTCAGCCTCAGAGGGTGCAAATTGCAAACTCCCTCCTCTGAGGAAATCTGCCAGGAAAACGCTCATGGTAGGATCCAAATGATCCAGAAATTACTCCAAGGCACTGGATTAGTACCCTGGCCAAGTTACACTGTCTCAGCCTCAGAGGGTGCAAATGGCAAACTCCCTCCTCTGAGGAAATCTGCCAGGAAAACGCTCATGGTAGGATCCAAATGATCCAGAAATTACTCCAAGGCACTGGATTAGTACCCTGGCCAAGTTACACTGTCTCAGCCTCAGAGGGTGGAAATGGCAAACTCCCTCCTCTGAGGAAATCTGCCAGGAAAACGCTCATGGTAGGATCCAAATGATCCAGAAATTACTCCAAGGCACTGGATTCGTACCCTGGCCAAGTTACACTGTCTCAGCCTCAGAGGGTGGAAATGGCAAACTCCCTCCTCTGAGGAAATCTGCCAGGAAAACGCTCATGGTAGGATCAAAATGAGCCAGAAATTACTCCAAGGCACTGGATTATTACCCTGGCCAAGTTACACTGTCTCAGCCTCAGAGGGTGGAAATGGCAAACTCCCTCCTCTGAGGAAATCTGCCAGGAAAACGCTCATGGTAGGATCCAAATGATCCAGAAATTACTCCAAGGAACTGGATTAGTACCCTGGCCAAGTTACACTGTCTCAGCCTCAGAGGGTGGAAATGGCAAACTCCCTCCTCTGAGGAAATCTGCCAGGAAAACGCTCATGGTAGGATCCAAATGATCCAGAAATTACTCCAAGGCACTGGATTACGGTAGTACCCTGGCCAAGTTACACTGTCTCAGCCTCAGAGGGTGCAGAGGATGGAAATGGCAAAAAAAAAACCCTTGAAGAAATCTTACAAGAAAACCCTCATGGTAGGGTCAAAATAAGCCATAAATTACTCCATAAGACAATGGCCTAAAAACTCCAAAGGTACCAGTCCATCTGATCTTGGAATCTAAGCAGGGTCAGCCCTGGATAGTCCTTGGATGAGAGACCGCCAAAGAATCCCAGGTGCTGCAGGCTGTATTTCAGAGGAAGGAACTGGCAAAACCACTTCTCGAGTCTTTCTTGCCTAAGAAATCCCTAAGAAATTCATGGAGTCACCATAAGGCGACAGGAGACTTGCAAGAAAGTTGGGCAGGGAATTTGTGCAATACCTGGCCCTGCTGCTGGCTTAAATTTACATTTACAACTTAAAATTGTTCTTAAACTGCTGTTAACTTTATACAGTTGATATAAAATATTTTACTACAGTATTTGGTTAAGAATCTTTTTTTTCTAGATTTTCCTCCTTTAAAATTGGGTGCGTCTTATATGCCGGAGCGTCTTATATGCCGAAAAATACGGTATATATGTATTTGCCAATACAGCTATTCCAAAATTCCTCAAAATATCCAAAATCCAAAACATCTCTGACTCCAAGCATTTAGGATAAGGGAGACTGAACCTATATGTACAGTACTTGTATCTGTTAGGTCACCCAAACCCTGATAGAAAACGGGCAAACAGAACTTCAGAATAATATTGCACTGTTGGAAAGTTGCCTGTACAGCATACCTGCCTAGGAACTAAGGAATTATGATGTAACCCAAATTGGGAGAATAGCAGTGATGTCCAAAACATCACAATGGGAACAGAAATGGGAAGCTGGGATTTTAAAATACTATGTCTAAAAAGTCTTACGTATACACAAATGGTGGAACAATATTGTATTCCCAAACTGAGAACAAAGAGCTCAAATGAACTGGCCAACATAGAGGGTGCCACTAACTCAAATGAACTGGCCAACATAGAGGGTGCCACTAACATATCCCTGGTGTAGACAGCATGAGGTCTGCCAAATGGTGTTGGACTTCAACTCCCATCAGTTATCATAACCAGTACTGAGCCATTATGGGAACTGCAATGCCAAAACATCTAGAAGGTCTTACACATTCCCTAGTCTTCTGGTAAGTCATAGAGAGCAGTAGGGTCATCTCAAATCTAATAGGAAAAAAAGTTGATTTTTTAAAAAATAAAGTGATTAATAAATTGTATTACAAATTGAGAGGACAGATTTTCTTCCAGACATTTATAAATCTTATGTTTCACACAGGTACACTGTGCTTCAGTCTAGAAGTTTAGTTCATCTGGTCACACAAAATCATTTTGTACCAGAACACGAATTCTGAAAATAGGTGATTCCATTCATATCTCAGCATGCGGTAGAAATAAATACAAGACTTTGCCATCTCCTGATCACATGTTTAAGAGGTTGATCAGTTGCTGGCAGCTACATTGTACAGATGTGTATTCTTAAAGGATGCTAAACAGGAGGGTTGTGCTGAGATATCTCTTGAAAGCACCACATAAATATGCTGTTATTGAGCCTTTGGTCTTTAGTGTTCTTTCCATCTAGCCATCTGTTGATCTTCTTCCTCACAAAGAGATTATCTACTTCCTCTTTATTTGTATTTTGTGGTTGGATTAGCAAATCTTTCTGTATTTTCTGTGATCTGTAGATAGCAACACTCTGTTAAAAAAGAGTACTTACACATAGTAGAATCACATTATGTTCATTATAATACTAAAGAAACTGTACAGCTACATGCTTAACCGTTTATGAAGGAATGTGGGTTCATCTTTGCACAATACACTGTTCTCTGACCAATGATAGTGTGTGCTGAACATAGGGTTGTACTACTTCCTGCTTAATTTAAGATGCATCATGCTAAGTCAGTTTATACAATACCAGTAAATAGTCTACATCAGCTGTGTTGTTGGAATGCTGTAAAATAATGGGGTTGATGTGGTTTTGCTATTTATTCTGCATTTTATTAATTCTGTTATTGCTATTTATTTATTCATCTGTTCACTTTAGCAGTTTATTGTAAGCATTAGAACAGTTAGTAGCTGGGTAAGTGTAATTGTGGTATTGGTTTTCTGTGCAATATAGCACATTTAACCAGAAAAGCAGAGTGTATTGCTTATCATGCAGTCCATTGCATGTCTATGAGCAGTACATTCTTTGGTGTTTGGTGGTGTTTATTTCCACAGTGCATAAAACATAGTTCTCTTGTAAGTCATTTCTAAACATGTACTGGTATCCATTTAAAATGGAGAATGCTTACCTGTTAAAGGTTACTACAGCATTCTCAGTAATTTGGATCTTTAAGACTTGCATTACAATTTATATTATTGTGTGTGTGTGTGTGTGTTTCTTTCTGGCCATATATGGTTCTTATGTAGATGAAAGTTCCAACCTTTTCCTAGATCATTTTAACTTGGCAACCACATATTGTTCCCAGTACCCCATTTATCTGTTTTACTTTTGTCAGCCAAGGTGATAGATACTGAATTATATACAGTTTTGTGAAACGAATGCACTGTGAAATCATAATTATCTTTGCTTCTTCCTTTAAGGGTCACAAGTAGATTTTAGTAGGAAAAGGTCTGCAGGTTGTCTGCACATAAGCTTCCTAATTTTATATGGAGTTGCCACACTGTATTTTATATTTATTTCTGCCTGTTCTGCATTCTACTTTGTCTCCTTTTTGAAAGAAATCTGTTTGTTTATGCCAGGGGTAGGCAACCTAAGGCCCGGGGGGCCGGATGCGCAACCTAAGGCCCGGGGGGCCCCAGGCGCCGCCTGCCATGATGATATTGATCATTGTTGTTATTACTTGTTCTTGGGGTTTTCTTGGCAAAATCTCCATAGGAGTTTTGCCATGGCTTTTCTGGGGCTGAGAGAGTGTGCATGCATATATATTTTTTAATTTTTAATTTTTTTAAATTAATTTTTTTTTAATTTTTATTTATTTATTTATTTATTTATTTATTGTGCTTCGGCCCCCCAGTTGTCTGAGGGACAGCAACCCGGCCCCCAGCTCAAAAAGGTTGCCTACCCCTGGTTTATGCTGTCTATTTGCAAACTAGTAATAATGCTGAGCCAACATTGCCCTAACATTGTGAAGAGGAGTGCCACTATCCATGAGAAGCTCTTCATTTGATTTTAAAACCTAGAAAACAAAAGTTTAAAATAAACTGGAAAGCCTCGACACAAAAAGGAAACTTCCCTATTCCCAAGTTGCCCTTCCCACATAGTGTGAGATGGAATTAGCAACAGAAACAAATGGGGTTGATATGCTCACCTTCCTCATGTGGGGAAGATTTCCTTTTTCCCCTACACACTTGTAGATCCCCCAACTCTTATCCTGCAAGATTCAAGAGCATCAGTGTGAAGAAAGTTTTGTGGTATACTTTGGAGTGTGAGTTATACCAGGGACGGGCAACTTTGGTAACTTTTTGTGGTTTATTTATTTGTTATTATTATTTTGGCCTTTGATATCCTCTGGGCATCTTACAGGCTGCCAAAATGCTTAAAAATAAAATAAGCAAAATTAGAAGTGATTGGTATGCCACTTCTGGTTTTGAAAAAAAACCCCAAAAACATTCTTTAGGTTTCCAGGAACCCTCATGGATACCAAAATCCATGAATGATGAATGTGTGTAGTTTGAGTGTTGGACTAAGGGCCTCTGCAGACGGCGCAAAACGCTGTTTTGGAGGCAGGGAAGGGGAGGGGCAGCTGCACGCTGGCCACCTCAATCCCTCCCCCAGGACGTCATCAGGGTGCGCACCGTTACACATGGAGCACGCCCTGAATACTTCCGGCGCAGCGTCTTCACTCGCTGCGTCGGAAGAAATGCGGAAGAGCCGTGCGCGGCTTTTACGGTGCCCTTTCTGAGGCTTGAGAAAGGAGTGCTATTTTGGCCTCGACCCCAATCCTCCGCTTCCCCTATGACTCTGGAGACCAGGGTTCGATTCCCTGCTCAGCCACGAAACCTACTCGGTGACCTTGGGCAAATCACATGCTCTCAGCCACAGGGGAAAGCAAGGCAAACCTCCTCTGAAATCTTGCCAAGAAAACCCCATAACAGTTTCAGCTTAGGGGGTCATCATAAGCTGGAAATGACTTGAAGGCTCAGAACAACATCGTATTAAACATCCAGGGTCAAAAAGATGGATTGCTACTACTGGAGGTTTTCAGGGAATGGAATTCACTCTTTTCTGCCAATAAAAACAATGTTATGGTGGCTGCAAGAACAGCTTTGGGAGTCACTTAAGACTTCAGGTTTCACTTTGCCCAGCCCTGATGTACACAGATGGAGACTGGCCATTAGCACTTGTCAGCAGCTCAGATAGGCCCAGTAAGTGGAATATTTCCTCATAGTTTCTGGCAGGCAGGTCTCATTAGGTGGAAATAAATTCCATCCCCTGATACTTCCTGAAGCTCCAGAATGATACAGGTGTGTTAGAGGAGCAGATGCTGCATGCTCTGCCTGTCTGTACAGGAGAGTGAGGAAGGATGTTTATGCTGTCATACTCCTGATGATGACATTGGGAATGCAGCAAGTGTTGCTCGAGACTGAAGTGAATGCACTGAATTTCAACACTAGTGAGCAAGCTGCAGATTTATTAAAATAGCTGCACAACGGAGAGAAGAGCAGTAGGTAAATATGCATACCAAGTTACCAAAATTTTGCTTTGCCACAACAAAAGCTGAATGATTTCTAGTGACCAAATGCTATAAAGAAAGTGGTAGTTTGTTTCTCCCACTTCCACCAAGCATTCCAGGTAGAAGCTTTGCAGGTGGGGTGGTGAGTTAAAATGCTAAATATGGAATGGCTTACTTCATGAAACATTAGATTCAAGAATCTTTTGTGTCCTGCTGTACTAAAGACATGGTTCTTGGTTGCTCATTATACTCTGACCATCTTCTTGTAGCCTTCTACACCTTCCTGTCTGGCTTTATCAAATACCATGTGCTAAACTAACATTCAAAGATAGCCGTGTTAGTCTGTAGAATCAGTATGTAGAGAGATCTTGTAGCACCTTTAAAGAAATTGGCAGATGCATCTGAGGAAGTAGACTGAAGTCTACAAAAGCTCATGCTGCCAATTTCTTTCTTTCGTCTCAAAGGTGCTACAAGATCTCTCTACATACTAAGGTAACGTTGCCGTTTCCCCCAGTTTGTAACCAAGCAAATTGTGGAGAAAGTCATTCAAACTCTAATGGGATTGGACCAAAGAACCCACAGAACTGAGCATTGCTGCTCCATGAGCCACCAGTTTTGTAAGAGATGTCATACTTCAGCATGGAGTTCTGCTTTGTTGTTGTGTGCCTTTGGGTTGTTTCCAATTTATGGCATGGGGCTTTCTTGGCAAGTTTCTTCAGAGGGGGTTTGCCCTTGCTATCCTCCGAGGCTGAAAGTATGTGACTGCCCAAGGTCACCCAGTGAGTTTCCATGGCTTAGTGGGGATTCAAACCCTGGTCCCCCAGTGTCCTAGTTCATCACTCAAACCACTACACCACAGTGGCTCTCTGGAGTTCCCCTTACCAGGAAGGATTTTAAAAAGCTTCCTGTTCTTTGCCTGAGTAACAGTGGTGTTACTTAGTTCTCTCAGTAGATTGACTAGGAAAAGTGGCCTCTTTTAGTCTTCCATCCCTTTTGGATAATGGGACCCTGATCACACAACATGGCTGTAAAACAGTAATGACTGAATGTATATTTAGTTTGCTAATAATATTTAAAGTACAATCACAGTTGCTTGTACTCCAGAAGCTGGCAGCAGTCATGAAACAGGAATCCCCTTGAGACTAGAAATGTTATTCTTTCTTTTGCTAAGAGACTTCTGGTGGCATTTTTAACATACCAAGTGAATTAATCAGTACACTAGAGGATAATAAGATTAACCAATATAGATGCCCTAGATATTTACACTTGCTGCCATTTCATGTTAGTGCCATGTTTTAATCTTGCAGGAAGTGTGAACTTTTCCATCTAAACGTTGCATTTCGGGGAAGAAACCTCTTAGCTTTTTTAAAGCTTTTTTTTTTAAAGAGTAGATTTCTCTCTAGAACCATAGTTTCTAGAAAAACATATGGAATCATAAAATAATTTTGGATGATTGTATGGTAATATTCATATTATTTGGTTGTACCTTTATTCCAGACTTGACATGACCATATATTTTCCATTGGATTCTTAAGCTGCAGTTGAGCACAGATTTTGGGATGTTTCATATTTCTTAATCAGATTGGCTGCTCTAATGGCATTCCTCCCACCAAAATCATGACCCATAGTAGTCAAAACTCAATATGAGCTTGTTTTTGTTTTTGTTTTTGTTTGTGGCAGCTAAAGCAGAAAATCCCACAAGCATCTTTCCCCCTTCCATGCATTGAAAAAGAAATAATAATATATAAATAATACATATATAATGAATAATGTGCAGCCTGTTAATATCACCAAATACTGGTTGCCTGCAGTGGCTTCCTCACTGCTTAATGGTAAGGCTGAACCTGCCCATTTAGAAGCAGGGGTTCTTGGGAGATGTTCTAGGCCCATGTTGGTGAACCTGCGTGCCCACTCTAGCATGCAAAGCCATATTATTATTATTATTATTATTATTATTATTATTATTATTATTATTATTACTATTATTATTATTATTATTGAGTATGTATATCCTGCATCTGAGTGGGTTCATGGCCATGGAGGCCTGGGGCGGGGAGGCACACTCAGCCAGCCCAGTTCCTTGCCGTGGACCGGAGGGTTGTTGTCATTTGCTTCGAGAAGCCCTGGCCCTTCCTCCCAGAAGCCCTGCACTTTTGCAGGGAACCCCGTCCCCTGGCCAAACAGCCCTCTGGCTCCCAGGGCGGGAGCTTTCCCCAGATCCCAGTGACAGGGTTTCTCCCGGCGCCTCTCAGGTGAGCGGGGCCTTGAGGTTGTGTGCCTTCAATCCCTTTCTGATTTAGGCGAACACTATCCTGGGGTTTCCTTGGCAAGGTTTCTTCAGAGGAGGTTTGCCATTGTCTTCCTCTGATGTTGAAAGCATGTGACTTTCCCAAGGTCTCCAAGTGGGTTTCATAGGTTTTTCTTGGCAAAGTTTGTTCATAGGAGGTTTGCCATTGTCTTCCTTTGAGGTTGAGAGAGTGTGATTTTCCCAAAGTCTCCCAGTGGGTTTCATGACATTTGTTCAGAGGGGATTTTTGCTGTTTCCTTCCTCTGAGGCTGAGAGCGTGTGCCTTGGGTTTTCCTCCTGGAAGTCCCACCCCCAGAAAGCGGAAGTCTTACCCCCAGAAGTCCTGCCCCTGGAAAGCGGAAGTCCTGCTCCCAGAAGTCCTGCTTCCAGAAGGTGGAAGTCCCACCCCCAAAAGTCCCACCCCCAGCACCCAATGACACCCGGTGCGGGAATGCCACTGAGTTTGGACACTCGGTCTCTAAAATGTTTGCCATCTCTGTTCTAGGCCCAGTGAAGGTGTCTAGGTGGTCCTCAACTCCTTCAGACATGTCTAGAGTCTTGAGCAGAAAAAGGAAGACAGAGGGCCTCGGCAGACGACTAAAAGAGTCGTCTTCCAGGCAGGGAAGAGGAGGGGCAGCCGCACGAGCGGCGCCCCTTCCTCTCCCCGAGGTCGCCCCCAGAAGCGCCGTCCGTCCGCACGGCCAGCGCACCGGGGATGACCTCACGGCGCAGCGTCCACATGCGCTGCGCCGTTTGAGCCAGGGAAAGTGCGCCCGCCGCTTTTAGGGTGCACTTTCCCTTACATCTAAAAGGAGCGCCAATTTGGTGCTCCTTTTAGATGCGCCGCAGGAGCGCCGCGGTCCGGAGGCTGAACTCCGGCGGCGCTCCGACCCGCGGCGTCTCCGGGGCCTCCGTCTGCTGAGGCCCAGAGAGAGAGAATATTACCTCTTTTAGTAACCACCAGAACCCACAATTCACCTTTTAAATAGGTCACAGCGTCCTTCTGCACTGCATAATATTTAAAAAACGGACCTGCTTTTCAGAGCAGAAGGGGGCATCCAGCCAAGTTCAGGGATTTTGAGAGCATTTTTTGCAGTCTACCTCTGGAAGGTAACTGGAGCAGAGAATTGCCCTGAGATCCACTGTATTTGCCCATCATTACTATGGGGCTATGCAGACGGGTGGCTTTGGGCCGCCCCTATGAATGGCAAATTGAGGCTGGGGCAACCCCACGCCGTGGCCCCAATCTTTCCTTTTGCTGCCCCCCAAAGAGCGGCAAAATGCTGCTCCTTTTAGGGGCGGCAAAAGGCCTTTTAGGCGGCTCTTCTGCACTCTTTGATGCTGTGCGCCATACAAACAGGTGCGCAGTGTCAGGACGGCGTCAGGGTGGGGTTGGGTCGGCTGGCGTGCGGCTGGCGTGCGGCTGCCCCGCCCCAACTCCACCCCCAGGCCGGCCCTTTAGGCTGGTCTGCAACACCCCTAAAACTTACACTTGGCTGCCCAGTAAACTTGTTTGATAGACAGGCTAATTGCTATAGATGTTAACTTACACTTACCTTTCTGGGAGGTGGTACTATAAACAATCATGCTGAGTGTGATTTCACATGTTTACATTAAAGTCATCTCATTTTCTAAAACCTCATTTGAAATGTCAAAAAACCTATTAACTAAACTGAACTATATTTGAGCTTGGTATCTGATGAAAGTAAAGTGCCTTTAACAAATGTAGGAGGGTAAAGAATGGTTGGTTATTCTAAGAAGTTTATGTTCCAAAGCATTCAAGAGAAGCAGCTAGCCTACTTCCCCCCCACCCCCAAAAACACACACATCAGTTTCAGTGCTATATTGGCTTTTTGTTCACAAAATCCATGTCAACTAATATTTGCATGGATATGCTGTCTTCCTCTGTTCAGAACCAAAGAGTGGTCTTGTTATATCACTCTAGTTTGTGGTTTTAAATCCCAGTTGGAGGAGAACAAATTAAGGGCCTCAGCAGACGGAGGCCCCGGAGACGCCGCGGGTCGGAGCGCCGCCGGAGTTCAGCCTCCGGACCGCGGCGCTCCTGCGGCGCATCTAAAAGGAGCACCAAATTGGCGCTCCTTTTAGATGTAAGGGAAAGTGCGCCCTAAAAGCGGCGGGCGCACTTTCCCTGGCTCAAACGGCGCAGCGCATGTGGACGCTGCACCGTGAGGTTATCCCCGGTGCGCCGGCCGTGCGGACGGCCGGCGCTTCTGGGGGCGACCTCGGGGAGAGGAAGGGGCGCCGCTCGTGCGGCTGCCCCTCCTCTTCCCTGCCCGGAAGACGACTCTTTTAGTTGTCTGCCGAGGCCCAATGTTAGCTTGCATCCCTTCTCCATTTTCATTGAACAGGGCCCCCCATCAACCCCAGCACTAGCTAGTGTTTCATCAGTTCTGCATCCTTATCACTCTGGCTATTTTAAGTCCTAAATGCCCAGGAGAAAATCATTGCTCAGCTTCTTGATGTACGAACTTGATTTAAAAAAAAAAAAAACTTACACAAACACTCCTCCTCTCCTCTTGGTAACATGCACTTTACTTTGCTCTTAGTTGCCAAGGTCAAAAAGAGAGAGAGAAAGCTTATAAAACATTGATACATAGATGTTTCTTTAAGTATGCATACTGTGGTTTTCACAGAGTACAGGATGTAACTTATAAGGCACCATTTGTTCTGATCAACAACTCTATGATAGCTTCTAAATAAACAGTGAAGAAATCAAGATATATAGAATGAATATATTTGACTACTGGACCATCAATTTAAATTCTGAATTTAAAACCCTACTATTGACCTCTAAATGGTTTGGAACAAGAGGTAGTGTAGTAATTGGAGTGTTGGACTGGGACTTGGGAGATCCAGGTTCTCATCCTCATTGAGCCATGAAGCTCATGTCACTTATTTTTGGACTGACCTACCTGACTTTTTTTGGAGACGTCTCATCCACAGAATGGCCATGAACTGGGGTCGACTTGGAGGCAGTTAACAACAACAACAAATCTAGTGGCAATTGCAATGAAACAAGAAGAAGATGGTGCTGTTGCATTCATGGCCTTCTGTATGCTTCCTGTTGGATGGCCACTGTGAGAACAGAATGCTGAATTAGATAGACTTCCTATCTGGAATGTCTCTTTTTATGTTTGTATAGTAGCATATCTAACAACTGCCAAGCCTCTTTGATGATGTATTAACTAGGAGTGAAAATAATCAGATATAATACAGAACCATGGTACAGAGAGATGTGGGTCACTTCACATGACAGAACAAAAAGAACATACATTCCTGTGGTCCACAAGCTATGCACTATTAGAGTGTCAGGAAGTTTCTGTCAATGATATATTCAGAGAAAGCTTTTCCTTGATCATCTGGTTATGGCCTTTGGCAGTGTGGTTATTGAACTAACCAACAGTTAAGGCAATTAACTTAGGTATATATACCAGTGTTGCATAGTGGTTTGACTGTTGGACTGCAATTTTGGAGATCAGGGTTCGATTCCCTGCTTGGCCATGAAACCCAGACCTTGGGTAAGTTGCATGGCTGTCAGCCTCAGGGGAAGGTAATGGCAGACCCCCTCTGAACAAATCCTGCCAAGAAACCCCCATGATGGATTTGCCTTAGAGTTGCCGTAAGTCACAAATGGCTTGGAACACAACAACAACAACAATAGGTTGCTTGCTAAAAACTATACGCTGCTGAGTAATTCATAATAGTGTTCTCAGGTGAGGCAATATTTATTAGTATTTACTCATGGTTCCTTGCCTACTGACATTTTGTGCTGCATCTATAGCAAAGTGAAAATGCAACTGTGATTGTTCTTTGCAGAAGAACTAGTGCTTGAATTAGGAGGGAATCGTTAAGGTTTACATCAACAAGCACATCTATAGTTTTCCAAAAACAGTAATGGAGGAATAATGATGAAAAAAATGAAAAATGGTCAAAAATGTGTTTCTTGAGTGTCAAGACACTCTGTTGGGAATCCTGGACTAATGAGGATTTTTGCAGCTCGGACTTTTTATAATAAAATATTAAAAGTTTTAAAAAAGAAATAGTATTTCTGAATATTATTTTCTTTGGAAACAATGCTGTTTCTGGTGTAGAAAATCCTGTTTTCTGCACAAAATCCATGTATAAATTTTGTAAAGAATAGCTCTTCAACTATAGAATTTTCTGCACATAAAATAGCATTTTCAGTACAGAAAACAATATCTCTGTACACAAAATGCTGTTCTCCCCCCCCCCCCCCCCCCCATATCTCTAATAGCAGTATCAGCATAAAATCAGTCAGCTCAAGCCTGTGATAGAAGGTTACTACCATCCCCAATAGCCATGTTGGATGGAAATGTTGGGGTCTAACACATTGAGGAAGGCTGGGTTCAGTTCTTCTTCTCATGTCATGGCCTCAGTCCAGATTGGCCTCACTCACTACTGCTCTCCCCCTTAAAATAACAGATATTAGGAATTCTAGTTGCAGAATCCACATGCCACAATTCACATTGATTTTCAGACAGTAAGTAGGTTTAAGTTGACAGAAAAATTAGTAGCAGTCTGGTAAAAGCTGGTCATTTAAAAAAAAAAAACTTACAGAAATTCTGATCAGAAGTAGGGAGCCTATGATCTACCCCAGTTGTTGTTAGGCTACAGTAGTCTCTGGCCATTGTCCATACTGATTGGGACTGAAGGCTATTGGGAGATCAACAATAATCCCTTCTCCTGATACCGTTCAAGTTCTGATTCATGTTTTTGGCACTGGGCACATAGCACCTGCTAACAATTCTGATGAGAGAGAGACAAAATGAGTTATATAGCTCGCACTTGCTGGTCCCTGGCTTATCAACAAATTACCCAACCCTGGCAAGTAACCTAAAGTGTGTTGACTCCAGAATAATGATAAAACAATTGTTTTCATGTTCGTTTTGTGCATCCAGTTATCTTATGTATAGCCATTATAGAAAACCACCTGTGCAATGTGTGTTGTCTTATGCCTGTTTAATCGTGATAAATGTGATTATTTTTAGTGGGGCTTTCTTCTAGGATTGTTTTAAATTCTGAATGCGCATGGGTGAATATTTACATTTCACAGCAAGGAAATTTTTTCTAGTTATTCAATATGTTTACTGTGTCATGTTTACATTAGAATTATTGTCTTCTGTATTTTTATAACAAAGCTAAAAAAGATCAATCATGGTGTGTTCTTCATGCCTTCCCAGTGTCTCCTGTAGAGAGAGGGACACTGTTTTGGTGCTGTTTCTCCCTCATTTTCCTCCCAAACATTTTAATGGACTATTTCACTTGATGAGTAAATTGTTTAAGATAAAGTATTCACTGTATATATTGTCGGGCCTTTAATCTATCTAGTTGATTTATAAGCTTCTTTAGGATCTGGCGTTGGGAAGAAAATTTCCACTGTTGCAGAATACCTTTGGCTATTTAGTCCAGATGTGTAGGCTGAGATTCTGCCAACATATTCCTCCTGCAATATGATTTTCAGGCCTTTCCCAGCATGGCCTTTCTCCCCAGCTTCTTGCAAGATGTCAGGTTCTTTTGGCTGAATTATGAGAGATGATGCTCTGTGTTTGGAGTTCAGTTTTCTTCTCAAAAAAATAAAAAATAAAATAAAATAAATAAAAATAAAATAAAATAGGTTTTACTACATGATTACTATAATTATTTGTCACCAAGCAACTTCTATAGCTAAAATTAACTTCTGCAGCTGTTCTTACTATTGGTTCCGCTAGCTGTGCAGTCATGCAGGTTTTATAGTGTTCTGGGGGAAGAATTACAATGTCACCATTCCTTAGCCACTCATGTGTTAAACTGGCACTGGTACAGAGCCCTACCAGCTTGCAGGTTATCAAAATACAAAACAAATATTGGCAGATTCAGTGACCGTAAGTTTCAGTTCTCAGCCTTACTGTATCTTGGAACTGGCCACTATGAGTAGCAGATAATTAGATCAGGTAAGGGTTATTGATTCACTATTTGGAGGCTGTACAGATCTTATATCCCTGTACATTTTTGTACTGGCTAGATAAGATGCAACATAATGGTGAGATGATCCCCATAAGAGGACTGCTCTGTTCAGCCAAACTGGAATAGGCCAGATTTTGGGGTTGAGGGATCAAGAGAAGTTCTGGAAAAAGAATACCTTTCTTCTTAACATCCTTGGAATCCATGTCTCTGAGACTGCAAGACCTTGATGATGGGGGGACGGGAGACGGGGGACGGGACTTGAAGGTCTCTCATTCATAGAATTGCTGAAAGTCAAAATAAGCACCATGAACTGAACTTTTTATGCATGAACCACACAGCTACTTTTGTTTTTTATTTACAATGCTACAATTCACGGCTCTTATTACTGCTTCCCATTAGAGGAAGATTTTCCATCATTCCAAGAGGGACTGCAGCACAATGTGGGATCTATCTCCCTCCAGCCACTAAAGAGTTGTCCACACGGGCCAAAGAAAACATCCGCTCCCCCCTCCATCATCTCAGCAAGCAGTCTGGACAAACCAGAATCCAATCCAGTGGCATCACTAGGGAGTGCGGGGGCAGGGGGGTATGAACCATACCTGGTGACACCCCAGAGAGGAGTATACACCCGGTGGGGTGGTACATGCAGGGAAGGGGCTGGTGTAGCAGTGTTACATCCCTTTCTCGCTTGCCCAGTAGCCATGCAAGACCCAAATTGGCTCTACAGAGGCTACAGCACTGCCCCCAAGCAGCGGGTGATGCCGGGGGGGGGGGGGAGCTCCTTTAATTTTGGTCTGGCATGGCTGCTTGGAGAAGCAGCTGTGATGGATCCCAAATGGCCCTCCAAAGGCCACAGCACTGCCCCCTGGGTGCCTTTTCTTTGGGGCTGGCATGGCTACTTGGAGGATCAGCTGCTCAGCAACACCCCCTGGCAGTAGTATTGCCAGGCGGCAGCAGACTGGCTGGGGAGCAGGCAAGCAAGGCATAAGGAGTTCAGTTCAATTCATCTTTATTATGGTCATAGACCAGTACAGGCGTAGAGAGGGAGGGAGGGCAGTGGGGCAATCCACTCCTCTTGCTGCCCCCCTGCACTGGATGCCACTGGTCCAATCCCTGGTTCTGGGACAATGCGGGGACAGTTCATCACCGAACCCTTAAAGTGGTTTCAAAATAAACCAGCTTTTGCTTCAGATCTTCTAGGAAAATCCAGAGCCCTCCACTGCAACACTGTGGAGCTGTTTACAATGCATTCTGCTGTACTGCCCAGTGCCACTGGTGTGAGTTGTTTGCTCCGAGGTCAGAACAACAAACCCAGCCATATGATCAATGCTAGCTGCCTTGTTCTGCCCTTAGAGCAAGCGACTCACACCCGTGGCGTTGGCATAGTGGGACACAGAATCATAGAATCATGGAGTTGGAAGAGACCTCAAGGGCCATCAAGTCCAACCCCCTGCCATGCAGGAACTCACAATCACTCCTGATAGATCGAACAGCTCTTACTGTCAGTTCTTTCTAATGTTTAAGTGGAATCTCTTTTCCTGTAGTTTGCATCCATTGCTCCATGTCCTTGTCTCTGGAATAGCAGAAAACAAGCTTGCTCCATCCTCAATATGACATTCTTTCAAATATTTAAACAGGGCTATCACATCACCTCTTGACCTTTTCTCCAGGCTAAATATAGCCAACTTCTTTCTTTCAGTTAGGGGCTTTGCAGACCGGCCCAAAGGGCCCGCCTGGGGGTGGAGTTGGGGCAGGGCAGCCGCACGCCGGCTGCCCAGACGCCACCCTGACGCTGTCATGCTGCACGCCCATTTGCACAGCGTGCGGTGTCAGGACACCCTCCTGCCACAGTGTGTAGACATGCTGGGCCAAAAGGGCGCAGAAGAGTCGTGGTGCCAGCTCTTAGGGTGTCCTTTTGCCACCCCTAAAAGAAGCGACATTTTACCACTCTTTTGGGGGCAGCAAAAGGGAGGATTGGGACTGCGGTGTGGGGTTGCTGTGGCCCTGATCAGCCGCGGGGTTGCTGCGGCCCTTAGTCTCAAAGGTGCTGCAAGATCACAAGATCTTTCTACATACTGATTCTACAGACTAACACAGTTATATCTTTAAAATATACCCAGTTCCGTAAATTGCTCCTCAGATGTGTGAACAGCCTCCGGCACTCCGGCATTGCAATGGAGTGCCCAAGTTAACGGGGATGTCAGCGCAGCTTTAGAGCAGGAAGAATTCAGGCTGCTCCTGGAATATTCTGGTCTGTATACCTTCTTTTATTCTGTATCCCCAACAGCAAATGGCTGGAATCCTGTTGAGGGTATACTGTTTTTAATCTGTGTTTTTGCCTGGTTTTTACCCTGTTTTTACCTTGTTTTTACTATTGTTTTTAATATTACCTTCTTTTATTCTGTATCCCCTTTTTACCTGTGCTGATCTATGACCGTAATAAAGATGAACTGAACTGAACTGGTCCATGTATACCCAAAATTAATTATACTTACAGTATGGTTGCAGTTGAGGTAATAAGACGAATGTATATAGGGAACCACCTAAATGTACGCTCCATCTTTGCTCATATAAAGATTTCCATGTTACTCCATGTCTCTTTACTAAGCCAGCTGAGGAGTAAATGAATTTTGTAAAAGCCAGTGAGCAGTTCTTTGTGCCACAGACAGCCCCTTTGTTTACAGGGATGAAGAACAGCCATTAACTATCCATCCCAGCAAACAATATGTGTGCAAAGTGATACCTTATACCTCTTCTCTTTTTGAGTCTCCAGAGACCATCTTGAGCTGCTGAACAGTGACCACCCAGCTATATTTTTGGGCTTTCTTTTTCTTCCCTCATCTCCACCCTTTTTTGGTGCCATTGTTCCTGATTGAGAATTCTGGAGAATCCAAAAACAGGGTGCAACTTTGGTGACATTTTGATGATGCTAATCATCCAGCACTGGAGCAGAAAACACAAGAGGCTTAAGGAACTGCTCTTAAGATTCCTTATGTTTAAAAATAGTGGGAAATGGGAGAAGTCACAGGTATTGCTGGTAAGGTTCTTCAGGTTAAAAGGGCAGAGAAGTTTGAGGCTCCATGGACCTATTAAGTAGAGACATGGGTCCCTTTTAAACTACAGAAATAATAGTGCTATAATTCCACTTTAACTGCCATGGCTGGATCCTAGGGGATATTGGGGTTTGTAGTCTTGTGTGGCACTAGAGGTCTGTGGCTGAGGAGTTCTAAATGATCCTTCTTAAACTGCAAATCCCAGGATGCTAAAGAATTTAACTCTTCCAGTTAACGTGGAATCATATTTGTGTGGTATGAAAAGGCCCGTGACACTTTTCACTGCCACAGTGAGGACCAGATAAACCTATTAGGTTTTATGCACCCAAGACTTGTCTTGTTTTGTCTTGTGGCACAGGTATCCATCCCACTCCTAGAAACAGGTTGCAAGTAGTATCGTAGAAAAACAAATCATGGTTGCTTCTGGAATTTATCAAAGATGGAAAATGTGAGCATTTAGCCACCTGTGTAGCATGTGCATGTGCTAATTTTTAACTATATAATTTTACAACATTATAATTCCAACCATTTCCTGCAAGTCAGTATATATTTTGCAAGTAAGTTTTTAAAAGATAAAAATCTTTTGGGACCGAAAGAAAGATTTTAAGATGCCATCAACAAATTAGGGGTGGGGGCAGTTTTAACAGAGCAAGTTCTGAGGTGAAGTAAAATTGTTTAGTGCAGTAAGGGTGTAACAGCATCCCTTTAATATTTTATCTTTCCTTTTGTCTTGAGTTATTTTTAAAGCACTTAGCTAGAATAAAATTCAAATTAAGCAGAAGAAAAATAGCAGCATGCCTCTTTTTTGAAAGCCAGAATGTTAAACACATTTTGACAGTAACTTCTTTTGGAGAGATGGTCAAGCATGCAAATTAAGAAAAAGTAAATAAGATACTCAATTGCAGTGCACAGTCTGCACGATTTATGGCTCCTGCAAAATCTGAGGATATTATGATTCAAAAGTGCTTTGGATGATTGAAGTTTCAAAACAGTAACAATAATTATTACTAAGAATTAGTAAATAATTGAGGTTTCTAATGAGCAAATCATTGGTAAATAATTATATTTTATAATTAGCAAATCACCAGTCATTCTTAATGTGTTATTCCTAAATAAAGTGACACCTCTGGGTTTTGATCTTTCATACTTGTTTTACAAGTAGCTGGGAGACTATAATGGTAGAAGAAAGCTCCCCAAAATGCCTGAAATAAAATACTGTTTTTATACATCTGAGTGCATGAGATCATAAATGACATAATGTCTTCTTTTTTTGAGTAATCTATCATTTTAAATTACTTTTCTTCTCCCCTTGCTTTGCATTTCTTCAACATGCCTTTAAAAAGTGCATCTTTCCCATCTCTTTATGGCTTTAATTTAACAACGTCTTAGCATACATAATGTGCTACTGTAATTCTCAAATTTTTATGTGGCTGGTTTATTTCCAGCATGCCACAATACATTCCCACCTTTGAACCACAAAATTACTTTTAACTTTGGAGAATTGGAGTAGAGTGGCTGGAGAAGTAACTGCACAGCACAGCTTGGTAAATATTTTTTTGGACTATGACTTTCAGATTTTCCAAAGAGCCTGGCCAGTGGTCATGCTGGCTAAAATATTAGGAGATTTGTAGTCCCAAAGCTAACTTTTACAAGTTCTGAGAAACAGCGTGTGTGTGCATCTCAAAAATATGCATGCATGGATCTAAAAAATGTGCAAGCATATTTGTGGCTTTTGATTGGGTTAGTCCAGTGTTTCTCCATTATTTTCTGTCACGCCCCCCCTAGGAAAGAAGAAAACATTTCGCGCCCCCCCACGCAATCACATGGGCGGGTTTGGCCAATCAGGATAGAGCTACTGGGGCTGTGCTGGGACAATCTCCCTCTCTCCAGCTGTAATGGGCCCCCCTTTATGAAGCCTCGCGCCCCCCCTGGGGGGCCCGCCCCACTATTTGAGAACCGCTGGGTTAGTCTAACAGAGTTAATGTATATGAGTAACATGTACTTGAACATGAGTCAACAATGAGATGTGTGTCATATCCAGAAGTTTCTGGGTTTGTCATTATAAGGGATATGAGGGAATGAGGATAAATGATATGGTGAAATAGCACTATGGGAGAATAAAGAGAAATCAAAAAGGGAGGGGGGCAGTAATCCTTATGGAATGCAAACGGGGACCAGACGGGCAACGGCTGGAGAGAGTGGCAGTTTATGGCTTTGTTTACTTCCTAAGGAAAGACTTTGATGCCCAGGAAGAGAACACCTTCTTTCCTTGATAGATGAATTGATACAGGAGATCGAGAAGTTGAAGGAAAAGTGGCAAGTTGAAAGATGTGGTTGAAAGCGCGTGTACTGCAGGCTGGGGAAAGAAGGGGCTGGATGGTTGGGGGGGGGGGAATCAGATTTGACACTACCAAATCTGATTTCTGAGGTCTGGGTCTGCTAAACGTGACAACGCAGCAGCTAAAAAAGCCAATGCGATTCTAGGCTGTATAAACAGAAGTATAGTGTCTAGATCGAGGGAAATAATAGTGCCACTCTATTCTGCTTTGGTCAAGCCTCACCTGGAATACTATGTCCAGTTCTGGGCACCACAATTCAAGAATGATGTTGACAAGCTGGAGCGTCTCCAGAGGAGGGCGATCAAAATGGTAAAGGGTCTGGAAATCATGCCCTGTGAGAAGGACACGGAATAGTGGATTCAAATTACAGGGAAAGAGATTCCACCTCAACATTAGGAGGAACTTCCTGACGGTAAGAGCTTTTTGACAGTGGAACACACTCCCTCAGAATGTGGTGGAGTCTCCTTCTTTGGAGGTCTTTAAACAGAGGCTGGATGGCCATCTTTTGGGGGTTCTTTGATACTGTTTTCCTGCATGGCTGGGGGTTGGACCAGATGGCCCTTGTGGATTCTTCCAACTCTATGATTCTATGATTCTATATACTCATGTGTAAGTCCAGAAATTTTGGTCAAAAAAATGACCCAGAAATGTGGATTGAATTATCCATGGATCAATGTAAGTGCTATACTTAAACTCTTATTTTAAAAGGAATCATCCCCTGGTGAAAGGCAAGAGTATAATCTGTCCTGGAAGCACTGACTCCACTCTGCTATCTCATCCATCCAGCCTTTAGTGTGAGCACAAACAGTTATGCCTGCTGGAATTTTAAAAAATTCTTTGGCATTATTTCCCTTTGCTTCATCCTTTAGATCCTTTGTTATGTGCCCCTAGGTTTTACCCTCAACTTATCTGTGGATCATATCAAAATCCATCATTTTAGCCCTCAACCTGCCCTTGACTTGTAAGTGAGGTTCATTTATAGTCAAGTATACATGGTATTACTTCAACATGGATGTTGGCTTTGGTGTCTGGTAGGTGCAGTGATTAAAGCCCAAGGTGTTGTTTATATTTCTGGAATTCTGTTTTTGTTCACTGTTGTCAAATAAAATATCTATTCCTCCACTTTTTTTATTTCCTTGGAACTTGTGATATGGTGTGTTCTATTAAACAGAGGCTGTAGCATTAGTTGCCACTTGTTTCTCTGGCTGAAGATCAATATATTTTCTCTTCATTTGGATGGATGGTTCTACATTGATTTAAGGGATCTATATTATTTTGCCTTAATTCTTCAAATACATAAACCATATTTGAAACCTCATACACTTTGAAAACGTGCTGGTGTTTGGCAAGGTGGGAGCTGTTATTCAGAGAAAAGGATAAAATGTCCCATAAGGTGGATGTAAGCTTTTGAGCATGCCCCAAAGTTCTCCCTATATGATTAGCTTCTTACCAGTCCCTTGTTCTGTAAGTTAAAAGTTAATATTCTAACACTTGAGATGTAAACTCAACAGTTAATTGGTTTCAATGTGAAATCCACTCTCTAGTACAAGATGTATTCAGTTCTGTACATCTGCTTCCAGGTACTATATTTTTGTTGAAATGCAAATATATATATATATTCCCCCATGGTATTTTTTTTTAATTGCATGATAAATCAAAGTGTAAAACTGATATCTCTTTTACCACAAAAGTGAATGTTTGATCCTGATGTGTGTGATACCATTCCAATGAGTTATCATCACTAAGAAATAGTAACATATTAAGTTTCAATATGTTAATGTACAATTTGTGCTAATTTGTGAAACACAGGCCTTCCCTATACAAATAAGCTTTACCTACTTAGTATGCTGCTGCCAGTATTACTGATTTAACTGCTGTTAGCTGCCAAAAAGTGTGTTTATAAACATCTGTTCCTCAGTACAAGGAGCTTGTACAAAGTTCTTCTTCCTACTTGGGTCCATAAATTTTTAACAGATGAAGCTAGAAGTTAATGTTTATCCATTTGCTATAGATCCATCTACCCACTGAGTGTAATTTTCCTGTGCCAAGTTCCTCCTTGTATCAGGGGCACTTCCTGCATTAGGGAGTAAGAGTTAGAGGGTACTGAGTGTAAGTCTGTTGTGTGCTATTACATTTGAAACAGATACACATGTCTGACAGCAGCACACAGGGCAGGACAGTCTCTCTTCTATAGCATGGACTGGTCAGTTCTGCTCTTTGATTACTCTGGTCAGGCATAGTCATGCCCACCAATACTCAACTTTTCATATATCTGAAATCAAACCCTAGTGGATACCAAGAGCCCATTGTACTGATAGGCAGAACTTAGAGTTTAAGGACTTGCCCAGTTACTTACAGTTGCAGACATATAAGCATGTATTATTGAGCCAGCAGTGGCTTGAGTGTTGGGCTAGGACACTGGGAGTGTCAGATCCCTACTAGGCTATGGAAATCCATTGGGTGACCTTGGGCAAAGTCATACTCTCTCAGCCTCAGAGGAGGGCAGACACACACACACATACACACACACACAGAAATTGTACCAAGAAAATCCCATGATAGGGCCACTTTAGGATTACTATAAGTCAGACATGACTTGAAGGCTTGATGACTTGAACAACAACAACAACAGCAACAAATATTAAAAGTTTAAAGTATCCTTGTATTTTTTCAGAACGTGCCCATAATTCATATTTTTCAGTACAGTATGTTACTATTCCTTAGAAATTTTGAGCTGGTATTAAACATTAATTAATCATACTGCATGAACATCAGAATTGTTTCACTTTTCACTGTTTACATAGATTGTAGGCAGTGTTTGCATATGTGCCTTCAAGATGCCTATCAACTTATGGTGACCCCATAAATTTCATAGGGTTTTCTTAGGCAGGGAATGCTCAGAGGTGGTTTTGCCAGTTCCTTCCTCTGAAAAATAGGCTACAGCATCATGAAGGTGGAGTGAAACCGTCAATGACTTAATGCTATTGAATGCTTGTTTTCCTCAGTCTGGTGCATTATTTCTTTGAAGCATGATTTTGAAAGCATTTTTGAGCTCTGTAGAACTGTTTTGCTTAGACAGCTGATCTGTCTATGTACATCTGTGACCTTCTGTTAGCTGTCTAATCATTATTATTTTTCTGAATTATATTTACAGCTGGCCCTTGCATACCAGTTACGCAGATATCCCAGATAAACCCTTACTTTTGGCTTGTATCACATCCTCTTTTGCCCTGAGTCCCATATTTGGAGGCATTAAAGGGCTAAACTCTACTGGAAATAGAAAGCCACCTGATTTTTGAGGCACTGATGTGATTAAATGTAATGTAATACAGTTGGTATGAGCACTTAAAGGATAAATGTTCCTTTGCTTACTGTAGGTAGCTCTATATCTTGCTTGGATGGAGTTCATTATACCAACAAGAAGGAAAGCAAGGATACAGAATTGTCAGGAGGAGGGGGGGGGACTTAAGTCAGTCAGACAAAATGAATTCTACCTGCAGGTGCAATTGAGTTAAAACTACATTGTAATAAATAAGCAAGTAAAGAAAAACCTGTGATAGGGTCTCCTTAGGGTCACCATAAGTTGGAAATGACTACAAGGCACACAACAATAAATGATCTAGAACTGGGACCTCTGTAGCAGATAGTCTATTTGAAAGATTAAAAACCAAAAAACAATCCTGCAATTTTGTTGACAGTACAGCCCCTTTCACCCCAGTCCTATATGAGATATGAGATATCCACATGTTGCATTGGGGGAAAAGCCACTGAGACAGACACTGGTGAAACCTTCTTTGAAGCTATGGCTTTTTTTTGGTAAACTTCTCATACTTTCACTGGGGTTGTCTTAGGAGTTACTGCCAATGCACCAAATCATGATGCTGCACAATTCCAGTCAATAAGAAATATTTGAAAATGGTTTGTTTTTGTTTTTTTACCCTAAACTGCCTCCAAATCCCATCTAATCTTGGAAACTAGCAGGGGCAGCCTTGGTTAGTACATGGAAGAGACACAGCCAACAAATACCAGGTGCTGTAGTGTAGGCTATCTTTCAGAGGGAGGAACTGGCAAAACAACCTCTGATTATTTCTTGCTTGAGAAAATCCTACCATTTAAATTATGTTGTAAAATTAAGAAAGAGATGGTATTATCATCTATTAACATTGATACATGTAAAATTATAGCACAGCTTGAATTATATTTCAAGCATCTATTTCAATTCGTTGTGCCTTTTGATGATGTGAACTGCCTGTGATCAAATTTTCTCTTTGATATACAAATATCTTTCAGTCTCTATATATCTTTCAGGCACTAGCTGTCCCTGTTGCTTTTTAAGCTCATGAAATTCATGTTTGTTCATTTGAGTCGTGGTGGAAAATCAAGGTGGAACAATGACTAATGGGTGTGAGGGGAAGTTGAACCTCTCAGGGGCTGTTGAGGGCTGAATAAACAGATTGCAAGATAGCGTGTGTATATGTGTCTGTGTGTGTGTGTGTGAGAGAGCGAGAGAGAAGAAGAGAGAGAAAAAATAGAGAGATAAAGTGAATGCTTGCCAATTGCTAGTGTAGTCTATGGAAGCTCCAAACCTCCGATTCTCTGTTGCCATAGTTGCAAACTTGAAAGCAAGGCAGGAACATCCCATAGAAAAGGTAGCAGTCACCTAGGGATTTGGGAGGACCCATTGCTGATTACATGTGATAGATACTGCTGGTATGTTTGGACTAGCCATAGTTGGCACAAGCAATTGCTGGAATGATTGACAAGAGCTGGGTTGTGGGTCTTGGCTATGCCAATATATCAGCATGTTGGTCGCTCAGAGAAATACAAAGTGAAATATAACAACCCGGAGTGTCCTATAAAGAAAACAAGTAAATTCAGACAAAGCTTTTGGGGGGCAGAGTATATTCTGGTTTGCAGTTAGTATACCCCAGTTTTCCCACAATGTTCTAGGTCTACCTTGGATCAATTACTTTTGGGGAAGGTCAGAAGCTGAGAGATCTACCTGCTTGATGCTGCTTGGGTAGGCATTAGCAGTTTGCCCAAAGGATGCCAGTGGTTGACACTGGCCCAGATGACCCAAAGCATGCAAGGGCCTACCTATCTTGAGATGCTGGGGATAGGGTTAGCTGAACTTGAATGCAAAGGGCCAAGCCTAGGTTGTGCCTCGTCTGTTGTTTTCTTTCATCATACGAAGAATGGTAGTTTGAAGAGGGGAGCAGTTTCTATGTGTGCAGCCTCCTCATGATTTTTCATGTTCTAAATGGGCTTGGGCAGCATTGAGGGAAATGTGTTTAATTGGAAGAGAACATTGATTCAGCAGTAGCAAAAATACCAATTTGAGCTACAGCCTGTGGGGGGGGGGGTTCATATTTCTTGTTTGGAGTTTATTAGACTTTGGTTTAGATTCCGGTTGTTGAATAGACATTCAAAGGCATACTTGCTTCATATTCAAACTGCATTACCCTTTTGTGGGAAAGGGTTGATTCTTGATCTGCTGTCTCCCATTGAATCCTCCTATAAGGAAGCTGTTGCAGATATTGGTTTGATTATCGAGAACTGATCATACAGTTGGAAAGTGTGATTACCCATTTTTCTATCACAACAGAACGGCAAAGTGGAGTAAACAAATCCATGCAGGTATGATATACTAACTCACCCTATTGAAGCATGGACACTTTATCTTATAAAACACACCACTTCTGCTTCTCTTTATGTGCATGAGGAGAAGAAACTATGGCTTTTCAGGTGTTGTTGGACTGTAGCTTCCATCATTCCTTACTATTGGTGGCGCAGTGGTTAAATGCCTGTACTGCAGCCACTCACTCATAGACCACAAGGTTGCGAGTTCAATACCAGCCAGGGCTGAGGCTTGACTCAGGCCTGCATCCATCCGAGGTCGCTAAAATGAGTACCCAGCTTGTTGGGGGGCAATGAGCTTACAGTTGTAAACTGCTTAGACATCCCATAGTGCGATATGAAGCGATATATAAATGAAGCTGCTTTGCTTTGCTTTGCTATTAAGCATGCTGGCTAAAGCTGATGAGACAACACCTGGAGGATCACTGGTTTTCCCATACCTGGTCTCAGCGTAGTGGACTAAATATGTTGTGTAAAGTATCCATTTACCCAGCCAACATTGCTTCTATACACATCACCATTTCTTTCTTTCAAATAAATGCTGGTCATGTAATGGTAATACTTTGTGAACGAATCCCACAGTCAATTTAGTTAGAACAGTTCTGCTTTAATACAAGATTCTTCTCTTTTCTTTTTGACTTTGATGCTCTTTTAGATTAGAGATAACCATAAAATGGTACAGCAGACTCATCTGTTACCTTGACAACAGCAAGGCTTGCTGAGGGCAGTGATGGAGCAGTTTATTGACACTACACACTTGAGCAGGGGTAGGCAACCTAAGGCCCGGGGGCTGCATGCGGCCCCCCGAGGCTTTTGGACTGGCCCCAGGCCGGTCCTGCCGCCGCTGCCGCCCGCCATGATGATATTGATTATTGTTGTTATTACTTGTTCTTGGGGTTTTCTTGGCAAAATCTCCACAGGGGGTTTGCCATGGCTTTTCTGGGGTTGAGAGAGTGTGCATGCATATTTTTTTAATTTTTATTTTTTTAAAAAAAAATTTATTTATTTATTTATTTATTTATTTTTGGTGCTTCGGTCCCCCAATTGTCTGAGGGACAGCAACCTGGCCCCCAGCACAAAAAGGTTGCCTAACCCTGCACTAGAGCATTGTGTTAATTTTTTCTTGTGATATTTTTGTTGAATATTTCTGTCTACCATGGGTTATTTCAAATATGTGGAAGTTGTCGTTTCAAGCTTTGAATGAGACAAAATGTTGTTAATACATTATTGTTCTGCCATCCAAATATCTAGATTTAAGGAACCAAAAAGCAGTGTGGGACACTGATGAAAACGCCAAATCTTATTTGCATTGAACCTTCTACCTTGCACAAACCATGTAAGATAAAATTGGCTTCAGGCATTTTCTAGTAAATAACTACCATACAATTCCTGTTACTGTTTAATATAAGCTTACTAGGATTTTCTGTGAGTTATTCATATAATTTACAGATTATAACACATTCGTTGCAGTATTTTCATTAAATGTCTGTGTAGTCTACAATAGCAATTATGATATTTGTTGTTAAGTACTGTAATTAATTGTTTTAAAATTGTTGTCTTTATTTGCATAGCATTAATTCTGTATATTAATTATCTATGATGTGGAAAATATTGATAGGAAATAAGCATTTTTCATATGGGGGTATATTCTGAGCATGCTAATTGTATAAGATGCTGGAAGAAAATCAGATTGGTAGGGATATTTTACAGTCTATAAACATGAAAGTTTACCTTGGATGAAGTATGATGTAATGTTTTAGTAGTGTAAGATTTTAGAAATTGGGTATCGGCTCTGTAAGAATCATTAAAAAATATTTGTATCTTTACAAGAACAAAAAAATAGTATAGATTGGGAGGTGTAGAATTTTATGGCCCTCCACTTGTGGTTGAATAGCAGCTCCCATTATTCCTTACTAGTAGCTATCCTGACCTCCTATACAATATGTTGTTGTTTAATTGTAGCACCTCTTTTATTAACCTACACAGCCCAATGAGTGATGGCTGTGTTTTCTTTCTGTTCAGAGTAGTATTGTAAGGTTTCCTTGACGCTAGTGTTAGTATGAAGAGGTGGCGGAATCTGCCAAGGCAAAATGGGATAGCTTTGGCACCTCTTGGAAGGCATGTGGATTCCAGGCTGAAATCCAAAGCAATTTTGTACATTGACATTATACTCATGCCCACAATCTGAACCTCATATTTAATGCAGTGAGGAGCTTTGTTCCTGAAATAAAGCATTTTAATGTACACATTAAATTAAAATGGTTCAAGCTTGGTTCATTATTTTCATAGTGTGTGTGTGGGGTGTGTGTGTATGTGTGTGATGGGTGTTATGGTAGTGTATTCTTTAAATGTTGTAGGAGAAATGTATGAGTGAGGAATTGGGTGGGTTTACCACCCTGTGCCATGCCTGGACCCTATTCGGGAATTTCTTGGCTTTAGTTTTGCAAAAGAATTTGGGGGGGAAAACCCAATTATAGAGAGTTGGGCTTCTGCTACATAGCAGATGGGTTTTGAAATCCTTGTTAGCATCATGGCCAAACATTAACAATTGCCCAGTGGTAGAGTAAAGTATAATTTGTGTTAGCAACTTTGTTTGATAC
Source organism: Phrynosoma blainvillii (assembly GCA_026167975.1). NCBI lineage: Eukaryota > Metazoa > Chordata > Lepidosauria > Squamata > Phrynosomatidae > Phrynosoma > Phrynosoma blainvillii. The sequence goes on from JANUYF010000005.1 coordinate 35,195,570, forward strand.
TTTTTGCATTCGTTTGGCAGACTGAGGCTGGGGAAAGATATGAAGGCTGAGAATGGACTGGGGAAGTGAATTTTCTTCTGTCGCTATAATTCTCATAACTAATGGGTGGGAAAAGATGAGTCATACTTATATACTTTGATGTTCTTTGTTTGCTTCTGTATTATTTAGTCCATGGGAGCCCATCTTCCATTCTCTCCCCCCCCGGGGGGGGGGGGTGCAGGGACATCTCTGGCCATGGACCACATTTAGCTAGACAAGGGGAATTGAATTACCAGGCAGGGATAGTCAGGGTAAAATTAGTTGTTTTGGGGCCCAGTTCTACCATTGGCTTTGGGGGGAAGCTGGACCCCATCAGTAAAAGGACTGGAATGCTTTTCTGCTGTATATTATCTGCTGTGGGTTTTATTGAAAGCATTAACAACACTTGTCCTACAGCCCAAAAGTGTGTTCAGTTTCAAACAAATTTTTGGACATCATTCGAGAACAGAAAACTAGTTAAAGTATCCACAAAAGCAAAAGTTGATTTGGGTTATAGATAGAATTGTAAGATTTCCTATTCTAAGAAACTAAAATTTGTATTTATGAAATCTAAGGTAATTTCAGGCTGAGAACTAGTGGTTGGTTAAGTAGTGGTTGTTAGAAGAGCTTTTGCTTACTGTCATAAGCATGTTTGGTAAGAATACGGTGAACAGCCCCAGCTAATTTAATGGGGATGCCACATGTTTATTCCCATTTTTATCTTTCACATGCTTTAAAACTATTTTAAACTAGAGTTGTTTTTAATACAATTGCATATGTAATTGTTTTAAACCTTTTTTATTATAATGTTTTTTTAAAGTCGTGTTTTGTTTTAATCAGTTCTGTGAGCTGGGTCCCATACCGAGAGAAAGGCAGTATATAAATTAGATGAATGAATGAATGATCCTGAAAAAGTTGTCAAGATTGTTCTTAATTGGTCTTGGTTTTAATTGTGTTTATTTGTGACCACAATGGCTGTGTCACCAAAAGAGAAGGACAAATTTTCCATAAAATTTCCATATGCTGATTTAAATTAAATATATAATTAAATAGTATTAATTAATAATAAGAAGAAGAACTAATTATTATTAATACCCTCCTCATCCTCTGCCTGGCCCTCTCCTCATGAGAAAGCTGAGCAGCAGGGAAGCCTTTCTTGTCCCTCTCCTCCGCCCGGACTTCTCCTCGGGAGAAGGCCAAGTGATGGAGGAGCCTTGAGAGGTGAGTGTTTGCCCCTCTTCCTCCTCTGCCACCCAGCCTTCTCAAGAGAAAGCTGGGCAAAGGAGAGTCTTGCAGGGCAAACATTTGCCCATCTTCCACCTCTTCCTCCACCCATCCTTCTCCTTATGAGTAAGCTGAGCAGCAGAGGAGCCTTGCAGTGCGGGTGTTCGCCCATCCTCCTCCACTGTTGCCACCTGGCCTCTCCTTAGGACAAAGCAGGGCAGTGGAGGAGCCTTGCAGGGCAAGCATTTGCCCAACCAAGCAAGCAGTGGAGGAGACTTGCAGGGTGAGTGTTTGCCTGTCCTCCTCTTCCTCCACCACCTGGTCTTCTCCTCAGGAGGAACCTTGCAGAGTGAGCATTCACCTTTCCTCCTCCTCCTCCTCTGTATGGCTCTATCCTCCGGAGGAGGCTGAGTGACAGAGGAGTCTTGAAGTTGTTCCCCATCCTTGTGGGCCACCCAAAATCCTTTTGTCGGCCACATGCGGCCCCAGGCCGTATGTTGTGCAGCCTGATCTAAATATTTCCTATGCGTCTTATATCATCATGTAGAGTTACTCCAGGTAGCTTTCACAAGATAAATAAATAAATAAATATTGCTGCTATACTTTGCTCCAGAGGCAGACAGTGCTTTTTGAACATCCCAGAAATATTTACTTTTGTGACTTGATTTTTTAAATACATAACTCTATATAACCCTTTAGAATGGAATGCCAGATAAATTTAATAAATATTTAACACTTTTGTGTTCAAAATGCTGACCTGTACACAAGAAGTACGGTAATAATCTAAGCAGAGAGTTCATCTTACAGAAATATATATGACATCAGGGCTTTCATTTAATACATTTATATAACAACTTCATTATTTTGTTAAAAGATTAAACTGATGATAGTCCATATCAAGCCAGCATGTTGCCTGTTGTTCTTTTCCTTTTTTTAATGTATTGCTGTGAATATTTAACGTAAAGAGAGTTCTCTTTTTCAATCTCAAACCACATTTTGTTTTTAATTATTAAAAGAAACAGAATGGTAATCTTTGTAGAACATGTATTAGAGTTTATAAATGTGTGGGTTTGAAAATAGACCTGCTTTATGTAGAAATATGATCCTGAATCCTAAACAGGCCACTGACAGAGATGTTGATGAAGGATTCTGGTATATCACTGAGTGATTTGCAGTTGGTTAGGAAAGATCCTGAATTTTAGTGCCAAGAAAAAAGCCCCCCTTTGCCCTTAAATTAGGACATTGAGAGGAATCTCGAGAAGGAGAAACAAGTAAATTTTTGCAGGAAATGTAAGAAGAATCCTGCTGGTTTAAACTGAATCCTTATCTAGTTTGGTGTAAAGGCTTTAACTCTTCCCTAGCTTAGTGTTAGGCAGCGGTGTAGTGGTAAGTTTTGAAATGCAAGATTTCATCATGCCAGTACCACATATATGCCTCCGAAAAAATATGGCAATTACAATGGAGACCCACAGATATACACACCCAGCAGGCCACAGCACCCTGAAATCAGCTGAGAATCAGCTGTAAATCCCATTTGGAAATGAACAGAAGTTACTCCCATCTACATTTGGCTTTTCTTTTCTTTTCTTTTGGGACAGAGTTGTTAAAAATCACAAATATACTACTGTACAATTTTTGATTTTTACTTCACCTTTAGGGCTTATTATTTTCTTCATCATACCAATTTGAACAGGGTTTTTCAGGTGTGTGGTGGATCAGGGAAGGTCAGTTCAGGCTTAATTGCTTATTCAAAATACTAGACATCAAGGGAGTTAGATCACAACAATATTTTTGTTGAGACAAATCTGTAGCTGTTGTGAATACTGTAGCTAACCCCAGATTAAACAGGAGAGTCTGTAGGGATGCATGAGTGGCAGATGATTCTTCATTGTGCTAATCAAATAGCCCCAGTACTTTGACCCTGTAAGCCATGGCTGTGTTACAACACTAGTTGGTAGGTTTTAATAGTGGATTTCTGGAGTATAATGGTTCATTACTGTTCCCTCTCTCCAGGTTTTCAACACATACTCTAATGAAGACTATGACAGGAGAAATGATGAAGTTGACCCTGTGGCTGCATCAGCAGAGTATGAACTAGAGAAACGTGTGGAGAAACTAGAGCTTTTCCCAGTAGAGCTTCAAAAAGGTTTGTGTTCCACACTTTCTATATTGTAGAGCTTTTAAAAGATAGCAAGTGCTGTTCCAATGTATTGCAGAATTTTAGTGGGATAGGTTGATATGAAAAAACAGCTGTGCCTGTGAGTCGAGGTAACACATTAATTCACACAAGCAGCAATCTGGCTTAATCCATTGGCTTCACTGGAATTTTAAGAAGCTTAACTGTGTGCATGATCACTGTAAGTGGCCTGAACACAAACTTCCAAGGAAATCCAAGCCGACAATAAAAGATGCAAATACACACACACACACACACACACACACACACAATTGGAGGATGAATTGCTAAAATCATTTAATTCAACCATTTTTTTAAAAAAAAATGCATTTAAATCATTTTAGAAGAAGGAAACCATGAAAGGGGGTGGTTGCTCTGTTGAGCAATATGGGGATAAAAACTGTACTAAAGGAGGATAAAGAGATGTCAGAGAAGTTGAACGAATTCTGCATCTCTCTTTGGTAGAAAGTGTAGGGCAGAATGTCTTAGGTGACATTTTCAGGAGGGGAATCTGAAGAACTAAGGCAAATACTAATGACAAGAAAGGAAATTCTGGCCTTTAATGACAAGTGAAATATTGATAAACCACCGGGTCAGGATTGTATCTACTAAAGATGTCTTTAAAAATTCAAATGGGCAATTGCTGCTTTTCTATTAAAATATGTAACTAGTAGGGGTAGTGATTTGTTAAATTATTTGTTTTCATAGTGTAGGACAAATAATTTAAACAGTCTTCTTCTTCCTGCCATATGAATGTCTTCAGAAACTGTGCAGTTTCAAAGATGCCTTGTAGTGTGGAGAAAGTTTCCCTCTAAGGCACTTCTTTCCTGCCCTGTATGTAATGGATAGCAGGAAGAGACGGAGGAAGCAGCCAAGCAAGGAGGCTTGCCTGTTGCCAGCTACCAGAGCTGGTGACAGTGTATTCTTCTTGCTCTTCTCCCCTCATCGCCTCTTGCCCGCACAGCCACATGGCCAGTTGAAGGGAGAAGATGGGCATACAAGCCACTAGTTAATGGATTGCACTATGTTAAAATTTGCATATGATTAAAGGAATTAAGTACTAGGGAGAACCATTTAAATAATACAGTGTTTGGGGCTTGGGGGGTTAAATTTTTGAGTATGTAGTTGTGCAACCATAAACCAAAATGTCATGAAAGATTTTGTTCAGATAGAGAGATAATAAGACTTAAAATATATCAACCAAAGGAGACACTGCTTTTCAATTACTTTAATTTATCTGCTTCTCAGATGAAGATGGACTTGGCATCAGTATTATTGGAATGGGAGTGGGAGCAGATGCAGGCCTTGAGAAACTGGGTATATTCGTCAAAACTGTAACAGAAGGTGGGGCAGCAGAAAGAGATGGCAGGTAAATAAACTAAATGATCAGCATGCAACTGTGATTGTGAGTTGTGATCGTTTTGAAAGACAGTTCCTCATTGATTTTGTCAACAGCACTAGTTTTATTTAAAATAAACTGGAGAATATATTCAGGCCAGTATTTCTACTGTGGATTTCTAAAATGTGAAGTACTGCTTGAGCCTACAAAGTGTATACCCCAGTCAGTGGCATCCCTAGGGTTGGTGTCACCCAGTGAAGGAACTCATAGTGTCACACACACACACCCTATTGACCTCCTCCCATTTCATACCATATAGAATCCTTAGTAATGCTTTTTTGCACTGCTGTTACTCATAAATCATAATTCCCATATACCACTGAATGAAAGCTAATAGTTGTGACATAAACAACTAGCAACGTTAAAATTATACCTTCAAATCACAATATCATATGCATAATCTAAATGTATTTACATATACATAGTGAAGATTTGGTTAAAATGTAATGTTTTAAAAGAAAAATTTAGAAGAATTTTTTTACAAAATTCAAAAAAATTAAAATTTTGAAAATTTAATTTCAAAAATTCTGAGGGGGCCTCCTTTCTTCTCCTACTGAGTTTCACCTCACTCCCACCATCTCTTAAATCATTTTAAAGAGATATAGGCAAATGCCACAATGTTTCTGCCAAAATACAGGTGTTTGAGGACCATTGGGACAGTCTGCACCCCCTAGTGATGCTACTGACCCCAGGCATCATAAACTCTGCTGTTCTTTGAAGTCTTGCTGTATTCCACAGATGGCATCATCATATAAATTGCCTCAAAGATAAGGAGGCAATACAGAGTTGGAAAAGTCTTTTTTTTTTTTTGGGAGTACAGCTACCCTAAATTCCAGACATTCCTGGAACTATATTTATCTCTTCTCTCCCCCCCCCAAAAAAATGTTTTCTAACCTCTGAAATTGTAAGGCTGTATTCTTGGCAATGGATGTTTCTAAATTCCACCACAAATCCAGATTTCAGTCAGAGAAAATGATTTCATAAGAGAGTCAATAGTTTTACTTTGAAACAGTCTCCCAAAGTCACTATGGTCACATTCCTGAGTTCAGGATGTGATAGATGAATTGGAAGGGGGGGGGGTAAATAGTTCTTTAATAGTATTGGGTTTGAATGGTGTATGAAAAATAAAGACATATAAAAGTCAAAGGGACTTCCACAAGGTGAAAATCTGAAGGCAGAAGAGGGCTGAGGTAGATGACATGGCAATGGCATAGTCATAAAACACATGCCAACTTTAAAAAAGCTCGTGGAGTGACCCATAGTCAACCAAAGGTAAAGGTTTGTCATACAGACAGATGCTCTTTCCAGCAAAGAAAGAGTAATCTGTATGTGGATGTGTGGACGAGGGAATGAGGATCTGGGACATGTGTTTCCAGGCAACATCTGAATGTGGTCACACAAAAATTATTTATGAGAAACACACAGGTGGGAAAGGCTGCAGTAGTTTCCTTTAGCATAAGCGTACTGGGAAGAGCAAGATTTTGTCTCCTCCTGTCCTCTTTCCTCTGCTGAGTTGATTGTGTGCAAATTACTTTTGCACTTGGAACTCAGTTTGAAGGAATAGCTGAGGGCAAAGAAAAAAATTGGGAGGAGGAAAGAGAAATGGGGTCATTTTTAAAGCATCTGAAAAGACTTAATTAGGACTGTCCCTGCCAAAACAGGACAGATTGGAAGGTTTGGGAACCTTTTCACTGTCCCTCAGAGATCTCTTTTCAGATCTCCCTTACCATATTTGAGTAGAGGGTTTGGAAAGAAGGCTCTCCCCAGTGAAGAAAGAAGATCATTGGGTTATGTAGATGTCATATATATGAATGCACCTATGTATGTATGCAGCCCCTGTGCCAGCATCACTTGTGGCCCTCAGAACTGAAAAAGTTGTAGACTTTAAGAGTGCATTCCTATGGTGTCCTTCACTAAATAGCAAAACGTGGTTTATAAACAAACAATGAAGTCATAGGCAAAGTTAACGTGGAAAGAATATCTATTGATGACACACACACCCTTTCACACCATCAGTCTGTAGCCGAATTCTGCCCATAATGCTGAAGAGACTGCAAGTAGCCATTGGGTTGCACAATATAGGTTTACTCTTGTCCACAGTGATTCCAGTAAGGGACCTTGCAGGTAAACACATTGTTGGAAGAGTACCAGCACGTGTCTCTGAAAACAAAAAGCAAATTAAAGTAAGCCCCTGGTATCTGCTGGGGTTTGGTTCTAGGACACCTGTAGATACCAAAATCTATGGGTGCTCAAGTCCCATTAAATAGAATGGTATATTAAGGTGGTGTCCCTTACATAAAATGGCAAAATCAAAATTTGTTTTTTAGAATGTATATCTTTTTTAAATATTTTCAAGCCTTCAGTGGTTGCATTTGTGGATATGTAGGAATAACTGTATTGGACAGTTTTTGTTATTAAATTGTAATCATTCATTCTAAATATGCAGTGCTTTGATCTTCTGAGAATTTGAAACAGCAGATATACATATTTTAAAATAAACTGTTGATAATGGAGTCATGCAGTTTTGATTTGAACAGTAACAGTCATATCCCAGAATTAAATACTGATTAATATTTCTGGCTCAACGTTTTTGTTTCACAATCCATTCAAATTATTCAGGCTCTGCTAGCCATATACATTTATTGCATTTTATTGATTGATTGATATGCTTTGTAGTTTACATTTCTCTGTAGGAAGCTGCTGTATAATTGCTGAATGAATCAACAACTGATTGGAAATCATATTACTATCAGTTCTCTCCTTGTTTCCCGAACTAGTTGTTTGCAGGCTGTAACTTTCATACAAATAAATGTTTGTTTGCTTTGGAAGTTCTCAGTGGTAGACAAAATAGTAATTGTTATGTTTGAATAGATATGACAGAATTTCTCTACTGGTGGCCTTGCACTGTTGCCTTATCTTTACATTACAGAGTGCTGGGGAGGATTGTCTTATTTTTCCAGATCACTTCCCACAGTTACCTTTTTATGGGTCCCAACTGCAATTTATAAAGGGGAAAGCTAATTGTGAGGCTGTAAACAGAACAGATTTGTGATGCAATAAAGTAAACATAATTACAGTGAGCCCTTAGTATCTTCTGGGATTTGGTTCCAGGACCCCCCATAAATAATAAAATCTGTGGATGCTCAAGTACCATTAAACACAATGGCACCGTGAAATGATGTCCCATATATAAAAAGGCAAAAACAGTATTTGCTTTTGGAATTTATATTATCTTTGACTATTTTCAAGCCATGGATGGTTGAATCCATGGATAAAGAATCTGTGGATACAGAGGGCCAACCGTAATATGTCTCAGTAAGACACTGTATAATATGACACATAGAAAAGTATGCAATGAGCTTGGTTCAGTCAAAGTGCAGCAGCATACCTGTAGGACAGGTAGGGAAAGTGTGGCATTCCAGATCTTGTCAGCCTTTTAGCTCATCAGCCTTAGCAAGCATAGCCATTGGTAAAGAATGCTGGACTTGCTATCCAACATCCTCTGGAGGGATGCATCCTTATCTATGATGGGCCTCAGTTGATCCCAGCCTTCCCACACACACATGCTAATGTACATGTAGACAGTATGAAAGACGGTTGGAGGAGGGAGCTGTTTGTGCTTCCCTTATCCACACTCAACTCATTCTCTCACTCTAGTAGATGTTTGTTATGCACTTGAGTGTGTGCTCCATTGAGTAGAGGAGGGCTAGATAGGAACTGGGAGGCATACATACACTTCCCATTCCCCCCAGTGGCCATCATGTTGCCTACATATGTACCTATAATATGTGCCTGTAGAAGGGCAAAGGATCCTTGCAACATTGGCACTGTGTCCCAGTGGATTGGATCATGCCCAAGCTGTGCTCTTCATACAGAATGAGAAGGGGGTTATGAGCAAGACCTCCCTTTTAGCATTTGTTTTCTAAGATGAAAGGAATGGATTACACCCGCATGCTGACTAATATATTGTAACTGGAAATTTAATTTCTTCCATTAAAGGGCTGTTTCTGTAACTTTTAAATCAAGTACAGCCATTGAATATAATTAGTCCACTCCTGAATAAATGCCAATCTCTATTTGTAAGGACTGCAAAATTATGGTAAATTCTAGCTATTCAGCTGAAGGTTACAATGCCAACAAAACCAAACAAAAACCCTCTTTAAAGCTCTGACTCTTAAAATGTTTTCCCCTTGCTAACAGTAGCAATATAATTAGATTTTGGGTGCCTAGGCGTATTCAGGCATGAAAACATCTCCCTTATTTGAAGCTTATGAAAAGGAATGTGTTTTACAGAGAGGACACTGCCAGTCCATCCAATTTATTTCTGAGAATGAGTCAGAAGCTAGAAGGAAGCGTTAGCAAGAAGGAAAATGGAGCTGAATTTTAAATCTGAATTATCAGGATTTTTTGGTGATGGTTTGTTTGACTTAAAATTCCATTTAAGCCAGTGATGGAAGTTGTACAGTCAATGGGCCACATGCAGCCCTTTCAGGAGAGGTTTCCTCAGGAGCTCTTACTTTCCCAGGACCCAAGAGGCCACTCCAATTTCCCTTTTAAAAATTGCCCCCCCCCCCAACCACTCATATTGGTAAACAACAACAACAAAAACATCATGTAGTGCACTTTGGCTCCAGAATGTTGTTTCAGCTTCACCTCCTCACTTAGGCAACAAAAATTGCTTTGATAAATGACAGCCATGCAGCCTACTTAAAATGCTAAATTTGGCCTTCAGAAACTCAGAGCGTGCCCATTCTTGCTGTTAAGCCAAAATTTTAAGGCCTGGTTCAGAAACCAATTTAAATAATATTCTCATTCTCTTGTTTTTAATAATTATATTAATGATTATATATTAGAACTTAGTACAAGTGATGGGCGCAACCTGCTAGGAAATCTTCTGTTCAGACCCCATTGAAATAAAAGAAGAATTTCATGTTCATTTGTGGCTGCTATACATTTCAACAGGACTTTTGTATCAAGCCCAAAGACCTTTGCAGGTTAATATTTAAGAAATAGAACACTATTGTTGCTTGCATACACTGTATATAGCTAAAACATACTAAGACATAATTCTTTAACATATACAAGTAATGTGGAATATTTATTTAATTTTGTAGATCAAGAAAGCATTATTTTAGGTTAATAATTTTCGAATTGTGCCTACATTGGGTATTGAATTATCATCTATAAGCTTGCTTGCAAATATATAGGTACTATAAATAAGCAGGTAGCAGTATATTGTCACGTGTTAATTGGCTGCACTACTTTCAACTAACTAACCAATTACATCTAAGTGCAATGCTTAGCAACAACAAAATTGTGTGGGATGGAAATGTATTAAGGGCGGATAAGAGGACACTAGTTTTGGAAAATTAATGCCTATGTATATAAATTTACATGACAATGATACAGCCACATTCCTTTAAAAATTTATTAGTATAGTATTCACGTGGATGACTTAATAAATGTATAATAACCACATAAGAGAAGACAACATCGCATGGTAGCTCCAGGTCAAGAAAACCTATATCCAAAAAATGTGTGTGTGTGCATGTGTGTGAATCAATGATTTGGATTACAGTTATATATTTGTCTGTTGCTTTCTATTGCAAAAAATTATAGGGCTCAAATTGTAGGGCTCAAAGGCACATGAAAGTCATCCAGTCCAGCTCCCTGCCTTAGGGCAGAACTGTGCACAAATTAACCCCCTTACAGATGAACCCACATTATCTAGATTATAGTGTACCAGAAGCAGTGACAGTAGTTAAGTCATGACATACTAGAGGCAAGGAAGAGTTTAATAAAATAGATAGCTCAAGCCAAGTCACTTTGCAGTTGCTGAGGGAGAGGAGGTGTCGCAAGAATCAACACCAGGACAAACAATTGGAAGGAAAAGGCCCCAACTTTATTGAGTACAGCTGACAGGTAGGGTTGGCCCAAATGCATGAGGTCTGGATCTGGCATCGACCAATCCACTTGTTGATCAATGAACCAAGTTGCCCGGCAGAGCCTCGGGATGACAAAAAGGGTAACCGACTGATCGCACATTTGTATCTCCACCCCTTGTCACCAGGGGACTCTAAACAGGAGTTGCCCCTGCAATGGCACACCTCAATGCTCACAGCACCCCTGGATCCCCAAGGGACTCCCAATGCAGTTCTCCACAGCACAAGAAGCCACGCCCACCAGATCCACGACCTATGCTACCATCCCCTAGAAAGTTGTGACAGCATACCACCACTCCTAGCCAAAAAACACAGGGAGGGAGGGTGGGGAGAGCAAAGCTATGATGGCGAATATTGCCTCACCCACATGGCCTTATAAAGCCCCACCAGCCAGTAGGTGCATGGGAAGACCAGAGGTCCCGCCCTTTCCAGCCTCCCCGCCAATCAGAGACAGCCACTCTGCTGGTGGCTGACCAATGAGGAGGCACTTCTGGCTCCCTACGCATGTTGGAAGATGTGGTCCCAGCCAGAGACAGAAGTCCACCTCCCCACGGCCCTGGCAGCCAATCAGGGACCACCAAATAGGCCCAGCGCTTGCTGGGAGAGTGCTGGCAACTCCATGAATTTCATAGAATTTTCTTAGGCAAGGAATACTCAGGGATGGTTTGCCATTGCCTTCCTCTGAAATACAGACTACAGTACCTTATATTCCTTGGTGGAAGGAAGTACATGGAAAATCACCTTGGAGAGTCACCTTGGTGAATCCTTGTGAATAATGTATGTGAGGATCCCAGCCTGTCTTTTGACCAGCCCCCCCAAGCTTTGCTTTTCAGAGAGACATTTTGGGGGATGAGATATGCAAATGCCCACACTGAAGAAGTGGTGATAGGAAACTTTCCTTCTGTGAGTTCCCTGTTAATTGCCAAATTGAAGGTGAGGGTATGCTTATTTGCAGTTATACCATCAAACACTACGCATTCCCCCCCCAAAAAAACACCTCATGGCACATGAAGTATTTTCACTCGTTAAAGTGGTGTCTGCACTGGCCAGAATACTCCAGAAATGTCCTGGAATATTCTGGGCCCAAAGCTTCCCCACATCCACCCTGTTACTTGGCATTCTGGAGTGATTATGAGCAGCTGTTTGCGTGCGCGTCCTACTGTGCTGTCCGGCGCTGTGGGTCACTCTCTCTGAAGCTGAAAATAAGGTGCACAGTATCAATCACATGGCTGGGCGCCTTGTTCTGACCAAGAGATTTGCCACAGCAGAAGGCAGTACAGTGGGATGCATTGTAAACAGCTGCCTGCCTTTTCTCCAGAGGGCTCTGAAGGAACCAGAACAATAAAGGCCTCTGCAGATGGGCCCAAAGGGGTGGCGGAGAGCAGCTCCGGGAAGCGGCGGATCAGGGCTGAGGCTGCTGGACCGCATGGCCCCGATCCTCCCTTTTGCCTCCCCGAAAAGAGTGCCAAAATGTCGCTCCTTTTATGGCCGGCAAAAGGCCACCCTAAAAGCTGGCACACAGCTCTTTAGCGCCCCTTCCGGCGCAGCATGTCAAAACGCTGCGCCAGAAGGACATCCTGATGCCGTGTGCTGTGCTTAACGGCACGTGGAGTCACGATGTCCTCGGTGTGGGGTTGGGGCAGCTGGCATGCAATACGTATCAGATTCAGGGGCCAGGTTCTTCAATGAGGGGAAGGTTGTGGAGTGTATTGGGCCCAGATCTCTACCTGGAAGTGGGGTGGCTAGTAATACTGAGGAGTCTAGGTGAAATCCGACAAGAGTGCTTGCCTGGTTTCAACTGATACTGACTAGAATGGCCCAAAAAACTGTTTATATAGTGTAAAAGGTGACCTGAGGCAGTTATTCAGGTATTTTTGACTGATCTATTCAGGACGAAGAATGGTCAGAGGGATGGAAATAGCCAGACAATAAATGTAAGCATCCTAAACAAAGAGATGACAGTTCCAGATGGCAATGCCCTTTGATTTTGAACTTTCTAACAAATGCCAGGTGCATCTTTCCCATCACTGAACTCCCAATAATAAAAGAATTGATTTCAGTTTCAAAGGATGTGCCTTTCTGTCTATGTAGAATGGAATCATAGAATCATAGAGTTGGAAGACACCTCAAGGGCCATCGTGTCCAACTCCCTGACATGCAAGAATACACAATCAAAATACTCCTGACAGATAGCCATCCAGCCTCTGTTTGAAAACCTCCAAAGAAGGAGATTCCACCACTCTTCGAGGCAGCATATTCCACTGTTGAACAGCTCTTACTGTCAGGATGTTCTTCCTAATATTGAGATGGAATCTCTTTTTTCTCTAGTTTGAATCCATTGTTCTGGGTCCTATTCTCTGAAGCTGCAGCAAACAAACTTGCTCCATCTTCAATATGGCATCCCTTCAAATATTTAAACAGTGCTGTTATATCACCTCTTAACCTTCTCTCCTACAGACTAAACATAAGTCTCTCATCATAGAGCATGGTTTCCAGACAACCATTTTGGTTGCCGTCTCTGGACATACTCCAGCTTGTCAACATCCTTTTTGAATTGTGGTGACTTCAGCGCTTCCCGGCTAAGTCTCCCAGATTTCTGTATGGGCAGACTGTTCCCTTGCACTGGGACACTCTTCTGGGGCTACATCACTAGGCAAGCCTCTTAATATGGAGGTTGATATCAAGAGGCCGACTGGGGATGATGCAAGGATAGTAACACTGTGTGGATGAGAGAAGGATGTGATATTTGGCCTGTGCAGACATGGCCTGAGCTCCTTATCACACTACATTATTATATTGCTATATCCCTCTTCAACTGCTATTGCAACATTCTATAGGATCTTGGGATCTGAAGTTTAGGGAGGGATATTTATAATTTCCAGCACGAGAGCTCTTGGGTCTCATTGAGCTACAAACCCAGAATTCCACAGGATGTTGTCAAGGCAGTTAAAGAGGAATATAACACTGTGACAGTGTAGTGTGTTAATGATCTTATTTGTTTTAAGTGTAACCTTAGGCACTACCAGAGTAGTAGTTCTTTGGGGAACTTTCATACTTGTCAGAGGACTTTTAGAAGGCCTGAGAGATTATTTCACAAAATACAAGCGATAATGTTGATCTGCATCTGCACGTCAAAAATAATCCAGGTACCACTTTAACCACCATAGCTGAATGCTGTGGAATTCTTGGAACTGTAGTTTATTGTGTCACCAGAGTTCTCTGACAGAGGCAGCTAAAGTGCTCACAAAACTACAGTTCCCAGAATTCCATAGCACTGAGCCATGGCAGTTAAAGTGGTGTTAACCTGGATTATTTCTGCAGTGCAGATGCAGCCTAAGATGTAATGAAGAGAGTCAGCGTAGTGCTATGGTTTGAGTTTTGGACTACAGCTCTGGAGATCAGGGTTCGATTCCCTGCTTGGCCATGGAAACTCACTGTGTGACCTTGGGGGAGTGACATACTCTCAGTCCTAGAAAAATTTATTGATTGATTTGTCTTAGTCTTGCCATAAATTGGAATCAACCTGAAGGTAGACAACAGCAAATGTAAGATGATGCAGTAGGCTGTGTTATTTTGTACAAAATGTAATTCGTACTGCATATATTATATTTACTGCACATATGATTCTGTCACCATGAGACATATTTGCTTTGAATTCTGATGTTCAGGGAAGATTGTGTATTTTACATACAATCCACAGGAAAAAAAAAGAGACATGTCTCAAAGTTCTCAATAGATGATTGCTTTATTATGGAAAAAGCTCAGAACATTTCAGCTTATACCTATTTTTATATCCAGGGGCTATTTGAAATCTGATGCAAAAATTTCTGAGAATCTCATTCCGTTTGCTGCATAAAAGAAATCTTCATGCAGACACATTTCATACCTAGTTTTTGGTGGGGTTTTTGGGCTATGTGGCCATGTTCACTTCATGCCACTTAAACAGGTTGTAGGATGTGATATGTATATGGTTGAACTAGTTATTTATTGTTTCTTAATTCCCTTATTTTGTGAAAAAGTGACTATTGGCTTTGTATGTTTTGCTTGAATACTACTTAACATTATTGTTCATTCTTATTTTTCCTTAAAGGATCCAAGTAAATGACCAAATTGTAGAAGTTGATGGGATCAGTCTGGTCGGTGTCACACAGAATTTTGCTGCAACTGTTCTCAGAAATACCAAAGGAAAAGTGAGGTAATCTTCAGAATTCTTGCAGAGAACATTATAAAGTTGATACTGATGTGATATTATATGATAATAGAAATATCCAATAGTAAATAAATAATTGATTTTTAAAAATAATGCTATATGGTCAGAAATTTTACAACAGATCACTTATATCTAAGGAGAAATTGAGAAAATTTATGGTGGAAAAAAGACACATATTTCTAGAGATCTTGTTGAAGTACCATTAAGCCGTATTGATATTGGTGTGAGCTGCAGAGACTTGAACTTATGCTGTATATTATTATATTGGTTGTTTCTTCAAATTCTCAGTTGTATTTACTATAAAGATAACTAGTTGCTGACTGTTTTTATTTTTAACCAGGACAGATGTTTGTAATTTTTTTACAGGTAACCTTAAGGATGCTGTGCTTTTTCTTGAAAGCCATCTTTATAATGTTAGAGAGGCACTGTGAACAACAGTAAATATTTTTATTTTCATAACACTAGTTCTCATAAAGGTCCTCACCTCTCACTTTATAAATGTTATTTGTGTGTGATATATCCTGGGATGCCCTTCTGAGTGAACTTCCTTCCTTCATCAGGCCATCCACTTCAGTCCTCTTACATTGATGGCATAATTTTGCACCTTTTGCTCAGAAGCCTGGAAAATTGGAATTAATGGGGAGAGCATGTCTGTAATCTGCTTTTTGGACACTTGTTTCTTTGTTTTCTTGTTTTCAAATGGTGTGAGGGGATGGGAAAGTCTGCTTCCCCTTGTCTATTTATAGGTGCCTACATCTGGATTAACCGAAGCATATCTACCATTCTATTTCAAAAAATTGTTATAGCAGCAGCACCTTATCTAGCAAAGTCATATACAGCATTAAATAAGAACACACAAAGGTCTAATCTGTTCTGCAGAACTAATGCAGTTTAACACCTCTTTAACTGCCATAGCTCAAAGCTATGGAATTCTGAGATTTGTAGTTTGGTGAGGTATTCCGCCTGGTTTGTCACAGTTCTCTCAGGCCAGAACAAACTACAAATCCCAGAATTCCATAGCATTGAGCCATGGCATGTAAAGCAGAATCAAACTGCATTATTTCTTCAGATTAGACCTAAGTGCAATAGAATAGATCATTTATTCATTAATTATGTTTATTTTTGTTATTGTTATGGTGTACCTTCAAACAGTTTCCAACTTATGCCAATCCTATCATGGGGTTTTCTTGGCAAGATTTATACAGAGGAGGTTGGCCACTGCTGCCTTCTAAGGCTGAGAAGTTATATTTATAACTCCCACTATTCATGAGTTCAGAATAGTTTACAACAATTTCATTGGTATTAGTTTATGTCCCACAAATTGGTCACAATCTTGATAGTGTATGTCATCAGAAGTTCAAATGAATAGTCAGAACAGAATGAACTTGATACACTAGATGAGATTCTCCATGGATTCTACAAACAGAGCTACATCATAGAGATGGCTTGGCTCCTAGTCACCACTTGCCCACTCTTAGAGAGTAGGATCATCTCCAACTACAGAAGAAAGGGAATGAGCAGGCTTGTGAAAGTAAAAAATCATTCAGATACCATGTTCCAAAGCCAACTGAACTTTATAGTTCAAAACCAGTTCTTTGAAATGTACCTGGAAACAAACAGGATGCAATGAAAAACTGTTTAATTCTGGAGAAATGTGTTGATAACTCTCAAGTTGATAACCTGATTGATGGATATTTTGGATCAGATGGAGTTAAAGGCAACCCCAAAGGCTGTTCCAAATAAAACAAATTTTCACAATCTAGCCTAGTTGGTCTCAGGAGCATAGATAACTGAGGTGAGGCTGTCTCTGTCCAGGAGAGACCACAGCTTTATATCAAATATCACCTAATAATGGTCAAACACTAGAAATTTAAGATGGTTTCTGTATTTAGCTGCTCCAATTAGTGAAATGTTTGGACCCAGTAAAAGCCTCTTAAATTTATTTTACCTTTGGAAGAGATAACTTCCTTTAGAGACAATATTTATGCCCCATATTTGTAGTTCTAACATAATCTTAACTATTTAGGGAACTTTCAGATGTTTGCAGGATTTAAAATTCAGAGGATGATCTTGCCATTGGTATAATTAAAATGAAAAACAAAGATGAACTGAAAATAAAATAGCAAGTATCATAATATTGCAGTATATATCAGTGGTATGCCATTTTACATGTTCTGAGCTATTCTGGTCCATAAGATATTATATAGCAGGAGATATTATGAGAAGAAGCAATTAAAATGATCAGGACAATGGAGCTGGCAGTTTTCCATTTAAATAAAAAATAAATAAAAGATAACTGGGAGATAAGCATGAGATGATTAAGAATAATACTGATGGGGAGAAAGAGAGAGAGAGAGAGAAGAAGGACAAAATTAATTCATAATCCTTCACATACACACAACCAAACGCCAAAACTAATATTAATAAATTAAATTGTTTGGCAGGCAGATGAGGACAAACACAAAGAGGCACTTTACTGCAGAATGTGTTATTAATGTTGGATGAATATATTGTCATAATGATATGGTGATGGTCATCAGCTAAGGTACTCTTTAGAAAGGATGAGAATGAGAATCTTGAAGCATGTGGCTATTTAAGTTATACCTCTTAAGTTCAAAGACATTGTACCTCTGATTTCCAAATGCCAAGGAGAAACAGGATGGCAACATGTCTTATTTTCTGCTTGTGTGCTTCCTGGTAAAACTTGGCTGGCTTCCTTTGTGACTGGGTGCTTGTTCTGATGGACCTTTAGTCTGATCCAACAAAGCAGTTCTTACAATTTTATGCCATTTCATGGTACACTGGTTGTTGTTGCATCCTGTCTAGCTTTCCAGATTGACCCACAGGGATATCTTAAAGAACAGGATTACCCTTCCCACCCCATGAAACATTTTTGTCTTAGTAGATTAGAGCTAATACTACCTAAGAGGTCAACAGTTCATGAATGACATGGCTGGCACTGCATTTGATCTTTTTTAGGTCCACTCCAGTGTTCCAAATTTTCTCACAGGTAGATAAACTTGACATAACATGGTACTGAATTTAAGGAAGACTTAAGCCCACTGTATCTTCACAGGACTTCTTCACGTGAAAAGCAGAATCATAGATTCATAGATATGGAAAGGGCCTTATGGGCCCCCATGTCCAACCCTCTGCTCAGTGCAGGATCTCCAGCTAAATCATCCCCAGTGGGTAGCTGTCTAGAGAAGGAGACCCCACCACCTCTCTAGGCAATTGCTCACATTGCCAAACAGCTTTTATTCTCAAGAAGTTCCTTTAATATTCAATCAGAATCCACCCTCTTGTAAGTTAAAACCATTAGACCTGGCTCTACCCTTTGGAGCAGTAGAGAACAAATTTACCCCCTCCTCTTTGTTACAGCCCTTGTAGTATCTAAAGAGTGTACTCGTGTCACCCCTGTCTTTTCTTCACCAAGCTGAGCATGCCCAGCCCCTTCAACTTTTCCTCATATATTTTGTTCTCCAAACCTCTTCTCATCCTCGTTGTCCTTCTTTGGACTTGCTCCAACTTATCTGTATCATTCTTGAAATGAAACACCCCCAATTGAACACTTCAGTGGAGAATATGGTGGGACTATTACTTCCCTTGATTTGGAAATTATGCTCTTATTAATGCAAGCTAAAATAGTATTTGCTATTTGCATCACACCGCTGTCTCATATTCAATTTATAATCAATAATAATCCCAAGTTCCTTTTTGCATGTAGTACTATTGAGCCATGTATCTCCCCATCCTATATCTGCGCATTTATTTTTTTGTGGTCTAAATGTTGGTTTTGCATTTGTCTCTATTGAATTTAATTTTATTAACTTCTGTCCAATTTACTAGTTTATCAAGATCCCTTTGAATTCTGTTCTTGTCTTCCAATGCATCATCTCAGTTTTGGGTCATCTGCAAACTTGATAAGGATTCCCTCCACCTCATCATCTAAGGGCTTTTGCAGACTGCCAGAAATAGTGCAAATTGAGTCCATTTTAACTGCCCTGACTCAGTGCTAGGGAATAATGGGAACAGTAATTTATTGTGGCACAAGAGCTCTTTGACAGAGAAGGCTCAGTGTCTCAGAAAAAGATACAGTTCCCATGATTCCCTAGCAATGAGCCAGGGCAGTTAAAGTGGACTCAATTTGCACTATTTTTAGCAGTCTGCAAAGGCCCTAAGTCATTGATACAAACAAGGAAGAATAATGACCCTAGGACACTGAAGACCTTCTTCCAGTTTGAAGTGCAGCCATTGATGATGACTCTTTGAGCACCATTTCCCAACCAAATGTGGATACATCTGACAGTGTTTCTTTCTATTCCATATTTAATCAGTTTGCTGATCAAAATATTATCAAATGCTTTGCTGAAATCCTCAATGATAACAGTCTTCTTCATTTTCCTTGGCATTTTCTTTCTGTTGACTGTGAGAAATCAGTTCTCCCTCTGTTCTCTCCAGGAAGTCCTCATGTTCTGATGCACCAAAGAGTGTCAATGTGTTGCTGAAGTGTGCTGACCTTCACTTCCAAGAGAGCCACTGGTTTGCACTTGCTGCAAGTGTAGTCAGAAAGGTTTCCTGGCAAGAAAACAAATACTGCACATAATGATCCTTCTGCCTCCAATTCTGCAGTTAATTTTTCTCTTCTTTTAGATTGTAGTAACTCTTTGGAATAAAACTGCCACTGGCTCAAAAGCTTGCTTTCTCACCAATCCGGCTTCCTTCCTGCTCTCAGCAGTTTCAGCAAATGCTGCTGAGAAAGATATGCAGAAGAGCTGCTCTTCTTCCCAGTGCTCTCCCTTCTTGTCCTTTAGTTTAAAAGTTTGCTTCCTCACCCAATCCAGGTTCCTCTCTACTTATGGCAACTTCAGCATAGGCTGGTAGGAAAGATATGCAGATGAGCTGCTCTTCTTCCCAGAGCTCCAAAAAGAGGATGTTTTTTCTTTGTAATGGGCAGATTCCCACACTCCACACTGCATGGTTAGCAAGATTTACAAAGTATGCAAAGGAATCTTGTAGCCCCTTTGATACTAAGGAGTTTATCATAAGGGGAAAATTGGAAGTTTAAACAGGTCAGAACCCCCAGTTATCCAGCATATTAGGCACAATTGTGCAAATGGTTTTCACATGACGTCATGCCCAA
Organism: Phrynosoma blainvillii; assembly: GCA_026167975.1. Taxonomy (NCBI): domain Eukaryota; kingdom Metazoa; phylum Chordata; class Lepidosauria; order Squamata; family Phrynosomatidae; genus Phrynosoma; species Phrynosoma blainvillii. The sequence goes on from JANUYF010000005.1 coordinate 35,215,682, forward strand.
ACCGCTTCAAATCCAAACAGAAAGTGACATGAATGAGGAAATAGTCATTTTCGGGAAAATACCATGTTTTCGTTTCCATTTCATTCACAAATTCACTTTCTTTGCACAATTGCTGTAGTGTGAAAGCTATTTGCGGGATTCTCCCCATTTTTGTGCCTTTTTGCCAGATTTCCCAGGGTTCTTTGCTGCTTTGCTATGCTTTGCTGTATCGAGAGGGATGAGAGGGACACATTCTTTTATGCTTCAGCCAGGGCTCTTAAAGGATCAGCAGACACACACACAGAGAGAAAGAGAGAAACAGCTTGCTTGTCTCCCTCACATGGCTCTCTCTCTTCCTCCAGCCTTTCTCATTAGCTGGGGCTCTGAAAGGAACAGCTGGTGAGGGAAGGCAGGGATGCAGTGAGAACGAGAGAGAAGTTTTCTCTTTCCTTTCCTACTTCTTTTGAGTAATATTCTGTTCTTTTTACTCAGGTTGGATACCATTTCTTGGAAAGTAGGGGCAGTACAGTATATTTTTTATAAAGAAAATTGTGTAAATAAAATTGTTTATTTCTCTGGGGTATTTCTGGTAATGCAACTACTGTTTCTGTGTGCATGCGCAAAAAAGTTATTTGCAAACCATCAACGGGATTTGTCCACATCTATGTGAAAACCAAATGCGCTTTCTACCCACTTTCTCACATTAGTAATGTGCTTTTAATGCTTTGTTTTGCTCTGTGTGTGAAAATCAGTCATGCATTTGCGTGATTTTCTGGGATGTGGACACTTTAACCATTTTCAGGATGAAGCACATAGGTCCCCATGTGATAAACTCCTAATTGAAAGAAAGAATGCATGCATCTGAGGGAGTAAGATCAGGTCTACAGAAGCTCATGCTATCAGCTTCCTTCTTTCAGTTAGTCTCAAAGGTGATACAAGATCCCTTTGCACACTCATTTTTCAGACTAATACCCCTATGTCTAAGATTTACCCTGATACATTTTACCTGTGCTGTCTTAGAAAAAAACAGTTACCACAGCATTACAATAGCTGAAAGTGCTTATGAGAAGCTTAAGCAGAACATGTGGAATTTTTCTTATCTAGAGCTGCTTTGGATAGTGTGGAAATGTTGTTGGCTCCTTGTCAGATGCTTTTAATGAGTTTGGTCTGTTTCACATGGCACAGTTATAGCACTTTGATCCCATTCTAACTGCCATAACTCCATGCTGTGGAATCCTGGGATTTGTAGTTTTGTGAGGTATTTTTCTGAGGCAGTATTGTGAGAGCCAATATGGTGTACTGGTTTAGATGTTGGAGTAGGATTCTGGAGTAGACCAGGGCTCAGCTGTGGAAACTCACTGGGTGACCTTGGACAGCTCACACACACTCAACCTAAGAGGAAAGCAATAGGGAACCTTCTCAGAATTAATCTTGCCAAGAAAACCCAATGATAGGGTAACCATAAGTGGGACTTGAAGGGACAACAACAACAAAGTATTTTGAATCCTCTTCCAGAGAGCTCTAGTGCCTCACCAAGGTATGCATCCTAGGATTCAGTCGGATGCAGCTATGGCAATTAAATCGGAGTCCAAATGCTGCAACTTTGTTGTGTAAAACAAACCTTATAGTTTGTAGCTACTACCTGGTTGCCACTTTCATAGAAATAGCGCTAATTTCCCACAATGCAGTGAGCACTGTCTCTCACTGGAAGTTAAATGTTCGCCATTATAAATCTGCAACTGGAGGTAATGAAATGAAGATGTAGCTGTTATTCCTCTCCGATTTGACAGACATAATCACCCACGCATTATTTGCACAATACTTTATTGTTACCTGTAGAATCAGAGGAATTTTAAATATTTTGTTTTATTAGCATTGATGTTAATTTTTATTTTAATTAGTTGTGCTTTGGACACACATAATTTGTGCTGTCATTGGTAATCATATCCTTAAGCATTGTTTCAGTTCCCTTCCTACAACAGTATAGATCAAAGATCTTTTATATATAAGAAGGTATATTTGATAAATCATACAGAACAGTGTTTTGAAAGTAGTTAAATTGAAGCTATTTATTTGATTCCCCCCCCCCTTGCAATAATCTGGTCAATATCACTTTAGAACACTTATATGATACTACTGTTTAGTGACTTTGCCTCTTGCCAAGTTTCATGAGCATTTTTGAATAGTGATGACAGTAGAAGTCAGTGACCTAGAATAGATTCTCCATTGTAGCTTCTGGATATAATTTAGCTCAGTTCTCTTTCACCAACACAGTGAAGAAACAGAAATATGGCTTTTTACCTTTTCAACTATAGTTTTGACACAAGGAACAGAGTCATATTTGCCCTCATGAAATATAACATTTCAACCTTTTTATATTAGCTGGAATTTGTCAAGAATATGAAGTGTTTCAGCCTGAAAATTATGGTGTTAACAGTAGCAGCATTTGGTGCTTTTGAGGAACATAAAAACAATTACATATCTCCTGAGGTTAAACTAGACTTTTATAGGAACAAATGAAAAAAATGTAAATATAGTAGCCTGGTGAAAGGAATGGCTTTACTTTCTGCCTTACAAATCCAGTATCTTGATGTAACAAAAACAAGTCTGAGTGAGTCACATTTGAGAGTATCTACTGTTTCTGTATAATTCAAGGTATTTTTAAAAATTGATTCCATTTCTACCCTGTTAACAGTTTTATGAGGATACAAAGCCTATTTTCCTGCTAGCAGGATATTCTGTCTCATCTCCTCACGTTCTGCCAGGATATTGCTGTGATTCACCTGCTCTGCCTTATGAGATAAAGTGGAATCCTGATCTTGGAGACTTATCTTTGTCCTTAGCTAGGCTTAGAATGAGTTGCCACACTTTGTAAACAAAGGGTGTTGGAACTTCTCAGGGTTTAGTAGACGGTCACAGATTCCTATTTTATTACAGGTTTAGAGGGATCATAACCAAGATTTAAAACAATGTTTTGCCTTCTGAGCTTTAATACTATTATTTGAACTTGTAAGCCATAAAATCAGGCACTCTCCATATGCCACTTCTAAACATTGAAAAGCACCTCAGAAGTATATGGCTGTGACATTTTATAGCTAAGGAATTTAAGTTATATTAGAAGACCCATAAAAATAATGAACAAGCTTTCTATTGAATGGCAGATTTACTCCAGAAACCCCATGTTATTGTACACCTTTAAGTCGTTTCTGACTTAAGGCAACCCTATTCCTGGCAAGATTTGTTCAGAGGTGGTTTGCCTTTGCCTTCCTCAGAAGCTGAAAGAGTATGACTTGCCCAGGGTCACCCAGTGGGTTTTCATGGCCCATTGAGGACTCGAACCCTGGTCTCCAGAGTCACAGTCTAACAACGCTTAAATTACTACAACATGCTGGCTCACAAGCCCACCAACAAGCATAGAAACAAACATCGGTTAAAACAAAATTGAAATCTAGTTCACTGTCAGATTTGGCTGTAGTTTGTGGTAATAATTGTAAGCTAAGGCCTTTATCAGTTATGTTGCATTTGGTACAAGAAATAACATTATCACAGTATATGTTCAACTCCAGTTTTCAAAATTGGAGTGGGGTGGGTTATCTCATCACATTGAAGGAAGGAGTCTTCATCATGAAAAGACAAGCCTGGAGTAACTGCTACAGAAAGGGGTAGTTACCTTTCTGTAGTAATTGATTTTGTGGAGCTTTTCCTCCCCCCAAGTGTGTGTTTATACTGTGCTGTGTGCATGGGGAAGTCATAATGTCCAGCTCTGTACATTTTACAGAGTTGAACACTTGTATTAATTTATTTGACTATTTTTTTTATTGGTACAAAGATCAGATAAAGATAATATAAAGACAGATGGCTGTTGTTTTCCATGTCATCATGTTTTCCCTATTATTTAATACAGATCTATGACTTGATACAGAAAATGCTTCCTGCTGGTTATCTAGTTTTGCTCTGTTTATGTATCTAGTTTTGCTCTGTTTATGTATCCTTGTAAAGCATTCCATAATGGAATTTATTCTAACTGAATTCACTATTAAGAGTGCAAAATCTATTTTATGTACACACATTTTTTTCTTTATCTTTAATGGCCACAATGTTAATGTTACCAGCTGACAGAATTTAGATCAGGGGTAGGCAACCTAAGGTCCGGGGGCTGGATGCGGCCCCCCGAGGACTTTGGACCGGCTCCAGGCCGGTCCTGCCGCCGCCGCCGCCGCCCAACATGATGATATTGATTATTGTTGTTATTACTTGTTTTGGGGGTTTTCTTGGCAAAATCTCCACAGGGGTTTTTCCATGGCTTTTCTGGGGCTGAGAGAGTGTGCATGCATATATTTTTTAAAAAAATTAATTTTTTAATTTTTTATCATTATTATTTATTTATTGTGCTTCGGCCCCCCAATTGTCTGAGGGACAGAAACCCGGCCCCCGGCTCAAAAAGGTTGCTTACCCCTGATTTAGATGGTTCTTGATCGTTAAGCCAACACCCTTCCAGAGACCATCATATAAAAACCATTTAGCATCAGTATGAGCCTTTACAGACTGCCAAAAATAGTGCAAATTGAAGCCACTTTAACTGTCCTGGCTCAGTGCTAGGGAATCATGGGAATTGTATTTTGTTCTGGGACATTGAGCCTTCTCTGCCAGAGAGCTCTCGTGCCACTATAAACTACAGTTCCCATGATTCCCTAGCATTGAGTCAGGGCAGTTAAAGTGGACTCAATTTGCACTATTTCTGGCAGTCTGTAAAGGCCCTATGTCATCAGTATAGCAAAAGGTGTCCCTCCTTGTGAGACCATTTCAATAAGAAAATCCTTTAGGTGAGACAACTCAAAAACCAACAACTACAGAGGGGGAGGGCAGACAGAAAACATGTCCAATAAAACAAGCATAGTTAGAAGCAACACTACACATGTTGGAACATGGAATGTGAGAAGCATGAGCCAGGGAAAACTAGACATAGTAAAAAAGGAAATGGAACACATGAATATAGCAATACTAGGAGTGAGTGAGTTAAAATGGACAGGAATGGGTCACTTTGACCCAGGGGGGTTGCAGACTAGCAGAAATAGTGCAAATTGAGTCCACTTTTAGGGTTAGGGTTAGTGCTAGGGAATCACGGGAATTGTTTTTTTTCTGAGACATTGAGCCTTCTCTGTCAGAGAGCTCTGGTGCCACAATAAAATACAGTTCCCATGATTCCCTAACCCTAACCCTAACCCTAAAAGTGGACTCAATTTGCACTATTTCTGGCAGTCTGCAACCCCTCCCAGACAACTATACAGTAATCTATTCAGGAAATGAAAAAAACAAGAAGAAATGGGGTGGCTTTCATACTAAAGAACGGTATAGCTAGAGCACTCAAAGGATACAACTCAAAGTCAGAGCGTATGTTATCAATAAGGCTTCAGGGTAAATGTATAAACATCACAGTAATCCAGGTATATGCACCAACCACAGATGCAGATGAAGAGGAAATTGAGGGATTGTATGATGCAGTCCAAGAAGAAATTGACAACATACCATCACAAGATTTCAAACTAATCATTGGAGATTTGAATGCTAAAGTTGGCAACAAAGAAGAATTAAAAACAGTAGGAAGATTTGGATTAGGAACAAGAAATGAAGCAGGACAGCATCTGATAGAATTCTGTAAGGCCAATACTCTATTCAGTGTTTCATACATCCAGACAGGAGACTATACACCTGGACATCACCAGATGATAAACACAAAAACCAGATAGAGTACATAATTAGAAGTAGAAGATGGAGAAACTCTATCCTTGTGGCCAAAACCAGACCAGGAGCTGATTGTGGCACAGACCATGATCTGTTCATAACAAAAATCAGAGTTAAGTTGAAGAAGAAAGCAAAAACCATCATTATACCAAAATATGACCTGAATAACATTTCAGATGAATTCAAGGACAATGTAAGAAACAGATTTGAACTATTGAGTATAATCGATCAGGAACCTGAAGAACTGTGGACAGAAGTCAAAACATAATTAAGGACGAATGCAAGAAAACACTAGCAGTGGCCAAAAAGAAAGATAAGAAACATTAGATGACAGATGAAACACTTCAGGCAATAAAAGAAAGAAAAAAAGTAAAAGCAAAGGGAGCTAGGAACAAAGCCAGAAGTATGGACACAACCTTTCAACATCTGACATGCAGGGATAAGGAGAAATACTACAATGACCAATGCAGAGAAATAGAAGATGGCAACAATAAGGGAAGAATGAGAGACCTCTATAAAAAAATCTGAGAAATTAAAGCCAAGTTCAAACCAAGGGTAGGGATCCTCTATGGAGAAAAAAAGAACATAATACAGGAACAAGAAGAAATACTGTAAAAAGATGCTGGAGGCAATACACAGAAGAGTTATACAAAAGAGATAAGGGAAAGAATGATATTTGGAAAGAGAAGCCATATGAAGACGAACCCCAAATTCTAAGAAGTGAAGTGGAATCTGCAATAACGGAAATGGGAAAAAATAAATCACCAGGAACAGGTGATATCCCAATTGAACTGCTACAATGCCTACAGACAGATGCAACTTTTGTGCTAACTGAAATATGCCAACAAATATGGAAAACAAAGCAGTGGCCAACAGACTGGAAACACTCGATATACATACCAATCCACAAGAAAGGAGATACAGAAGACTGCAGCAACTATAGGATAATAGCACTAATCTCACACGCAAGCAAAATAATACTCAAAATTTTGCAGCATAGACTCCAACCATACATGGAGAGAGAAATTCCAGAGGTGCAAGCAGGATTCAGAAAAGGAAGAGGCACTAGGGAGCACATTGCAAACATACGATGGCTAATGGAGCACACCAAAAAATTCCAAAAAAGAATCAGCACGTGTTTCATAGACTACAACAAAGCATTTGATTGTATAGATCACGAAAAATTATGAAATGCACTCAAAGACATGGGGGTGCCACTACATCTGGTAGTTCTTATGAGGAATCTGTACCAAGAATAAGAGGCCATCATCAGAACAGAATTTGGGGAAACAGAGTGGTTCCCTATTTGGAAAGGGGTCATACAAGGCTGCATCCTATCAACCTACTTGTTTAACTTATATGCTGAAAACATCATAAGAAAAGCAGAATTAGAATCAGGAAAAGGAGGAGTTAAGATAGGAAGAAACAACATTAACAATTTAAGATATGCAGACAACACCATAATATTAGCAGAAGACGTTCAGGAATTGGAAGTTAATAAGAAAAGCCAAAGATGAAAGTGCAACATAATGCTGAACATAAAGAAAACAAAAATAACGACCACAGAAGAAATACACAAATTCAATCTAGACAACAAGGAAATTGAAATAGTTAAAGAATTCCCATATCTAGGATCAAACATTGACCAGAATGGAGACTGCAGTCAAGAAATAAGATGAAGACTAGGAATGGGAAGGGCAGCTATGAAAAGATAGTGAAGAGCAAAGACATACAACTGAGCACTAAAGTCAGAATCGTTCAGGCCACTGTATTCCCAATTACCATGTACGAATGCGAGAGCTGGACAGTGAAGGAAGCAGACAGAAAGGAAATCAACTCATTTGAAATGTGGTGCTGGAGAAGAGTACTTAGGATACCGTGGACAGCCAAGAAGACAAACAAATGGGTTCTTCCCGGAAATCAAGACAGTTCTCAGGTGGTTCTGCAGTGGAGAAATTGTGCAGTTTGACACTGATTTAACTGTCAAGTCTCAATGGTAGGGAATCCTGGGATTTGTAGTGTGATGTGGCACCAGAGTTCTCTGAGAAAGCTAAATATTTCACAAAACTACAAATTCCAGAATTCCATATCATTGGGCCATGGTGGTTAAAACGATGTCAAACTACATTGTTCCTATAGTGTGGATGAGGCCAAAGAACTAGTCTACATGCAAGTGTATTATGCGAATTGGTGTGTATTTTTGCACATTCAGATCAATGGCTAATTATCTTCACTTTTCTGTGCAAATTTACATCTATTTGCATCTGTTCACACTCCTTCTGCCAAAACTGCACATTTCTGCATATTTCTAAAGATCCTCTGGTAAAAACCATTTAAACCTTTTTCTGCAGAGTTTATTGTGGTGCAGGACCGCAAAAAGTCCACATTCCGATGAAGTGCATATGGCCAGTTCATATTCTGTTTGACTGTAATGAGGAGTGTTTTAATTATGTAGACAAGCCCATAGTTTGGCTTAGCTTCAGTAAAGTATTTAATATCCCTTAGAACAGCCTTAGCATAAATAAATAGTAATTCCCAAAGCAGAGTTCGGACACCACTAATATTACAGTGCACGATCCATCTTGCAGAGATCACCTATTCATTTCACCAGGATTTGTGGAAGAGAATTTTTATTTGCTGGTAGACTTTGGATATTGTATGTTCCTTCATGTTCATGTGACTTCACTGGTTATTATGCTCTCTGTTCTCTGTAATCATACTGTGTGCTTCTTAGTACTGTCTTGTCAGTACTAAAGTACATGTCTAGTTCTAGTGCACCAATAATAGGAAGCATATAATTAGCTAGGTTCCTTAAGTGTTCTTATGCTTCAGTAGCTAATCTTTCAGGCCATGATTCAGAGCATTATGACTCTTTTATGCTGGTTTCTGCCTACATAATCAGAAGTGGAATATATTTAAATAGTTAATTAAACATTTTGCACTTAGATATTCTCTGTCCTTACACTTTAAAAAAAAAACTTTTCGGTGCATCTCTTTTTAAAGTACCATTTGTGATGTCTAGAACATATGAGTATTTATGGCCCACTGTGTATTTAAAATTCTCCCACTAATTTTTTTTTAATTGAAATGTATCAGCTTCTAAAAATGGAGTGCACAAAATGAAGCCTTGTGGCCCTAGCTCCTTTTTTGTGCCACCCAAGTCTCTCAGCTTGGGAACCATCATGATTTAAATATTGGAGTAATCCTCCAGAGACCAGAGTTCGACTCCGCACTTGGCCTTGGAAACCCATAGAGTGCCTTTAGGCAAGTCGCTTTCTCCCAGCCTAAGAGAAAGGCAATAGTACACCTCATTGAATAAATCCTGCCAAGAAAATTTTATGATAGATTCACCAGATGTTGCAGTCAGCTTGGAGGCACATAACAACATGTTCCTCAGAAGCCATCCAGGTAAACTTGAGAGACAGGAATGAATCTTGTGGACTCATGCATGCATGCATAGAATCATAGAGTTGGAAGAGACCACAAGGGACATTTTATCCAACCCCGTGCCATGCAGGAAAATATAATCAAAGCACTTCCGATAGCAGGTCATCCAGCCTCTGTTTAAAAACCTCCAAAGAAGCAGTCTCCATCATCTCCAAGGCAGTGTGTTCCACTGTCAAACAGCTCTTACCATAAGGAAGTTCTTCCGAATGTTTAGATGATATCTCTTTTTCTATAGCTTGAATCCATTGCTGTGGGTCCTGTTCTCTGGAGCAGCAGAAAATAAGCTTGCTCCATCCTCAATATGACATCCCTTCAAATATTTAAACATGGCTATCATGTCATCCCTTACCCCAGGTTAATCATACCCAGCTCCATAAGCCATTCTTCACAAGGCATGGTTTCTAGATTTTTCACCGTTTTGGTCACCCCCCTCTGGACACACTCCAGCTTATCAACCAGCTTGTCAACCTTCTTGAATTGTGGTGTCCAGAACTGGACATAATATTCCACATGAGGTCTGACCAAAGCAGAATAAAGTGATACTATTACTCCAGTTGATCTAAACACTATACTCCTATTGATTCTGCCTAGAATTGCATTGGCTTTCTTAGCTATTGCTGACTTATTTTCAGCTTGTGGTCCACTCTGACTCCTAGTTCCCTTTCACATGTATTGCCATCAAGCCAAGTGTCACCCATCTTATATTTATGCATTTCACTTTTATTTCCCAAGCACAGTAGACTACATTTCTCCCTGTTGAAATTCATGTTGTGAGTTTTGGCCCAAGTGTCTAATCTGTTGTCATGTGTAGCAATAATTAGCATTGAAGAGTCAAGAATGCCAGAGAGAGGGCAGCAGTTATAGGGTTAGATAGTTTGAGTGACCCAAGGTGCTCTTCCTTCATGTCTACCTATTATGAACCCTCTATGTTAACTCTAGAAGATACTGTGTCTCCCTCTTACTCTGCTTGGGAAGTGGGGGTCTGGTCTCTTTTGCCTTCACACTGCAAATAGACCTTGTTTCATCACAACAATCTTTCTCACATGTAGGTCTTTAGTTAAATTTGTATTTACGGGGAATTCCCTGTTAAATGAGCAGCATTATGTGTTTAAACTCATGTCCCAACACTCTTGGCTCCCAAAAAACATTATCCAAATGCCGTAAAGCAGTTAAAAAGAGAAAATTAAATTAGAAGTGGTTTGCATTTTTTAGGCAAGAACATGATAGTGTGTCCAACTATGGACTCATGGGAGTTAAAATTGACCCCTGTTGCTGTTGTCCGTCCTTATTCTAAAAACTAGTAACCGTTTCTTTTGTGCCCATGGCTCTTAACAGACCTCTATCAGTTCCTCCTGGCTGTTTGAATCCTGGGGGTATCCTGGGGGGTATTATGAGAAGAATTACCAACAGCAAGAGATAGTACTGTTGTCAGACAGTCATGTAAATGTCTTCCTGTTTAATGGATACAGGCAGGTCCATACCGAGCTCTTTTAATCTCTCTTTTAGTGGAAAACCCAGCAGTGAAGGTAACTTTTTATGTTGTAGCTTTTTCTTGGTTTCTCACATGTGGAAAGGTCTAGCCATTGTCCTTCTATGGATTTCCATATTTAGTAAGTCCAGATAAGCCAGTGCATGTTAAACTATGGAATTCATTACATCAAGGCACAGTGTTGACTGTCAAGTTTTACAGCTTTAAAGGGGGACTAGACAGATTCATGTAGGAGCCATCAGTGTCTACCTGGCATGGGTCCAATTTGCACTGCAGAAATATTGCACCACTTTAATTGGCATGGCTCCATCCTGTGGGATCTTGGGGTTTGTAGTTTGTTGTGACACCAGAGCTCTCTGACCTAGAAGGCTAAATATCTCACAGACTATGGTGGAGATGCCTAATATTCTTTCCAGTTTTTGTTACAGGGCAGAGAAGCAGAACTTGATAGACAGGCATGCAGGTGAACAGAAAGAGAAGTAGCTGAAGAGGAGTGGGGCTTTATATGTATGTTTGTGAGAAAGAAAGAGTCTAAAGCAGTAAATCAGAATTTACACAGCATAACTTTATGACATCACTGATCTTTGGAGGCCCAGCATAATGGTAGTTAATAGGTTTACATATATTATGGATTTTACTCTGGTGGTGTTTCTCCAGACCAGGGGTAGGCAACCTTTCCCCTTTAAGGGTCGAGGGACTTCAGCTCCCAGAAGCCTCAGCCATGTTGGCCAATAGTCCCATGTTGGCCAATAGCTCCTGGGATTCTGGGAGCTGAAGTCCCTCGGCCCTTAAAGGGGAAAGGTTGCCTACCCCTGATCTAGATCAAAGACCACAGACTGCAGTTTGGGAAGGAGGGGCAGGAAGAGAGGAATTCTGAAAGGGTAGACTGGGGAAAAATCAGATCTGACACAGCCAAGTCTGTGGTGAACTTCTGTCTTGAAATCCAAAATAAATCTTTAGTTTTTTACACTACAATGCTGTCTTGGTTTTTGAGATCCAGGTCCACCGAACATCACAGTCTGAATACATTTAACAGGTATATAAATGATGTCTATATAAATTGTATAGATGATTCCTTCTAGATCAAGGGTGGACAATGTGTGGCCTATAGGCAGGGCCTATTGTGCAGCCTTTGAGACCCAGATCCTCAATAAAATTCAAGAAAAAAATTGAATTTTTTGGCCCAAATAATCTCAAAGCTGCCTCCAGATATAACAGTTTTGCCCCCATAGCTCACCAGCCCTCCCACAATATTTAAATCCCCCACAATCGGAGGAAAATAGCATGAAAGTGACACTGGAAGTGATGTGATGTCACAGGTGCAGCCCGCATAGGGAGTGCAAGGATGAGAAATATCCCCACAGTTCCTCCATGGTTGCCTACCACTGCTCTAGGTAATCTAGGAACAATGGAAATATTGTCAAGAAAACACAAATATGGGAGGGAAATGACTGTACCTATAACATTTTGGCAAAATCTATTTGTGTAGGTAAAGATAAAACATCTGGATATGCATTGTATGTCAAGAAAAGGAGTGCTTAGTATATCAGGAATCTTTATCCAGTCGTCCCACCCAATTCATGGGGGATCTGTTCTGGACTGTCATTCCCCCCCCCCCCCCCCCCCCGTGAATCGGAAAAAAACACAAATATTCAAAGCCTATTGGTTAAAATGGGTGTGTGCTCCCATGTGCGGTGCTGCATATGTGCCTCAGGTACATGCGCACCTCAGCTGGACACACCATTTTCTCCCTCCCTACTTGTTGTCTGTGAAAGAGTGACACCGTGGACGCCAAGTCCACAAATGGGGAGGGACGTGTGTAGTTGCATATGATTATTAGAACATAATAGGGCTGCAGTGACTGGTTATTAATAAAAGTAATTCCTTCAATTTTGAAGGCAGTGTATAGGGATCAGAACTTTTAAAAATGGGTGTCGCTCTAATGGCCTTTTAAACATCTATATAGTTGCTTCCAGACAAGTGCCTAGGACAGTGATGGCGAACTTTTTAGGGACTGAGTGCCCAAAGTAAAAGGCATTCTAGCACCGGAAATTACCTGGTGCACGGGGGGCAGACCTCTAGAGGGGTGGGATGGGGCTTCTGGGGTGGGACTTTTGGGGCGGGACATCTTCCCTCTGCCCTCTCCCTCTGCCCTCTCAGGCCTTCAGCTGCCTCTCCAGAGACATCTGAAGGCCCAGGAAGAGGAGGAACAGGCACGAGCCTGTTCCTCCTCCTCCCCCTGCACCCTCCGGGCCTTCAAGTGCCTCTCTGGAGGCAGCTGAAGGTCTAGGATGGCTGGGAAGAGGAGGAACAGGCGCATGTTCCCCGCCCTCCACATGCTCTGAAAAATAGCTTTGTGTGCCATCTGTGTGTGCCCATGGTTCACCACCACAGCCCTAAGACTTTTTCCTCTATCCTACCTATTGCAGCTCCACATATGTTAGAACTGATAGCTAAGAACCTTAGCATGGCAGGACCAGCATCTTGATATAACACACTGGAAATTCAGTCTTTGGCAACTCTGCTTGTGTGTGCATATGGAACTTTGTACTCGACTGCATCTAAACCATGGTGTATGTAATCCTTAAAGTTTGGAAAAATTACTTTTTGGACTGCTATTCACAGAAGACCGCAACCAGCATGACCACTAGCCATTCTTGCTGGGGAATGCTGCAGTTTATAGTCTAGTGAAATAACTCTTCAAGCTTTGGCTATCCTTTCTTCTTCCTTTTCAAATTCCTTTTCTTCATTTATTTGTCTCATCCAACAACAGCTAAGATTAGAGACTTTATAGGCACTGCCCCTGCATGTAATCTTCCTTTTAAACAAGGCTCAAATTAGTCCTTAATCATAAAAGGAAGCACGTATATTAATATTACAACCTGAGGTACAAAAACCCTGCGTGCTTATTAGATGGAAGAACCTAAAAGTGGACTTTGGCAACTGAAAAATGGGCTAGTAAAGGGGAAAAGTACAATTTCCATTCCTCGCATTTATGCTGCAGTTTGCAAGTCCTTCTTATTACCTCTCTATCACTCTGGCTCAGATTACTACTGGAACATCAAGACATATCATGGGTTGATCCCTCTTTCTCACTATTGCACTTTTCCCTTTTCTTCTTAAAAAAAATCTCACCAGCTACTACATTTTGAAAAATACTTTGGATACTCTGCATGGTAACATTTGTCCTGCATCATGATTCTACTTCATGAAGGAACTCCAGGACTGACAACAGTAATAGAAGTTTTATATTCATATCTTTGAATTTAATATTTATTCTTCCCAGAACAGTTCTAAGCACAGCCTTGCACTTGTCTTAAATGTTTATATGTAAGTGAGCGAGAGAGAGGGAAAGAGAATGAATGAATGAATGAATGAATGAAAAATTTGCCCACTTATTATGTTGCTTTTTGTACATTTGATGCAATGGTAGAGTTTGCAAAAGCTTATTCCATAAGATATGTTTTAGCTTTTAAGGTGTCATGTTGGGGTGTACAGTATACAGGTAAGGAACAGATGAGAAATTCTTTGTGTTTCATTGATGTTCTCCTCAGGTTTATAATTGGCAGAGAAAAGCCAGGGCAAGTAAGCGAAGTGGCTCAGTTGATTAGCCAGACCTTAGAGCAAGAACGTCGCCAGAGAGAGCTTTTGGAACAACACTATGCACAGTATGACGCAGATGATGACGAGGTAACATGTTTCTTCCTTCTTTTGTAACTTTATGAAGTTCCCTTTCCTTGTCCTTGCATTTCACTTTCTCTCCAGTGTTTTGTCTAATCACAGCTGGAAATGTTTCCTTCTGCAAATGAAAAAGCCTTGCATGACCGTTCCACCCTGCATGATGATAATCATAATCATGCTGTGCACAATAAATCTCTCTTGAAATATGTAATATTCTTATTACTTGAATGTACAACATAGAGGAGGAGATAAAATTCGCTTTGGAACAGAGCTTTCTTGAATTTCAGCTAGGGCAGTACTGTTCATGGTGTTAATGCTCCCAGTGTACTATCATGCTTTCAGATGCTTTGATTACTTTAATTTAAAAAGTGTCAATTCCTCATCATTCCGGGCTGGTGGCCAAAAATACTACAGAATGATAAATTAGGGTAAATTCTCAGTTTTCCTGTTTGAGTTTTCATATTTATTTATGTGGTGAGATAACCATAAGAAGGGTAGTATGAGCAGTTGTCTTATATTGATTACAACCAATGGTCTGTATAGATCACTGTTCTCTACACTGACTCTGAGCTGCTCTCTCGGATTTAGACACATTCTTTCCCATTCTTACCTGGATCTTCCAAGAATTGAATCGAGAACCTTTTGATGCAAAGCATATGTTCTGCCACTGCTCTGCCATTGTTTGCTTTATGTGATGAGTATTTATTGTGACTACACATCAGTGTCATAACAGAATTTGCCATGTCAAATGAGCTGCTTATTTCTTAAACTTTGGTAAATATCAGGTGTCACTTTACTACCCGTGATGCTTCCATAGAAATCATTTACCACATGAAGTTGATAAGGAAAACAGATCTATTGATTATTTTCATGTATCAAGAAATAATTGTACATTGTTTATCTTAAATATATATATCCTACCTTTCAGCCAACTTTAATATCCAAGGTGGGTTACAGTTTGTTCAATAATTCAAACATATTTAAAATAAAAAAGCAACTTAAAATAAAGCCATCTAAAATCCAAAATAAATTGAATTAAAGCCTGCATGGTGTGCTGGCTTAATGATTGGATTCCAACTCTGGAGACCGGGGTTCAGATCTCTGCTTGGCCATGGAAACCCACTGATAGACCATGGGCAAGTCACACTCTCTGAGCCTCGGATGAAGTCAAAGACAAAACTTCTTCTAAACAGATCTTGTCAAGAAACCCCTGCAATAGCTTCGCCTAAGGAGTACTATGAGTCAGAGATGACTTGAAGGCACACAACAACAAGAGCATCAATAAAACAAGCAGTTCCATGTTTTTTGACCTCAAAGGATTGGGACAACAGAACTGTTGTGGCCCAGTCCCCTGGATCCAGTAGCTTTGAAGGAGTTCCACATTCAAGAGGTCTTAGGATAAGAAAAGGAACAGTATCTGGAAGCCAGATTCCTGACTTCTGAAGGTGAGAAAGCTTGCCCAGGACCTCTAGATGGTTGAAGCTGATGGCAAGTTTATATTGGGGGGGGGGGGGGGGGACAGTCTTTTCAATAGTCTGTCTTTGGACTACTTAGGATTCTTTGGACTGGTGCTTTTAATTGTACCTGAAAACAAACTAGGACATCTTTTAAATATTAGCCAAATATGCTTGATTTAGGAAGTCCCAGTGAATAAACTGCCTGCTGTATTCTGATGTGTGTGTGGGGGTATCTTCAGGTTGCCTGTTTGCTTATAGTGACCCCATGAATTTCATATGGTTTTCTTAGGCAAGGAATACTCAGAAGTAGTTTTACCAATTCTTTCCTCTATAATATAGCCTATAGTTCCTGGTATTCTTTGGCAGTCTCCCATCCAAGTACTAACCAGGGCTGCCCTTGTTTAGCTTCCAAGATCAGATGGGATCTGGTGCTTTTAGGGTACAGTATTTAAATATTCTGGACCTGCTGAAATTTTTAAACACTTCTCAAAGGCAGCCCCATATATAAAGGATTTTTAATCTATTCATTTTTTAATTTTTCCAATCACTTAAATACAATTATATAATTTCTTTAAAATCTTAAGGGCAGCACAATTTAAAATACAATAAATTAAAATATCAGAAACAAACAAACAAGTGTAGAAGAGAGGAGCAGGTACATCAAGCACAAATAGTTTAAAACTAGAAGTCAGTTTTAAAACCCCTCAATCTGACAGGTCAGGTGTCTGCAAGTATAATTCTTGGGATTATAGTGAGCAGACTTTCATTGTCATATTTTTAGAATAAATGCCAACATGTTCATTCACTGTAGTTTTGTTTGAGAAAAAGAAATGCAAATCATGTTAATTCTGTGCAGCCAAGATAGGCAAATTACCTGGAGACCTCCAACTTTACTGATATCTCACATGATTTGAAGTAAAAAAATCTTTTGTTTGTTTTTTCCATAATAAACATTCATGGATTGTATATATTATTTGAAAATCTGGGTAGATTTCAGCCTGAGTTTAAAGTAGGATTTGTGTGTTTTTTTAAAAAAAATCAGAAAAATATTTACTAGCCTTGGTGTAACTGAAAAATCTTTAAATTATGTTTTTCTTGTGGAGGATTATGCTGCCTTTATATTAAGAATGCAGGTATTTAATGCACCGAAGCATCATTATCTGTCCAGCCAGAGGATTACTTTTATTACTCTCTAATTAGTTTTGAAGGTGGTGTTGTGTAAGGAGATGATACAACCATTGCTCCCCCCCCCCCTTTTACAGGATTGCAGTGTATACTGATACAAAATATTATTTGATATATTCTTCCCAATTATTTTGCTCTCTTTTCCTGTTCTCAGAGGTGGAGAGCTATGGAAAAGCTTTTCCAGATATGCAAATGGGAATTAACGTGCAGCTATGTTGCTACTGTTGTGTGTCTCCATGCCGTTTCTGACTTATGGCAACCATAAGGCAAACCTATCACATGGTTTTCTCAGCAAGATTTGTTCAGAGGTGGTTTGCCATTGCCTTCCACTGAGGCTGAAAGAGTGTGACTTGCCCATGGTCACACAGTATGAAGCTTATCACACACTTAAATAAACAGGTTTACCTGATCCAGCTTAAAAATAAATGCGGGTGGCGTCTGGACCCTATCGCAAGGGTTTTGCCACTGAAATTGCTGCCCAGGACCATCTCAACTCATGAGAAAAGTGGCTCCATGATCGGGGATGGCCCCGGGATGGTCCCAGGTGGCTATTTCGGTGGCAAAATCCTTGCGATAGGGTCTGGATGCCGCCCACATTTATTTTTAAGCCAAATCAGGTAAATCAGTTTATTTAAGTGTGTGATAATCTTCTATGTTTCCATGGCTGAGTGGAGATTCAATCTCTGCTCTCCCAAAGTCATACATAGTTCAGCACTGAAAACACTGTACCACACTGGCAGTATGCAACTATGTAGCCCATAGTAACATTCTCAAGAAAGATAAAGTTTGCACACATTTTAAATTTTTTCCAGCAGTTTCCAAGCATGCAAGCTTCTTATCTTCTTACTTCCTTAAAATATATAAAAAAACTTTCCTACAGTTATTAGATGTCCATTGGACAAAGCTATCACTATATGGGTCAACCCACTAGCCTGATGTGTATTGTCTATCAGATTCTGATGAAATCTGATCTTGCAACCCATTTGACAGGACAAACCTTCAGCTGTAGCTTAGAATCCAGACTTTGGTCTTTCCGATACAACTGTTGTAATTTGGTCATTGTGGATACCTTTTGGAAGACTAACTTTTAAAATATATCCATTGGAAACAACAGTATGAATCATGATAGCAAAGCTACCTCATTGTAGCTCCAACCACATTGCTGTTTGAACAACAAAGAACTTTGTCAATTTCACTCCTGTTTGGTGACACTGATAATTCTCTCTAGCAGAGGACTGGTATTAGAGCCAGGAGACACTTCCAAGAAGATGGAGGAAAGGAAAGCAATGCAATTGGGACATGATCTACAACAGAGATGGGAAACATGGCCTTTCGATGCTGCAGGAGTGCAGTTCTCGCAATTCCTCGCCATTGGCTTTGCTACCTATGGCTGATGGGAGCTGCAGTTCAACAAAATCTGAAAGGCCGCAGATGCTTATTCCTCTTCTATAAGCTTCTCAGTTCTTTATGGATAATTGTAGAACAGATATGAGAAACATGTAAGAGTATGAGTCTGCGTGGTTGGGAATAATAGATACTGTAGTCATCAACATCTGGAGAACCACTGGTTTCTTGCTCCTTTTGCAGACACTGAGTAGAACACATAAAGTTTATTGACCTGAATATTATTGCATAGAAGAGATCTTATTTAATGTTTGTTATCAACTGTTTTAGAGTACTCAGAGAAAATTTCATGGAACCCCAGGCAACTACAATAAAAATAACAACTGTTACCTTAAAAAGGTTTGTGGAGAAAGTAATTTGCCTCTGATATTTCGTTTCTTATGCTATACTAATTATATTCTAATATGTGGCTTATTAAGTCAGTGCAATTTCTAAACAACTAATATTGCTACAGTCCCTCCTTCATTTATTCAGGTTGCAAGCCAAAACATGATTCCTATGGGAGATATATCCTCCTGGATTTCAAAGTCGCAGCTTAGTTAATCTCCTGCATCATGGAAGGGAAGGGAAAGGAAAGGAAAGGAAATGGTTTAATAATAAAAAAAAAGCAAATATGACAGCAATTTTGATCCTTTTTTTTTTTTGCATGAGCCATTTCCATAATTATATAAACAGATTTTATGCCTGAGGCCTTAATACCTACCATTCAGTATTGCACCTGAAGAAGTGGGTTTATATCCACAAAAGCACATGCAAAAATAAAACCTAATTAGTCTTAAAGACGCTGCCACATTTCCTCTCCCCCCCCCTTTCTCTTTTTTATCCTCCTGGATTTATCTCATATTGATTGGTGTGTGACTGGAGTTATTTTAACTACTTTAATTTCTACCTTAATTCCTTTGAGTCAGAGGAACCTAGAAGTGGGGGAAATATTAGAGATGTTTACTTGGTTCCAGTGAATATATTTAGAAGCTACAAGAGATTCCCAAGGAATGTGCATTGGGTTAATTTATTGCGAATCAGTTATGTGATGAATAATACATGACTGGGGAGGTGTGGCTTCTCTTGATCCATGCTGTCTCCCATCTGTTTTTTCCATAATTTATAGTACAAGTATCGTGCCTAGTGATAGGGTCATGTTTATTTTCTGTGGTTCCCAATAAATTGGAGCGTGGCAGTGCTATAACAGTGATATCACATCATACATTACTTTTACTAGATGGTACCAAGGTAGGCCAGTGATACCTGCATCTCTTCCTGACATTTATTTAGGCCCTTAATGGAGCCTTAGAAATGGAAGGGAGTGTTCTTCAGTGAAACCTTCTATTTCTATACTTTTTCTGGGTGAGAACAATACATTCACAGTCAGCTGTAAGTATCCTTAACATGCTAAATTTCGGAAATAATTACCATAGCAACTTCTGTGAGAATTTAACAGGGAAAAGAATCTAGAATATGTAATGTGCTTCAAGTGGAATAATATACTCACTTACCTTGAAGTTCAGTCACCATGAACTCGGTAGGAATTTTTCTGAATAAGCATATACAAAATGGAACTCTTACTCTTGCAAAGAACAATAACTGAAAAGACATTCAGTACTTGATTATGAAACAGAGAGAGGAGAGACACTTCAGATGTGACCAAGAGAGTCAGGAATATTTGGCTCTCTCTATTAAAACAAATGCAAGCAACCATCAGTATGAGCAGTGAAGATGCAGCTGTATTATACACATTCAGAGGCCATCAGCTTGCAATGAATGAAAGGTGGTAATGACATCAGCTCACATCTGTGCAGGCCACCAGAGGCCTTAACATACGAGGGGGTATTTGTAAAGTTTTAATTATCACCTTTAAAAAAATTTGATAGAAAGTTTGTTTTGATTTGTAGTTGTTATCTTATCTCTACGTAGTCACAATCCAGTTTTCCCCAATGTTTCTTCACCATCCGAATACTGTTAGTGTAGAAGTCTGCAGATTGCGCCTTAAACCACTCTTCCACTTCATGAATGACGTCATCTGTATTGTCAAATTGGCGACCCCGCAATGGACTTTTCATTTTTGGAAAAAGAAAAAGTAACTTGGTGATGATGACACTGATAAAAATTCATCAATATACCATAATAACTTCTGGGTGATTATTATTATTTTACAATACCCCCTCATACTTCTCCATATTACACTTTAGTCACTTCTTGCACAACCTGTAATACACAATAAGCGGGTTTTCTCAACAGAATGCACTTAGGGACCAATGTTGACACTGTCAAAATTTCATCAATATACCATAATAACTTCCAGGTGTACTTGAACCTAGAGTACTTGGCCTGCCTTTACCACCTTGCTTGCAACTTGGCAGTGCTGCTGGTAGATGCACAAACCATATTAAGTAGCTTGTAGCCATTTCTGGATTTTGGAATAGTTCCTTTCTGCTATGTGAATAGAATAACTATAAACTAGCATCCACTGAAGATCAGTTGTGGAATGTGTGTCCTCCAAATGTTGGACAGCAACTCCCATCAGCCTTAGCCAGCACAGCTAGTGGTGAGGAGGATGGAAGTTGCAGTCCAACAGCATGCAGAAGGCCCACAATCCTCCTCCCTGAACTAAATCAATCTGTATTTATATGATGACAGGACAGAGCACATTTAAACAGCCCATCATGTCCCTAAACAACAGCATTCGTATGGTAACAGCAGAGCTAGGCAACCCAACAAACTCCAGATGTTTTGTGCTGCATTTCTTACAACTCCATAATTAGCCATGCTGGATTGGTTTTATGGGAGTTGTAATTCTAAACATATCAAGACCACCAGGTTGCATACCCCTAGTGCAGTGGTTAGGATGGTTGACTTTGACCAAGGAAAATGTATATCTGAGCACAGCTAAGAGGTTTAGTGTGTGTCACTGGGATGTTGCTGTCTTTCAGGGCCAGGGTCATTTCCCACATGGTCATTTCATTGTGAGACCCCAGGTATAGAAGCCTTTTGCAGCCACAGCTTGTTAGTAGTGTCTGCAGTGGAAGACTTCGTATTCAGCCTTCACCTGATGCTCCTAGCAAGAAGATTCCTTCATCATGTTCCCAGCACAAAGTGTTTCTTCACTGCTTGCTGACCAGTATTCATTCCTCCCCCATTTTAAAAAAACCAAACCCCAATATGTACAGATTTTGCTGCATTTCCTTGTTCTTCCTGTTAGCCTTCCTTTCCCCCGTTGTTTTCCTTCCTTATGCTTTGTACAAACATGGATATTTCTTCTTCTGACTTCAGGCTAGAACAGCCAGTGTTAGAGATACGAACTTGCAATGCTGTCCTTCTCCTTGGCAAGGAGAAGTGCTGCTTCTCTGGAAGGAAAAAAGAAAGCACTTTTCTTAGTAGGATTCTGGGGCAAGGGGAGGTGAAGATAAGGCTCTCTTGATATGGCCAAACTGTAGTGCTTGCCCAAACTGGGAGTCACAAGTACAGGGAGGTTTCTGCATATGTGGTTATTGAGAAAGATTGTACATGGTTTGGTCCTCTGCCTGACAGTGTAGTTGTGAGGATAGAATGATATAATTATGTTTGTCTCTGCACTCCTTATAAAAGAAGGACGGGACCTGTACAAGACAAAAACAAACACAGATAATATACAGTGCAATTATTGTATTCCAAACCCTTACAATTTTGCTGTAGCTCTAGGATTTAAAATATGCATTTGCGTGGCAAAGGGGGGTTGCAGACTGCCAGAAATAGTGTGAATTCAGTCCACTTTTAGGGTTAGGGTTAGTGCTAAGGAATCATGGGAACTGTTATTTTTCTGAGACATTGAGCCTTCTCTGTCAGACAACTCTGATGCCACAATAAAATACAGTTCCCATGGTTCCCTAACTCTAACCCTAACCCTAAAAGTGGACTGAATTCACACTATTTCTGGCAGTCTGCAACCCCCCATAGTTTCCAAAAGATTCCACCCTGTGCTTCTTGTCATTGCTCTCTTTTCATACTTACTTGTCTTATTTTGTTGTTATAGAATTGTTTGTTTTTGGAAAACTATATGCGGTAAAACTATCTCGTGACAGAGAATGACAGAAATGTTATAATTTTGTACTTCTAAGACAGGGGAATATGCCACTGATGAGGATGAGGATGACATGGGGCCTGTCCTTCCAGGAGGAGATATGGCCATTGAAGTGTTTGAGCTTCCTGAAAACGATGACATGTTTTCCCCAGCAGAACTAGACACCAGCAAACTGGCTCACAAATTCAAAGAGGTAAGTTCTAGTAGTCAGCGTGGATATCCAGCTTCCAGACAGTATTGATTCACATCACATCACTGCATTATTCACTGATCTGAACTCCTCTCTGTGAATGACTTAATTGATTTCCAACTGGCCTTTGAAATCCTTATGTAAATGAGCTTGAGCATTTACAAGGACTGGTTTTGTTAAATGAGACAAATGTTGCCAATTTTAACATTTGTTGCCATCAAGGTAATGCTGTTACTAGTTCACAAAGAAATTAATGGTAATCATTAGAACAAGAAAATGTCTTCTTAAATTATTAGAACAAAAGATAGCTTCCTAAAACTGTTCACTTTGAATTCACTGGAACTGCTCAGTTGTAACTTCTCTGCAGCTAGGTTAAAGGATTGGTCATAAATCTGATGCCTAAGTATTAACTCCATTCTGTCTTCTTTTTCCAGTTAAATTAGTTGTTAGTGACACTTTGCTCTTAACATTAGGTTCACGACAAACTGGAAGATTTAATGCCCTGGAGTTACTTATGTATAATCTCAAATTTTGAATTCAGACTAAGGCTACACTTTTGTGCATAATTGTTTGGCAGATAAACTGGATTCAATGCAATCAGACTTTTCTGACTGAAGACCCTCAATTGAGAGCCAGTGTGGTGTAGTTAGACTCTGAAAACCAGTGGTCAAATTCCGGTTTGGCAATGGAAACCACTGGGTAACCTTGTACAAATCACATGCTCTCAGCCCCAGAGGATTGCAATGGCAAACCCCTTCTGAAGAAACTTGCCAAGAAAATCCCATGACAGGGATTGCCTTGGGGTCTCCATAAGTCAGAAAGGACTGACACACAACCAGAGTCCCTAAATTATATTATATTGGTCAAAAGCCTAGGGATGTTACAGAATTTTTAAAATATACATATGACACACCTCCAGTCCTAGTCTGTTTCTCATGAATTTCCAGAACTAAACCCAGGGCAGGGATGATTTTTTTTTCTGCACTAGGAGTGTCTAATACAAACAGGTAAATTCCCATGTCGGTATCCATTGTCTTTGTTCTTTCTGGGCAATCTCGCTAATGACATGTTGAATGAGGATGTGACTTCTTTCACAAAGATTCATCAGTGTCACAGTGTTTGCTTTATATAATTTACATAAAAACCTATGTACAGTTTGCTTGCTTGTAGAATTGTTTTACAAAGGCAGTTCAGAGAGGTTAGGAGGTTTGTGGTGAAATGGGATCTGCAGTTGTGTAGTGAAAATGCTAGCTCTACATGGTAAACATTCTAGATGAATACGGTACATTAGGAAGTACGCTAAATACTTAAGTGTTGGGATTTGAGATAGCCACCACACTGGTGTTTCTTTGTGTGAAATTGGGCTGTGGGACCTCAGGATTCCCTAGAAGCCTTTGCTTCAGCTAAAATCATATACTGAACAATGCGAGTTGCCAAGTGAATCATTTCAGGCTTTTGATAGCTTTTTAAAGCTTCTGGTTTTACCAATTCATACAAAGGTAGTGCATATCTCATGGAACTGATAGGAGCAGATTATCTGGCAGATTACAACATTTTGTAATATGAGTTGGCTTCTGTGCCAAGATCAGTGAGAAAGAGTTCTGGCTAGCAGAGATAGAGGATGTAAGCCCATTCTTTGTCTGTACCCAAACTCTGGAATTGTCTTCTTAGGGAGACCTATCTAGCCTCCCCCCAGTCTTTTGACTGTTAGGGTTTCCGGTTCTCAGGGTCTGGACTTTTTTTTCAGATTGCAAGGTGAGAGATTTCAAAGTAGGGATGCTGCCATCATGATTATGCCCCAGCAGCTGATGAAAGGCCCTTCCTCTATCCACTACTACTGCTGTGACCTCTGAGAAAAATACACAAATATCTGCTGAACTTAATCCGTTCCACCACTGCATTCCCTTTTCCTTATGTGACATGCCTTTTTTTAGATCTGTGGTTCCCAACCAGTGCTCCGCAGAGCCCTTAGGGCTCTGTGCGCACTTCCCAGGTGCTCCGCAGCTGCTCCAGGAAAATGAAATAAATAAAAATTGAATGAAATTAAAGAATAAGAACATATTCTTACTGTATATATACTAAACACCATTAACTTGTAAGACATAGGGTAGGCTTCTTAGGGGTTCCTCCATAGAAACTGATTCTAAAAAAGGGCTCTGTGAGTCAAAATGTTTGGGAACCCCTGATTTAGATTGTAACCCTGAAGGCAGGGGTCTGTTTAACAATTTGTAAGCCTGGGAGCCCTTTTTGGTTGAAGGATGGGATATAAATACTCTGGATCATGAAAAAAAAAAGTGTGTGTGTGTTTTCTCCATTTGATAAACTTGTTTGGTTTTTTTAATTTGAATTGATTGCTCTGTGCAGCTGTGGTTGATACGTAAGGTATCATGCTTAACATCATCACCAAGAACTGCTGCCCCTTGTAACGTCACTAGGGTTATCCCTAGGTCTCAGGTTTTGGCTCAGGGCTTGGGTCCAGTCATGATATGTCAAACCTACTACCACCAGACAAATACCTTTTTGTTCATCTTGACAAACTGATTATAATCCGATGTTGGCTGCTGATCACTGTTTTTATTGGTTCCAGTGTTTTATCTGCTTGGTTATGTATCTCAATAGTTGTCATATAATTTTGGGGGGAATTTTTATGGTTTATTATTTTGGCTGTCTTGGGTGCCTCAATATGGAAAGAATAGACGTATACTTAAATATTAATAAATACCTAGCTATCAACCTGCATTGAACCTTATGCTTGGTCTGTTGCAGATTAATAGGTTGCTATAGTTGGGGCATATTTTGATCAGGAAAGAAGGCCAGAAATAATCAAAACTAATAAGCAGCACTTTGTAAGGAAAGAGAAGAGGGTGGACTTGAGGTTTTGCATTTTTTGGAAGTTCATAACATTCTTCAGTCCTCCACAACAGAGAAAGGAGGGAAAATTGAGCATGACTTCTATAGTTGTTGTTTTTTTAAGGAGAAGTAAGTGGTAGGTTCAGTCAACATCACCATGGGGAAAGCAGTCTGCTGTGTACATTGGTACAAAAAAACCAAAAACACACAAATGTGGTCATAAGAAAGTATGTGCATAATGTTACTGTGACCCTCCCCCTCCATTAATACAGTGAATGAGTGTGTGTATTGTGTGTAAATACATTTTTTAAAACTACAACAACAGGGTCTGCTATAGAAATATTTACTCTCATGATCTTATCTGTGGCTGTAGTCATAATTTGGATTTTGAAGCTAGGCTAGTAGGATCCCCCCACTGCCATTTCTCAGGGTATCTTTCATATTTCTAACCAGATCCATTTGTCCATCCTAAAGAGCACCTTAAAGTCCAGAATTTGAGATTCTGTCACATTAGTTTCAGTGGGAAATTCACATAAGTGAAACCTGACCTTGCTCAGGTTCAGCAAGCTTTCCTTTTGGTTGCAGTACATACTGCATGGGAATGTTGCCTTCTCTGTGGTACTGGAGCCTTTTAATAGCCTGCTTCTGTGTAAGCTGCCCTCTGTGACATGCCTGCCTAATCCATGCACCAAGGCTTTCTAAGAATATTTATGTGTGCTGGGGCTTTCAAATCAAGACTGGCTAACAAGCCGAGCTATTGGCATTATCTTCTCCTCCAAGAAATTTGACTTGTCCAGGCAGATCGGCCTGATCTGATACTCTGAGAGGCTAGCCAGCAACATTTTTCTTTAATTAACTTGCATAGACTGAGTCATTTTCCAAGCTAGATATTTTAATTTACAGTCTACTGCACTGCAGCACTCTTGTGGGCCTTCCACTGTGTGTACAATAGTATTCAGGTGGCAGTGTAGAAGGTCTTTCTTAAACAGAAATACACTGGAGCTCTGACATTTGCAACTCACTTGTTCGCTTTGTGGTTTTGCATTTTCAGTTGCAAATCAAACATGCAGTTACAGAAGCCGAGATTCAGAAGTTGAAAACAAAGGTAAGGATGATTGCTGTCTAATGCTTGGCAGTATTCTTATTTCCAGTTCCTGTAGGCTGAATCCAAAGGGAGGCAAAGAAAAATAAGTTCTCATTGAGAAAACATGTTGAAGGGGAAATGCACAATGTGCAATGTCTCAGAAGTGAATGCTATGGTAAAAATAGTTTTACCTGAGCCTTAGAGGGACAAGGATGACTACTATTACGGGGGGGGGGGGGGAAGGCTGCAATTAGGTAGTAAATTTGCACTGTTCTCCCACATCATTAGATTTCTAACAGGTTTGAAAGGAGATAGGCAAAAGCATTTTCTTTTTATATTTAGGTGAAATTGCTTGCAATTGTCTGAAAGTAGAATGTGTCACTTCATATATAAACAAAAAGCATTTACCTCAATACTTTTTTTTTAAATGCTATTTGCTCCTTTAATAAAATAAGATCTCCTGTTAGCCTGTAATGCTCATGATCTCTTTGAGGTATTTATTTGTCATGTTTTGATAATCTCATGTTTTAAAATTAAATTATTTTCAGTTTAGCTACTTTGTTGGATCTGCAGTAGTTTCTTTGCTTTTTAAGTTTTTAGGACAAGGAAAACAAAGTCTTATTTTTTTTATAATGTTTGTGAGACTGATCTGTAAGAGCAGGTAGAAAAGAAAATTCCTTCCTTTTTCAATTATGGATTTTACCTCTTGTATATTTTAAGAACTGAGAACTCTTTTTTTAGGGTCTGACTTTGCTGTAGAAATCCATGTGGGTGAAATTTGGTTATCTGACAGTATTCAGTAGTTTTCATATAAGCATTCATCTGTTAATAGTAAATAAAAATGTTTGCCAGATTGTTTGCATGCCTTATTCTCCCCCCTTCTCAAAATTCTGAACAAATGATTATGCATACTTTAAGATCCACTGAAGCAAACAGAACTTAAACAATAGTTACAGGCCGCACCAGAGTTCCCTTTAATTTTAATAACGTATATCTTTTTAATGTATTGTATAATAACTATAGTGCATTCCTTGTGATTTTGCCAGTAGTTTAGAAGCAAATGCTGAATGCACTGTCAAATTACTAGTCATTTAGAAGTTTTAAAACTAGAATTTTGTTCCTGTGTATAAAAGCATTTAAATGAAATGTTTAAATGGATGATCACATTTCACATGCAGAACAAAGTTATTACAAAGCATGTAGCTATTAGTGCCACACAATAACTGTGTAAAAACTAATATCCTTTCATCTATGTCATGAGGAAAAAATTGATTTGCCTTGTTTATTTATTAAAGTATTTGAGGCTACACAGAACTCTCAAGGTGAGTGACTTTTAATATATATATATATATATATATATATATATCATAAAACAGACTAAAAAAAAAAGAATAAAATTCAAGTTCATAGTAAGAACGAGCATCAAAGAATTTAGTGGGATGCCAGTAGTTAAGATGGCAGCAAATGCTAATGGCTGGCATTCTGTATTGCAGTTACAGACCCGTATTCACTAGCATTCACTAGTCACACTTGTGGCATCATTACTATCAGCGTAAATGCTCTCCCAAATCTACTTCATTAGGGAGCAGCCTCACTGAGAGATGGAGATCTGTTCAGCTGACACTCTGGGCAGAGAAGGATGATAACTATATTTCCACACATTCCTCCCACCAGACAATCAGAAACAGGACACACACAGCCTCACTCTCTGGTGATAATGGGGTGGAAACAGTGAGACTGCTTCCTGGTAAAGTTGGTTTGAGGGGATCAGGTCAGAAGATGAGTTACACATTCATGACATATGGTCCAATATTTATAATTTAAATGTCACACTAGTCAGTTAAGAGCAATGATGGCGTTAGAGCTCATTTCAAAGCAGTCAGACAAAGGAGGGAGCTTCCTGTGGAAAGGGATCCTATAATCAGGAGGCCACCATAGGAATGACCTATCAGCTATCTGATGGATGTTGCTGCAACATCTTTGAGTAGAGCCTCTGCAGCCAATCTTGAGGAAAGGCATATCCTTCAACTGGCCCTTCAAGTAACCTAATCCCCAGCCATTTGTTGTGTTAAAAGTAATTGAGAGCACCTTACATTGCATCTGGAGATGTGCTGACATATATGATAAAACTTTGAAAAATACAAACAGTTATGTACTCTTCATTTAAAGTCAGGCTGCTGTGAATGCTAGATGGAAAAGAAAAACATTTCAGATAATTAAGCTAACCTTAATTAGTGTGGTTTTGAAGGCTCTTTCTTGCTCCAAGTTCTGTCTGCCTAAACAATAATTAACATATACCATTAATAATAATTTATTTTACTTTATTTATTTATTTATTTATTTCCATCTCGTCACACTTCTCAAAAGCCATGGGTAGCTCTTCTGCTTTGGTATCTCATGGACTGAGAAAGTGAGATGCCTCTTCTTGAAATTATGGGGAGAAGTCCCCCCCTTGGTCTGTAAAGCACCCATACTTTTTCCTAGCCACACTATTGCCAGTAAAATGAAGCTGAATTAAAAAGCTCCTGTCTTAATCTGTCCAGCTTCAGGCTGCTGAGAATGAGAAGGTAAGGTGGGAGCTGGAGAAGAATCAGCTTCAGCAGAACATCGAGGAGAACAAGGACAGGATGATGAAACTTGAGAGCTACTGGATTGAGGCACAAACCTTGTGTCATACTGTCAATGAACATCTAAAGGAGACTCAGAGCCAATATCAGGCCCTGGAGAAGAAATACAACAAAGCCAAGAAACTGATTAAGGACTTTCAGCAAAAGTAAGCAGCAGCCACAATCTGATATCTCAATTTATTCATTAGGTTCCATACTGTGTACATTCCAAGAACCAATATAATATCATGTTTAGACTTTTTGGACTAGGACTGGGGAGATGGAGGTTCAGATCTCTGCTTTGCTCTTTGTGACCAGAGGTTTTTCTTACTATATTCTACCTCATAGGATTATAGTGATAGTAAAAGTTGGGGAACAATTATACTACCTACCCTAAATTTCTAGAAAATACAGTGGAATAGAAATGTAATCCACAGCTGTTTGACAAAAATGTATTGTGTTGCAAAATTAGCTCAAGCAAGCCTTAAAAAATTATGCTTCATGTGGTGGAAACCAGTCACCACTCCATGTATTGGTTTCTCTCTTTCTCTTTGGCCAGTGCCAGATAGATAGATAGATAGATAGATAGATAGATAGATTTTTAGACTATAACATTGGAGAGTGGTTCCAGTACCCACCCACCCCTGCCCCCGGTATACACCTAACAAAACCTAGCCCCAGGTATCAGAAGTTCAGGAAATGCTGAACTGGAATTATTCACATACCCATAGCAACTTTTTTTCTCTTCTGAAAAGCTGATTATAAAAGTTGTGTAATGCAAACACAACATTTTACTTTAGATAATCTCCACTTTTTGCTTTGCTTCTAACAAAATTTTGGGCACAATCTTTGGCATGTATATTCAGGAGTAACTCCCATTGTATTCAGAGCTTCCTTCCAGGTAAGTGTATATAGGCCTGCAGCATTAGAGTATTACTAATTCTCTTCAACAATAAGGACTTCAGGAGACTTGTCTACACTGGGGGGTGGGGATGCTAAACTCACCCCATAGCCGGTGCTGGCAGTCCTAGTGACATGGCTACTTCCAGGAAGATACTGCAGTTTTAGGCCCTTAATCCAACCTTACTCCAAATTAAACAATGTTGGAGGGAAAGCCCAGTGTTTCCCAGAAGCCCCAAAGTGACTTCATGGTTTTTTGGCATGTAGGCAGCTGGATCAGATCCGATCCAGCTGGAGCCGTTATCCAAACAGAAAGAGTGCAGAGCACAGAAAAAAGAGGATGGCCTGTTTTTGGACCCACACAGGCAGGAGCTCTCTACAAAGCCTCCCCGGCATGCCGCTATGTCTGCTGAGGACAGAATTGGGCTTCCACAACTGCAGCCTCACTGGCCAAGCAGCTCCCTTCAGGAGCATGCCTTGTGCACCATTGTTTCTGTTGTGGTCAGAATAGGGCTCCCCTGTGATCAACAAGGAGCAGATAGAGCAATAGCATCCTTACCAATCAAATGACAGGGCTCTCGTTTTGAGTTCAGAAGAAGTGACAATGCACCAGGTATGCTCTCCAAGGTAGCTGCTTTGCTTGCTCTTGTGCTCTACAATGCAAAATCACACTGGATTTGGCTTGGTGTTTGTGGTCACCGCCGTGATCTATCAGGGGTCAGTCCAAGACATAATACTCTGGACTAGCCCTCAATTAAGTGACCCATGTAGATGCACCCTGAATTATGTTTATCTGGAGAGAGGGTAGAATAATGTAATTAGTGGTTTGGGCTCTACGTTGCCTGGTCCCAGTGCTTAAAGCTTACAAAACATCCATCCATTTAAAGGTCAAAACTTTAAATAAAAAGTATATATTACCAGATAGTTTTACCTGCAACATTAGAAATATATACCCCGTAAAAGTTTTTTAAAAACCCACCAAAATGAAAGTAAAAATTAAACATTAGTTTAAAAATTAAAAAACGGTTTCAAAATATGTCAAATCAACAACAATCACCACAGCTATATATGTGTATTTACATATTAGATCTTTCAATCTACATAATATATTTTTACTAACATATATTCCGTTTCACTCTTTCAGTTGCAGTGATTAACATATTTTCATAAAGCAAACCAAAGATAATTTAGGTTAATCTCTTTTACATTGAAGCCTTGGCTTATTCATTTTAATGGGAAAATATTTTGTTCCATGTTCTTCAGCTTCTTGCTCCTGTGTGTTCATTATTGCCAGATTAGTATAAAATCTTTTATCAACATAGCACTTTTCTAGGAGAGTACATGTTAAATTACACTGCCCTAACAAATTGTTTCGGTTTCTTTTACCATTCATCAGTTTGTTCTAACCAAACCATTTTCCCCCTAAGAGAACTTGAGTTTATCAAGCGACAAGAAGCTGAAAGGAAAAAAATAGAAGATCTTGAAAAAGCCCACTTTCTAGAAGTCCAAGGTTTACAAGCTCGTGTAAGTAATTTTCATCACTTCTTTTTTTTTTTTTTTGTAAAAGTATTGTTAGCTGTTTTCTTACAGTTTGTCCAGAGGCAAATTATAAATTTTTTAAAGAAACAAAAGTGCTACATTGCACGAGGAACAGTGTCTTATATATGGGTGAATGTTACTAAATAAATTTGAGTTGGTAACGTTTCTGTCATCTCTTCTGAAAATAAGGAGTGGCTAGAAGGTTTTGTTAATAGCTGATTACATTTCTCCTAGATTAGAGAACTGGAAACAGAGGTCTTCAGATTATTGAAACAAAATGGAAGCCAAGTTAACAACAATAATAACATATTTGAGAGGCAGACATCTGTTGGGGAAGTCTCAAGAGGAGATGCAGTGGAACACCTTGATACAAAGCAAGTGTCCAACCTGGATGCCTTAAGTCAAGGTTTGTTTGATCCAGATGATAAGCCTGTTGTTTCTGTGTGATATAGTTGTGACTTTAATGTTTTCAAAAATGTAATACATGATGCAGTGATCCAACTGTCATTTCTCATCTAATCACATGCCTATAGTTTCATTCACTGTTTACATCATACTGTTAAAGTCAAGAAGGTATGTAGATTCTTTTATATAGCCTATATCTGTTTTTCTTTACTCTGTGTAGCAGGGAGTTAGAAATGACATTTGATGAA
Source organism: Phrynosoma blainvillii (assembly GCA_026167975.1). Taxonomy (NCBI): domain Eukaryota; kingdom Metazoa; phylum Chordata; class Lepidosauria; order Squamata; family Phrynosomatidae; genus Phrynosoma; species Phrynosoma blainvillii. The sequence continues at coordinate 35,247,942 of JANUYF010000005.1, forward strand.
TCATTTCTTCAGTGTACTAAAAAGAACCAAATTATCTTTTCAGATGTATGAACCTGTATGTGTCATGTACTGATAGATACATGTATTGATAGATAAGAGTATTTACATACATAACTATTAGATATACTCAGTTCAGCTTATATATAAGGATACCAGACCTAGGCAGTTACATGGAAGCAGAATTGATATGTCTCTTTTTAAGACGAAAAAGGATACATATGCAACAACAGTAGTTCTGTCCTGTAACCTGTAAGTTGGTTTCATTTAGCCCCTTTCCTTAGCGATTTCCCTTTCCTTCCTTCTAATATTGAAGCATAGCTGGAGAAAAACCACAGGTAGAGACATGTCATTTTCAGGTAGTAAGGTAAGGTGAGGAAATAAGGCAGGATGAGTTAAGAGACTCCTTCGCTCTTCACATGATTTTGGCCAGAGGAAAAAAAAAGAACATGACTACTAGAATCCCCTCCCCGCCCCACAACCCTGGAAAAAGTCTGCCATTTTTCAGTTGAATTGCAAAACCAAAAGAAATCACTTCTGGTCACTCCAGGAGTGATTATACTACTCACAGTGAGTGGGAATGTGCCTGGTGGAGGAATGTTCGCTGTTTGTTTTGCAGTAATATTTAATGTCTGCATAAGTTTTAGGGTGACAATAGGCCTTTGCAGACTGCCAGAAATAGTGCACATTAAATTGAGGCACTGCCCTGGCTCAGTGCTAGGGAATCATGGGAACTGTAATTTATTGTGGCACCAGAGCTCTCTGACAGAGAAGACTCAATGTCCCAGAAAAAAATACAATTCCCATGATTCCCTAGCACTGAGCCAGGGCTGTGCTTCAGTTTAAAGTGCACTATTTCTGGCAGTCTGCAAAGGCCCATTCCTGTCCTTTGTGGAAGTCAACTCTTGCTGTCCGTGTGCAAGTATTTTTAACGCAGGGGTGGGCTACTGTGGAAGGCTCGGGGGTCCATTAGTCCCCCAGGAGACCTGAGAGTCACACCCTCTCATCACACCCACCTCTAAACAAAATTAAAAGGTTTTTTTTGGTGTTTTATTTGTTTTGGGGGGGTTGTAGTTTTGTTTTGTTTTGTTTGGCCTCCAAACATCCTCTAGAGGCATTATCACCCGGGCCATTTTATTTGTTTGTTTGTTTTGTTTCTTTAATGAATTTCTATCCCGCCTTTCTCCCAAAATAGGATTCAAGGCCCGTTCAATTTTAGACCTTTAGAGAGGCCTTTTTTTTATAACAAGAAGTGAGCAGAAGTCACTTCCTGTTTAAAAAAAGCTTCTCCAAGCCCTATATATATATTTGGTCAGGGGGAATGTGGAGGAAATGCTCCCAACCCCAGAGAGCATTTGAGACAATATATATATTGCATTTTTTAAACTATGGGGGCCTCCACATGTGGTGGAAATGCCCTTCATACACCTCAGAAAGCATGTTGATGCCTAAGGGACACAAAACAGCCCTGGGGCTACATGCAGCCAGCTTGATTCATTTTACCCACTCCTAGTTTAATGGGATTTTTAATTATAGGCCCAGGTTCTGAGGCTACAAACCAGCATTTCTACAAAGAAAATAGTAGTAGTAATGTGGTAATGTATGATAGTAAATCCATCACATGTGGCCATGATGCACAATTGTATTTGATTGCTTCAATCTATACCAGGAAACCATAATTTGCTTCAGCTTCTTGACATGTGCCCATGCTTTCTCTACCCTTGAAAATGAATGGGAGTAGATCAGACATGTTTTGTGCCTGCTTGTTTTTTCTTATACAAAAAGTATATTTCAGATCAAGAGTGCACATTGTGTGAAATGACCCTGTTATATTTACAAATGTTCCTGAATTAACATTGCTGATATTTGTTGAAGAGCTTTTAGAAAACATATAATTTGGCCAAACTTTTTATACATTACACAGACACACAACCAGCTAATATGCCATAATGTTGAAAAATAGAGCAGCAGTTGGAGATTACCTATCTAACTGAAATGCTTTTTGGGAAATAACCACATACAGCAAGGGATTATTTTCTTAGCCCTATAATTCTGTGGTGCCTCCAGAGTCGAGAGATCATTTTGCAATCTGGGCAAAAAGCAGCTGTTGCAAAAATCATTTCTTCTTAAACATGTGACGAGGAGCAGATAGCGTCTCATTCCTCTTCTGGCTCTGCAAGAAAGATACACTTAATGAAGATTTATGTTAGAAATTGCCAGTTGGTGTTTTTTGCTTTGCGATATTGATAATAGATATCCTCCTGCATTCATGTGAGCACAGGAATAGGAGAAGGTGGTAATCATCATGGACTAGATTCTGCAAGCATGATTCATTTGTATTTCAGAGAGGGAAAGAAGTGTATGGCGAAATCTTAATAATGTGTGCATTATTTGGTATGTGTGACATGGAGAGTCTTCTGTCTCTATTGGTAACCTTTTATTGTTCAGAGCATTGCTTTTAAAAATGATCTTCTGAGTCCCGGGCTAGTCTGAGACATTTTACTGCCTGAGGTAAATGACAAGATGGTGTCCTCCACACACAACCTGTGTTCATTCTACATATAATATACAATTAGACAGGCAGTTGAATCTTAGTACACTACTAGCAACACTAAATCTGGGGGAGCAGGCCATTGTAGTGATGCAAGACATGTTATGGAGCACACACAACTCTTGTCATCCAAGGAAAGGAAAAGCCTGGTGTTCAGGAGAAACAGCTTATGGGGCTAATTTGATTAGACTCAAATAAACCTGTTGAGTAAATAGAAACTTGGGGCCTCGGCAGACGGCTTATTGAGCCGTCTTGGAGGCCCGGAAGAGGAGGAGCCACCGCACGAGCGGCGCTCCTTCCTCTTCCTGAGGTCGCCCTGGGAGCTGCCGGGGCAACCTCCCACTGCAGCGTCCTCACACGCTGCGGCAGAAAAGATGGGGAAAGTGCGCCCTACGCATTTAGGGCGCACTTTCCCTGTCTTCTAAAAGGAGCGGCAATTTGCAGCTCCTTTTAGGGGCGCCGCAGGAGCTGCCGCGGTCTGCATCCCCCCTCGGTAAATCAACTCATATATGTTCTGTTGGTTTAGTGGTCCTTCTCTAGTTGGTATTAACAGCTGGATTTATGCCATGGTCATTTGCATCAGTTTGGCTAGTGAAGAAAGGGATAGTCAGGGTATCTGTAGAGCTCTAATGTTGATCTTTGCAACTCAGGGCCTTTGCAGACTGCCATAAATAGTGCAAATTGAGTCCACTTTAACTGCCCTGACTCAGTGCTAGGGAATCATGGGAACTGCAGTTTGTTGTGGCACCAGAGCTCTCTGACAGAGAAGTCTCAATGTCTCAGAAAAAATACAGTTCCCATGAATCCCTAGCACTGAGCCAGGGCAGTTAAAGTGGACTCAGTTTGCACTATTTCTGGCAGTCTGCAAAGGCCCTCAGTCTATCTTGTTTTAAGTATCCCTTGCATTTCTTCTGAAGTATTTTTGTATTTTACATTCTGTTAAAAATCATGTCATGGACCCCAGAATTGTTATGTGCATACTTTAGAAGCAAAATCTTTTCTGTTTTTTTAAGGCACCCCTTTGAGTCTAGACATAATAAATATTTCATTAATGAATATAGAAGCGATTGTTGCTGTGCCACTTTTAGCTAGTATATATTAAGGCAAGCTAGGATGGTTGATTTATGCTGAAGAACAGTAAATCAACTTTTATCTTAAATCGATAAGGTTAGGGTGGGAAAATAAGATTTCTTGTTTAACGTCAGTAATAGTTTGGTTCTGTACTCAGCTGCCCTCAGGCACATTTTGTGACAGTGTTGTTATACATTGCTTTGTCTAGGAGCTAAGAACTGTTGTGGATATTCAATTTGTCACTGCTCCTGAAAGAAGGAAAAAAGGAAATTCTAATTCATAATGATTTACATATGCTTTATATATTTCTATATCAGAACACTAGAAAAAAATGTCCACAGACTAGAAGAGAATGGAACAATGCAATGTTTAAAATTTTAATAAAAACACATAGAAAAGGCATCAGGCTGACTCAAAACTAGTTGGGTGGCATCCCAGTGGTATCCAGTATTTAGCTTCTCCAAGACATGGAAGAATGAATAAAGGCACCAATTACTGTACATTTCTTGAAGCACCTTTGCTATCCAGAGTCCCTTCCATGGATACGAAGTGTTTTTGTTGAAATTTGAATTCTTGGGGAAGAAGAGAAGTGCCTTGCTTCTGTGGACTGTATTCAGCCCTGTCCATCATTCAGTGGAATGGACACTGCTGTTAACTCCATTTCTCTTTCTGACTCTTTGCAGCTGTATCAGTGCAGCTGCCATTTTCCCCTTTCTCTGGCATCATTTTAGAGATACTTAGGCAAATAACATACTATGATTCAAGTAATCCTATGTTCATAACCTGCTGGCTTGAAAGCATTGCCATGTTTAATGTGAAGTCGAAGGCTTTCACGGCTGGCATCTATGGTTTTTTGTGGTTTTTTCAGGCTATGTGGCTGTGTTCTAGAAGATTTTATTCCTGACATCTACCAAACACAGTGTTCAAACACGAATCAAGGAACATGAGAGACACTGCAGACTGGGTCAGCCAGAAAAATCAGCAGCAGCAGAACACCTTATAAACCATCCTGGGCATAAAATGCTATTCAAAAACACTGAAATTTTGGACCATGCCAACAACTATCAGGTCAGAATGGACAGAAGAGCCATTGAAATCTACAAACACTTAGACAATTTCAGTAGGAAAGAAGAAACCTTTAAAGTAAACAAAGCCAGTCCTGAAAAACACCAAAATCAAGACCCAGCATGTGCAAATGAAAACCACCCAGGGTCTGGGGTTTTCCCAGCAGGTAGTGGATCACTAATTAAATAGACACAATGCCTCCTTGCATATCCTCCCACCCTGAGGCCTTGCCATTCAACAGCAGAACAACACAGAGATTAACATGTAAATCACCTTCTCTCAACCAAGGGTCACACAGTATATATATGCCTCACTCACTTCCATGCCAGCATTCTCTGAAGATGCCAGCCACAGGTGCTGGTGAAACATCAGGAATAAAATCTTCTATAACATGGCCACTTAGCCCCAAACCCTCACAAAAAAAACCATTATCAAGTTTGTTTCATAAAGCAGCTGTTATTTCTTGAATGCACTATGCACACAAGTGTGCTTTTAAAATGTCAGGAGTAATGTGGAAAGGCAAGGAGAAAGGCAGCAGTGAGTAGAAAGAAGCTGCAGAGGAAGGCAAAGGCAAGCCTTCTCTGAACAAATCATGCCAAAAAGACCCTGTAATAGGGTCACTGTAGGTCAGAAAGGACATGAAAGCACAAAACAACGCAACAGTAATCCAAAAGAGATAATGTATGCATAATTTCTCACAGCATTTCTGTGTGTATATTTGTTTTGATGCTGCTTCTCAAAACTTCTCTAAGCTCCTTTGTATTAAAAAATCATGTTTTCAACTTGGTGTCAGAGCAGTTCAAAAGCAAACATGTTGTGTGTCTGTGTGCACGTGTGTGCATGTGTATGTGCATATATCCAGGCACACTATACATACAGATGCTTTTGGACTTCTGTACAAGTAATGTTCCCCAAACTGCTTTTTCAACTTTGAAGTAAAGAGCAGTTGGAATGGATTGTGTGACCGTCTTTATACAGGATATTCCTCTAGGACTTTAGGTTTCTGGACTGATATGCACAGATCTCCTCTTGTGTTGTGGGTTGTATGCTCCTCACTTCCCGTTTTGTTGCTGTTCTCTTTATATTGATTTAAGTGAAATATTCACTGCAAAATAAATTAATACTGATTAAACTTACTGCCTTTGTTCTTGAATCCTCTTTGACTATAAATAATTGCCCCAACATAATTGTCTTCAGGAGTTAATGCTCTTCTGCCCCTCCTTTTACATTGAAATCCTCTCTAAGAACTCTTTGTGAGGTATTAAGGCTATTATTGTTTCAAACACTTCATGAAGATCTTTTGGACTTAGGTAACCATAGTGACAAAGGGTACAGATTGACTCAGGTTGCACAACCCCTGGCAAAAGTCGCAGCTTTTTTAACATGAGCAAAAATACAACAGCTATGGAAACCTGGTTATGATGACTTCCTGTGAGGGTGCATTTACATTAGAAAACAGGGGCTGAAACAAATATAAGATTACTTTCCTGATCGCTATTTTTGTTTCTTGCTTTCAAAGTGTAATTGCAACTGAGTGTGGGGATGGTGTGTAATCAGGACTGGGACTGCTGGGGATTAACCATTTTCTTCATACAATAATCGTAGCACCCTTTCACACTGAACAATTATAACACTATGATTCCACTTTAACTGACATGGCTCCATTCTGAGGCTTGTAGTTTGGTAAGAGCTATGTAGTAGTGGTAGTTGTTGCTTTTGTTCAAGTTGTTCCTGACTTATGGCAATGCTGAGGTGAACTTAGCACGGGGATTTCTTGCAAGATTTGTTCAGAGTAGATTTGCCTTTCAGAGAGTGTGATTCACCCAAGTTTACTCAATGGGTTTCTATGACTGAGCAGAGCTTCAAACCCTATTCTCCAGAATCCTAGTCCAGTGCTCAAACCACTACACCATACTAGCTTCCTAGAAGAGACTTAGAAATAACCCTAGCTAAATTGCAAATCTCAAGAATCCCTCAGATGGAACAATGAATTGTGGAAAAGTGGAATTACAGTACTATAGTTGTGTAGTGTGAAAGGTTCCCAGATTCTAATCCGCATCAAGATCTGAAACTCACTGGGTGACCTTAGGGCCATTTAAACCCTCTCTCAGCCTGACCAACCTCATAGAGTTGCTGTAAGAGTAAAACACAGAGGAGTGGGGAAAGCAGGTAAGCCATCCTGAGATCACTGAAGAGAAGGGATAATGTAAATTTAATGGTGTAGGGTGAAAGGGCCCCAATCCAAAATCACACACACTCCTTTCCTGAAGCTCTTATTAGTCCTGGGGAGAAAGGTGCCATCCACAAAACTACAGCTCGAGGGAACTATCACTCCCTCACTCTCTAGTCTTACCTCTTCCTTCTCCTTCTGTTTGCAACATGCTGTTAACAATATGCTTCCTTCGGCCCTAACATGTATTCCCCATCACAATGTATGGTTATGAGAGCTGGGCAGCAAAGAAAGCAGACAGAAAGAAAATCAACTCATTCAAGATGTGGTGCTGGAGAAGAGTGCTCAGGATACCATGGGCAGCCAAAAAGACAAACAAATGAGTCCTTGAACAGATCAGAGCTCTCCTTGGGAGCCAAGATGATTAAGTTGAGGCTGTTGTACTTTGGCCACATAATGAGAAGGCATGGATCACTATGAAAAACAATAATTCTAGGAAATATGGGTAGAAGAAGGAGGGGAAGACCGCATGCCAGATGGATGGACTCAATTGGGGAATTTGCAAGATTTAAACAGAGCAGTGGAGGATAGGGAGTCTTGGACATGTCTCATCCACAAGATTGCCATGAGTCAGAACCGACTCAGGGACAGTTAATGACAAGAACAATTTTGTCTATCATGGATTCTTTTAAGGAATGCTGAGAGTTGTAATTTGTTAAGGATGCTGAAAATTCCATCCGCCGATGCCACACACCCCTTAACAACTACATCTCTTACTTCTTTGAAGATCCCTAAACAAGGCAACAGCTCTAAAATTCATTTGAATTCCTAGTATTATGACTTCTGATGGAAGCCTATTGTGATCTGTTATTAAGCTGAGAACTATCCATAATACTACTTTCTTTCTTTTCTCAGTTGCCACTATAGTTCCCTTTTTTTGGAAAGACTGTAACAAACTGACACAAGGATGCTATTATTGCAGACCCTTCCAGTACATACTTTCCCCTGGCATTAATGTTCTCAGCAAGACAAATGGTCTCAAATCTTGAGCCATCTTATACTTACTAATTTACCTTGCTACAAAAGAACCAAAGCACATTCTAAAATACATGGATTAACTAATCTATCCGCCTTCCCAGTAGTTGTGGTTTCACTAGAACTTGAAGCCGATTACAACTTCCAGAAGGGCTGTAGTCTGAAAAAAGTAACTCTTACAAGGTGTGACTTTACCCATGGCAAGTGTATATCTATCTCTAACCCATCCAGGTAGTACATAGAGAGATCTTGTAGCACCTTTGAGACTAAGTGAAAGAAAGAAATTGGCTAGCATGAGCTTTCGTAGACTTCAGTCTAACTCAGGGGTCCCCGGACTTTTTGATCCGGGGGCTGGTTCACTGGCCCCCAGGTCTTCCAAAATGGAGTCCGGAGTTGTGCGCATGCGCGTGGCGGTGGCATGGTGGCTGTAGTTTGAGGATCCATGGTCTAACTCATGCTGCCTATTTCTTTCTTTCAGTTTGTTTCAAAGGTGCTGCAAGATCTCTCAACGTACAGATTCTACAGACTCACACAGCTATATCTTTGAATTCTACCATCTGGGTAGTGTCCCAATGTGTCCATTGTTCACTGTTCACTTGGACTTGAACAATGAAGTGCCAAAAGAAACATGGCCAATTTGTGCAATTAGTAGTTTTGTGAATGATTTGTTAAACCTCTAGATAGGAGGCACAGGGCTATTCAGAGCTATGGCCATAAAGCAAATTGTAGATAAACTAATTCCTGTCCCAAGAAAAGCAGTTTTTATGTGTGTTTTGCTGTCAGGTTGCCAGTGAATATCGCAAGTACACACATGCTTGGCAATTCTCTTGACTTTACGATGGAATATATCACAACTCCATCTCCCATTTCCCCTTGTCATTTTGATTGTCTTGTCAGTTCTTAAACTGCTTACCCTCTCAGTCCTCTTTTTCTCATTCTTTTTTTTCTGGTCCTTTTCAGTACTTTCATTATGTTTTTCCACACGTTTATTAAAAATAGCAAGATAAAATTTTTAGTGCCTCCCCCTCAATCTCTCTAAAAAGGCTATCTCCATATACTCCATTACATGGATATGGGGGTGGAATGATATTATTTGCTATGACTAACGTCAGTAAAGGATCAGAGCAAATACTTGTTTCCATGGGAAAAATCTGCATTCAGAGCCTGAACAGTAGATTCAAAAGATGAAGTTTTTTTCATGGCAGTTTTTTCACATCCATATGCAGTTGGATCCAGATCAGCTTTCCCCAATCTGGTCCCCTTCCTATGTGGAGACTACATTTCTCATCTTCCTCATCCAGCATGACCTGATAGAGGTTTTAGTCCAAACACATCAGGAGGCTATTAGATTGATTGAAATTTATTTAAACACCTGGAGGCTACTCGATCGCTTGAAATCATTTTAAACCTTGGAGAAACCACAGTCCATAATCCAGTTGTAGCAATGTTAATACTTTCAACAAGGCATGGAAGTCATAGTGTTCATAGCACACAGAACTCATGGTGCAAAAAACAATGAATCTGGCTATTGAAGAGATTACAATCCTATGCATACTTAATAAATATCCATCCTGTACTCAGCAAACATTCCAAGTAAACATTCATAGGTTTGTACCATTAGGTTCATTGTTTGCACACCACAAAAAAGTTAATGTTGCTTGTCAAATCCAGTTTGATAGTTACTAATAATGGGTTGGATTCCAATTAATTCATCTTTGACCCCACTGAAATAAATATAATTTAAATTAACCATGACTAATTTTGTCTCAAGAGATTTTCATAGGACTAACGGATCTAGTCCATTTATAAATAAATATTTTGAGAGAAAAAATTATACTGTGTAATAAACACAGATATAAAAACAACAGAACAGGGATGGCGCACCTGGGACCAAATCCAGTTTTCATTGGTTTCCAAATTAGTACTTCCTCAGATGTCCATGCCTCTTTCCCAATGACATCACTGTTTGTGGTGGTTTTTTAGAGATCTTTTCACACTACACAACTATACCACCATGACTCCACTTTTATTGCCATGTTTCCATCCTATGGAGTTACAGGAACTGCAGTTTAGGTAGAGTAATTAAAATTCTTAGTCAGAGAGCTCTAATGTCTCACAAAACTACAAGTCCTAGAATTCTGTAAGATGCATCCACAGAATTAGAGAAGAATCACAGCTTTTCTGGTGATGAAGGTGGAAAACATACTATTGTGAACCGATTCCCTTTCATTATTCCAGGGGTAGGCAACCTTTCCCCTTTAAGGGCCGAGGGACTTCAGCTCCCAGAAGCGTCAGCCATGTTGGCCAATAGTCCCATGTTGGCCAATAGCTCCTGGGATTCTGGGAGCTGAAGTCCTTCAGCCCTTAAAGGGGAAAGGTTGCCTACCCCTGCATTATTCCATTAGGCAGGAAACAGACACTAATCGTGTATAAGGACCTCAGCTTTTGTATGTTAGTTTGGTTGTGGCTTTGGTTTGGTTGTTTGGTTGGGTTCTTCAGCATTTTAAAAGATTTTCCTAAATTTTGTTATTGGCGTTACAAGATATAAACTGAAATATGCTGGTATTTTTGTTTCCACCCTTTTGTCTTTGGTCCCATCCAAGACTGGAATAGGCGGGGGGGGGGGAGCATTCTTTAAATCCAGAGTGGGATGAGCAGTCTTCTCATTGTTATTTCTTTGTCTTTATGATACACAGTGCAGTCATGAAAAATGTTATGCATCTAAAAGTATGAGTCACACGTAGATCAAATGGAACCTGAGGGATTTAAGAAGTTACATGTTCCACATTTAAACTGAACTAACAACCTAGCTTCAGTTTTGTTTTACACAAATTAAAATAGTTTGCACTGTTCTCAAGTTAATAACTATGGGGATGCGCCAGCACACTTAAGACAAGTAAAAAGTACAGGGTCAATCTGGTTTCTGCTATCAGAAAGAAAACCTGTTTATTATTTTATTTAGTTTTTCCATTTCTTACCTGTGTTCAGCTACAAGGGCTCTTAGGGCAGTTTATGCAGACCCTGCATCAGACTGATAATCTAAAAAATACAGAACAAAAAGGAGGGAAAATGGCAGAAGGAGAGGAACTCTATTCAGGACTTTATCACATGGGGGAAATCCCATGCAGAAACAGGATTTAAAAGCTGGGGAAAACCCGCAAAAGCGGGTTATTTTCACACACGTCATTAAACTGTTGTTAACCCAAATGGAAAGTAGTCAAAAGCCACTCCTTTTTACTTTGGTGATTTTGACTACTTTCTGTTCGGGTTAACAACTATTTAACAACGGTGTCGTGTGAAAATCAACCCGCTTTTGACGGTTTTCCCCGATTTAAAACCCTATTTCTGCACAGGATTTCCCCCATGTGATAAAGTCCTCATGCACAAGGGGTATAGCTATAGGGGACAAGATGAGGCCCCCCAAATAAGAATTCTGCCTTTCCAAATGAAATTTCCCTTTAGCCCCCCCCCCTTCCCCATTTCATGTATCGCAGAGTGAAAGTCATTTGTACCTAGAACTCTTGCAATTTCTGTGTTTCCATTCTCTTGGTAACTTTGCCAGCCCCTTTTCTTGGGATGCATAAACTCTATTTCTAAATGTTCAACTGAAGCTTTAAGTTACCTCAATGCTACAAATTTGGGAATAAAGGAAAATTTCATGAGGGAGGGCCAGAATGCTTACTTGGAGGAGCAATATGCTAATCCCTCCCCCCCCCCCGCTAGCTGTACCCCTGTAAGATGCTATCAGTTAAGAGTTACTCTAATGATATAGCCAGAATGGAAACAAGGCCATATGAGCTGTTCTCTGCTATTAAACATCTGCTGTACTCATATATACTAGTGGCTTTGAATCATCATAATCACCCACAAATTTGTTTTGATGTGGTGGCCATGCTCAGATCCTAATCCATTGCCAATATATATTTTCCTTAATAATATACACTATTTTAAGGTTGAAGTTAATTAAGGGGTTTCTGTGCTGAGAGAAGTGATCAGCATCACATTTTACTTGGTTTACAGATTTAATCTTGTTTGTTTCATGAATTATTTGCGCTTCTGATAACCTCCATCCTTTCTAGGTTCAAATGTCTGTCAAACCACTTGTTAAGCCCAGCATGTTATCTGTCAACATTTTAAGACTGATAGGATTAATTTTGAATGAAGTGCTGTTCACTGTTGTATCAGCATCCAGCAAGTACAAAATGGATGATATAACAATCAGTGTAACAAAAAAACTGCACAATTCTATAAGATACAGCAAATGATAAATGATAAGCAAATGCCGAAGATGACTGCACCCCCCCGTGAAAACAAATAAACAAAAACAATTATAATAACCAAAATAAAAAGTATCAAGATACCTAAATAGCATGTGTAGCCTTTAAATATTTAAAGTAAAATTGCAAATTCTGCTTTGGTTTGATCAGAACAAAAGCAAAGTATGGCATAGTTTGCCAAATGCAAAGCTGTAACTCTTTGCCTCCTTGGCTCCATACATTAATAATGGCTATGTAGAGGAATAAGTAAGGGATCATTTTGCCCCTGGTCTGTCCATTACATCAGCTACAGATATAAGCATAGCTGGCATGATATTAAAAGTTTTGAATGGGTATAGTTTCGGCAATCAGAACCAAGTACAGAATTTCTTTGAACATTAATCATAATTACCATTCTTCTCTAAGCTACTGTGCTCCAAATTATTTGGACTATAAGTCCCAACAGCCATTGGCTTTGGTAGCTAAAACATCTGACATATCCACAATTTTGGGAGGGAACCCAGTTATAGCATCACCTCCTCTGAAGAGCTAGCTGGCACCAGTAATAGTTTCATTGAAGCAGCATGTTGAAATCTGTTTACTCAAGCCTTTGTATCTTAGTGGTCATAGATTGGTTTGACTCATGATCACTGACTACATATTAAATTGTGGAATGCTGTCTGATGCTGATATACATTGTTATTGTTTTTTAGATTGATTGGTATAAAATGGGTTGGAAATAATTTTATTGATAAATAGGTAGGTGGATATTAGGTAGACTTGTGGCTCATCCCCACTATGATTTACATCGATTTGCTGATTGCTTTAAATGTGCCTCTCCCCATTTGAAATGGTTTCAGATGGGAATGCGATTGTTTGGACTCATTTTGAAGTGAGACAAAGGCCGAAAAAAATGCTCTTTTCAGACACTAGTTTTTTGCCAGTCCTTTTGGACAGAAGCGATTAGCATGTGTGTTCAGCAAGTGGGAACAATGGGCCTCAGACACATCAAACTGAAGGGGAGGGATTATTGTGGCAGAGGGTTGGCACATACCTCATCAGTTTTGGCGGAAATCCACCATTCCGCCCCCCCTCAGCATTGCCTTTGTGCTTTGTGGTGTGACCTTTGGACCTATGGGACCTATGTGGTATGACCTATATATATATAGGTATATGAACTCCATTGTATTTGCAATTACTTGTGGGCGGTGAGCTGGGCGAGGGGACTGACTGTGGCTCAGCGGGACAAGTAATTGCAAAAACAATGGAGCACATATACTGTCAATTTTTTAAAAAATTGCATGCATCCTAGGGGAGAATCCTCTGTGACACCCCTGGATGCATGCATCCCAGGGGAGAGTCCTCCATGACACCCTTGGATGCATGCATCTCAGGGGAGAATTCTGGCATCCATGACTCCCTCCCATGTTTTCTTGAATATGTTGCTGGTTGTGTCACGGATGATGTGTAGATGATTGGCAGGCATTTTGAAAGGTCACAAACTAATGGGAACGATTATCGTGTGGAAAAAAAGCGAATAAAGAAAAGACCCACTTCCATAGGAATCGATTCACTGACCCAGAGTGAAAGCAAATTGCAAACCGGGTTAAATGTAAGTGGGAATGAGCCTTTGATTAGGTAAGGCTGCTCTTAGCTCTAACTTTCATTTTGAAATACACTGAGCTAAACAAAGAACTTATCTAGACTGGGCAAAAGCCCCAGAATTTGGCCCAATTTGTTGTTCTACTGACCAAGGATTTTTTTTAAATGTCCACTTGACATTCCTCCTGTCCTTTATGTTGGCTTTATGGATCCAACCATGATTTTTTGCACCCAGAGCAGAGGGAAGTTCTTTTGAAACCTACCCCCACATGAGTTTCTGGGGCAGCCAGGAGAAAATCCTTGATCTGACTTCCTTGTCTTCATCCATCAGTTACTTCTGGGAAGTATGAATGGTGGTGTGCCCTTTCTTGCCTTCTTTCAGTACATTTCTGGGGAGGGAGAAAATCCCCCCCCCGACCATCAAACAAAACAATAACTCCCCGTATGTTTGAGGTATGACTGAATGCAGGGGTGAACAACTTGCACTGAGCCATACACTCCAACCACAGAATAGCTACATATTTCCCAGGGCTGTTGATCAGTCAGGATGACCTCAAAATTACATTGGCAAGATAGCTATGTAAAAATTATTCTATTCTGCCCAGTGATTGAACAAAACTGTTTAGAGTCACCATGTGAAATTGCGAAGTGGTTGTTTATTCTTTAACTTTAATACAGGCTGTCCTGAGGTTTCCATGTTTTCTGATATCTCTCAAGGCTTGTAAGCCAATTTGATAATAGCATAAAGGCAAATGATCCAATCTATACAATCATTTTAGTGCAAAGGTGCATGGTATCTCACTTATTATGCATCTAAATAAAGCTTGAGTGTATAGAAATGTGTACCATATGCTTGACTAATGGGACACTTTAACATATTCTGTTATTTTTTTTCTAACTACAGATTTTAATGAAGCAGTCCCTGAGACAGAAAGGTTGGACTCTAAAGCACTGAAGACTCGTGTACAGCTTTCAGTGAAGAACAAAAGGTCAAGACCAACTAGAACAAGACTCTATGACAGCATCAGCTCCACAGATGGAGAAGACAGCCTTGAAAGAAAGGTGACTTATTTTTATTCTTCATCATTTTTTCATGATCTGTTATCTTTGCCCAGCCTTTATTACTCTATGAATTCATTTTAGTGTAGATCATATTTACTCATATACGGTGACATTTTATAATGAAGAAGCATTCACCTTTTTTCCCCCTTCAAAGGTAAACCATCTGTTTTCTTGCAGCCCTCCCAAGACTTCTTATTTAATTTTATGAGTGTGACAATGTACTGTCTTTTGTTACATTTCCCCCACTATTCCATCAGAGAAAACAAACCTTGTAATTTATTAAGAATGCGAACCGATTAAAATGCAGATCCTGCCAAAGAAATGGTTGAAATGGAAAGTTGTTAAGATAAAATGCTAACAATGCAAAATTAAAAGAACTGTGTTCCAGAAGTGGATGCAAGATGGAAAATGGATGCTTTAAAAAGGGGGATGGTACATTCGAGCTAAGTTGCTCTCATTGGTTCCTAAATGCCGCAATCTCCTTAATAATCTTTTATTATCAACAGCCGCCGTACAGTTATGGTAGTCCCATGCACATTACAAAATCACAGCTGCCTATGTGTGTGAGAACATCCTCACCAGCATCAGATTCTGGTGCTTCCTCCCTTTCCCCTGTGGCTAGCAGTACAACGTTTGCATTTGACAACATATCTGGAAACCAGGATGAAGAACAGCAGGACATAAGTTTTATATGTTCCCATGGAGGCACTCCACTCTCCTCTCCTTCAAAATCCTGCCAGAGCTACGTATCATCACCTGTGCACCATCCAACGAGCAGAAGTATCTGCCATCATGAAGGTATAACTGTAGATGTACATGTTGCTAAGTCACTTTCTCCCTGTATGTTCTTAGTTCTCATGTCATTTCACATTAAGCACCTACCTGCTGAAGGGCCCATGCAAACCTTTTTGATGCATTTTCAAAGACCAAAGGTCAGATGTGGTGTGCATCTGAGAGGGGTTCCTTTGTCGTTCTGTGTTTTAAAATTACCTTTTCAATTCTTTCTCAGCCCTATTGGGAAAAATCAAAAACTGTGGGAAAGATACTTTGAATGGCTCAATTATTTTGAGATTTGAAGTTTTAAATCAACCATTTCCAGGATTACAAAATATAATATTTCTATTCAGGTGTTGAATTAAATGTGTGAACAGAGGGAGCAAGCTAACCCCACTCCCCTCATCCCTGTAATCCTAATGAGAAGAGTAGTAGTGTGACAAGAGGAGCCTCTTCAATTCTTGTACGCTTTCTCATGATCAGAAACTTTGTTTTTACAGGGTTCTGGATAGCATGGAGAGTGGAAGCTCCCCTGTTAAGACTCTGTGCACCTGTCTGTCTGTCTGTCTCTCTCCATGAATAGAGTGATAATGAAAATATGTGAACCTGTGAATGACCAAATAAGGCTAATCATTCCATTAAATCAAGGACACAAAATTTAAACTCAGGAGAGCTTCCTAGGGGTTTCTTCCTAAATGCAGAGCCTTGCTTTACAACACACTAAGGCTGGAATCCTGTTGGTTAGTCTCAGTTAGAACAAACCCATTTAATCAATTGTTTAATGATGAGTGAACACATAGGTAAACCCAATTGATTCAGTGGCTCTATTCTAGTTAGGATTAACAATAACATTTAGGCCTGTAACTTCAAATTCTCTAAGGGCCAGTGCTCAGATAAAACTTTTATGGATGCTTTGGAAAAGAATGTGCTATGTTCCTCTATATGGCATTTCAAAAACAAAAACAAGTAGACAGTCCTTTGTTCTATCTTATCTGCTGTCACCATGGAGAAAAATATCAGATGTTTTAGACAACAATGCCCTGTAGCCCTAGCCAATGTAGGCAGTAAAAAAGGACTGTGGAAACCAGTGCTCACATAAAACTGTTATGGATGCTTTCGGAAAAAATGTGCTATGGTTCCTGTATATGACATTTCAAAAACAAAAACAAGTAGACAGTCTTTTGTTCTATCTCATCTGCTGTCACCATGGAGAAAAATATCAGATGTTTTAGACATCAATGCCCAGTAGCCCTAGTCAGTGTAGGCAGTGAAAAAGGACTATGGAAGCGTAGGAGGTTATCAGATGGGGGGCAGGATGGCCTTGTCCCATCCTTTTCTCATCCTTGTCCCATCCTTCCCACATTATTGCAGGAAGGACTTTCAGATGACGTCGTACTGATCCTGTCATTGTCCCATCTGGGAAGCACAAATGACATCAATCACGCGAAAGACTTTCAAATGACATCACGCTGATCATGTCATTGTCCTGTGAGCAAAGTGGAATTGTCCTGTCCTTGCCCTTCATTTTGCATTAATGGAAGAACCCGTTTGTTAATGCACTTCCACTTCACTGACAGGTTTATGACAGGATCACCATGACATGTGAGAATGTCTTAATGGGATCTCTGTCATGGATGGGATAAGGACGGGCTTCGCTTCCATGCCATGTCTGATAATCTCCAGTGTTCCCCACCCCTGATATATATACTTCTCAAAGTGTGAT
This sequence comes from Phrynosoma blainvillii, assembly GCA_026167975.1. NCBI lineage: Eukaryota > Metazoa > Chordata > Lepidosauria > Squamata > Phrynosomatidae > Phrynosoma > Phrynosoma blainvillii. The sequence goes on from JANUYF010000005.1 coordinate 35,265,248, forward strand.
TTTTTTTCCTAAAGCAGAGCTTGATAAAGTGTGGCATGTTGGCCCCAAGGCCATTTTTGTGGCTACCTCCAGAGACCTACCTCATTGCCTCTGGATGCCAAAATAATTTCCAACAAAAATGTTTTTTCCACACCCAGAGGCCTCCAGAAGTGGTGGTTTCAACACAGAATATACTCCTCCATCATTCTAAAATGATTTTTAAATGAAAGGGGATTTCCGGCCATTTCCACCAGGGATGGGCAATTTTGACAGATTTCTGGGTATTTCCAGACTGGATGCTGGAGACATAAAGACAGACCTAATCTGGGCAAAATGATAGCTGGTTCTTGCCTCCACCCCATGTGTAGAATTGAAATGTATCAGTGTTTCAGTGTGTTGAGGCAAGTCATTGTTATTCTTTTGCATCTCTCATTCAGTATTTTCCTAATAAATCATAATAAATTTTGAACTAAACATAATTGCTCTCAATGACCATACTCAAACAACACAATGTTCAATCAGTAGCAATATCTATGTTTTTTCATTGAGTTTTATTCCTCCACCACCAGTTCAAAGGCAGATACCAATTAACATTTTAGATTCAAAGCAGAACATTTTCTTTCAAGACAAAAAATATTTATTACAATGAGTCCTTTTCTACAATGTTTCTCTTTAAGGGCACAATGACTTTGCTTGAACATAGAAGTTACTTTATCACTAGCCATGGTTTCTTATTTCTTTCCCCCCCCCCCCTTATAATATATGAAATGCACCAGTGACTATATGTTATCAGGACTGTTTCCTACTTCTTTTGTCATCCATGCATGCAAACTTGCATCTGTACTGGAGGAATGGCACATACATAATATATTATGCATAGTGGAAAATTATAGCTCAGAATCACTGACAGAAGTTTGAGTTCCAAAGTATACAAGCTTTATTTTAGCATAGATGTTTACAGAAAGAAGATGAATGGTTAGTACACGAGACCTTGACTCTAGACTGGCAGATGGTGATAACAGGACTGATATAACAGGTAATATGTAGGCAAATACGGAGCAACCGTGGGACATAGCAAAGCAATCTTCGGAGGTCTAAAGAAAAGGGCACAGGAAGTAGAGCAAGCAGATTTTGACCACTGTAGAAAGAGATACAGACAGATAGACAAACCAGGATGCAATTTACTTATATCAGAGAATTGAGGAATATTCTGTTTAGTTGTAAATTCTCTAAGGATGATGGTTGCATTAACCACCATAGGCTTTTGTTCCAGAATGAAGAGGTAACCACCTTGGTTCCAAAAGCTGCCATGTGCCTAGTGGATTTTGTTCCAAAGTGAAAAAAGATTACAGAAAACTATGACAAGGTGCCAGTGGCAGCCTAAGCCATTATTAAGATCCACTGAACACCCTACAATATGGATCCTATTAGAGAAAAATAGACTGTTGAAATTGGAAGGAGAAGTCACATATTTTTGGCTGGCACGCTTTTTCCTGCTACAACAAGATAAACGCCAACAAGGAGTTCAGCAACCATTATGTGAGAAAGTCATTACTGAGGATATGGAGTAGGTACTGTAAGTGTTTGACTCCCAAAATCTCAATCTGGCCCTCAACTCACGAGGCATTTTATAGAAAAGAATGCTCTTTAAAAAGGTCAATGGGGAACATCAACTAAAATCAAGAGAACAGCTTGCTCAAGAAGGAATAAACTGCCATTGGTTTCTTTACTATCAAATTACTCAAAATTTTAAAAGGGACATGAATACAGGAGAAATAGAAACATCAGAAACAAAACTTGATAAACTAATACATTCAGATAACAAAAAGATGGTATCCAAATTTTATAAATTACTAATGGAATTTCAAACTGAAGAGGAGATGGTTAAAACCAATATGGTTCTTTGCGCCCAAAATATAGGAGAAGAGATCTCATTAGAACAATGGTCAAGAGTTTGGAATAAAAACTTGAAATTTGCAAAGTGCAATGACCTAAAAGATAATTATTACAAACTCTTCTACAGATGGTATTTAACACATCCAAAATAGCCAAGTTTAAAGGAAGCACAAGTAACACCTGTTGGAAATGTAAAAAAAGAAAAGGGAACATTTTACCATATGTGGTGGCAGTGTTCAAAAGCGAAAAGGTTCTGGAAAGATATTCATGTTAAAATAAATGAAATGCAGAAAATCAAGATGAAACTGTCACCCAGATTATATATATTAAATATGTTAACAGAGATAGAGGCACAAATGGAGAAGAAATATGGAATAATTCTTCTCTACAAATGCCATATTCTTCACAAGCACTGATAGTATTCCCCCTTCCCAGTTCTGTCCACTTTTCCATAATACTAAAGCATAGAAACTCTCAGTTGTATTCAACTGCCACCCTCATGAAAGAACTATGCATGTGGCACTCATTTATTTTATTTTATTTTATTTTATTTTACTTTATTTATATGCTGCCTTTCTCCCAAATTGGACCCAAGGCAGCTCACATAATATGCTTTAAAAACAATAATAAAAAATACAATTCTAAAACACAATTAAAATGCCACATTAATTAAAGAAATAAAAAATATAAAATCCTTTAAAATACTAAGTTTAAAATATAAAATTCTAACCATTAAGAACATACCATAGCAAACACCCCAGCAAGAAGCCTCCTAATCACAATTGCATATTAAAAGACTGCTTGAAAAGAAAAGTTTTTGCTTGCCAGCAAAAGGAGAGCAGACAAGACCAGCCTAGCCTCCCATGGAAGGAGGTTTCAAGGGGTGGGAGCCACCACTGAGAAGACTGCCTCATGTCCTCACCAAACAAGACATTGATGGTGGCAGGACCAAGAGAAAGCCTTCCCTTGAAGATCTTAGGGTTCTTCCAGGTTCATGTGACCAGATACGGTCTTTCAAATAGTGTGGAACTAAGCCATATAGGACTTTATAGGTCATGACCAGCACTTTCAATTGTCCCAAAAATTAACCGGTAGCCAATGAAGCTGTTTCCATAAAGAATTATATGCTTTCTATTACTGCCCCCAGTCAACATACTGACTGCGGCATTGTGGACCTGTTGAGGTTCCCGTACAGTTTCCAAAGGCAGCCCCATGTACAATGCATTACAGTAGTCCAACCAGAATGTAATCAAGGCATGTACCACTGTATCCAGATCTGGCATCCAAAGGAATGGGTGCAGCTGGCACACTAACTGTGAAAATGCACTCCTGGCCACTACTGAAACCTGGGCATCTGGGCTCGGCCTCAGAGATGAATCCAGGAGAACACACAAGCTGTGAGCCTGAGATTTCAGGGGGAGTGTAACCCCATCCAGCCCAGATAGCATCTCTATTCCCTGATCTGCCTATCTGCTGACCTGTGTCTTGTCTGAATTAAGTTCCAGTTTGTTTGCCTTTATGCAGTCCACTTCTGATATCAGCATTGGGTCAGTATCTCGAAAGGAAAAAGAGTAGCCTCTCCACCACTACTACCTCATATACAATGCAGTAGTTTTCAAAGAAGTAGCCATGTTAGTCTCTTGCAGCAGAAAAAGGAAGGAGAAGTGGGATGAAGGAATGTAACATCTGATTTGCATCTTTTTGAATCCTATTACATCTGATCCCCCTTCCACAACTATATAAATATGCTTTATAGCCTGAGGCTTTAATATTACTCTATAGTGAAGCTGAAAAAGTGGATTTATATCCACGAAAATTCATGTTAAGATTTTAAAAAAAGCAGTTAGTATTACATTTTTTTCATCCTTCGCCCTTCCTCCCTTATACACTGCAGAACCACCTCTGGATTCCAGCCAGTTTTAGAATATCTTTTTATTATAGGTATATATAGCTGTTTGTGTTTGTTAACACTGAAGTTTGTCCTTGGCATTTAAATTTTTTTTAAAGTGCACTATAAAAATAGCATCCACATTGGTAACACAACAAGTACATCTTCTGGCCAGGATCCAAAGAGCCATTTCCAATAAGTGCAAAGGCATGCATGCCCAGCAGGTTTTTCACTTCATTGTTTTTGATAGCAGTTCCTTGCTGTGCCCCAGAGGATATTTTTGATGCTTTACCAATTTACAACTGGTTTGTTGTGTGGCATAGAGAATGATTGTCAGGAGGAAAGGCTTTGGAGCACATTCAGAATATTGTATACATTTATTTGGATGACTGCATGTGTGTTTGCATGCATTGTCCATTTGCTTGCACCAAGACAAGAGCAGAATTAACACGTGGCTTAATTCATTGAATTTTTTAAAATTTATTTATTTATTTATTTTGCATTTATAGATAGTAATGAGAGATAAAAAGTCTGAAACACTAGCCTCATCTGTGTTGGATTTGCCAGAGCTTTGTGAATACTCCATCAGTATGCTCTTCAGATCTGGAAAAAGTTAAAGTACTTTTTTAGACTACACAGCACCCTATGGCAGGCACCCTGTTAGGGACATCCAGACACACGTTTTCCTTGTGCATACACATGTCCTTTGGGGGATTCTGTGGGGCTAGGTGTTCCCTTCCTCTCCTACAACACCCAGAGCCCCCCTCCTGACTTACTGGAAAGCCTCAAGCCATCTTGCCTGGCCATTCCATACTTCATGTCAAGCAGGCAGGATTGCAGAAGCCTCTGGCTACAACCCCATAGCAAAATACGAAATGACGACATGAGCATGGAAGGCCCTGGCAGATTTCAGTGCTGTCATAATTTTGCATCTGGCTATGGGGGACATAGCCAGTTGCTTCTGCAATCTTGCTTGCTCACCATGGCTATATTGAGTGGCTTCGGAGGCTTTTCAATAAGTCGAGGACTGAGCCATACAGGATTACAGTCAGAATCCCCCAAATCCTAGGCATTGTGTTATTCAGAGAAGTAACTTTTTCAGCTCTGGGTGGAACCTTAATGAAATTTCCATCTACATAAAATCCCCACAATTTGCTTGTAAATGGGAACATTGAAACCTCATACATTTAGAAAAACACAACTGTTTCAGACCAGCCAAGAACACACCCATGCAGCATCCTTGAGTTTGTCAACATTGTCAAACTGTCAACAGGATCAATTTTAGAAGTGTCATAGGTGGCGCCAAAATTATTGTAAACCATTGCAAACAGTGCAAAGTTTATTGTTCAAAAGAAGTCTTGTTCAAACTCACTTTATTGCCACCAGAATTTTCTGAAATTTAGTCAGATGATGTCAGCCTTGTTTGTTTGTTTTTAAAAAAAACAAATAGAAATACAGAAATCATAGTGCTGCAATTTTTATTTTACCACCCTGCTAAGAGGCTAGTAGTCTGTTTTTCTGTGCCTGGCTGAGGAGAATGGGAAGTTTCTTCCTTTGAAACCATCACAGAAAACAAACAGATTTGCAAAGGTGGAGCAGTCTGATCCATTCTTTTCCTGCCACCTTGCTCATTTGCTTGCATAGAATTCTTTGTCACTTATGATAACCAGGTGAGTTTTCTTAAACAATGGGATTGATTTTGCTCCTCATTAGTTAATGTTTGGCATAATGAATGTCTGTGGTGTGGGATATAATCCTGCCTTGTATTCTAACAATTTACCTGGTCACCGTAGGTGAAAGAAATTCCATGCGGGTGAGCAAGGAAGTTGGTGGAAGACAGATGAATAACTTCTTCCATCTCTGTTAATAAGAAGTACATAGAGGATTTAGGATTTATCATAGCAGAAGAATAAGAAAGCCGCTCAGCAACAGTGCTGCTCTACAGCTCTATAATGGTAGCTGCAGAACTGGACCGGCAGTCACCTTATGTTCTGTTCAAACTTTATTCATAAAATATTTAGAACTCCTGCTACTCTCACAGAGGCACTGGTAACCTTCATTATCACAATCTTACTTTTATATATTCTTCAAAGCAATAACAACAGTCATGATGTACTTGCTTTTCTCCCTATATGTCTTTTCTACTTTCTTGCCTTTGTTATTTTATTACTTCCTCTGTTCTCAAGGCATTCACCCCACCATATCATCATGAAACATTTACAAATTAAGAATTATTGCAGTTTGTTACTCTTTGCTTAGAGTTGCAAAGAGATGATATTCCAAAAAAGAATTTTTCTATATTAAAAAAGCATAATAATTTTTATAGTTGTAATTGAAGTTTCATAGGTTTTGCTGTTCCTGCTTTTTCTCTTTTATTATACAGGAATGTACAGGAATGGCAAATAATATATTCCTTTACTTTGATGTAGTTTTGATTTAAATTCTTAATAACATGAAACCTACTTTACTTTAGAAAGTAAATGACAAAGAAGAGCCATGCATTGGCCTTCCAGTGGGATTCAGTAGTAGCCATGAGGCAAACAGAGATGCTAACACAAAGTGAAGTATACTGGCTGTGACAAAACTCAGTAACTGATTCATGTTTGAAACTGTGGTCTAAAGATGGTATAGTTTGTAAGGTGTTATATTCCTGCTTAGCTAGGACATGATATGACATTTTTACCATAGCAGGTGCCACAAAAGCAAACCATTGTTCAGCTTAGTAAATTGCTTGATTCTTCAACTCTTGAATTTTAAAGAGATTTTACTGAAGCTGTTGTTCCACATTTTGTGCAAATACAATTTTTGGGGAACCGTAGTTAATATCTCTTTGAATAAGAAATCCTTGATTGACAATGAATGAAACATTCTCTTACTGTGTACCTAAAGTCTGCATCCAAAATAAAATTGCTGGTTTAATAATGAAATACAAATGGCTATAATGAACTGTGTTTTTCATGTACAAATATGTCCTAGATGGTGCCACAGATATCCAGTCACCAAGAGCATCCAGTCCTTCTCTAGGGCATATAAGAAAAATAAAACAAACGTTTGTAGATCTGGGGTAAGCATTTCTGAATCTTGTTTTCTTGTTAATTAGACATCTAGGTGAATAATTTTTAATTGTTTAGTACTTTGTCAACATTGTGTGTGTTTTTTTTACATTATAGGGCTCCCCTGAGAAAGAGTTCTAACAAAAGCAAGAAGCGAAGAGAGAGGGAACCAGTTAGGGTCTCAACTGGCTGCAGGTACAAGCAAACAACATGGATGTAGACAGTTTCTAATCAGAATTAGTGATACTCAATAACTTACATCACACCACCATTTCTACACCAGAACATACATGAATTATGCATATGGATTCTCTATGCCTCTGCTAAGGGTTTTCAGGCTGCAGTTCTGTTCACACTTAGCTGAGAATAATGGCGTCACTAGGGTTGGCTTCACCCATTGTGGTTATCTCATAGCGTCACCTTCCCCCCATTGACCTCCTCCCATACCACATCATACAGAATCCTTAGGAATGTTTTTTGTACTAATGTTACTCATAAATTGTAAATCCTGTATGTCACTGAGGGTAATGTTAATAGTTGTGACATAAATAACTAGCAAAATTAAAATTATATCTTTAAATTACAATATCATATACACAGCCTAAATGTATTTATATGTACATAGTATTATGTGGTTAGAGTGAAAATGTGTTAAGATGTGACACTTTTAAATAAAATTAAAAAGAATTTTAAAATTTAAAAAATAATTATTTTTTAAATTTTTAATTTAGTTTTTAAAAAACAAAACAAAAAACCCTCCTTTCTTCTCCCACTGAGCCTCACCTCACTCACACCATCTCTTCAGTGTTTTAAAGGGACACAGATGAACCCCGCATCCTGTTTCTGCTCAAAGCCACATGTTTTGAGACTTGCTAGACTTAGGGCCGATGCAGACCAGCCGTTTGGGGCGGCACAGAGCTGCCCCTGAAAGCAACAGATCGGGGCTGCAGCAACCTCACGCCGGGATCCCGATCCTCCCTTTTGCCACCCTGAAAAGAGCGGCAAAATGCTGCTCCTTTTAGGGGCGGCAAAAGGCCGCCCTAAGAGCCGGCACCGCAGCTCTTCTGTGCCCTTTCGGCACAGCGTGTTTAAACGCTGCGCTGGGAAGGCGTCCTAACGACACGCGCCGTGAGTACGGCTGCACAGCGTCAGGACAATGTCAGGGTGAGGTTGGCCTGCGTGCAGCTGCTCCACCCCAACTCCAGCCCTAGGCCAGCCCTTTGAGCCAGTCTGCAACAGTCCTTAATGGGACTCAGTTTTGAATATACATATGTTTGTGTTATAATTATCTCAGACATTGTGTAAATTACCATATTTTCCGGCATATTAGACAACTTTTGAACCCTGGAGGAGTGTCTCCAAAGTTAGGGGGCCGTCTTATACAGCGGATATAAACGGAGGGGGATGGCGACGAGGCAAAGGAAAGAAAGAGAGGCAAGTCCCTGGGAGAGGCTGAGGAAGAAAGGAGGGGGGGAAAGCCAGAGACAACGGAGAAAGAGGTCCCTGGGAAGAAAGAGGAGGAGGATTGCCTCTCTCTCTTTCCCTTGCCTCGTCGTCATCCTCCTCCTCTTTCTTCCCAGGGACCTCTTTCTCCATCGTCTCTGGCCTTCCCCCCCTCCTTTCTTCCTCAGCCTCTCTGGTCCCTGGCAGGAAAGAGGAGGGGGATGACGACGAGGCAAGGGAAAGAGAGAGAGGCAATCCTCCTCCTCTTTCTTCCCAGGGACCTCTTTCTCCGTCGTCTCTGGCCTTCCCCCCCTCCTTTCTTCCTCAGCCTCTCTGGTCCCTGGCAAGAAAGAAGAGGAGGATGACGATGAGGCAAGGGAAAGAGAGAGAGGTAATCCTCCTCCTCTTTCTTCCCAGAGACCTCTTTCTCCGTCGTCTCTGGCCTTCCCCCCCTCCTTTCTTCCTCAGCCTCTCTGGTCCCTGGGAGCAAGAGAACAGAGGCTCAAGGCGGGAGGAGAAGGAAGCCACCAGCACGAGGAGAAGGAGAGGGCAAAGGAATCCAGGTGAGAGGAGGAGGAGAGGAACCCTAAGGCGATCCTCTCCTGGGTTTTTCTTGGCAAGACTGGTTCAGAGCAGGTTTGCCATTGTCTTCCCCTGAGGCTGAGAGTGTGTGACTTGTCCGAGTTCACCCAGTGGGTTTCATGGCAGAGTCCAACACTCAAACCACTACACCATGCTGGCTCCTATTCCCATGTACTACCTAGGAAACAATTGCAGACTTTTTTGTTGTTCTTGTGTGTCTTCAAGTCCTTTCTGACTTATGGCGACCCTAAAGCAACTTTATCATGGGGTTTTCATGGCATGTTTTTTCAAATGGGGGTTACTATTACCATCCTCTGAGGCTGAGAGTGTGTGACATGCCCAGGGTCACTTAGGGCCTTTGCAGACTGCCAGAAATAGTGCAAATTGAGACTTTAAATAGAGGCACTGCCCTGCCTCAGTGCTAGGGAATTATGGGAATTGTAATTTTTTCAGGACATTCTTAGAGCTCTGGTGCCACAATAAATTACAGTTCCCATAATTCCTTAGCACTGAGCCAGGGCAGTGCCTCAATTTAAAGTGGACTCAATTTGCACTATTTCTTGAAGTCTGCAAAGGCCCTTACTTGGCTTCAAATTGATGACAAACATCCTTATGTTTATAAGTGACAGTTTTCCTGCCAATTACCCAACTGTCATAATTATTTGAATTAAAATTACCATATTGAAATCAAATCTGATGTTTTTTAATTTTTATTTGGAGTTCGTTGGAAGAGGGGGGGTCGTCTTATACGGCGAGTATATCCCAAAATCTATATTTTAGCTGGAAAAGTTGGGGGGTCGTCTTATACGCCGGAAAATACGGTACTTATAGAGCTGTCTGATGCATGTTTATTCAGAGGAAGTCTGAGTAAACTGAAGAACTTCTTCAGAAACTGTTATAAGAACGTGAATAAAAAAGAAATAACACAATCCAATCAGTTAGCACTCCTGCAGTAGCTACGCAGCTTAAAAGAGGAAGACCTACCTGGATTAAAAGGTTGTTTCCCACTGACAATAAAACAACAGAGAGGAGACCAGCTTAGCTATCCTTGGCAAGCAATTCCAGCACCTGGAAGCAGAGACCAAGGAAGTTCTAACTGATTAATACTGTATGTCTTTTCCTACCAACATACTAAATGAATAGAAACAGCAAACAAACAAAAACTTAAGTGGCAGTGATGATCCAAATGAATTTTTATGTAGAAGTTAGCTCCTAATTGTTTTAACTGGATAATAATCTCTTACTGCCTTTGCAGCCAAAACGAAAGCAAGTAGTTCCCTGGCTGTTGGACATTTCTTATTTCCAAACACCCATCTCTGTAGTTTGCCTCCTCACTATTGTTCTCTTCTTGCTAACATATTGCAAACTGGTTTTATTCTATTTATTTGTGTAAAATCATAGGTAATTACATCTCAGGTCAGAAATCAGATTTAACTAGCTAGTGAGGGGTATTAATTAGGTGTTTAAATCTCAAGACAGATCTCAGGTAACAGACAATTTCAGACAACCCATTTTCAATATTCCAATGTTCTCTAGTACATTATGAACAAAAAGTCAAAGTAGTACTTGCCCTAGGAACAGAATTAGTTTTCTGTCCCCAGTGAAAGCCAGTTCATTAGCCCTACTGTTATTTTCTTGTTGACATTCTGTTCAGATGCTACACCACTCATTATTTAGAGATGTCTCTTTTGCAGATGTGCAGCCAAAATAATGGAAAATTAAAATCAATAAAGCAAAACAATTATAGTAGAAACCATTCATTAAACTAACACTGAGAGACAGTAATTAGTGTTGCTCGCAAGATTTTGTATGCAAGAATTTTGTTCTGTTCACATTTAGAGATGAACTTACCATATGCAATTTTGGAATCTTTCACTGTTTACATTTACTAGAATTTTACATTGCAATTATCTGAACAAAAATATGTGTGTTTGGGATCCAACGTATGTATATTAGTAAGGGGAAACATTTAAAAATGGGAAAATCTTGCAAAATACCTATATTAGGGGAAATCAAAATATAAACATATTTTCAGGCAGACTAGTTCATTTAAAAAGTTGAACAGATACAGCGACAGGATATCACAAGCTAAAAGTGGGGAAATGAGAGACAGAACATCAACTGGCAGATCCATCTGTCCTTAATTACACCTTTTCTTTACTTTTTTTGTCTGTGCTTTCTTCAGAATCTTAACACCTAACCTTTACGTCTTCCTACTTTATGTTAAACAGGACAACTAAGGAGCTGTTGGAGTGCCCAGCAAGTCAATCCTCTTTAATCAAGCGGTCCTCCTCTCTGCCACATAATACTATGCCATTTACGTGGCATGGAGAGAGCAGCAGGAGATCCAATTCTTCCAGCAATCTGACTTCACCTACCAGTTCAACAGATCCTTCTTCTGAAAACCTAAGCCCAGCTAAAAAGGGGTCCAAGGTAGAAAAACACCAAGTACCTTATATATCCAGTGGCTGGAGTGACTTAAGCAGGTTCATGTTACTGGATATTTTTTTAAAAGGGCCTATAGGATGGTAACTATAAAGAACATGTTAATTGTAAATATAAACATGATAAGAACGTTCTATGTGGTTCCTCCTTTGTCTTTTTAGTCTCTCTGATTTCTATTGCAGTAGCAAACTGCCAGGTTCATTGTGGATGTGATACCAGCCTACTTGTTGAAATTGTACAGCTTTTAACAGACTTGCATAATTTGTTGATTGTATGGAGAAAAAGGCAATCAGATTTAATGAACTGAAATGAGTACACCTGAGCAAAGCAGGGGAGTTTCTAAACAAAAGGACACTATGCCACATTTAGTTTTCTTCCTGTCATATCTGGCTGGAAATGATAGGAGTTGTAGTCTTAACACATTTGGTTTGGAAGATGGCTAGATGGTAGAATCTTGGCCCATAGGGATATTTTTGAAAAAGGAAACAGAGAGGTGAAGATATTTGAGGAAAGGGAAACTAACTTCTAGCAGAGGCCTGTGGATACCAAACTCTGTGGATAAAGAGGCATAATGAGGGTACTTCAGGGTTGATCGGCAGATTTGAAAAGGAACTGTGATACAAGGAAGCATCTTTCACTACTGAACTAGAGGTAACTGGAAACAGCAGCAAGCAAGGACTTGGGATTTGCCTAGTAAATAAGAATTGGCCTGACTGGGATGGAGCAGAAGCACTTGTGGCTTCAATATGCTATCACCTCCATCACTTGGGAAAGTTACTCATGTGACACCTTAGGAATGACTCTCAGGAGTCTTCATTTATTGAATTATTCATTCATTAATTCATTCATTTAAAATGCTGCTGCTTTTCTCAAAGAAACTTCAAGACAATAACATCATGTAGCATATACAAGGGTGCATATATTAATTGCATATATTAATGATTCCTAAAACAACCATTCAGTTGGTCCTTTATATCCACAGATTTTTTTATCCATGGAGGCAACCATCCATGACTTGAAAATATTCAAAAATAATATAAATTTCAAAAGCAAGCCTTGTTTTGCCATTTTATATAAGGGACACCATTTCACTATGCCATTGTATTAATGGGACTTGAGTATACACAGATTCAGGTATCCATGGCGGATCCTAGAACCAAACCCCAATGGATACCAAGGACCCAGTGTATTAGAAGAGTGTTGCCATAACAAACCAATGAGAATGTAATCAACAAAACACAATAAAAAACGCAGTGTATAAAACAATAATCGTAGAAGTGAACATCAATGTAAGAGAACAGAGCACTCTGCCCAATTCCCTCTTGAAGTAATAAGTTACAGTTGGCCATCTAACAAGAGTGTCACCGGGGGCTACAAACCACACAGGGTGACACCTTAGATGTGTTGCCTGGTGTGCTGGAAGGAAAGGGTGCCTTTCCAGTATGGCAGCTCTGCTGGCTGAATGGGAAAATGAGTCTCCTCCCTTTCCCTCCTGGGAACAGCTCCACCAAATCCAGAAAGGCTACCCCCACCAGCAGCCACTTGTGGGACTGGGTTGCCATTTGGGTCTGGTGGAATCACCTCTCTTTGCCACCCAGCCAGCAACTTCACCAGACTTGGAAAAGATTGTCCGGGGGGGGGTGTAATTAAAAAATGATCTGTGCTGGCCAATGATCTGCCAAATATACTAGGTACACCACTGCCACCCAAAACAATAAATATGTTTTACCCACAATATCCGTTGGCCTACAGATGATGTAAAATCCACTGATCATGGCCAGTGGTGAGGGACTGTGGGGTTTATAGTCCAATAGTATTTGGAGTGCCAAAAGTTAGACAACCCTATCACAAAGTTTTTGGGCCTGATGAACCCTCTTTCATTGAAATGCACCTTCTAAATCAGAGCTTATAAAGTTACTTTTTTGGATGATAGCTCCCCAAAGCCTCTGGTAGCCATGCTGGTTTGGCAGCTTCTGGGAACTGTAGTACAAAAAAAGTAACTTTTCCAAACTCCCCTCCACACTGAGGTTTAGAGGCACATCATGTAGCTGTCTTGCTAACTTAAGCTTGGCACAATTTGGTCATGTTCAGGTGAAGTGCAACCTTGTAAATAAGCTGCAGAAAGCAAGCTTCTTGGCATCCTTTGGGGAGGGGCAATCAAGAAATAAATGAATTGTTTTTCCCCAAACAGGTTGACAGAGGAGGTTCAGAACTGCAGGACTTCCTTCCTCTGTAGGGAACATAGTGGTTTCTATCTTCTTCTCCTGCAGCCCACATCCTTGTTTACATGGGGTTCACTGCACTTGCACTTGTCTGCATTGAGACCTTACACACTGCACAGTCACAGCACTGTGATTCCACTCTAACTTCTATGGGAACAGCCTATAAAATCCTAGGATTTGAAGTTTACGAAGAGGAATTTAGAATTATTAGCCAGTGAATTCTAGGGCTTCACCAAATTTCTAACCCAACATTTCCTAGGATAAACCTATGCTAGTTAAAGTGGAATGAGACTGATATAATTATACTGTGTGAAAAGATCCCTGGTTGGCCAGAGCTTGGAAATGTTACTATGCTGGCTAGGTGATTCTGGAAGTTGGTGGGGGTGTCCAAGCTCTGTATATCAAGCAAATTATGAAATACAAGGCTGATCTAGTGAGGAGACTATCTGCAAACCCTCAATATGCTGGTTTGAGTTCCATGGCAGAAGAGTAAGGTCTAAATGTAATCGTACATAATTACAAATGTGAAAGGGCTGATCAGGTTCTGCACAAAAAATCCAAACTAAACCTGTATTTAGCTACATTTTTATAAGGTTCCAGTTTTATAAACAAACATTCTTATTCTCAAATGATACGAGGACAGGTATTTTGATCCAAACACAAATAGTCGCTTCAACTGCCAAGTGTATTATAAGATAATATTTGACACATCCAACTGAGATATTGACAAATTTTCAAATGTCACAGTTCTGAGTCCTGTGTCCTCTTCCTGCTCCTCCCCGCAAAACAAGATGTTTCTGTCAAACATCTTGGGTGTATGTTTAATTCCATTTTGAAGTTCTTTGAACTAAGAAAATTGAATTATTTCAAATATGTGTTGGTCGTATCTTTTTGTTAACATGCATGTTGCTTTTAGCATGGTAATTTGAGAATGATATTTTGTACAGACGTGCTACATGTTCCACATATATATTGTTTTCATCTCTGCAGTATTTCATGAGCATGTCATGACCAATATGCTGGTGAAAATGAAAGCTTTTATTGTCATACTCTGAAATCACAGATCAAGTGACATGTGGCACAAGCTTCAATGAAATAGAACCCTATTACATGCCTTCCTTTTATATTAATGAGGTTTGCATAGAATTGATTCTCACTCGATTGTGTCCATGGCAGCCATAGTTTCATGGGCACTTTCCCCTTCTTTGCCTTGCTTTTTTATTTGGCTGTGAGATGTGTGTATATGTATATGTGTGTGTGTGTGTGTGTGTGTGTGTGCACGCACACACACACACACACACACACACATTGAATTTCTAGAAGGAAGCCGAATGGAATAATTCTACCAAATCAGAACAGCAGCAGTACAGTTCCACACATATGTTTGTGTGCAGTAGTAATACATACAAAAGAATTTCATTTGCATAGAGCACTTAAAACACAATTTCAGAGGCAAGTATAAAAAGCCAAAACAAAACACCATCTTCTTTTCTGGAATAGGAAAAGTTGGAGGGAATCTCACTGAATTTTGATACACGTTGATATTCTTGTAAATACTGATAGCCTGGGATATTAAGAACATTTTCTTAAGATGAAACTGCTCCAGTTACACATTTCTTGTAGCACAGTACTTAGTGGAAAACACAGTCACACTATGGTTCGTGTTGCATGGTTCTAAAGAAGGACAAGTAATACAGCCCAGGGGATCATATGTTGGTGGAAATGCCTTATTTTCTCTTTCTCTTCCCTTTTTCTCCCATTATCCCTGCTTCAAGAAAAAAACAGAAAACCTCAGCAAAACCTTAATCAGGTTAAAATAATGGTGAGGTGTTGTTTTTAACTCTGTACAGCAAAGTACTTTGGTTATATAGAAGGCCTCAAGCATTTGAACCTTTGCAAAATTCATGTGGTATGTGTAAAGTAGCACTGTGGATAACCCCTTCTTCATGAAAAAGAAAAAAAAAATAGATAATTCCAGAGCTTGAGGAATTATTGGGTGGAAGGAAAAGTATTTCTGGGAGGGAACTAATGTGAGGGAGTCAATATGGCATAGGAGTTTATCACACGGGGGAAATCCCATGCAGAAATGGGATTTAAAAGGTGGGGGAAAGCCACAAAAGTGGTTAGTTTTTCACACACATCGCTGTTAAAATGGGGTTAATCCGAATGGAAAGTAGTCAGAAACTACTTTCGGGATTTTCCGAAAGTAAAAAGAAGCAGTTTCTGACTACTTTCCATTCGGGTTAACCCCATTTTAACAGTGACGTCGTCTGAAAAACTAACCGCTTTTGCGGCTTTTTTCTAATTTAAAGCCCCATCTCCGCACGTGATTTCCCTCGTGTGATAAACTCTATAGTGGTTTAAGTATTGGAGTAGGACTAGGACTCTGGAAAATCAGGGTTTGAATTTCTGCTTGGCCATAGAAGCCCATCTTGGGCAAGTCACAAACCTGCTCTGAACAAATGCCAAGAAAACTCTATGGTAAGTTCACCTTAGGGTGGAAATGACTTAAAGGCATACATCATCCACAAAAAAATATAAGACTTTCTAAGGACTGCACGATTATTTCAAAGTCAGGTTGTTTCAAAGAGATAGCCATATTACACAGTTTAAAAAAAGGGGGGAATAGGGGGAGGAGAAATCAAGCAGCATCATTATGACTAACTGAATCATTTTAGCCTGAGGTTTCATGGGTCTCAGTTCACAAAAACACATGCTGAAATCCATAAAAGGTTGTGTTAAATTAAACCAATCTTAAAAATAAAAAAGAGTCTTACAGTTTAAAAAAGCATTTATTTCATTAACCCTTGACCATTTTCTTGATATTTGTTCTTGCGTCAGACTTAACTAATCACTGGCAAATGTAAGCCAGCATCAGGATAGATCAGACAGATAGATCAGTAGCTGCTGGCTTTCATCTGCCAGCAATTAGTTAAGTCTGAAGCTAGAAGTCTGATCTATCCCAATCAAGGAGCCCCCCTCCCAGGGGAAAAAAAACCCTTTTAATTTCTATTTTGGGGTGTGTGTACCAAACTAGGAAAAGAGGTGGGGATAATGTCTTGGAGGTACTGGATGGTACTTGGTGATCAGTTGCAAATGCTGTGTCTGATAAGCTTTTAGTGCAAACAAAAGTTGCAATCCTGGAATGGTTTCTAAGGTGTGATGGGAAAGAGAGCAGTACAGATTACCTAATGTTTTTTACAAACAACACTGTTATAGTAGGACAAGGCCTCCTGTGATAAAGACCTAGCTTTTAGAAAGGAAAGACATCCATACAAAATCTGGAGACGGGGGTGTGACCATCTAGGGATGCCCAGAGGGCCAGATGAAAACACCAGCCCCCAGACCTGAAGTGCTGCTTTCTTGGCTTAGGCTGTAATAGAAAAAAATCCAGCCCTCTACTAACCCTATTTTTACTTCTTAAATATTTACCTTGAAGCTTCTGCTATCCCAGCAAGTGGAACAGGGGGAGAGAAGAATTAAAGGCAATGTATCTGAGCCTTTTTTATGTTTTATTTTCCCCTCTTAGGTCTGGCAGCAACTTTGGAAGAGTGCCAGGGAAAACAGTTAAACAATTTGTCCACCAATATGTCATTAAATGAGCACCTTACATCACCCTGCACAGCTGAATCAGTTAAAAAATGGGAAGGAGGGAGTATTGAGTGTCTTTTTATATCATAGGTCACTTGGCCCAAAGCCTGGTGTTGGAGGCTCCAAAACCTAAGAAGCCATCATCTATATTTCAAGGACACAGACAATGAGTGTGCTTAATTCAAACAGAAGTGTCCTGACTCAATGATGATCTTTTGGTGTTTACAAATGTCACTTAACAGGAATTTGCACTCAATTAATTTTTGATGAAAATTAACTTCAAAGATTTCCTTTGCATTTTAGCCAGAAGGATTATCCAATGTGTACAAGAGGCATGCTATAATCAGATGCTTAATTTAATATATTAATCCTTTCCTTTTTGCAGTTCGCCTTTTAAATTTCACCTTCAAAGCAGATTTATGGTCATGTATTGTTCCCATTGCCCATTGCTGATTTTCAAATGATACGTGGCTTAGTTGTGTTAATGAACAACGAAAGTTTCACAATTGTCTTGATTATGGGATGTGTTTATTAGCCCCTGTTGGTCTAACTGCATTGTATTTCAAGCCTGATATATGCCATTGTGAAATTTCTCTAATGGCAAGTGTGATTAATCTTGCAAAGCGTACAAGTCACAATGTATTCTGTTGGATAATTGTTCCTTTGTTGTTTATTTTTGCTAGAAAATGTAATGCTTTGTTCATTGCATTGGTTACAGGCAAAATGTCCATTTTGTGTCTCTGTTTTGAGTGTAAACTGTAAAGTAATGCCTGTCTTTCAAAAAAGTTGAAGGTCCAGATTAAATTATTTGTTAATTTTAAAAGATTACTGTTAGAAGCAGGAGCAAGAACTCTGACAATCACTTTGACATTGATCCAAAGAAGGACAGTCTTTCTGATGGTGGGGGGACGGGGACTGGACACCCTTACGTTGTGTTAAAGTATTATTTTATAGTTAAGTAATAACCTTTTCTGAGCAGATAAGGGAAAGGAAATAGTCACTGTACTTAGCACACCACTTGAACCAAATGCGCATAATAAAATGAATGACTAAAATTTTTAGAAGAGAAAGAATAAATTAGAACATGGCTATATTGCCTTACAACTCAGCAACTGTTAAAATTCCTCCCTTGTAAATGTTTTCTCCAGTTTAAAGGATCCCTTTTCACATACATCCAATTTCAAACCAAGCATTGTGTCCACTAGAACCTTTAACTCAGTGGTATCTGCACTGCCTGGCTATCCTAAAGCTCAGTCCTCATAGTTGGAGTGTTATCTTTTTTTCTAGCTGCATGCCTTTCTTTTTTAAAACAACAAAATTAGGAACACTTTGACTTCCTTACATATTCCCCAGGCAAACAAGTGAACTGCCACATTGATTTCAGAGGTATGCCTTCTTTGCAGGATGAAGCAGAATCTTCTGTGACTTGCAGGTTTGTTCTCTTCTGTTTTGACCAGTGTGCTTCGTTTTATTCTTTGATCACTTACAGAACTTAACTTTCAACGATGACTTCAGTCCAAGCAGCACTAGTTCGGCTGATCTGAGTGGCTTAGGGACAGAACCAAAAACCCCAGGATTTTCGCATTCCATAGCACTATCATCAGACGAGGTACCTTATCTATGTGCTATTCATGTAGCAGGAAATAACTTCTGTACTCCCCGTGGACTATTTAATAGACCTAACTGCTGCTGGCTGGATATAGCTTTGAAAAATTGACTTTCAGGACTGCTCTTCGTGATCAGATGCTGTCAGTCTGTTTGTGAATTTGAATAAAAGAGTGCAATCCTCAGGGATGTACATGAAACCAGGCAGTTTATTATGCCAAATCTATTTTGAATCAAAGACCGGGGTAACTTAAAGCCAGATGCAACACTGCTTTAGAAACCATCTAGCTTTTAAAATCATAGACTTATACAAACTATGAGAGGGAAATTCAAGCGACTGTATAGAATGGAGCTGCATAATGTACAGCATACTTCAATCAATCAAATATATCTTGGATGGTGTGTGTGTGTAAAAAAGATTAGAAACATGTAGCTGTCCAGATATTCTTGGACTGCAACTCTCATCAGCCCTAATCAACTTACACCACATGTTCCCCATCTCTAATAGAAAACATGTTATTGCATTTATGCATTCAAACAGAAATAACAACCAAGCCATAATGGATCCTAAAAACTGAGCTCATAAGAGCTTTGTTGGTGACCTTCACTACCAGACTGCAGTTGAGGGAAATCTTATGTGAATGATAGCCTGCAATAATCACCCATGCTCTCAGATCTGCTGCAGAGTCCCTTCTCTGTGATACACCTAATGGGAGCATGGGAGAGAGCCTTTTCAGTGGCTGCCTTCAGGTGCTAGACGTCCCTCCCCAGAGAAGTAAGAATGACACCCTCCCTCTTTTCTTTTCCTAGAGAAGCAAAGACTTTTTTTTATTTCAACAAGCATTTGATGAATAACGATATAAGGCCCATCTTACACAATGCACTAGATCTTGCTAATTTCTGTTATGTTCCTATGTTTTAATTATATATGTTTTAACTTGGGTTTTTAAAAAAATTCTGATTGTTAATTGTGTTTTTAGTTTTGTATTTTGTGGATTTTAAACAATTTTTTAAAATTATTGTAAGCCTTTTTGATTCCCAATCTGGGAAAATGGCAGGATAGATGATGATGATGATGATGATGATGGAGAAGCCTGCACCTCAATATGTTCAAAACAAGCATATAAGAAAGTTCCAAGCCACTGGTGGGCAACTGTGGAGGGAGTGGCCACCATTCCTCCTCCTACATCTGCACTGTCATGTGCAATAACTTGAGTTCAAGATGCCATTTTGGCTGAGTGTTGGCCTATTTTATTCTTTTTCAAGGTTTGGGAGGAATTGGGGTTTCTGGGGGTTAGAAGATGCAAACCACCACATTTGAGGACAATTTAGCGGGGCCTTTGTCCTATTTGAGATGAAAGTCATCCAAAATTCAGCATATTTTTTTTTTAAAAAAATCACAGATCAGTGGGCTTCTGCAGGCTTCATGGGTCACACTTAGGGGTCCAAAGCAGCATGTGTTCCACAGGCTGCACATTTGCTCATATTCTGAACCTTTTCCATATCTGACACAAGGGACATTTTTTCATAGAAGGAGGCCCATCAAATATTTGATTCTCCAAGGAATCCCATAACTGAGTTCAGCACATGTATCTTGTCTCATACAGGTGAGGAAAGTGTGGCCTCTGGGTTGCATGCATCTCCCAACCCACCCACCCCAATACCCACCTCAGTAATTTTGAAAAAAATGTTTCTCCCCCAGATCCCTCCTCCAATACATCTTAGATGGTAGGGGGATAATTTTGCCATGTTCCCTTTCCCAGGTCATTTTAGGTTGAGGAGAATCCTTTTTCCCATAGGAACTAAGACAGAGGTTGACTCTTTCTTTTGACTTCCGGAGTGGGGGGGGGAAATCCCAGGCCACTTCTGGGCCCAATACAGCCCAGAAGGCCCTGAAACATACCAAAATTGCTGCCAACCACATATTAGGGGACCAAAAATGATGTGGCTTTTTTTTTTAGGGTGGCTCTCCATGCTTCCCTGAGGGGCCAGCTCAGCCTCCTAAATGTGTGACAGTTGCACACCCCTTCTGTAGAGCCTCTGTGCTTCGACAGGAGCTGTCCAAGAACTCCATATGCAAGTGGCTCCCCCAGTGATACAACAGTTGCAGTACTCTTAGCCTGACATTTGGGCACACCTCCAGACCTTCTTCCACCAAATTAATCATTTTGTTCCTCACTACAGTCCTGTGGAATTAAGGCAACAGTGCTTGCTGCTCCATTAGCTCTCAGTAGGATTTTGGCCCATTCGTTCTGCCAGTTGGCTTATTGGTAATGGAGTGAACCAAACATACATCTTGTGTTGCATGCCACTTTCCATGCACTCACGGTAAAGTTGCTCTCCTTAGTTAAGAGGACTACCATGGAATAAATAGCTGTTCCATTGCAATCCTGATTAACTGAATTTTTTGCAACACCAGATGAAATGCTTTCTATTGGGAAAAGGCCACACTGGCTTGTGTGGAAATTGGTCTAGGTTTCTTGGCATGCCTAGCTGGCTTGTGTGGAAGTTGGTATGGGTTTCTTGGCACTGCTGTCAACACTGTCTGGCCTTTTTGTATTTAAATGTGTTCTCCTGGTTGGCATATCACAGGCTGTAATCTAGTATACAGCTAACCATAGTAGACCATTAAGAGAAATGGGACTGAAGTACTGTATGTTGAACAGAGCATTAAAGGCAGCCTTTGTCCCTCAAATCTGTGTTCCTTGGGTAGGCATATTACTGCCTCAAGCCCATATTAAAAAGCTGCATTTATGTTCTGGCCAGCTAGTTATGACGGTTTGCTTCCAAAGATGTTTCACCACGGTCTTCCCCAACATAGAATCATAGAATCATAGAGTTGGAAGAGACCACAAGGGCCATCCAGTCCAACCCCCTGCCATGCAGGAAGTCCCAATCAAAGCATCCCCGACAGATGGCCATCCAGCCTCTGCTTAAAGACCTCCAAGGAAGGAGACTCCACTACTCTCCGAGGGAGTGTGTTCCACTGCCGAACCGCCCTTACTGTCAGGAATTTCCTCCTAATGTTGAGGTGGAATCTCTTTTCTTGCAGCTTGCATCCATTGTTCCGGGTCCTATTCTCTGGAGCAGCAGAAAACAAGCTTGCTACCTCCTCAATATGACATCCCTTCAAATATCACCTCGTAACCTTCTCTTCTCCGGGCTAAACATCCCCAGCTCCCTAAGGTGTCCTCCAGATATTTTCACCTACAACCACTTCCTCTCTGGCCAATATGGCTATTGACCATGCTGGCTTGGGAAGATGACGGTTGATATTTAGCACAGCTGGAGAGCATATAGTTAGGGAAGTCCTTTTTACAGGTTATATAGCCTTTCTGTCGTACTGGTGCACACTTTATGCATCCAAGGCTAAGCAGTGCTCCCTGCTGGGAGATTCAGCCACTTCAGATTAACAAGCAGGGAAAATCTCAGTCTCACAACACAACTATAGTTTGGTTCGGGTTTTTTAGCCATTTGGCACCATCATGGTGTTTCTCGCCTATACATAACATAATAATCATTGGCTGCAGACCAGCATTCCCTCAATACAGCATAAATATCCACATGTGGACCCATATAGATTGAGCCATTGCTCCCACCCAACTTACTAAAAAGCTGCTGAAGCCACCCTGCATGGTCACTCTGTAGTTTGTGGCAATAGGTAGGATCAGGGGTGCATGTGGCTACATTACCATAAGCAGGCATTAAATTATAACTGCAGCACTGAGAGCCCAGGGGACTCCAGCAGAATCCAATGCTGATGTCATAATTTTGTGTCTGTCTATGAGGTGATATGAGAAGACCCTTCTGCAATTCTACCTGCTCACCACGAAACATGGAATGGCTCTGCAGGGCAGCCTCAATGTGTTTTCCATAAGTTGTGGAGACTTTGGGCACTGCAGAGATAGTTAGGGAATAATCTCCCCTCCCCCTTGTAGAGTGCCAAAAAAAGTATCAATATCCACATTTAAGGGACATTTACACCTTGTGGGTGTCCCTAACAGGATGGCAGACATAAGTTGTGTAAATTCAGATGATATAACTCTCCTGTAAGTACTGTAAATAGAAATAGACTCTATTACTATTTGCCAGGTCTTAAATGGAAAAAAAATACATGCTGGTTTAAACAAACAGATGGTTGCTCTATTGTTGTCACATGTTCTATGCATTCTTTTATCATGTTTCCTTTCCCATTTCTTTATTGCTGACACTCTCAGAGCTTGGATATGATTGATGATGAGGTGAGACAATAATGAGATCTCTGTCTGTCTGTCTGTTTGTTTGTCTATTTAGTGAGACTGGAATCCTGTTGGTCAGCCTTAAGTAGAGTAGACCCATTCAGTCAATTGCTGAATGATAAGTCAACAGCAATGGGTCTACTCCAGTTAGAACTAGCAGCAGAATTCAGGCTAGATTTTTTATGCTGTCTCATAATTGAGATCTCTGAAATAGCTTATGCAAAATTTACTTTCAAAATACAAGTATGTTCAAAATACATTACAGAAGGGATATCCCAATAAAATTGGGCACAGGTATTAAAACTTTTAATAAATGTGGGGGGTGGGACTCTTTTAGGTGCCCTAAAAAGCTTAGGAATGTTTTGTTTTAAAAAACATTTTTGCCTGGCACAGGAATGATTACTGATCAGGCTCCAGGTGAACTATTATTAAGCTTATCGCACGGCACTTAAAGAACCAGAATGGAATGGAACGGAACGGAGCAAAAACGCATTTTACTGCACGGGAGAACGCCACCAATGCTGCCGGGAGTCCCCAAGGTGTTCCCCAGCTGTTCCTGGCAGCCGGTTTTTGAAGGCCGATTGGGGACTCCCAACGGCATCGGTGGCATTCTCCCGTGCAGTAAAATGTGTTTTTGCTCTGTTCCGTTCCCTTCCCGTTCTTGTAAGTGCCGTGTGATAAGCTTATATATTACAGAGAATCCAAAGATATAGCCATGTTAGTCTGTAAAATCAGTATGTCGAGAGACCTTGTGGCACCTTTGAGACAAACTGAAAGAAGGAAGTTGGCAGCAGGAGCTTTCATAGACTTAAGTCTACTTCCTCTGATGCATTTGGTCAATTTTGGTCATTTCCTCAAATGCATCTGAGGAAGTAGACTTAAGTCTATGAAAGCTGATGGTCCCAACATCTTTCTTTCAGTTAGTCTCGAAGGTGATACTAAGATATCTCCACATATATTACAGAGTTGTATAGAGAAAACACTGGTGTCCCTGGTATTGGTATCACCTGGTGCAGGTGTTTGTGGCTGCTGGGAGGACCGACAGCCATCCAAAGTCCCACCCAGGGCTGCCGGTGGAGCAGTCGGGAAGTGAGGCACAGGGGAAGGCAGGAGGGGTGCGTATGCACTCGCCCCTCCTTCCCCAGGGCCTTGGTTGCCTCGGGGGAGTGAGCCAAGGTAATGACAAGGAGGGGCAAGCATGTACGCACGCACCCCTCCCTCCTTCACCGTTGCCTTGGCTTACTCAGCCCAGAGTGCCAGGGCAGCAGGGTAGGAGCGAGGGGCATGTGTTCATTGCTCCTTCTCTGCTGCCTTGGCCCCCTTGAGAGCCACAGTAACAGAGCAGAAGTGATGGGCCCTGGCAGCAGCATCACATCACACCCACAGTGGGAATTTGGATCAACCAGGTGTCACCCTTCTTCTGAGGTACCACCTGGTGGGGCTCATGCCTTTGCACCCCTATAGTGACACCACTGAGAGGAGGTATAGTTATTTCTTTTCTCCACTTTCTCTTGCTTTTGTATTTAGAATGTGTGGCATGTGTATCCTCCCAACCTGCTAGCAGTTTATCTTATTTCAAAACTCTTTCAATTGTGTATAGGAATTCTTTTGTCAGAGATGGAGGTCCATATTGGTGGTAGGACAAAAGAAAGCTATGGCCACAGTCCTTTTGGTGCCTTACTCCAACCATGACTCCTGCCACAACTATACCATAATCTGTACTGCTACTACCTGTGTTTTCCCCTCTTGCCTGCAAGTTGATTGCCTACTTCTTCGCGTAGTAAACAATTATGCAATTTGCTGTTACAAGACAAATGGATAGAGTTTAGCCTAGAAATCTCACTTTAATGGAAAATTATGCAAATTTGTGGAGAGTGATTCTATTAACTTCTTGATAGCTCTGCGCTCTCTCCAGGTTTAGAGGCAGTATACCACTGAATAATAATTACTAAAGGGCAGCAGTATGGGAGGAGGTTATTGTCTTCATGGCCTGCTTGTGGGCCTCCCAGAAGCAATCTTCTTAGCCATTGTGGGAAACAGGATGCCAAACTTGGGAGACTTGTAGATAACATATTCAAGGGTAGCAGTGTTGGCTATGCAGCAAAGCACTATAACATCCAAAATCCACAAAACAATGATACCTTTATTTGGCCAACCAAAATGCACAAAGTACATGATGCATCATGCATTTTGTGCATTTTGGTTGCCCAAATAAGAGTATCACTGTTTTGTGGATTTTGGATGTTATTGGGAGACTTTTGGTCTGGACTGGCAGGCTTTTCTTGTATTTTAATAAGCAGAATGCTAGGTTCATATTTGCTAGGTGTGAGGTGAAGGCATGATTTCCTGGTCACTATCCTACTCGAAAAGAAGGCGCCATGTGGCATTTTTAACTTCAACAGAGGAATTCTCAAGCCTGATTTCCTACAAGTCTTTGAAATGTGAAAAATGCCACTATGATGCACTGAACAGCACCCTCCTGTGGTGATGGTTGGAATAGGCCAATTCCAGGGAGCTCCCTATTAGTAAATACTACCCCTCAACCTGAGAAGGCACACTCAAATGACAACTTCATTGACTCATATTTTCTTTATTCAAATCAGCACATGGTGACTTTGATAAGAAATTAAAACTATGAGTCAGTCTTCAGTACTCAGTATCAAAAGGAAATTCAGTGCACTATTAGCAAGTAGTACATATTTCAATGAAGTCAGTCTCCTTATTCTGTAAAACATAGCATATTCCCCTGTGCATTTGCACAGATATACTTGATTTATGACATCCACTTGACAATCCTGTCAAGATAAATGAATCTGAAGTGATTCAATAAGCTCTCATAGGATGGGTGGGTGAGTGGACAGAATTGAATACTGAAAAATGTCTGGGACCAAATGTTGAGGGAAGGTGGTTAACTTGCTCCCAAATCATGGTGGGAAGTGTTCTTAGTCCACATTTTGCTCATACCTGCTACAGTACCACTATTGTATCATAACAAACACTGTTGCTTTGACAGTTGTACTAAAAATTGTCTTGTTGCAGATCCTTGATGATGGACAGTCTCCCAAACACAGCCAGTCCCCAAATCGGGCTGTTCAGGAATGGAGTGTGCAGCAAGTTTCCAACTGGTTAATGAGCCTGAATTTAGAACAGTATGTTCCAGAATTCAGTGCCCAAAACATAAATGGAGAACGTCTCCTTCAGCTGGATGGTAGTAAACTTAAGGTAATTGCTTCTCAATCTTGAAAAGAAGATCCAGAATTTTGTGTATCACCTGGGGATCTTTTATGAGAAATGCTCATCCTGAATGCCGATAAAAACAAAAATCTTTATACCACAGAGGAAGCCCACGGTAGTTGTAATGAATAATGGGGATAATGCAGATTGCTGGAAATGTTGATTACACAGCTGATATAACAACAGTTGGAAACTTTGAATACATCATTAGCTTTGAAAATTAAGTCCTGGGAACATCATGCTGGATGTTACAAGTTAATGGACAATTTTAATGGAAAGGGGCTTAATTTCTTCTACCTCGCACATGTTTTTAATATGGAGAAAGATAGTCCTCAAGGGTGAAGAAAATGGGAAGCATAGCCAGATTTTGTATTCTTGGACAAGTAATTAGAGAATTTGCTTGTATCAAATTTCACTTCATCTTTGTATGTATATAAAATAGATACTTGTCCATAGTGTTAAATTATACTTAGTTCTATTTAACTGTGTAATGAACTAACCTAACAAAGTTACTGTGTCTAACTTTGACTCTAGAGATGGCAGTTACAATGCTATTATGACTGCATATTAGGATTTTTTAATGTAAGGAAAGATAGGTTTTATATTGAAGACACAGAGAGATGCACGCATATGCATTCATTTTCTCCCAGCCCTATGAATACACAGAGATTGTAACTTTGTCCCATAGGATAAACCTGCTGGATATCTGAATTACCCTATATTCCACTATCCCACCTTTCAGTATCTAAGGGAGTTCCAGATTTTTACTTCCCCACTGTTAAAAGTGTCAAACCATGAAATAGCTCATAAAACTTTGATTGCTGGGATTTGCAGCACCTAATACTGGGCAAGTGTGATGGGTCCTTTCATGTTTATGCTGCTGGAATTTTGGGGCTAATATTGATAGGCATACAAAATTGCTCCTGCTAACTTCTGGCTTTCAGGCATCATGCTCCCTGAGACACCATGCTGTTCATCTTAGAACATCACCATACCCATGGGGGAGCAGGATTGGCAACTGAGGTAGAGCAGTAAATAGTATTATTTGCTACTTAGGCCAAGGTACATAAGCACCCAAAACCAGTGAAGTTATTTTAATGATGAGTGACCCTACCCAAATCTCATAGGATGGGATTTTATTTATATTCCACCCTATGTCCAGGGACCTGTCAATCTGTCAGATAACAATTCTCTGCTACTCAAAGTCTGCTGCTTGGTGTGATTGCCTCACTCTTATTAATGTTAGGTTAGGAAAGTATTTTTAATCAGTGGTGACTAATAGCTTTCATGTCACTGGGACAGTGAATCCATTTTTCATTTTAGCCCATATTTTAGAGAGGGCTATACAAAATGCTTAATCCCAGTCACAAAATAGGTTTGGAATAAAACACAGAACAGATTCGCCACCCCACCTGAATAGTTGCCATGTCTTTAATAAAAGCCTTTTCTCATCTGCTGAGCACAGCTCAGAGGTGCAAAGCTAATTTGCTCCAGTAATTTCTGAGGTTATTTATTGGGGTTCTGACATACAGTTCAGGAACCAGAAAGTTGAAAGCAAAGTCAGGGTCTGAATATATTGCAATCATTGCATTAAATTCAAATGCATTCAAACATTGTGATGGATATCATCTGGAATCCTGTTGAGCATTTACAAATTTACACTACAGTTACACATTTGTAACTGCTGCCTATTCACAATCCCTATAGAGTCTCTGGTTTAAGAGCTATGTTGGGACTGTGAAAGTGCCCCACTCGGATTGATGGGAGTCTGTTCCCTGTTGATTAATAGGCAGCTGCCTAATGTTCCCACTCCCCTCTTTTCATGAGTGATCTCTGGCACAGGAAGGATTTGCAACAGGGGTCCTTTTTTTGCCCGTTGTGCCAGAGATTGCTCAGAGGAAGTAGTGCGTACATTAGGCAGGTGCTTCTCAATCAGCGGAAGT
The DNA here is from genome assembly GCA_026167975.1 of Phrynosoma blainvillii. NCBI lineage: Eukaryota > Metazoa > Chordata > Lepidosauria > Squamata > Phrynosomatidae > Phrynosoma > Phrynosoma blainvillii. Next base: position 35,293,367 of record JANUYF010000005.1, read on the forward strand.
GGACCTTCTTGATTTCTGTTGTGTCTTACTGGTAAGTGGGAAGTGGAGGGGGAGGTTGGCCAGAATCCGTAATATGTGATGGTCATACAGGATTTGGCTGAACAGTTTGTTGTTCAAACTGAGATCTGACTTTGTTACCTCTTGAGCTTGAAAAAGTTAATCTGTTGGACTACTACCCACAGAAAGATCAGCCACCATGACCACTGACCATATTGGCTCAAGACTTTCTAGGAGTTGTAGTGCAAAAAAAGTAACTTTCCCAGGTTCTTTATTTAGAAAGAGGATGTATTTGACCATAAATGAAACCAGTGTCATTTGTTTCTTTCATATTAGGCTCTTGGTATGACATCTTCGCAGGACAGAGCTGTCATTAAAAAGAAAATTAAAGAAGCCAAAGTGTCTATAGAAAAAGCACGCAGAGCTCAAGAGAAGATGGAGAAGCAAAGGGAAAAGCTTAGGAAGAAGGAAAAAGAGCAACTTCAGAGGAAGTCTCGGAAGCTGGAGAAGCGATCACCAGATTCAACAGAAGGCACTAATGAGCAGTGATGCATAAGAATTCTTTTAGGAACAAAGACATTCCACATTAATACTGTTTCTTTCCCATCTTTGGGAACACCTTTGTTACACAGAGCTCTGTACCCATATCTGAGGCTTTAACTAGAATAAATGAGGAAATGACACTGTGCAGCTAGAGTTTGCTGCAGTTGCAGAACATGCTGGTACTTGTGACATATTCAGCAGCCCCAAACTGACTGTGTTCTCATGACTTGGACTGACAACACAGCTGTCCAATTTGGAGCCAGCACTGGAAGCTTTTTTGTTTATCCCCCTCGCCCCACCCTATCTTCTATTATCCTCATTTGCATTGCACTGGTTGTTTCTTGTTCTTTTCTTAACCAGTAGGACTCAGTATTACATAGCTTGATTTGCTATGAACTCTGAAGTGCTTCTGGAAATGGGCAAAACCCAGTAAGCTTCAATGGACCCATGAAAACAAGTTAACTGGACTCAACTGCATATTGGTTGTCATTGAGTTTTAGGGAAACAACTGCTTGTTTTGGCATTTGATTCTTCAGGGAGATAGGCTTCAATTCACCTCAGTGCTCAGAAGTGATGCTGCTCTTTCTGTACAGAGCATGGTTTCAAGATTTGGAGACAATACACTGGAGAATACCATGCATCAGTTACAGAGTCAACAGCCTTCCTGCTCATCAAGTAGGAAGGCAGTCCTTTCTCCCCCTGCATCCCTCCAACACTTCTCATGTGGATTAAGCAGGAAGGAAAGCTGGGCCTTATCTTGGTATGCAGGACTAGAAAATAACATTTACTCTATGGAATGAAGCTGGATTTCTAAAACAAAGTTGGCTTGTGTCAGACCTTTCAGATAACCATTTTTCATTTGATTTCTTTAGGGGAGAAGTGTCTAGTGACATGTACCTGTGGGATGCCATGAGCCTCATTTTCTCCTGCTTTCTTTTTCTATCTTTGGTGAGGAATATGCCCTACCTCCAGGTTTGGTTTTAGCACATGGTGTGGTGCAGGGTGAGTGGCATGGGTAGATGAAGGTAAAGATGAGATTGTTATTACAGAGCTGGGATTTGGCTTGCTGCAATTCCAAAACCTGTTCAAGGAAATAGTTTTTCTTGGTATGCAATGTGCACTTTTAAAACACTGGAAAGGAAATGACAAGACAATGCAAGTGTAAACTGTAATGTCCTATTAGCAGAGAGATGCACTGAAAAAGAAATCTAAACTAAGCATAGAAGAGTAGTCCAGATTTTCCTTAAAACAGAGAGAGTAATGTGATAGGAATGCTTTTGAAAGCTCATTTTCAAAGCACTTTCTTTGAGGGATTTGAGAAAAGCCCAGTGTGGATTTTTCTGAGAGATGACACTCCTTAAACAGGAAGGATATAATCCAACTACATTTGAGCATGTATAAGTCACATAAATTTCATTGCGAGTGATTTAATTGCTTATTTAAATCTTCCCTCCTTTGAAATCACTGAAACTTGGAAAAATATTTAACTTTAGCTAGATTGCATCCATCAGTATCTTGCCAAATGACCTCCAGTAGCCTAAATTGTCTTGTCACACTCTGTAACAGTACAGTTTGGTTCGGATGTCAACCAGCTGTTTTGTGGCTAATTCATTTTTGGCCAGCTATTGATGCTGCATTTCTCAGAACTAGGCACTAAAAGACAGAAAGGTTGAATTCAAATGATGAAGGCTCATGAAAGGGTTCTGCTAATCATATACTTAACTTCAGCATTCAAATTTGCTTTAAGGCCTGGGTGTACTTTACACTGGAATTCTCTAAGCAAGTCTGTTACGGTAAATATGAGAGGTCATTTCTTCTTTTCAGCTGCAGCAGGTTTGATGTGTGTGTGTTTTTAAATATGTGATCACCTGTCTACATAATGGCTGTAACCCCTGGCCCCACCAACCCAGTGCAGTTGTTTTATGTTGCTGATAACATTCTGGCTAAAATCTGCAGGTAGAATAACAAAGTTCTGCCACCAAGAACACTTGTATTAAATAACTTGATTGTTCTAGCAATTCAGATCAATTTTGCAGGAAAGACCCACTGATTGAAAGATCCATTTCTCCTTTAGGGAGCAAATGCAACAGGAAATCTGACAAGAAATCTAGTCAAACTAGTGTCCTTTGGTTTACTTAAGCAACTAAATGATTATATTTAGGTAAAAGAAGAGTATCTGGGAGAAACTGGAAATGAACTATTTTAACTATGAAGTTGTTAAATGCATTAGATGCTCACTTTCTTTTTAAAGTTATGTTTACATGCTGGTAATTTAAAGTGGATGTATATACTAGTATTGTCCATGGGCACATCCCTCTGCTTTATATTATTTATGCTGTTCCCATTGTTTTTCTAAGATCCCTGTGGGTTATATTGCATTGTACATTGACTTTGTATTCCTGTTGTTTAGAACCATGCAAACTGGATTTTAATGCTGCAGACAACTAATTTGATTTATGTCCTGTAATTATTTTTTTTCTTTATTGCTTCTCGATGATTTTAGAGCTCAGCATTGTATTTTAACCTGACTTCTTTTTGTTGTTGTTAATGTAAAAGGCATCCAGTTGTAAAGTTTGCATGTGTGTGAAGGGGAAGGCTCTCTGGTACTAAAGAAAGAAAAGCATAAAATACATTAAACTTCTGTATATAAGCAGGCAGAGCAGAATGAGAAAGGCTGGATTCTACTCCTCACTGTGGAAACAGGATATATTTTCATGTTACGCCTACTTCTGTTTCTTCTTCTGTTTATGTGTGAAATGAGTGGCATAGTTACAACATGCATACTTCTTCAAGTGTTTCTGATCTTATCTCTTGGAATCTTCTTTTTGTAAAAAAAAAAATTGGAAGCATACTTCCAATGTCACGGGGGGGGGGGGGGGGGATAATAATGTGGATGTTGCTGAGAAACTGAGCTTGAGTGTTTTCTCATTTGTTTTTGAGTTTTGCCTTAAACAGGTGTCTACATAACAGGTACAACATCTTTGCTGCTGGCATCATAAATGATGGCGAAATGTGTTCTTGCCACACAGCCACAGAAGGCACAGGAATTCAGATCAGGTTAGGTAGGTGCTCAGAGTTAGTCTCTCCTTGTTCACATCCAGGACAGTGCATGCACAGCTATAACTATGAGTTCACGTTTGTACTAAAATGGCATCCCAAGCTGGTTTTTCCATTACACCAGAAGCTAAGAAGAGTTTGCTTGTGCTTTCCTTACCATGTAAGCTCATATATTGCCAATTCTGAAACAGGCCAAATCAGATTATAGTATTCTGCAGTGTTGATAAAGCACACTGACTTCAAGGGCATATCCTGGTAGAAACCAAGAACTGTAAGAGGCAGTGTTTGCCCTAAAGTATGATTAAGGCAAGACCCATGTCTTCTCCATTCATTCTCTTGGGTCCATTTACAGTGTTACAATTCCCCTGTTTACTACTAGCATATTAAACCACTGATGGAGCATGCTCTTTATCAAATTGCAAGCCAAACCTTCACAAAGTTTTGGTTTGCATACACAGAATATGCCCTGGAGTATAGTTGTGGTTGGCATTAGGAATTGGCAAAGTGAAACATTTGCCAATGCCAAGTTTAATGATTCCACTACACATACCACCATTTATTGGGGAGATGCTCCTTTTATGAGGCTCCAACCCTGTACTGCTAATGCAGCTGGGAACTATCAAAGTGGGAATATCCACCAATGCCACCTAGCATATGCTAGTCAGGTTACCCACTGGAAGTACAGCTACAGAAGGGTCTCACAGTTCACACAGGGGAGAAAGCAGCAGGGGCATAAGAACTTGGGGACCACAAAAGCTGGAAGACGTTCCCTGGCTGAAGCAGCTGGTGAAACCATGGCTCGTAGCATACCAATCCTACATTCTGATGTGGAGCCTTTAGATGTGTGTGAAGGGAGCATCTTTGGTCCCAGACATGCAGAAATCCTCCCACGATGCTGAGAGTGCTGAGGACTCAGATTCTTATTGTTGCTGCTCTTTGCAACACAGGTACAGGGAAACTCAAAAGAAAGAAAGTATAGTTCGTTGCATTACCAATGTTTCTTTTAAATGTTAAAGGAAGAAATGTTAAAATTTAAAGATGTAGGACAAGATCTAGCATTAAAGATAAAACCACAGTGCCATGGCTACACTTTATCTCCCCATCTGACCCCTGAAGCTCACCTTAAAAGCCAGTCAGCTGTCCAAGAGTGACAGGTCAGTGCTGCTCATCATCTGGGATGATGAGACCAACAATACTCCTGTGAGGTCCTGTCACAACTCTTCATTGCAGTATTACTCACTGGTGGAAAGGGGTTGGTCATCTCGTCCTGTAGCACCCCACTTGCAAGTATATCTCTGTTGCTTGGGATGGCTAACTGGCTCTTAAAATAGGTTTCAGGGTTATTTGTGATTGTGGCAATATTGCCACAACTGCAAATGAATGTAAAGCAGTTACTGTGTTCTAAGTCCAACTGAGGACATTGCAAATGACTAACAGGATTCCAGCCATTATTGCTTGAACATCTTGCAGAGTTGGTCAACCTAAACACTCAAGAGAGAAGTCTTTTTTAAAAACAACAACAGGGATTGTGCATTTAAAAGGACTTTAACATGTAAAGAAAAAAGCTCAAAGCTGGTGATGCATAAATGGTTATCAGCTGGAGGCTGTCCCTCTTTCTCTGTTCAGTGATCAGCATTCTTGCTTCCTTTTTAATGAATGCTTGGGATTCTTAATTAATGCTTAGGATTCCTTGCACTTTCAAGTCTTGGTCTTATGCTGTGAAGTCTCGTCTATGCATAAAAATGTTTAATGGCTGCCCAGTCAAGACACAGGTAAAGAGAGCAATTTCAGAAGTATTTCCAATGTGTAATTCAGAATTAGAACTAGTTCCATTTATCCAGCATTCAAGCAAAAGTATTTTCAGTTACAAGCAAGGCACCTTCTCTCAGCATTTGTAACTTAGGAGAAATTACTTAAAACTCCACTAGGCAAAGAAATCATTAAGTTGCTTATATTCCTTTATATTTTCAAATTTGAGGGTGTAGAATTGTACTCAGAAAACCTGTTTCTGAAAAAAATTGGATTTTTTTTTTTTTAAAAGATGATGATTTATTCTTAAGGCTGTAGTTTCGATGTAGCTTAGACATTTCTATGAATTTTCAGGAAATTTCTCCAAATTCAAAGGGGAGCTGAGCGATCATAGACATGATTTCCATTATTCTTTACCAAATTAGAATAATGAAAATAGACATTGTAGAAAATGGAAGATGTTTGTTTACCAAAAGCAAAACAGGGCTTCTTTCAGTCCATGGATATTTGATCACCAGTGTCTCTTTTTCCACAGTGGAAACATATAGGCAGTTTACTGGGGTGAGAGCTAGTCTAGCAAAGATCAAGGATTACTCTTAGCTGCAATTGATTCTCGTTATAGCTTCACACATGGATCAGTTATCTTTTTTTCTATTTTAAAATCATAGATGAAGGACAAAATGATTTGGAAGAAATTGTTTTTGCAAAGCTTTTTTTACCCAGTGTTTTTCTCTGGCTGCCTTTATGTGTTTGGGTTTCCATTTTTGCAGAATCAATATTGAGTTTTGTTGTTCAGAGGAAACCACTTTCAGACTAATTTTGTAAGCTGTACACTTGAATTCTCTTGGAAAGCTCCAAGAAGCTTTGTAACAAGCCCAAATGTGATTTCAGAAATAACTTGGTTAATTTTTGGCCATTTGCATCTTACCCACTTCTTTTGGTTCATGGTCTTTTCCTTCTGTTGCATTCTGTTGACACTGTAAAGGCCTCTGTTTGGAAAGCTGCACCTTATCCAGTATTGCTCTGGGCTCTTTAAATAGAAAATAGACCTCTGCATGCATCTTATTTAGACCTTGATGGTTGATCTTTTTCTTTTCTTTTTTAATCTTTTGTTTTTCCTGTGATGGTGGCTACTTCTTTTACCTGGACCTTTGGGGAAGGGAATCTACCTAGCAGTATTTACACAATAGTCATTTCAGGCAGCTCATTTCAAATAGTCCTTTTCCTTTTGTTAACCATCTTGCCATGAAAGTTAAAGCTGGAGGGAAGCAAGTGCTGTGACTATGGGGGGTTGCAGACTGCCAGAAATATTGTGAATTCAGTCCACTTTTAGGGTTAGGGTTAGAGTTAGGGAACCATGGGAACTGTATTTTATTGTGGCATCAGAGTTGTCTGACAGAGAAGGCTCAATGTCTCAGAAAAATAACAGTTCCCATGATTCCCTAGCACTAACCCTAACCCTAAAAGTGGACTGAATTCACACTATTTCTGGCAGTCTGCAACCCCCCTATGTCACCCCATGCCTAACTCTTCCCACCCAAAAACTGGAGCAACTTTGCTAAGGAAAAGAGTCTCAATGACTAGATGTTCCAAAGTCAATAGGATGGTGAATTCCCTCCATATTTTAGCCTGAACTTTAAAGGAATTATCTGAAATGCTAAACCTGAACCTACTTTATGGACAGAGTTGGATATTTCCTTAAAGTTCAAACTACAATATGGAGGGTTCACCATCTCAGTGATGTCAAAAGTACCAGACATCATGGAAGGCAGTGTGTTCTCCAGCCATTGGACCTGGGCTGTTGATGTTACCTTCAAAATCCAGTAAGAAGCTACAGAACAGTGGTTCCCATGACACAGAGATAATGGGAGAAGAGAAGTCTGGAACAGCCTCCAGTGAAATGTATCATTTGGAATAACCCTGTTTGGTGGATGAGCTTCCAGGCTATCAAAAACAAACACACAACGCATGCAGACACACAACGCATGCCCCGATGCCACCCCCAAGCCGGCGTCACACTGTCTTGCTGACCACACAGTGGGTGGCACAGCATTTCTGCGGCACAGCATTTACATGCACCACACTTTCTGCCGCTTCTTTTTGCACTAGGAAAATGCCGGGTTGGGGGCATGGCATGCAGTTTCCACAGCCCCAACCCAGTGATCAAAGGGACAGCATTAAGCCGCCCCTTTACAGCCATCTGTTTCAGCCCTAAGTCTAAAAGAATTATTCCTGGTTGCAGGAGCAAATCCTGCTTCAGATGCTATAAGACCTTCGCTACTGAGTTAGTTAGGAATGGAATAACCTAAGTATGGAAGTGGGTTCCAGAAAGGAACAGGGAAAGACCAACAATAGAAACCAATCGAAATGAAAGCTTAGATTCTCTTTTCAGTTAGCAATGTTCACTGCAAAATCTGACAATGGAACTCCCATGCAGTAATATTTTTTCCTGGTCAACATCACTACTTTTTAATCTCTGCTTTTATAGAAATTTTTACATTCACATTGAGAATTGACCAATGTTACACATGGCCAACACAATGCAGCCAACCTCTTAAAATGCACTGTGACCCATGTCTTTAAAACATTGGCTGATCATACAGAAGGGAGGGGAGGGGAAGAGTGTTGGGGGTTAATGTATGAATTGCATGTAAACTTTGTATTTTTTTTTTTAATTCTGTACATGTAAGTGTCAGATCATTTGCATGGAAGATGCCGCAGTGTCCTGTCTGAGTTTGTATGCCTGTGATTTCTTATTTTTCTCCTTCTTTAAATGATTAACTTCCCAGAAAAAAAAAATCTCTACATTTAGTTACTTGGAGGCATTACAATAAAACAACAACAACAAACACCCCGGTTGCCCTTTGTATTCTTAATGGATTTTCTAAAGATTGTGATTAATTTGTTATTGTATATAAATTTATTGCCAATGACTATTGTTGTTAGACAACGAATGCAATAAAAGAAATATTGAAACTCATCAATAAATGTTTCTTGGGATCCCTATCTTACTGCAGCTATAGTGAAGGTGTGGATAGGGGAGAACCAAAATGCTGTAGTGGTTTGAGTGTTGGACTATGACTGGGAGATCAGAGTTTGAATTCCCATTCGGCCATGGAAACCGACTGGAAAGCTACTGGATGACCTTAGGCAAGTCACACCATCTCAACCTCAGGGAAAGGCAAACCCCCTCTGAACAAATCCTCCCAAGAAGTCTGAAATAGAAACCATTCCCATCTTCAAGGCACATAAAAAAAAAAGAGATGGGAAGGAATTCTATTTTGAACTATTGAAAGCCTCCTAACCATATTTCTTGTGCACTCCACTAGAAAAATGCTAGCTTATGGACTGAATCTTATTGGTTTGTCCCAGCTAAAATTATAACCACCAGATCAATTGGTGAACCAACACATAAGTAAACCACATTGATACAGTGGGTGTACTCTAGTTGGGACTAACAACAGGATTCAGCCAATGGGAAAACAAAGTCAGTTCTTCCTGCTATGCCTAAGACTTGAGAAGCACATTAGGAAGCTCCTGCATGATTTCTTTGGAATTTTCTGATGGTCTGTAGTGACATGCCATTGGACACCAGGGAAACTATGGGAAATTAAGGCCATGATCCAATAAGCATGTTGGCAGAGAACAAGTCTCCACCTACATATGTCCACCATCGTTGAGGAAGGCGAGGCTGTTCCCTCCTTCCCACTGCCTCCCTGCCTGTGCATGATGATGATGATGATGATGATTTATAATGCCCTTTTCAGCAAAAGGCAGTACATTAGAACACATACAATCAAATACAAATGATAAAACACAACACTAAACTATACTAATATGCTAAAACACTCATCAGTCACTACCCATCGCAACCACCTTAGGCACATTTAACATCTTAATCTTTTATCCACGTGGGTAAGATCCTCCTCTAGCTGGAGGTGCAAAGGAAGACTGTGCCACAAATGTGGAACCAGATCCTAAAAGGCTCACAGACTTGACAGAGCCATATGCCAATAATCCTTTGTCTGAAGATCTTAAATTTCTAGATGGTACATATGATAGCTGAACGTCCAAATACTGGGGGAAGTTGAAGCACAGGGCCTTAAATACTAGGACCAAAAGCTTGTAATAAGCCCTGGCCCAAACTGGCAGTTAGTGGAGGGATCTATGAGAGGAAGAGACATGTAACTATTTGGGGTGATATAAGACAACCTGAACAGCATATGTATTCGGGCCACCGTGGGGCAGCTCGGAAAGAAGGAGCCACTTTCACCCACAGCATAATGCTGATGCTGCTTCTCTGAGTGCATGAGGGCAGTCAAAATGTGCCTATGTTACCATCACAATCCATCAATGGTCAAAGGAAGAGAGCTGTACTCATAAACACTTCCATTGTTCTGTGCCCATAGCAAGGGGTATTGCACAAGGAGGTACAAGATACCTCCTTCCCTTAAAGTACATACAGGGGTGTAGCCAGAGGTTAAGCCTGCATGTATGACCCAGAGGACTCCATCTCACAGTGGTAGATCCTAGCTCCCTTTGGAGACATGGCTTCTTCTCCTGGGGAAGGCTAAGGAAACTTATCAAAACAGAGTTATCACCTAGGCCCCTGGAGACCAGGACCCAGTCCTGAATAGAAACCATACCTTCAGAGTTGTTCAAGGTAATGGATTGCCCTCAACTATGGATCTGTCAGGTACAACATACCCACAAAGTCTTCTTTCAGATCAAAAAGACAGATTCCAGACTTAAAGTCAAAAGGACAGCTTTATTGCAGAAAAGAAAACAGTAGACAGGCGCGTGACTTCTTTGACAAGTCTGAAGTCAAAGCACATTGAAACACTTTTATAAAACATAGCAGTTGTCCCTCCCCATAGTCTGGTGTCATTCAGTGATTGGTCATACATTCCCGCGCTTTGGCCATTCACATGATGTAATGTCCTACTGTCCGGAAAATCCAACAAAAGACCGAGTGCATGTGAATTCACAGCTTCCCACCAACATTAGACAAAACAACCTTGAAGCAACACCTGCACTCCGTTTGTGCACTCTGTTTGTGTGATGTATCGCCTGGGGCCAGGATCACATAGAAATCAATTCCATCACCCACATGTATTCAACCCATTTACCAGCATAACATAATAAATCCTAAACCCATTACTTATTAAACTATCAAGCCATCTACCGATGCATGAATCACTTTATAACCCCACTCCTTATATATTTAAACATGTTTTTAAACTCAAGCCTCTAGCCTCAGCCAAGGCAGGAGCATCCCACACATTCCAAAAAGCCCTTTCAGTTCTCAGCGAGCACATTTCCCCTTTGCAACCCATTAACCCTTACGGCACAACCTCACTGCTCCAACCCTCACAGTTAACCATATCTTAACAATCCCATCTCTTAATAAAATTCCATCAAAGCATATTCTGGCAGAAACACATCAAACTAATGCGTTCCTGACAGGATCAGACATGAAAATGGCAAAGATATGTCCATACTGGATATATCTTTTCAATGAGAAGGCAAGACTCATTAGAAAAGACAATGATGCTGGGGAAGGTGGAGGGAAGCAGAAAGATAAGAAGACCACATGCCAGATGGATAGATTCATTCAGGGAGACCATGGGCCTGAGTCTGCAGGACCTGAGCAGGGAGGTAAAGGATAGGGAGGCTTGGAGAAGTCTCATTCACAGAGTCACCATGAGTCGAGATCAACTTGAAAACAGCAAATAACAACAAAGCTTCAAGGGCTAGGTTTGGTAAGGTATGACAGACAAGGGCAGAAAGATGGAACAGGAGGATTACAGACGTATTTTGTAGGTGGATTCAAGGGCATATAATTTAACCTCTTGCCACAAACTTCCAAATGATTTTCAGTACCAAGACTCTTCCAGAATATATAAATAAGCCTGCCTCTCAGCACATGAACCCCTGCCCCCATTTTGACTAAAGCACAGCTCCCCTCAGTTTTTTCTTTTTTTTAAATTAGTTTTATTAAAAAAACATAAAAAACAAAAACAAACATTAAAACATTCAAACATTTTGACAGACCATTAAACATACTCACATATATACAATACAATACACTAAAATATTACAAAATGATTATGATTTTTCCTTAATATGATCGCTTTAACTTCAGCTCCCCTCAGTTTTGGATGGGATGTAATGAGTATTATTTATTCCTAAAAAACTGCTATTTTCAATAATCCTTGGGATGATGACAAGATTTTTTTTTTGTTGGCCATTTTTTTTCTTTTTTAAAATGCTTTTTTAAAAGTTTGGGGTTTTTTTGGTTTTTTTTTAAAATGTAAAATAACAAGATGTGATAAAACTGGCTCACTGATTATTTTTTTTAAAAAAAATAATGACTAGTGTTTAGCACAGGGGTAGGCAACCTAAGGCCCGGGGGCCGGATGCGGCCCCCTGAGGCCTTTGGACCGGCCCAGGCCGGTCCTGCGGCCCCCCCCCGCCCCCGCCGCCGTCACCTGCCATGATAATATTGATTATTGTTGTTATTACTTGTTCTTGGGGTTTTCTTGGCAAAATCTCCACAGGGGGTTGCCATGGCTTTTCTGGGGCTGAGAGAGTGTGCATGCAGATTTTTAAAAAAATTTCTATTTTTTTTTTAATTTATTTATTTATTTATTTATTTATTTTTGGTGCTTCGGCCCCCCAATTGTCTGAGGGACAGCAACCCGGCCCCCGGCTCAAAAAGGTTGCCTACCCCTGGTTTAGCATGTTCATTTTTAAAAAAAATCCAAGCTTTGTTATTTGAAATAAGCTTACATAAGTGGCATACCTCAGAAAGCATCTTTGGCACAGTACTTACTAAACTTGAGTGACTCCTGCTCTCACCCCAGCTGTACTCCTCCAGAGGACTCTGTGAATTAAAAGAAAGAAAGAAAGAAAGAAAGAAAGAGAAAGAAAGAAAGAAAGAAAGAAAGAAAGAAAGAAAGAATCATATGTGTCACTCTTTCAACTGAAGGAAAGACAAAAATGATAAGGAAACAGCATGCCATCAATTTAATGTATTCATTTTAATTATTTTAATTTTTCTTATTCCATTGTTCTACTCAAGATGGCTCAAAACTGCAAAAACAAAAAAGCACAATAAAAAAACAGCCATTAAAAACATTACAGGACAGATTAGAAGAAACACAGAAGAAAATCAATTACACCTCATAATCTGTACTGCATCTGAAGAAGTGGGCTTATATCCATGAAGGTTCATTCTAAAAAAGAAAGAAAGAAGCAGCCTTAAATGTGTTTCTTTTTTTCCTCCACCCCTTTCCTCCATTTATGCTGCAAGAGACTTACGGCTACTTCTTTGAAAACCTCACAATCTGGATACCATCTTTGAGAAAACCCTCTCTGACTTTCCCACTTGCTGTATCTAAATGCTGTAGTGAATGATAAATTGTGTTTCTTCCTGGTAACCTGTGTCCCCTCCTGCAATGAGATTATATATATCCTCTAGCTTAATGCCCACACAACAATGGATGCTCAGACAATAAGAAGAGGAGCTTCACAGTGAACCAGAGCTCAGAAGCAAGAGAAGAGTCCAAACATATCCTGGCCCGAGGTGTTTAGCGATTTAAGGCCAGAACCAACATTAAGAACTGAGCTTGGAAGCTAAGAACTTGTCCAATTTATGAAAGCTCACCTGGTCCCTGCCAGAATGCTTTCAGATGCTTTCCGGATTAACCGGAGCTTCCAGAATGTCTTGAAAGACAGCTAGATTTAACATGCTTTACAATAACCCAACCTGGAAGTAGCTAACTAGAGTATTAAGGACTGGCATAACAAATAAGTCTCTTAAAAGGCATTCTTGGTCACCTCCATATACCTGGGAGTACAGGAGGAATTTTTGATCCACGACACGGGAATCTTCTGCATTAAATCCAATCCTAAAACAAGTTAAACACCATTCCTATTGTCAGATTCCCTCAACTGTGACTCACTGCCTAGTTCAACCCTTAGTCTTATCTGGATTACATTTATTTGTTGAAACCAGAAATGCCTCCTCCTCTAAGTACCAGTTTAAGGGATGAGGGTCTGTGCATCACAACCTATATGGGGAAAGAAAGCATTCGGGTTGGCAGTAGGTAAGTTTGTTGTGGTTGTAGACTCCTGATAGTGCATTATAGTCCGATCCCAGCACCAAAAGCTTTTTTAAGATGCACTGGGGAGTTCAAGGCATCCAGCCAAATACTCAGTGATGAAGACAATAAAATAAAACAACACTGAAGGCCAGCCTCCTTAAAAGCAATTTATTTAGCTGGCGAGACTGACTTACTCCTGACAGTCCTGCTCCTTCTCCTCTGACCTTTTTCACTGACCGACTTTCCTTGTTCCCTAATAAAACAAAGGGTGACATTCTGCTTTAATATTGCACTTGCTTGTTGGCTGCAATTACAGTATTTCAAAAGCAGGCATGTAGTAAACACTTTTTTTCAGCCTGCCAAGCCACTAACAATTTAATACCGCATGTTTAACAAGCAAAACTGTGTGTCAAAAAACAGGCTGTCTGAAATCCCCCTTGAGTATCTGACCACGAAATGATGAAAGATTTAAATGAAAACAAAGCTCAGGCTGTAACAAATACTTCAACTGAGATAAGGGCATTTCTAATGAGGCCAAAAGACCCAACCAAACAGAAAGGTCCAAGAAAGTTTTGTTTCATAACTTAGGGTCCCCCCGCCCCTTGAATTGGTAATGTAAAGAGGGCATGTCAGGACTTAAAACTGGTTTTGTTATCATTGTTTCCCCTAAAATCCTAAGAGTTAGCAGCCTAAGAAGGAGCTGTCAAGCTTATAGAATGACAGGGTACTATGTCAAGGATGCAATCTTGCTACTATGCAGATTTTTAGGGCAAGTGTTTTGTATACTTAACACTTGCTTAAAACAACAGAGAACCCTGGGGTGACCTTGTAGGCCAGATGTACTTATGCAAAGTAGCAAAAAACTAATATGGAGTGGTGCATGTAAACTGTTGACCAGCCATTAAACTAATAACTTATGGAATTACTTTAGGTGAAGTTGGGGGGGGGGGGGGAATTGGTATAGCAACTCTGGAGTCCAGGGTTCAGTTGCCACCTCAGCCATGAAACCCACTGTGTGGCCTTCAGTAAGTCACATGCTCTCAGCCTCGGGGAAGGCAATGGCAAAGCTCCTTTGAACAAATCTTGCCAAGAAAACCCCATGATAGGTTTGCTTTAGGGTCATCATAAGTTGGAAACGACTTGAAGGGACACAACAACAACAAACGTCTTGAGAGAGGGGGCCAAAGGAAGATATTCAGAGGTGGTTCCTGTGTCCAGTGCCTTCTGGTGGAGTCCTTCACATTTCTGCTCCCCAACAGGCTTAGTTGGCAGTAGGAGTACTTCAAGGGTTCTTGGGATTTGTCAATGGCGTTCCTAGGCTTGGTGTCACCCGGTGCAGTAACTCATGGTGTCACCCCCCCCCATTGACCTCCTCCCATTTCACACCATACAGAATCCTTAGCAATGCTTTTTTGCACTACTGTTACTCTTAAATCGCAATTCCCATATAGCACTGAGTGCAATGCTAATAGCTGTGACATAAACAACTAGCAAAATCAAAATTATACCTTCAAATTACAATATCATATGCACAACCTAAATGTGTTTACATATGCATAGTGAAGATTTGGTTAAAATGTGATGCTTTAAAGAAAATTTTAAAATATTTTCAATTTTTAATTTTTTTTTACAAATTTAAATTTTTCACATTTGAATTTTAAAAATTCTGAGCCCTCTCCTTTCTCCTCGTGCTGAGCTTCATCCCACTCCCACCATTTCTTAAAGCTCTTTAATGGGAAACAGATGAATGCCACAGCCCATTTCTGCCAAAAAGTTGGTGTTTGAGGAGCAGTGGTGTCACCTGCCCCCCCCCCTTAGATTGCCAAAGGTTTTACAAAGATTTTACAAAGGTTAGACTAGAACTAGACCATACTAGCTGAGTGACTGAACTGCAATCCTTAAAACTATATCTTTTAAGTTTCAGTTGTTGAACAGTTATGTCTTTGCTGATTATTATTATAGTGGGCCCTTGGTATCCCCTGGGGTTTGGTTCGATGACCCCCCCCCCCCCCATGGATACCAAAATCCATAAATGCTCAAGTTCCATTATATATAATACATGTCCCTGGTGGCGCAGTGGTTAAATGCCTGTACTGCAGCCACTCACTCATAAACCACAAGGTTGCGAGTTCAATACTAACCAGGGCTCAGGCTAGACTCAGGCCTGCATCCTTCCGAGGTTGCTAAAATGAGTACCCAACTGTTGGGGGGCAATGAGCTTACAGTTGTAAACCGCTTAGACATCCCATAGTGTGATATGAAGCGGTATATAAATGAAGCTGCTTTATAGCAAAATGGCATCCTGTATATAAAATAGTAAAATCAAGGTTTGCATATTTTCAAACTGTGGGTGGTGGAATATATAGATGCAGAATATGTGGATATTGAGCAATGACTGTACACACTTTCCATGAAACAATTATTGAACACGCTTTTACAAAGGTTAGACTAGTAACTAGAAAACAAGGGCATAATTTCATTGGTTTCTACAGAACTGTCCGATACACACTAAGGCGGCAATCCAACATCCCTTCAGCATTGTGTAAATATCCACCTCAGGATATATGTCACTACGAAAATTATCATAAAATATTTCATCATTGGTATATGACACCGGTAAGGTTAGCTAAAATAAAAGGTAATACAGAAAATAAATGCTGGCATTGTAAAAAAGAAATAGGAACCACGCTTCATATGTGGTGGACGTGCGATCAAAGTAAAAAATTCTCGGAAAAAATAAGAGATACAATATCAGAAATAATTCAGAAATGTTTGCCATTGACACCAGAATTGTATCTTCTAAATATAATCGACGTGCTAAAGGATAAATTAAATAGCAATGAAATAAGTATAATATTATACATGATCACTGCGGCACGTCTTATCATAGCAAAACATTGGAAATCAAATGAAATACCCAAAGTTAGTGAATGGCAATCGAAATTGCATGAATTTATGATTATGGATAAGTTATCAATGTATACAGCAAATAAGACAGCCCAACAATATGAAAAAAAATGGGAAAGAGTACAGAAAAAATTATTCTTATAATGTGAAAAAGTCTATATATGTATAATTTATTGTTGTGTTAATGAAAAGAAAGGTAAATTACAATTGTTATGTTAACGTATCTGTTTCTGTCTGCAAAAGGCACGACATTTGCAATGTACTGAAATAGACACAATAGAAAACGCGCTGAAAATGTAAAAATGAAATAAAAATGATAATTAAAAAAAAAAAAAGGATATATGTCACTACCAGGATGCCAGCCTAAAATTAAGCTGTCTAAACATGAATTGGTGACTAGTAGGTATCTACAAGACAGGGATCCCCTTTCTCCTTAATCTCTTGAGCCTCAAGTCTACTCCATTCAGTGGGTTCCCCTAATCTCACAATGAGCAAAAGTGTGTTTTTCTTCCAAGATGATCACATAACAAGAGGGCATTCGCAGCCTGTTCCACTCAATGATCTTTCCTGGTAGAGATGTATGGAATATCTACACTTACTGTGAAAAGTTTTCCAGATTTGCAGCTTGTCTATACTATTACTATGGTCATCAAGGCAAACTGTGGCAAATAGGGCTTTAGTGGCCACATGCCTCCCCATTCTGAGGTCAATGCATTGTAAAATTGTGGTCCACAAGCTGAATCGGAGGTGTGCAGATACAGGCATAAATATTTGTTTTTGTTGTGTACCTTCAAGTCATTTTCAACTTACGTTAACTCTTAAGGCGATGAACCTTTCATGGGATTTTCTTGGCATGTTTCTTCAGAGAGGGTTTGCCATTGCCATTTACCAAGGAAATATACTGATACCCAATTATGCACACAAATGCAGCACCTATTTCAAAAATAGTAAAGAAGTGGCTCGCACCTCCCTTCTCTTGAGAATTGTCTCTTCATGTTGGAAATGACCATATGACTGTTGGACTCTTGTCTATCCAGCTTCAACCACCATAAGGTCCTCCCTTCACTGCCAATGCAAGTCCACTGGTCACATAACTACTCATCCAAATTTTCCAGAAAATTCTGGGGAAAAATCAAGATTATTTTTTTATGTGGATTAAACCTGCAGGCATCTAAAAGCTCTCCACCTGCTGCAAAAATTAGTCAGAATGTCATTTACCTGGATCACCAACAATTTGAAGTGAGTTTGAGGGTTTTTTTAACAGTGTAGACAACCCACAGTTGGGAATACAATCTTTTGCCAGAATGGCCATATCTGATTGTGCGTCCACAACCCAAGAGAGTGCAACTTTTCCTATTGCTGCATGCAAAGTCCCTTCCTGCCCACTGCATGCACCAGATTGCATGCACAAGATAAAAACAAAATACACATGCAAACATCTCTCTTTCATAACAGAAAATTACATGAGGCAGGATACAAAACATTTCCTTTGTTCAATTGCAAAAATTATAGTAAAACAAAACAAAACAATTTTATTACACTATTGTTTCCCAATCCAGTAAACACTTTTAGCATGTATAGCTTTTATTACAGGAACTTCAGGAAACAATTTAAAATGCAAAACCTTGTTCCATCCAAAAGCTTGTTTGGCTTTGTTTATTTTCTGGTGTTGGAAAGGTACAGCTTGCTGCTAAAACCTGCAACTTAAAAAATGGACAAACTATAAAAGAAACAGTCTGACCAAATAACACCACCACCACCAGTCACCCAGAGTCATTTTTATTTACAAGATAAGAAAACAATTTGCTGGCTCAGTGGCTTTTTTAAAAGCAAGAACAATAGAGGCTTAGAACCCAGAAGAAAAGTTTATATTTTCATTAAAAGCTTTTAAATTGCATTGGATTCTTCCCGAAACTGCCTAAGGACGTTATCACACGGGGAGTCACGGTGAGAAAGTGGAAATAAACGGACACGAGCGGAAGTCTTTAATTTACGGGATTTGTCCCGTTCTGCCTCGTCTGATAACTAAATTAGAATTTAAAAGGGGGTTAATTCGAACAAAAACCTGATCTTTTCATTTTCGAGATTTTTGAGGATTTGAAAAGATCAGGTTTTTGTTCAAATTAACCCCCTTTTAAATTCGAATTTAGTTATCAGACGAGGCGGAACGGGACAAATCCCATAAATTAAAGTCTTCCACTCATCCTGTTTATTTCCACTTTCTCCCCGCAACTCCCCGTGTGATAACGTCCTAAGACCAGTTTCTACGGGTAAACTGAAATGTCAGTTAAGATCTCTGCTTTCTTCTTCTTAATTACACATTTTAATTATCCACAGAATTTGTTACAGAAAACCAGCCACAATATTTTTGTGACTTTTTAAAAATAAATGCTTACAGAACGGCCCATAGCCAACTTAAGGCCAATATTTCATATAATTAAAGAACTATTCTTGCAATGTAATTTTGTAGCCATTGGGAAGGCCTCCCAGGAGCCACCAGGTAGGTACACTAGGGCTGCATCCCCAGAAATAATGTGTTTTGACACCATTTTAACTGCCATGGCTCAATGTTATGGAATGCTGGGAACTGCAATTTGTTCTGGCACTAGAGCAAAGCTCTAGTCCCAGAATTCCATAGTCCATGTATAGCCTGTGGGCTGCACTTGTCCACCCCTGTCTTATAGTGTTTCAGATTTCTTCAAGCCAAAAGGAAGGGTGTTTGTTTGTCCTATCATCTTTGCACTTAAAATAAATATAATTACAGTCAGCCCTCCATATCCATGGATGCTTTATCAACAGATTCAAGAATCCACAGTTTGAAAATATTCCAAAAAGATATAAATTCCAAAAAGCAAACCTCGATTTTGCTATTTTATATAAGGGACACCAGTTTACTATGCCATTAAATTTAATGGAACTTGAGCATCCATGGATTTTAGTATCCACAGGGGTCCTGGAACCAAACCTCAGTGGATACCAAGGGCCCACTCTACAAGTAGTATGCTGACTATTTAGGAAATCCACACAAAAAATTATTTTGTTGTCTTGATTCAAATCTGATGGGTGGATTTCCGGATAGCTCTCTAGAATCTAGGGGGCCATGTTCTAGTTTCATCTTGCAGAATCCC
This sequence comes from Phrynosoma blainvillii, assembly GCA_026167975.1. Classification (NCBI taxonomy): domain Eukaryota; kingdom Metazoa; phylum Chordata; class Lepidosauria; order Squamata; family Phrynosomatidae; genus Phrynosoma; species Phrynosoma blainvillii. The sequence goes on from JANUYF010000005.1 coordinate 35,312,856, forward strand.
TCAGCCAGCTTCAGCTTCACTCTTTCTTTTGGTAAGACCACCAGTCAGCACTTGACATCTTTGGAAACTGCTCTATTAGTTAGCTACTGAACATCACATTAATAGGACAAGTGGCCAAGAAGTTATAACTTTTAGCACAAAGTATAGGGTAGAACAGCACAGCCAAGGAGGGGGAAATCCTCAAATAGTCCACTATTCCAGCAACACAGCACAGACACAAGGCCAAACTGGCAGTAGCTCTCCAGAATTTCTAGTAGGATTATTTTCTAGCTCTATGTGGAGATCCCTGCTATCTTCTAGTGGTCTTCCATCCAGGTTAAACCAGGCCCAATCCTCTTTAGCTTCCAAATTCAGACCAGATGAGACGTATTCAGGTATGGTATGATGTTATGTGAAATGCATCTTCAGCAATCATTTTGCAGTGTGTAGAACAGGGGAGGAGAGGTTTCAACCAGACCGTAGCATTCAATGGGAGGATGAATCATGCCTGGCCTGTCCCCCCATGAAAATCAACCATACACTGGCATATTCGCCTTGGAGGAAACCTCTCATTAACACCAATGGGAATGTCCCTCTGATGCTAGCAAGAAGCCAGTGGGAGACATTTCTGTGAAGACCAAATGGGTGAGGAATGTTGGAACTTCTCTTCATGTGCCATGATCTGGATGAAAATTGGGCCTACTGTGATTGCTATTTTTAAAATAAATAAAATAAGCAACACCATTATTCTTGGTTCCTTCCAACTTTATTTACATGGAGAAAACATTAATTATTGGAAGAGCAGTTGCTCAATGGTGCTTTTTGACTGGCAATAGTATGAGAAGTTAGTTTAGAACAGAGATAGGCAAGCCAAAGCCACAAGCATGCATGTGGCCCCTGCGGCTGCTTTTCTGGGTTTTTTATTTCTCCAAACTCCCTGGACTGTCCTTTTTCTGCCTCCCCAAAAACAAGTGAGTGCATGGCGTACTGGTTTGAGTGTTGGATTAACTCTGGAGACCAGGGTTCAACTCCCTGCTCAGCCAGGATAATCACTGGGTGACCTCTGAACAAATCTTTCCAATGATAGGGTCACCTTAGGTCAGGGGTAGGCAACCTTTTTGAGCCAGGGGCCAGGTTGCTGTCCCTCAGACAATTAGGGGGGGGGGCAAAGCACCAAAAATTAATTAATTAATTAATTAATTAAAAAATGCATGCACACTCTCTCAGCCCCAGAAAAGCCATGGCAAACCCCCTGTGGAGATTTTGCCAAGAAAACCCCAAGAACAAGTAATAACAACAATAATCAATATCATCATGGTGGGGGGTGGGGGGCGGCGGCGGCTGCGGCAGGACCAGCCTGGGGCCGGTCCAAAGGCCTCGGGGGGGCGCATTCGGCCCCCAGGCCTTAGGTTGCCTACCCCTGCCTTAGATGGAAATGACTTGAAGGCATGCAGCAACAAAGTCTCTTGAGGTCTGATACAGGGAATTTAATTCTTTGCAAATGAGTTGCAAATTTCTGTCTGTGCTGGTAATATAGGAAACACCCATTTCCCCCCACAGAACTGTAAAAGGACTCTTGCCACCTCCATATTTTACTCCCCCCTTTTTGGCGGTCCTTGTCACCTCAAAGGACCCTTGAAGCCCCAAGACAGACAGAAAATTATACCTAGATCAGCCAGGTATAGGATATTCAGGAGTTGTAATGTCCTAGACCAGGGGTAGGCAACCTAAGGCCCGGGGGCCGGATGCGGCCCCCCGAAGCCTTTGGATTGGCCCCAGGCCTGTCCTGCCGCCGCCGCCGCCGCCATGATATTGGTTATTGTTGTTATTACTTGTTCTTGGGGTTTTCTTGGCAAAATCTCCACAAGGATTTTGCCATGGCTTTTCTGGGGCTGAGAGAGTATGCATGCATATTTGCTTTGGCCCCCCAATTGTCTGAGGGACAGCAACCCGGCCCCCAGCTCAAAAAGGTTGCCTGCCCCTGTCCTAGACTGTAGGCTTATTTTGTGATCCTTCAGGTTTATGGGGAAAAAATCAATGGAACTATACTTTGGCTGAACTCCTACAGTCAACAAGGACTGTTTTAAGAAGTAGCCTGTTTTGTTTTTTGTTTTTTAAAAAATGCAATTAACTCAATCCCTGAAGCCAGGAAATATATCTATTAGTCACCTTGGGTCAAAAGAACAGCACCTGACAGAGACAGGGTAGACCACACAGTAATGTTTGTATTGGATTATACTCCTTGCATAAGTGACACATCTTGTTCTAGGCTCTTTGCCAGCTTTCTGTCATTCCAACACAGTACAGGGAGAACTGTATAAAAGATTGGGGATGGTGGGGGGGAGGAGGCAAAACCAGCAAAGTAATCAAAATCTTTAACCTTCTGGGATGTCCTCCAGTTAGGAGTGTGGCTTGATTGAAGCCATTGCTTCAATGAGCACCTGCCAGTGAAGGATGTGGAGGTCAAACCCAGTCAGCACCAAGACTTATGTAAGATCTGCTTCTGAGCTAAAATGGTGTATTTCAGGGGTGGGTGGGAATCATGCTGCTCTCCAAATAACATTGAATTACAACACCCAGCATCTCTCGTCAGCATAGCCAGTAGTGAAGAAGAATCCTGGGAGTTGCAATCCAACAAAATATAGTATGCCTGATTCCCACCCTTGTGTACTACATCTGGAACCTGAGAATATCAACATTTTAGTCCCAACTAGAATAGACCCACTGAATCAATAGGACTGACATGACATTTACCATTCAGCAACTGATTCAGTAAATCCACTTTAGCTGGGACTAGCAATGTGATTGACGCAGTAGGAAAGTGGCTTATATCGAGTCACACAATTGGATCTATTTAGATCAGGACATGTCTACACTAGTGTTGCAGTGGTATTCCCACACTCCAAAACTCAAATCCAGAACTTGGGAGAGGTGGGACTATAATTTCCAAAATCCCCAGCCAGTAAGCATGGGCATACCATTTGTTCATTTGAATGTAATCTCAGAATAGGCTCACTTTGTTCAGAATTTGGGTCACATCCACTCTGATCCATGCAGGTGGCATATGAGCCTGATAGAAGGCAGGCGGGCTCTCTTTTTTCTCTTTATCCATAGCTGGAGGAAAGACATTGCTTGGAATCCTATTGATATCCTGTTCAAGCATAATCCCCTACAGAAGTAGACGCACATTTTTTTGTCCAATGTAGGAAGCCTGGTTCCAATAAAGTTGCAAAAAAAGAGATGCCAATAGGTCACTCATGTGTATAGAATGCTCAAACATGTTGCACATTTGGCATCTTGGTTCAGTTGTGCAAATTTGCCATCCTATACAACTATACAAAGGTTGCACAGCACATCAGTGCATCATTCTGCATGTGGACATTTATGGAAGTGATAAGGGTTGCTTGTTGTTGCTAACTGCCCTCGAGTCAGCTCTGACTCAAGGTGACGCTGTGGATGAGACATCTCCGAGCCTCCCTATCCTCCACTGCTATGCTTGTGTTTTGTAGATGTAGGCCCATGACCTCCCTAATTGAATCTAACCATCTGGCATGTAGTCTTTTTCTCTTTCTGCTACCCTCGACCTTCCCAAATATTAATGTATTTATGAGTCATGTCATATGATGTGGCCAGAAGTACAGTTATCCCAGTTTCGTCATTTTGGCTTCCAGAGGGAGTTCTGGTTTGATCTGTTCAAGGTCCCATTTATTTGTCTTTTGGCTGTCCACTAAGGATAACACAGCTGTATGAGTGACTGCTTACTTCCAGATAACCAAAAGGTTAATGCTTAGGGCAGCATGACCTACGATTTTCTGCACAAGATAGCACTCACTCAATAGATATTCCTGTTCAAGTGAAAAAGATGTGAAAACTTCTACTTTGGGTCAGGCCTTAAGAACAGCGCTTTTAGCCACATCTCTCAAAGACAGACAGAGGCCAGGGTGGGGGTATATACTGCTTCTGGATCTTTGGAAAGTGTTGTTGAGCCTGCATGAAAAGCCCCAGGCTCCCAGCTTTCTGCAATGGCCATATTCAGCTGATGGTAGCATAAGCAGATTTGCACACATGGGACAACTGTGAATGCACTAGTAGAGTTAATTACACAGAGGAGCACATGAATGCAGACTGCAGCTATACTCACTGCAATCGCACAATGGGTGGCCAGCCGTGCTTCAACCATTGATCCAGATATGTCACACTACATTGGTATTTGTTGTGTACTGTGAACCTTGTCCATAGTTTCCTCCTTTCCATTCTCATTTATGTCCTGCCTGCTTGGTGCACTCAGATTTCCCAAAGGAGGGAGGGGGAAAACTCAGGGGAGGTCCAGAATTGGATTAAGGAGCACAAGAGACCCCTCTGGGACATTCAGCTCTGTTGTCAACTTGGAGTTTCTCCCAAAGCAGGAAGGAGGATTCAAAGGTAGGGGCTTCCCCTTCCTCTCAAGGGGACGACAGGGAACAGATTCTCTACTCCTATGCAATCTTGGTGTGGGCTTCTGTCCAATGTGTGCAAAACAGTGATATGTGGATGGCTCCTCTCTAGGACTCAGTAACTGGTTTTGTAAATGTTATTTGTTCTTATTACCTATTCAAGGAAAGAGAGCAGGCAAAAATGTGTATATGGGGGAGAGAGTCAGTCCCACATCCACACCCATCGAGATAGCTGATGGGTGCACTAACAGCTGGGTGCAATAACTGTTGGTTTATTTATTTATTTTTTAATTAATTTCTACCCCAACTTTATCCTTACAAAGGATCCAAGGCAGATTATACCCAATTAAAACAAGTACACATACGCCAAAAAGAGAGAGAAATGTTTAGTTCTTTTTGCATAAGAGAAGATTTTGCATCTAAAGACCAGGTCAACCCACTTTAGGCCTCATTTGGAATAGGTGCCAATTATTTCCTTGTTTAGAAATTAATGTAGCCATAAAACATAATTTCTATATATACTGGGCTAGATTTAGGGGCTAAACAGATGGCCCCTTTGGATTGGCTTGCTGCTGCCCCTTTGAACACCAGATTTGAGCACATGCTGCAGCCCCAATCCGGCGATATGCTGGCTCCAAAGAAACGGGGCAAAGCCGTGGTGGCGGTGGTGGCAAGGATGGGTTTTTGGAGCTAGCAAAAACCCATCCTTGCCACCACAGCTTTGCCTCGTTTCTTCAGCGCAGTGTGTCTAAACACTGTGCTGCAGAAATATTGTGATGCCGCCTGCCATCTAGTCAGGTAGGCGGTGCTATGCCAGCATCAGGATGGAATCAGGGCATGTGGCAAGTGGTCACCACGCCCCTACTCCACCCTGATGCTGGTATATATTGCCGGTCTGCATAGCCCCTTAGTCATACTCAAGAGAAAATCCATTGCAATCAAATAGAGTGTAAAAGTTATACAAGAACTAACATGTTGCAGAGGATTGAGTTGGACTGGGATTATAGGAGACCAGGGTTAGAATCCTCCCAGCTCAGCCATGGAAGCCCACTGGGTAATCTTGGGCACAACATACCGTACTGTCTCTGCTTACAGGACAGCAATGGAAAAATTCTTCTGAATAAATCTTGTCATGTGATATGGCCACAATAAGTTCGAGGGCTAGTCTACATGTAGTGCTCATTTCCACATTCACATGGATAGTTATGTCTTCATTTCCCTGCACAAATTCACATCTATTTGCATCTATCCACCTTTCCTCTGCCAAAAATGCACAGCCAGCCGAATGCATACAAAGTAGATGGATGGGCATAGGTGTGATAATGCACATTTCTGAAGATTTCAGGGGATGCAAAAGGTAAACTTTTTCCAAGGAGTCCTGTTCCCCCCCCCCTGCAAAAAGTCTAAATTCCTGTGAATCACGTGTGGATGAGGAGTATTTTAAATGTGTAGACTATCTCGGAGTCGCCTTGAAGGCACTTAATAACAAATCTGGATCTAACTTATAGAATTTCTCAAGATCAGAACATCAGAAAATGAAAAGAAAAGCAAAAACAAAGTAAGAGCAGCACTGAGTCACCTGGAAGACAAATGTTCTCAGATCAGGCATAGTTTTTAAAAAAAACTGGCTGCAAAGGGGAAAAAAAAAGAAAAAGGAAAAAAAAGGAATGCACATTTTTGCAGAATTTAGCATCAATGAGTTGAAAAGGTGATCTTCACAGTTCCATGAAATCTGGGTCACAGTTGGACAGCCTACTTCGCCCCCAAAAAGAAAAGAAATAGCAACACAAGGTCTGTTCACGAAAGTCAGAAAAATTTGTTTTGTGTTAAACTATGATACAATAAATGCCCAATATTTCTTCTAGTATCACTGTTCTGGCTTTTTTTTTTTAAAGCATACAAATTATTTTATTTAAAAGAACACAAAAGTTCTTCCTCTCTGCTGGGGGTGAAAAGGGCCAGGAAAAAAAACTTATTTTAATTTGCAATGCAGGTTGAAGTTGGGAACCTCCAAGCTAGACAGAGCAAGAAGCTCAGCTCACATTACTCTGACCTTTTCCGCTACTAGAGTCCAAGCTACAGTAGAGAGCTCTGTGAAATACAGTGCCAATGAACAGATGCCCATTATACACTGCAGCAGATGAACTCCCTTGAATTAATGAACCATCATCAACATATACTTGGGTGACTGTAGGCTTCTCAGATAGAATATCTTGAATGCGAAGTACCTGAAACACAGCAAAAATTAACACAGGTTAACACTATAACATTAACCCATCTGGAGGTATCACAATGATATTTTCCAGAACCTCCTTGTTGTTGTTGTGCACCTTCAAGTCATTTCCAATTTATGGCAACCCTAAGGCCATAGATTTTCTGGGGCTGAGAATGACTCGCCCATGGTTTCCGTGGCTGAGTAGGGAATCGAACCATGATTTCCATGTCAGGTTTTGATGGGATATATAGTCAATGTTAAAATGTTGAAATGTAAAGATGTGTGTTTATAGTTTTCCTTGATGAGAAAACTGCTTCTTGTGCCGAGATTCACAACATCCAGCCCAGGTGTGTGATAGTCAAAACAAAGGCTAGTTAACAAACTAAAATTCTGTGAGAAAGAGTTTTGTTTACAAAAGGGTTTTCAATAACAAGATTGTTTTGAGAATATCAGTCACATGAACAGCAAGGGGTTTGGTTTACACACGTCATGAAAAATCATCCAATTAGCCTGAGAGGGCTACACCCAAAGAGGTGGAGAAATGTGGGCTGGAATTGTGTCTTTGGGAAAGAAGTCAGTTTTATTTTAACCTACAAGCTGTATGGATTAATTAATAATATTTTTACAGATGCTGTAGCTTGACTAATCTTTCAAAATGTAGCAGTTATAGTTTTGTTCCTGTTAGCCATTCTGGCTAAAGCAAAATGCTATTGGACTTTATTGTTGTTATTTTACTTTTGCTCATGCTGTTTGCAATAAAAGAAGAAGCTTGCTGAAGCTGCCTGCGTGTTGGTGACTGGTCTTATGGACTGTTTTCCTGTACATTCATCATCATTTAAATTCAACAAGTGGTAGCGCCGGGATGGTTCCGACACACCGAGCTCCAGAGTCATAGCAAAATGCTCAAACCACTACAGAGCCTCTTATGTTGGATCAACCTTACTCAAGCTTTTCTGGCTACCTATTTTCAGATGATGCCACTGGCCATGATTGATGGCTGAGATCTTGGGGTTCACTCTGACACAGCATGGCTTTTAATGAAGAATCGATAATCTTGATTTTAAGAAGGTTACAGACAAGCTGGGGTAGGTTCAGCAAAGGGCAACAAGTATGATAAAGAGATATACAGAACAAAGAGCTAGTGTGGTGTAATGGTTTGAATATTGGATTGTGACTCTGAAGACCAGGGTTGGAATCCCACCTCGACCATGGAAACCCATTGGGCAGGTCACACTCTTGGGCAAGTCATATTTTCTCAACCTCAGAAGATGGCAAGGACAATCCCCCTCTGAAGAAATTTGCCAAGAAAATCCTATGATAGGTTCTCCTTAGGCTCACCATAAGTCAGAACTGACTTGAAGGCATACAACAACAGAACAAAATATATCAGGAAACGTTGAAGCAGCTGGGTAAGTTCAGGCCAGTGAAGAGAAGACTAAGGGGTGACATGATTGCACTCTTTAACTATCTAGAGCTGTCATAGAGGTTTGTTCCATGTCAGAGGGTAGAACCAGGTTTTAGAAGCAGGCCTTTAGATATCTGTAGAGTATAGTCATGTCACACACACACCCTCAGTCTTCACTGAGTTGACTTGACCAGCTCCCTCAACTTTTCCTTATATGTTCTGTTTCTCCTTGCATGTTTGCCTTTTCTTCATATGTTTGCCTTATGTTTGTTTTCATCACATGTTTCCTTTCCTCATATGCTTGATTTTAAGTTACAGAAGGGTGGATTTCAATTGAACATTAGAAGGAACTTCTTGACAGTAAGAGCACTTTGGCAATGGAACCAATTACCTAGAATGGCAGTAGGATCTTTTTCTGTGGACATCTTCAAAAAGAGATTAGACAGCTACCTGCTGGGGATGCTCTAACTGGAGTTCCTGCACTAAGTGGTGCGCTGGAATTTATGGCCCATGAGGTCCCTTCCAACTATGATTCTATGTACCTCCTGAATAGCTCTTCCATAATCAGTGGTAGCTGGTGACTAATCAGTGGGATGCCAAATCTACTCCAGTTTTTTGCCTGAACATAGGGATATCCAAAGCTCTGAACCTTTGGTGATAAGCGTTCAGCACCTAAGGTAACTCTCTTAAAGGTCAGACTAAAACCTGGAGCTGATTCACCACCCCACTAGCATGGAAGTCACCAGTTACCATTATTCACAAGGTATCCTGCTTTGTACACAGAACCACATTTTAACTTTCTACATACTATTTTTTTTAAATGTTTGTATTCAAACATCATCCCAAGGAATGGGATGTCCCTTGCCTTATTTACTGTCAAGTATGGACTTTTGCAACATACAGTCAGAGCTCCAAAAAGTTGTTTTCCAGAGTATAGATCCTCCAGACTGCATGAGTATGATAGCTGAGGCATTCTGAGAGTTGTAGTACAACAAAAGCAACTTTTCCAAGCTTTGTATATGGGGTGTTTCTTTTTACACTGGCTGTTGCAAGGATCCAAGCCAAAGTGCTATCAGAGAGAACTTTAAAAGATGACATTATGGTTGTACAAATTTTCAAAGTAGCAGCCATTTTAGTCTCTTGAAGCATAAAATGGAGGATAAAGGGGGAGGAAAAAAAGAAATATGGCAGCACCTTTAAGACTAACTGGTTTTTATTCTAGCATGAGCTTTCATAGATATAAACCCTCTTCTTCAGATACAGCTGTTTGTTATGTGCCTTCAAATTGCTTCTGACTTATGCTGACCCTAAGGTGAACCGATCACAGGGTTTTCTTGGCAATATTTGTTCAGAGGGTTCGCCTTCCTCTGAGGCTGAGTGAGTGTGAGACGTCCATGACACCCAGTGGGTTTCCATGGCTGAGCAGACATTTGAACCCTGATCTTCAGAGTCCAAGTCCAATGCTTAAACTACAACACCATGCTGGCTTACTCACAGAATCTAGTGGTATTAAGGCCTCATGTATAAAGCATCACATCAACACTAACTGACCACTGTAAAAATCTGAAAGACCTCTATCACTTTGCCCAGCCCTTTGAAAATTTAAGGCAAGGGATAAGATTTGCATCTTTCTTGATCCTATTACATTCTATCCCACTTCCACAATTACACCAATATGCTTTATAGCCTAAGGCCTGGACACTCTGTGCCACATCTGAAGAAGTGGGTTCATATTCATGAAAGCTCATGCTAAAATAAAACCAGTTAGTCTTAAAGGTGTTAGGGATGCAGTGGCTCAAGTGGTTAAGATGCTGACTCTGTTGTTTGCAAGATCTGCAGTTTGGCCGTTTGAGGCCCAGGTGCTGCATGATGGGGTGAGCTCTTGCCACTAGTCCCAGCTTCTGCCAACTTAACAGTTTGAAAGCATGCAAATGCAAGTAGATAAATAGGTACCACTTTGGTGGGAAGGTAAACAACATTCTGTGTGATCATGCTGGCCACATGATCACAGAGTAGTCTCTGACAACGCTGGCTCTTTGGCTTAGTAATGGAGATTAGCACCGCCCTCTATGGTCGGACATGACTTGACAAGCTTGTCAACAGGGAATACCTTTACCTTTAGTCTAAAAGGTTGCTATCGCATTTCTTTTTTCTGCTCCCCCTTTCCCTCTTTTTTATGGTTGGAGAGTGAAGAAAGTTGATAAGTTTATTATTTTATTGAGTTGGGTGTTTATAGGTATCATATTTTTAGCAACTGTATTGCAAATGTGATTTGTCAGATCACATGTTTTGAGTGTGCTCTGCAAAGGCCTTTGGCTACAAGCAATGCAACTTTGACCTAACCTAAATCTGTATTAATGGCCATAAGAATCCTTCTGAATGGACTGCAAATTACACATTATGACAAGTCAGATGCAAACTGTTTAGGTAATAATTTTAAAAACTAGTCCAAAAAACTAAAACCATCTTCTCACCAATTTTAAGACATTATCTTTTCAACAGGAACTCACATGAAGAAAAAGGATCTTGCATGCCTATGTGATGGTGCTGCTTACTAGTCAGCTAGTTTAGGTAGTAATTGTTTAGTAACTGTTAGATAATGACTGTTCCAACAGTTAGGAGCAATTACTAATCAGTGCACCTAGAAATCCTCTCATTTTAGGGATGCTTTTAATATTTTCAGTGGAGAATGAAAACCTGTTTTACAAAATACTTATTCCTGCCTCCCTGCATATCATGGTTGAAATGGAAATAGCTCTTATATAAATGTATGTACCTTGTAAAGGTAAAGGTAGTCCCTTGGCATGAATGTCTAGTCATAACCAACTGTAGGGGGTGGTGCTCATCTCCATTACTAAGGTGAAGAGCCAGTGTTGTCCAAGGACTGCTCTGGTGGTCATGTGGCCAGCATGACTGCACCCAACGTGGTTATCTTACTATTGAAGTGGTACCTATTTATCTACTTTCATTTGCATGCTTTCGAATTGCTAAAGTTGGCAGAAGCTGACTAGTGACCGGAGCTCATTCAATCATGCAGCACTCGGGACTTGAACTGCCAACCTTCCCAATCTTCCGATCATCAGAATTGGCATCAACAACTAAGCCACCACATCCCTAAATGTACCTTGCATGTTATCTTTAAATCCTCTGATTTAGAGATTTTTAAAAACATTTCCAGGGATAGGGAAGACTTGGTTCACAAAACTATCCCCCCACCCCCGTATTGTGGCTGAAATGTGAATAGTTCTTGCATGAAAACCGGACCACCCCCCACCCAAATGATGTGTTGGTATAACAGGGTATAAAAATGGCATTAATGAAGAACCTGTGTAGCAAGGAACATTCAAATGCATAACAATTCTACTGAGGCTTGGAGTCAATTGTATAAGCGAGCCAAAACAGTGGATTTACTGCCAAACACCCATGTTAATTTGAGAGAAGATATTGTGGACTGAACCATGGGGTTTGCTAGATGTTGTCATTTTTAATGAGTTTAGAAACTGCTGACAAAACATTTATATTTGTTTGAGATATTGAAAGAGAACCAGCCACTCACTCATAAACCACAAGGTTGCGAGTTCAATACCAGCCAGGGCTGAGGCTCGACTCAGGCCTGCATCCTTCCGAGGTTGCTAAAATGAGTACCCAGCTTGTTGGGGGGCAATCACCTCACAGTTGTAAACCGCTTAGACATCCCATAGTGTGATATGAAGCGGTATATAAATGAAGCTGCTTTGCTTTGTAATGGGCTGAGCACTGTACTCAGCCATGGAAACCCACTGGGTGATTTTGGGCAAATCACACTTTCTCAGCCTCAGAGCAAACCCTTTTACGAAATCTCACTAAAAATCCCCGATGTTGTGTTGCCGTAAGTCAGGAATGATTTGGAGGTACTCAACAACAACAAATATATTATTTATTTTGCTTCACTGGTTTTTTTTCCCCCTTGCTGCTGATTGTCCTTATGTTATTATTTTTTGCAAATCAACTGAGGGAAATTTCTGAAACAAATAACAACTTCCAGCCACTCTCATACTCTGGTAAATGCTATCACACATCTTGTTAACATAATTTCTTACTGACCTCTGAACCAGGAGGGTTCTCTGGATCATAGAAGACCAGCTTCATGCCATTGGGATGGCATCCTAACCAAATGTCTCCAGTGTAAGGATCAACTGATATGTTATCAATTAGGGTGTCCAATTGCAACACCTAAAGTACACAGAAGAAACCATGTAAGATTAAAGGAAAGTTTACAACAATTACATGCAATGCTGAAAACAATTATTTGCCCTGTAGCCAGTGCATCTGCAGATGATATACATTTATTTTTCTCTCTGTCTCCTGTCCCGGGACCATCGTCCGCGGTATCGGGTCTGCAGTCTCTCGATCCCGACCATGAAAGTGCTCTGGCACGCCCTCCCATCCGAGCTGTGGTATCGGATTCAGAATCTGATTGTGAAATCAGGGAGGACATCCCGGTCTTGATTCCTGAGCCCTCAGACTTCCACCGAGACCGTGCTACTCTCGGTACCGAGGCCGAGGAAGCTCACCTCGATCCCGGTGTTGATATTAAGCCGAACTGAGATATTATGCAGCATCTTCAAAAGACTGGCTGTCCAGAACATAGAAAACATGCCTTATGCTGAGACAGAGACACTGTTGGAAGCTGCATTACCATGGGAGCAAAGGCCAAAAGTTTGGTGGCCTTTACAGACTGCCAGAAATAATGCAGCTAAGGAATCATGGGAACTGTAGTTTATTGTGGCACCAGAGCTCTCTGACAGAGAAAGCTCAATGTTCCAGAAAAAAATACAGTTCCCATGATTCCCTAGCACTGAGCCAGGACAGTTAAAGTGGCCTCAAGCTTCATTATTTCTGTCAGTCTGTAAAGGCCCTAAGAATAACATATTTGAATAATGTTCCTACTGCCAGGAACCAAGGAGAAGCATTTCAACCTTTTAAAATAAAGGGGGGGGGACCAATACAAAAACTGGTACCACAGAGAGGAGTTTATTGTGGTGGTGGTAGTAGTCATCTGTTTTATATTCAGGATAATAATAATAATAATAATAATAATAATTGTATTTATACCCCGCCTTTTGCCAAAGCAGGCAAGGCGGTTTACATCTAAAACAACACATAAATTATCCCACAATAATCGACAAATCATATTAATAAACACACTAACCCCCCTTAAATATATATTAACCCCCCTGAAAATATATATTAAATTCAGATATCAGTTAAAAACAGATTAAAACCATAAATTTTAAGGATAAGAGTGCACATGCTACATTCCAAAATTTGTTTTCAGTAGCAGAACAGAGCTCACAGTCTTTCAAATCAGAATTCCACTTCTGGCTTCAACCAACTGTCCTTACTTTTGGCAACCTGATTTTTTTTGGGGGGGGGAGGACCTTTTTGTCCTTGCAGTTGTTATAAAAAGGAAATGGGGCAAGTCAGAAACCTGCTGATCTTGAGGAAATAACAGAACTGGCAGTACTCTTCTACCTAGAACTGATCTACATGATTGGTAGGAGCTTTCTACGGTTTCAGACAGGATCTTTTCATTGTTACGTTGGGGGCTGAACCTGGGATATTTTGCATGAGACAGCGTGTGGCCCACAGGTAACCTACTCCAAAAACCAAACACTAAGGTTGCATCCGCACTGGAGAAAAAAAAAATCCAATTTGACAACATTTTAACTGTCATGGCTCAATGCTATGGAATCCTGGGGTTAGTAGTTTGTTGTGGCACCCTGATACAGAAGAATAAATATCTCACAATACAGTATCCACATCTCCATAACATTGAGCCATGGCAGTTAAAGCGGTTATCAAATTGGATTATTTCTGCAGTGTGGATGCTGCCTAAGGCCCACAGATAAGCCTAACCCAAACTACCCTGATTTCCCCAAAGGGGTGACAGTATCAGAAACCTAGTAAGAGAAAGGAAAGTGCCACCAAACCACCATTCTGCACCATATGCCCCATGTTGGCTCTCTTCCAGTGATAAACACAAAAACCTAGACCCAACAGAGATGCCAACTTTCAGCACTGTCTAAGGTAACTGACCCCAACATTAGCTATTAACAGCAGAGTGCAAAGGCTTTGCAGTATTTGGCAATAGTGCACTGACCAGCCTTGAATGATTCAGAGACACAGTTGGATTCTTCCAAAGTCCTTGGAGGCTCTTTGATCTCTTGTTGCAATACATACAAGGTATTTACAAACTCTCCTTCAAGTCTCACCACATTTAATGTCTGCTATACAACAATCCACTTTCTCCACCCAAACCACTATCTTCAACCCACAATACCCTGAGTCTCAGAGCAATTATATACAGTGGAGACAGCTAAGGGTTGCCACCTGGTGTTATCATTTCCAGCCATAAAAACTATTTTACAACATCTTAAAGGAACATTGTTCCCAACACCCCAGACTAACTCTAATCTGGTGTAGCTCTGAGAATGATGCTGTCTACTTTTTGCCATGCTCCTTTGGCCTGTGCCAAAATAAACACCAACAATAATAGTGTGGTGTGTTTTTTTATCATGTGCCAAAATAAATAAGATAGTAGGCTGTTAGCATCATCATGCTATCAAAGGGATTAAAAACAATTAGAACTTGTATTAAAAATGTAGGGATGGGACTTGAATTGATTTTATTTGTTCTGATGTTTTAAAATGTTGTACGCCACCCCAATTGCCTGACAGAGGGGCGGGATATAAATAAAAATTATTATTATTATTATTATTATTATTATTATTATTATTATTATTATTATATATAAAGAGCAAATTTAAAAAGTATAGTACCCAAAGCCTTTTCTTTAGTCAGTCAATCTCTGAAAATCTGTCAGAATAAAAAAAAAGTTGCATATTGATGGAAGGACAGTATAAGAGGGCCATTGATGCCTCACAGGAAAGAAGTCCCAGATCCTGAGAGTAGCCATTGAAAAGGTCCTGGTTATTGTAAGGATACCAATATTTCAGGTAAAATTCAACTACCTTATAGGGCTGCAACAGAGAGAATATTTCTTAATTGCAGGGATGTCTGTGGGCACCCAGCACTATTTCACCCTTTGCCCAGTGGCCTTGCTCCACATCCTAGACTCATCTATGGTTCTTGATATAAATCTTCAGGATATGTTTGCCTATTTTAAGCTGCCTTGCTGAGACATGAGTCCACTAGATTTATGCCTACTTGAGCCAGTAGTTGTTCCAGCTCTTTCAGGGCATGTTACCAACAGCTCACTGATGCTGACATATTATAGCAGATATAATCATATCAAGGCAAAAGAAAACTGTTCAATGTGCATGATTTGTTTCAGATATGCAGCCCATACATAACTTACCTTTAAAGGAGACAAAGTCAAATTGGCATGTTTTTTGAAGACATGAATGCTGTGGTCCGTTATATCAGCAACGTAGATATACCTTGAAATGAAATAAGAAGGTTGAGGCTATTTTTCATGAATGTCTTCCAATTTTAAGAATTTCTGTCTTGCAATACAGTCAAACGCTTCATGTATTCATTCATAAGAAGAGCTCAAAATGGATAGTTAGGAAGTATATGGTAATTTAGGGTGATATTTCAAGCAGCTTTTAATGCAATCAAAATAATATCCACTGCCTTGAGTAGGTTTGTTGTTGTTAACTGCCTTCATGTCAGTCTTGACCCATGGTGACCCTATGGATGAGACATCTCCAGGTCCCCCTGTCCTCTACTGCTCTGCCCAGCTCCTGCAAACTCTTATTCATGGTCTCTTTAATAAAGTCCATCCATCTAGCATGTGGCCTTCCTCTCTTTCTACTTCCCTCCACCTTTCCTAACATTATTGTCTTTTCCAACAACTCATGCCTTCTCATGATGTGTCCAAAGTACGACAGTCTGAGGGGGGATGCAGACCAGGGCGTTTGGAGCGCCCTGGTCCGGAGCGCCGCGGGGCTATGGCAGCCTCACCGCGGCGCCTCCCCGGCGACCCTGAAAGGAGCGCCAAAAAGGCACTCCTTTCATAAGTCGCAAAAAGAGCGCCCTAAAAGCGGCGGGCGCCCTTTTTGCGACTTATCCTCCACAGCGCGTCCGGACGCTGTGGAGGGAGGTCGCCCTGAACGTGTCCGGCGTGCGGTGGCCCGGAAGCGCTCAGGGCGACCTCAGGAAGAGGAAGGGCCGCCGCGCGTGCGGTGGCTCCTCCTCTTCCGGGCCTCCAAGACGACTGTTTTAGTCGTCTGCTTAGGCCCTAAGTCTTGTCATCTTGGCTTCTAGGGATATCTCTGGCTTGATCTGCTCTAGGACCCATTTGTTTGTTCTTTTGGCTGTCCATGGGATCCTCAGCACTCTTCTCCAGCACCACATCTCAAATGCGTTGATTTTCCTCCTATCTTCTTTCTTCACTGTCCAGCTCTCACATCCATACATGGTAACAGGGAATACAATGGCTTGTATGATTTCGATTTTTGTGCTGAGTTGTATGTCTTTGCATTTTAGGATCTTTTCTAGTTCTATCATAGCCGCCCTCCCCATTCTTAATCTTCTCCTGATTTCCTGACTGCAGTCCCTGTTCGGATCAATGTTTGATCCCAGATATGGGAACTCTTTTACTATTTCTATTTCCTCATTGTCTGGTTTGAAGTGTGTAAGTTCTCTGTGGTCATTAGTTTTGTTTTCTTTATGTTCAACAATAAACCTGCCTTAACACTTTCTTCCTTGATCTTCCTTAGTAGTTGTTCCTGGTCTGTGAGGTTTTCTGATAATACTATGGTGTCGTCAGCATATCTTAGATTGTTGATATTTCTTCCTCCTATTTTCACTCCTCCCTCTTCCATGTACAAGCCTGCTTTCCTCACAGTATGTTCTGCCTATAAGTTGAATAGGATGCAGCCTTGTCTGACTCCTTTGCCAATTGGGAACCATTCTGTTTCTCTGTGTTCTGTCCTGACAGTAGCCTCTTGCCCTGAGAACAGATTCCTCACTAGGACTATCAGATGTGTTGGCAGAGGGAAATATTGTAGGCAAGATGCAAAGATGCATTTTGGGATCCAATGTCCATAGAACTGAAACTTTCCTCCACTCCCCCACTTGCTGTTGCTCCTGGATTGCCAAATCCTGTTCCAGAGATTTCCCAATCCTCCAGAGCAGGTGTTTAGTACACATGAAGAGCTGCAGGAGGAAGGGCAGGATCAATTATTCTGGTAGAAATGCTGGGATTCAGAAAAAGTGCACGACCAGAAGGTGGCACACATTCCTTCCAAATTACAACAGTAATTTGTTCTATCTCTGGAAGATAGAAGTTTCATTGTTTATGGTATGTTATCCTACAATATGGCTCCCTAAAATGTTTCTGTTAACTGAAAGTAGCAAATACATTCTTCTATTAACACTACCCAATGGTCCTGAAGAGCTATAAGATCCACAATTCTCTGTATTCCCATCCTTGATATTAACTACTCTATAAGTTCAGAGAGCACATTCTCAACTATGTAGGACAAATAAGGAAAATATTGTGGGCTCTTCCTCTCCTATTTTTTGTTTGTTTATTTTCTTTTTGGTAAATTAGTTTCCTTTTTCACCCAAATTCAATCCAACAATGATTTGCACAAATGAATTTGTTATCCAGGAAAGCCGCCAAGAGTTCTGATAGCAGCTTCTTGTGAGGGTTGAAAGCAAACAAAAGTCTTTTGCTAAGGCAAAGCAAGAATGCAAAGGTCTGTATTACCAATCCGAAGGTCCAGCCAGAGAATGGTCAAGCAGTCCAAAGGTCTAGGATTCCAGAAATAATTAAAGAGTAGCAAATCAACAGCATAAGCAACCATCTGTTTGGAAAAAGATCAGTAGCAATACTTCCCTCCTCAGTGAGCAATTTATGTACCCTGCTTTCAACTGCTATAAGAATACTTCTGTAAAATTTAATACTGGGACAAATTTTGAGCTCTGATGTCCACACAAATGCTATCGATTCTTATCTAGTTCTTGGGACTTCTCAGATGTTGACAGAATTTGGAAACATTAATTTCATGGACCATAACTCCAACTGGTATGGTCCTGCTGAGGATAGGTCTGTCTACAGAGATCAGATAGTTGATCATGGTCTTCTCAGTGGTTGCACCCAACCTGTGGAGAAGTTTCCTTAGAGGCTTCAATGTCACTTGTCACCCAACCCCTTTTGTTTCCAAGAAAACTAGTCTTACTGGAAAGATTAGAAAGCTAAAGTTTCTGCTAGTAATAATATTTATTGTCTGTTTTTCCTGTATTTTTCACTCTAGTTATTTTAGTATGTTCTCACTGGAATTTTTCAACTGTTTCTCAATTCCAAACATTGTTTGATATTTTGTGGAAAGACAACTGTGAAGACAGGATGTGGATATTTTAAAAACAAACAAACAAACAAACAAACAAGACAAACATATCTTGATACTGCATAAGCCAAGACAGCTATTTTAAAAATAAAAACAAAAACAAAAACCACTTACTTTCCATCCGGTGAAATGTTAATGCCATTAACAGAATGAAAGCCTCCTGCCATTTCTTTAACTTCTTTTGGACTGTAGTAAACAACATTTGTCCAAGTCAAACCCAGAAACAGCTCCAAGGTCCTCAAGGTCTCTTCTATGAAGTAATAGTCATTGGTGGCGTAGAAACTATCAGGGCCCACAGCCACAATATCATTCACACTATAAACAACAACAGCAAAGATTGAAGGAAAGATATATCTATCTATCTGTCTATCTATCTATCTATCTATCTAGATAGATAGATATATATAGATATATATAGATATATATAACTGGCAGGAAAAATGTGGTCTACAGGAAACATGCCACCCCATATCCCATATATGTGACACTTGAAACTCCTGCCAGTTCCTTAAAGTCCCCCAAGCCCACATTTAAAAACAAAACAAAACACTGGTAATTTTGTTTTGTCCAAAATCTGCACAGAAAACCCCCAAACATGTGAGCACACTTCCTCATGTCCTTCCACTTCCCAGTACCTCTGTTTTTATTCATATCCTTCTCAAAATAGTGACAAGCAGTGACATAGCATAACATTTTGAGAGGGACTCTGAAGAAATATGGAAATATTTTGGTATACTGGAGGGCACAATCCATGCTGGGATCAGGGAAGAAATCAGCCCTGAACTCCAAACCCTGAACTATGCCCATCATTGACATATGAAAGATATATTTCACACTCTCAAAAAACAATTCACAGCCTGGACCTAGAGAACACAGAGCAGATCCAGTCAAACAGGCTGTATTTAATTTTCTGTCCCATCTTACTGAAGCATGCTAGTGTTCATATAGCTGAAACTATGGGTTAGCCCCAAATTTTGTCATAATTCATAGGAGATACACTGAAATGAATGGGACAAAACGGGGTCTAATCCTATTAAATGGCTGTTCTATAAGCTGTCCTCCTCAAAAGAGAGATATTAACCTTGATTTTATGTTGTCACAGCTTTTACAACACTAACACATCTGTTTGTTGTTGTTATTATGTGCCTTCAAGTTGTTTCTAACTTATGGCAATCGTAGGGCAAACCAATCATGGGGTTTTCTTGGCAAGATTTCTTCAGAGGAGGTTTGCCATGGTCTTCCTCTGAGGCTGAGAGCATGTGACTTGTCCAAGATTACCCAGTGAGTTTCATGGACAAGTGGAGAAGAGAATCCTGGTCTCTTGAATCTCAATCCAACACTCAACCCACTACACCATGCTGGATCTGTAAGTGCAGATACCCACACTTAAGTGTGTGCTTCACAGACAATTACTTAGAATTACCCATAAACATAGTGCTTAAGGAACATTGAAAGCCAAACACTGAATATATAGTCCCTCAAATCCATCACAAAGCAAGCTAAACAGATCCGCTTGGACTGTCAACAGACCAACCTCCCACCCAGGCTAACTTGCCTCTACATTTCCCCAGATTGTTCATTACTTGGTACCTTTCTAAGAGCTCATGCTTGATGGTTTTAAGGTGCATAAGGGAATTGTCATTCTCCACAAATTTGAAAAGTTCCACTGTTGTCTTGATTTCGGGATGATTTACAACAAAAAGGTATATGGTATCATCTGTGGAGAAACACATCATCAAGTAAGTTTGGTAATACTTGGAACAGAGTGTTGGTGCCATTTTGAGAGATGTAGGCTGCATCTACACTGCAGAATTAAAGCATTTTGATACAACTTTAATTACCATGGCTCAAATGCTATGGGATTACGGGATTTGTAGTTTTGTGAGATATTTGTCCTTCCCTTTCAGAGAGCTCTGGTGCCACAACAAACTGCAAATCCCAGGATTCTAAAGGATTAAGTCCTGAAAGTTAAAGCGGTGTCAAAGTGCATTAATTCTGCAGTGTGGTGGCAAAATAAAGCAGTTCTGTTTTCCTCATCCAATGGTGTTCAAACATAGCTCTCTAGAAGGATTCTGCACAGTCAGAACATTCATTCCTGTACCCCAGAGGGAAAAAAGAGGACATTTATCTACATTTAGCTCATAAAGCTTTAAGTGAGCCTGCTTCATGTATTACAGGTTTTCATCATTTACTCTGCTGACCACTGTGTTGGTTCCCACCAAACTGTGACCCTCCAACACACACACTAAATGTATGCGAAAGCTGTAGCATGGGACTGGCATAGTGATGTGATACTGGGTGCAAAGGCCAGCAAGCTGGACCTTGTCATTTCATGTCTCTGTCCCCCACTTCATGCATGAAGTATAGTGCAATGGAACCTGACCAGTGTTTCAAGATTTAAATTTTACAGAAATTTTTGAAGCCATGAAAACAAATACTTCCCCCTCATTCTTCTCCAGAAAAAAAACAACCAACCCCAGAAATCTCCAGGGGAAAAATAAAAATAAAAATATGTATTTGTCACCCTTACAGATTGAAAGTCACTTTGTTAACTTTAGGAATATAAAAAGTATTTTGTATAATTTTGTTTGGTATAAAATAAATTTTGTGTATGAAAATCATAGTTTATTCAGATAATGATTAACAAATTTCATTTTTAGTTACAAATGGAGCTACAAATGGAGTTTTGAATTTGAAGGTTTGTGCCAGTTTGTTAAGAAGAGGCAAAAAACAATAAAAACAGAAGATACTATCAACATTAGTAAAACAGAGCAAATTATTTTGTCTCCTTTCCATAATTTCAAGCAGGCATAAAACACTCATTCCCATAAAAGGAAATGACAAAAGGAAACATGGACCAAGAATTGTAATGATCAGGTAATTGTACTTTGTCTTATGGGAAGTCTTCTTGGTCATAGATTTTTAGAAATAATTTTGGGGGAGCAAATATATGAACACCTTGTCTTAAACATTTTAACCATTCTAAAAGAAAATATAATATATTTATTTAATTTATATACCTCCTTTTTCCCAGCATGGGATCCAGGATGGTGTACAATGTTTTAAAAGCACAATACAATTTATAAACTCCCAATAAAAAAAGTTAAAACACAATTAAATCCAATTTCTATTTAAGAAAAACAAGTTAAAAACAGCACTAAAAGATGCTTAAAAACATATAAAAATAAAAACACTATACCTCCTATTAACAGGTTTATCTACAGCAACACAATAAAACCCAAAACCTTCCTTAAATAAAAAGGTCTTTACCTGCTGGCAGAGAGACAGCAGGGAAGGGGCCAACTGGATCTCCCAGGGAAGGAGGTTTCATAACTTGGGAACAGCCACCAAGGAGGCTCAATGGGATGGTGGTGGAGCTGAGAGAAAGCCTTCCATTGCAGATCGTATGGCATGGGCAGGCTCAGATATTCCATGAATTAGTTTTAAAGATTTTTAATTTTCATTTTCCCAATATATTTTTTTGGTGGGGAGAAGTTCAGAATTTTTTTTTCCAGGCATTCACATCTCTACCACTGTTGACTCTCAAGAAGCTCCTGAACACATCAAAATCAAAATATTTTGACTTTAATCCAACTTCCACTTTTAAAAAAATTGTTAATGAATTTACTAGCAGCTCCAGACATTTGCTTGGTCCATCCACAGTGAAGGGGATTGCCTCTTCAATGTAGACCATTGAAAGCTCCTACTTCTTCCCCTGACTTAAACCATTTATTCATTTGTAAAAGGTTCATCCAAATATGTGAATGACATATGAGATTGCAAGACATGTCCATTTTAATCTGACAAGTAAGCATGGGACCTAAAGCCCTGGCCTCTCCAATCTGTTCCTTCCCTTGACCCTCTTCATAAACCCACTATAACAAGAAAGAATCATCCATGTGTTCATGGCTTACACAAGCAAGAAGGAGGAACTATACTCATCTCTACAGCCCATGGACATTTTTTACTACTACTTTCATAATCCCCAGTCACTGGCTGGGAAAGTCTGCCTGCTGTAGTCCCCAAAGTAGCTTTTCAAAGCGCTACACCTATAGTTGAATGAGTAGCTTTAAAGCAGGGGTCGGCAACCTTCACATACCTGGGGCCGGTCACTAGTCCCCAGGTCTTCCGCCTGGCCGGGGGGGGGGGGCATGGTGGCGCCACATGCGCGTCGTAGCCACCATTTTGTTTGCCAAAATGGCAGCCGCGACTCATTTGCACACTTACAGTACTTCTGCGCATGCGCAAACGAGTCGCGGCCACCATTTTGACAAAGAAAATGGCGGCTGCAAAGCGCACAGCAGCACGGCGGTGGGAGTGTGCAGCAGCGTCGGCGGCGGGGAGTGGCGGCAGCCGGTCGGCGGGCTGGGTGTGGCCCGCGGGCCATAGGTTGCCGACCCCTGCTTTAAAGGAACAGAGAAATATGAGCTGCAACCTGCAGATAAAAACGTGAAAATATCACCACTCTTATGAATGTGTTTTTTAAAGACTTGGCCATGAACTGGCTCCAGATGGAAACTGGAAACAGCTGGAAAATGGAGGTCACCTGGTGTCCTGTTGAAATTGTCTCTTCTATAGCCCTTTCTTATAAGCAAGTCAACTTACCCTTATCAATGTATAGGCTGATCCCATGGGGATTAAAAGATGCCAGATCAAAGCCACGGCTGATTCTTAGCTCAATTGGTCGAGGATTTTCTTCATTTAAATCCATTAGTAATATCTTCCCACTTTTATCAGGGGCAAAGCTTTTCAACCCATGATATTTTAAGCCCTTGAAAACAAAACAAAGCAAGACTTTTGTTGCACAACAGTTCAGAATATTTCACTGGAATGATAAAATTGACAACTTGCCAGTGGTTTGCAGACATGGTTCTTGATACCATTACTGTATTCTGATGCATCGATAGGTAGTCCAAGCTTAATTGAGAGTTCTGTCATATCCTACTCACATTTCATAACCATTCAAGAACAATTATGGTTTTCCACTTGAGGTATGCAAGAGTCCTCTGGGCCACTAAATCTGTCCATACAGTTTGACAAGTAAACACCCCACTGTCACAACAGGAGATAGTGTGGTGTTGTGGTTTGAATGCTGGACTATGAATCTGGAGACCAGGGTTCGAATATTCACTCAGCCATAGAAACCCCCTGGGTGACCTTAAGCAAGCCACACTCTCTCAGCCTCAGAAGAGGACAAAGGCAAAACCCTTCTGAACAAATCTTGCTAAGAAACCCTGTGATTGGGTCATCACAAGTTGGAAATGACTTGAATGCACACAACAACAATATAGCTATCCTGTTTTGAAAAAGAAACTGGCCTACAATTTGCAACTATTGCTCCAGTGCCTAATAACTTTCCACATGTGAGAGAAAAACTTACAGTACTAATGAAAGCCAGGCCATTAGGAAGTATGTCAATATCTTCTGCACCAGTTTCTGCAAAGGGAAAAAAAAACTTGATCAGAAGTTCCAGGAGAGATGTCAGTACAATGAAATACAAGATCATTTCTTAAAAGAGGAAGCTGCCCTACATCAAGTCAGATCATGGGTATGGCTTACACAGTATCATCGAAATGTGAGTTTGGCAAAGTGACTTTTGGACTACAATTCTCAGAATAATCAGGTGCTGGCTGGAGGATTCTGGGAACTATATTCCAAAAATATGTATCTCCCTCCTCCTGAGTTCTACACCAGACTGACAGCCACTCTCCAGGCTAACCAATTTGATTTTTTTCACAGGTCTGCCATAAGGTACCAGAGCCATTTAGTAGACAGTAGAAAGCAGGAGCCTGCAGAGAAGCATCAAATTATGTGCCTATATATGGATGCACAATAACAAAAGCATTCTTTGGGAATTCCCTAGGGTTCTCCAATAGTCCTATAGGATGAATTCATCACTGTGTGTCCAGCTGCAGGCACACAGCTGGATGCTTCTCTACTGACCCCTATTCTTCAACCAAAAAAAATGGTAGCATTGGGTATGCCCAGCATGAAAAAAGTGAGTTTTGGGCAGAATGAGAGAAAAGACAATGTATTGTTATCCCTGAGTGAAACTTTACACCTCACCTCCCAGTGCAGGATCTCAACCTTCACTGAGAAATTCGAAAGATTTGAATGAAATGTTCAGCTTTCATACAGGGAATATAGTGTTACTTCTGTTGCCCAAATAAAAATTCATATATATTTCATAGTTATGGCCACAGAGATGCTTTTAATACTTATGGCTGTAGGTGGGAGATTTAATTGATCATACACAATGGGGCATAAGCTAGTGAAAAACAAGCAGAAAAGACAGATACCCCATAATTATTTACAGAATTTTTGGTGGTGAGAAGTACATGGCTCTTACTTCAGGGACAGTTAAAGCTTGAAGGGCTGGTAAATCTTTTCCCAGGATAGCACCAAAGAATTTCTTGCAGGGGTTATCTTAGATGCACTCAGACAGAAGGAGCTATACACACCAGTAAAAGCTAATCCTTTTCTTGGTGGTGAAAGTTTACAATGGGAAAGAATTCAGAGGCAGCCAGGATAAGAATATAAGGGTTGGACAAAGATCAATTCTCTGAGTCTAAGAGCTGCAAAAAAGAGAGAAGTCTCTGTTGCTATAGAGAGCTTCTCTTTCCAACAAAAATAAAAGAGAGTGAGGAAGTTAATTTTTGGCCTGGAAAGACTCTGACTTATCATCAGACCTTGGAAACATCAGCTTTTGGGATCATAGCCCTAGAATAGCCCAGCCTTCTTGGCCAGAAATTCTGACAGTTGTACTTATCCAAATGTATCATTTCTAATTCAGTTTTAAGTAAAACAGCTGAGACGCCTTTTTATATTGATATTCAAAAGACACAATGAGTTCTCTTCTATGCCAGAAAACAGATCACCTATCAATCTGTATGACTGCAGCAAAGCAATTCACTTAGGTCAAAGTCCTTAAAAATACTTCACTGTTCTGTTATTCGTGAGAAGGACAACATTTATTTATGTATTTATTTATATCCCGCCTTTCTCCTTATAGAGTCCAAGGCAATCATTTTAGAAAATGATATTGTACTTGTACAGTAACACAATAACATTTCCATACTCATAGTGGTCAAGCCTGGAACTCAAGGGAAATAGATTTAAATGCCCACTGGGCCCTGAAGCATGTTGGCCAGTCATTATCTTCTGTTTAACTTACTCCACTGAATTGTTGTAAAATTGAAAAGAAGAGCTTGGAGAGAAATACAAATGTTATCCTACTTCAATGTCAATAAATATTTTGTATGACTAACTCAACCCCAATTTGGATATTGGCAAAAATGGAAAGTGGGGGAAAGCATACACCTGCAAACCTCAATGCTGTACCCAATAGCTGTCCAATCTCATGATTGGGGGGGGGGGGGGAAATCACCTGCAGTTCTGACAATCCATTTTTATCGATTGTGATATCACACATATCTTTCTGTAATGAACTATATGCCTAATTAATTTTTTTTACTATCTTCAGCAATGTAAATTTTCTAAAATATTATCAGGGGATCAGGAAGGGGGTGTCTTTGGGCCTAAGCAGACGGCTTATTGGGCCGTCTTGGGGGCAGGGAAGGGGAGGGGCAGTCGCACGATCGGCGCCCCAACCCCTTCCCGAGGTCGTCCTCGGAGCAGCCGGCCCTCTGCACGGCCGGCGCTCCAAGGACCTCCCGCCGCAGCGTTTGCACACGCTGCGGCAGAAGAGTCGATGAAGGTGCGCTGCAGCCTTTTGCAGAGCACCTTTGGCGACTTGTGAAAGGAGCGCTGAATTAGCACTCCTTTCAGGGGTGGCGAAGCTGCACCACGGGATCGAGGCGTGGGGATGCCTCGGTCCCACGGCGCAGCTTCCTGGGGCAGCCCACGGCCGCTCGTCTGCTTAGCCCCTTTGCAAGATTTATTCAGAGGAGGTTTGCCATTGCCTTCCTCTTAGACTGAGGCAGTGTGAGTTTCCATGATTGAGTGAGTGAACCTATTATATGGTTTTCTTGGCACAATTTATTCAGAGGGAATTTGTCACTGTCTTCCTCTGAGGTTGAGAGAGTGTGACTTGCTCCAAAGTCACCCAGCTGGCATCCATGCCTGCACTATGCGACAGTGGGCCTTACACGCAAAACTGTCTATTCAGAATAGGTTTCTGTGTATCTGCTGGAATAGGGTTTGTTCCACAAAAACTTTAGCCATAATAGACATATCAGAGCTTGTTTTTGTTTCTTTTTTAGAAAATGCTTTTAAAACTTTAAAAACTGTTTAACAGCTGTTTAACAGTTCTAAAAATCTGCAGTCCTATGCACACTTGTCTGTGATGAAACCTCAGTGGACACATTAGACTTACTGTAATAGCTCTGGGCTGCAAAGAAACGGATGCAGTATCTTCAAAATACTTATAAGGATTTTGCCTTTTAATAAGCTAGTTCAAAGGTTACAAAGCTCTGTAAAAACTTTTAAATTCTCCAGAACTCTTCATCTGACAAGAAGGCAAATATAGTACAGCAGTGATTCCCTAACTTTTTAACCCTGTGCAACCTCCTTTATATATATCTACATGTGGATATCGCACTCCACTGGATGTAGTATATGAATAAAAAAGATTATGTTTAGTGTGCATTTTTGTTCACACATTTAGGTATGTTCATATTTTAACATTTTATAAGGAAATAACATTGTTCAAATTAGAACAGTTTTAGGCTGCATGATCGAGTTTGACAGCCCTTTAACTGTCACGGCTCAATACTATGGAATTCTGGAAATTGTAGTTTTGTGAGACTTTTAGCCGCCTCTGTCAGAGTTCTGGTGCTCCACCAAACTATAAACCCCAGGATTCTGTAGGATGGTACCATGGCAGTTAAAGTGTTGTCAAACTGCATTAATCTTGCAGTGTGGATGCAGGCCAAGACAAATAAATTCTGTATCTAGTAAATCCAATGCCTCCACTCTATCTCCTTTCCTGCCAACAGCCCAGATCCACACTTCCTTTTCTTGCCTTGGTACCACAATGCCTTCACCTTGCTCTCAGGCTGCTGCTGCCATCACCACACCTCCATCACCTCAGCCACTGGTCTATATATAAGCCTTCTCCATGGCACCCAAAAGCGGGTGTTGCAGCTGTACAAGTTTCCTTCAGTGTTGTTATCCTTCTATTCCTTCTCCTTGAGAGAAGGAGGATGACATTGAAGGATTTTTCATGAAACTTCCTTGAGCAACTACTGTGCTCCCACAAGGGTTTCCCACCTGAGGACTGCCCCACAGTTTGATAACCGCTGCAATACAGCCCAAAAGAAGAGGGAAAGGAAGTTATTGATCCCCAAGCACCGATATCAAATAGCAGCTGGTTCAAATCTTAAAATGGGAAGCAGGAGAAGGATTCAGACACTCAAATTTAGGCCACCAAGTCACTGAGATGGACTGATTAGGCCTGGGATGTCCCCAAGAATTAATGGGAAGAAGAAACACATGACTGCTGGCCCTATTGTTATAAATACTGGATATACTCAACTATAAGTTGACCTCATGTATAAGTCAAGGTCAGGTTTTGGGGCCAAAATTATGGATTCTGATGAGATCGTGAATAAGTCAAGAGTAAAACCTAAGAGCATGTAACAAAGCATATAAAGGATGACCCAAAGGAAACTATGCCAAACTTAGAAAATTCTGGCAGGCATAAATGTTTGTGCTCACCCTAAAGGCTGGATGGATGAAGAGGAAACTACCACCACCACTTTCCTACCCAGGCATTTGAAAAGAATAATAGAATCATAGAGTTGGAAGAGACCACAAGGGCCATCCAGTCCAACCCCCTGCCATGCAGGAACTCCCAATTAAAGCATCCCCGACAGATGGCCATCCAAAAAGATCAAAAGCAGTGCTGCAGTGAACAGAGCAGAGAGGCCGGTGCTTCTTTTAGGTTTTCCTGGGATTGACAAACTCTACTCATAGAAAGGGATGGTTCCTTTTTTTAATGAGTGGTAAAGTACACTGACCCATGGTTAATTGATCCAGGTTTCTGGGGTCAATTTTTTGATTAAAATTTCTAGACTTATACACTTATACAGTATATATAATCTATGAATCAGAATTATCTCCACCTGTGGGAGAAAGGCATGGTTCCTGGAGAGTGGTAAAAATAAACAGAGAGAAACTTAACAGCTTTTACATTAATAAAGCAGGAGATTATTTTAGATATTGTACAAAGATAATCCAATAACATTCAGGGGACAACCGTTCAAACATGACATGCAAAAGACCTACCGATTCCTTTTATAAGGTGGCAATTTGGAAGTCGCTTTACTTTCAGTTCTCGTGAAGCAGCAATTCTATGCCTGCAAGAGAAAGACAGTAGAAAATCTTTGACAATGTTAAATAAGATGAATAATGCACTATGAGGAAAGGAACTAAGCACAGAAGAGCACCCTTGCTGTATCGCATTAAAAGTCCATAGATTAGCAGCCTGATTCCCACAACCATCAGACAAACTGGTTCAAGAAGCCCACATCCAAGACAGAAAGGCAACTGTATATATTCAATTGTTTCTCCCCAGAGATGTTAGCTAGACTCAAGGCTCATTCCCACTATGATTTAAACTGATTTGCAGATCGGTTTATATGTGCCTCAATTTCAGATCTGACTGCGTTCGGTCAGAATCATGGAGAATCAAGGTGAAGCGAGTCAAATGCAAAAGAATCGCTTTTTTTTAAGACAGATAATTTGGTGGTTCTTTTGAAAAGAATTGTTTTGCAAGTGTGTTCAACAAATGTGAACGACATTCGGATTTCAACAGCATCACACTGGAGGGGAGGGACTAGGGCAGAGGGTGGGCAGAGGGATGCTATCCATCCTGCCCCATGTTATGAGAAATCCGCCATTCCCCCCCCCCCCCGTGATGTCTTATATACTGACTTCCGTGGGATCTGTGGATTTCGTTTTTCAAAGCTGCCAAGTGGTCCCTTTTAAATCACACTGGCCCTGATCCTTGTTTTGGGGTTTCTTTCCTGGTTTTGTCTGAATATTTTCAAAAGGTAGAACAACTTTGGGGGTGCTTTCTTTGGGGTTGGGGGGTTACGTGGTGGTTTTAAAAAAAAGATTGATTGTGCGATCTCCCGCATTTCTGTGGGATCACAAGAACAACAGTGGAGGAGGAGGAGGAGGAAAGAAAGTGGAGGAGAGGTGCATGTGTACGGCCAGCTCTTGCCTCCATAGAAAGAGTCCTGCACCCTCTCAGCTTCTAGGAGCCCATTTTTCCACATGGAGGGAAAGTGGGGGAGAGAAAGTGGGGGAGGAGGAGGAGGAGAGGGAGCCCATTTTTCCCACATGGAGAATTAGTCCTAATCCAGTTGTTTTTGCAATTTTTCCCCGGTTGTGCCGGAATATTTTCCAGAGGCAGGACTACTTTGGGGGTGCTTTCCTTGGGAGGGGGGTAGCGTGATTTTTTTAAAAAAAATTATTGACGGATTTTGCAATCACTCGCAATTCTCTCTCTCTTCAGACCCCGTGGCATTTTTGGAGGGAGGGCAAGAGATGGGAGGGCCTTTCCCATCCAAACACTCATTGGGGGGCTTCCAGGGATGGCCCTTCCCCTGGCAAAAGACCCCCCTCCATACACACACAACTCCCTTCCATCTCCAATCCCCTTTCTCCCTCTCTGCCAGTTCAGCACCAGTGATTCTCCAAAAAACCCCACACTCCACAGTGCCCCCTGGAGGCTCCCCACGCAAGAAGGGACTGGGGACAGGCACAGAGATCCCCAGCTCTGGTGAGAGGTCCAGGGGGACCCGATGGCCTCCTTCTCCCGAACCTGTCCTCTATTTCAATGTCCTCCACCCAGGAGGAATTGCAAAAGCCCCTCCTCCATCTTCAACAGCACTAAGAAGCATGCATATCTATATGAGTACTTTCAGCTATTATTTTGGTTACATCCTACAAACTCCCCTGAATGTCCTCCATTCTGAGCATCACTTAGAGAAGCCATGCATTGACATTTCTAGGACTGATGGGGGAGGGGGTTTAATTTGGGAACGTTATCCATTTATTATTTATTCCCTGGAAGGTCTTCCAATTAAGAACTATGTGTTGACCTTTCCAGGAGAGCTTTGGGTTTTAATTTGGGAATGTCCTCCATATATATATATATATATATATATATATATATATATATCTGGAAGTCCTCCATTTTGAGCAGGACTAAGAGGCATGCATTGACATTCCTAGCAGTCTTTTGGGCTTTGATTTGGGGACATCCCCCATATACATATTTTTCTGGACGGTACTCCACTGAGGGGGTGCCTGGTCCTCCCAGCCCTCCCTTCCCCCTTCTTCCTTGCATCACCGATGATGTGTAGATGCGCATCGTATGATTGACATTTTTAAAAGGCTGGGATGGATCAATCAATTTGATACTGAGCATGCATTTTGTAGCGGTGCAAATCTAGTGGGAACAACAACCATGTCAAAAAAGACACTAATTCATGGAATTATGAAATAATTCGCTTCCATAGTGGGAAGTACGCATCAGCCTGAATCGACTCAGTGACCTGGTATCAATGCAACTCGCAAGCTGGTTTAAATACAAGTGAGAATGAGCCCTCAGAGTAGGGGTGAAAAAACTCAGGCCTTGGGAGCCAAATTCTGTCACCCATGTCCACCTCCTCATGTCACCACTGTTGGTTAGCTCGCCAGTTTTTGTGCAGGTTTCCCCATTCATTTTCAAAGGCTGAAATACATTTTGAACTACCGGTACTTCTGCCACAGCAGGGGGTTGGACAGATTTCACTGCCACTTCTCAGTGCTCACATGGCTAGAAGGAAAAGCCTGCCTGAATGAATATCCCTCCATACCATCTAAACTGAGGACAACCACAACATCTTGACAAAACGCAGGCTTATGACCAACATTGTCATTTTCTTTTTCTTCCTCCTGTATGATTTTTAACACCTTTGCCTGACAAAGAAGCCAGTGGAGCTTCAAAAGCTTGCAGCATGTATGTGGTGCATTTCAGTTGGCCTAATAAAGGTATCACTGTTTTGTGGATTGTGGATGTTATTGTACTTTGCTATATGGCCAATACAGCTATCCCTGGATACCTTCCAACCCTGTGATTCTTCCTCTTCCCAAGGCTCACTTACTGGCAGTAAGTGCTTTAAGGCAAAACATCCTG
This sequence comes from Phrynosoma blainvillii, assembly GCA_026167975.1. Lineage (NCBI taxonomy): Eukaryota > Metazoa > Chordata > Lepidosauria > Squamata > Phrynosomatidae > Phrynosoma > Phrynosoma blainvillii. The sequence goes on from JANUYF010000005.1 coordinate 35,344,399, forward strand.
TATGTACAGACCCACACTTTACTTTGGCTCTTTACCAATGGAATCCTCCCTTCCAGAACTTCTCTGAAAATTAATTTAAACCTCAAAGAAGTTTCCCATCTATGGCTCAGTGTTATTTATTTATTTAATACCCACCTTTCCATTGGGCAGCCCAAATTAAAACAAGTAGCCCGTCCCAATTCATGGGGGATTTATTCCGGACACCACTCCCCCCCCCCCAAAAAAATGGCAGTTTGCAAATATTTGAGCCCCATTCAAAATAATGGTGCATACACCTGTGGCACCTGTGGGGAGTGTGCAGGGGGGTGCCACCATTATATCCTTCCTCGCTTGTCCCTCCCGTGAAAAGTGGGACCATGGACTTGAAGTCCGCAAATGGAGAAGGACAACTATACAGTTGAAAACCTGTTTATAAAAAAAGTTTTTAAAAACCATTACATAAGAAATCCTATTAAAAGAAAGAAATAATTTAGCTCTAATCTGCACTGTGCAAATAATGCAGTTGGACACCACTTTAAACTGCCATGGCTCAGTGCTACAGAATTCTGGGATCGTAGTTTTGTGAGATATTTAGCCTTTTCTGTCACCACATTGGGATTTCAGCCACAAATACTAACCCATCATCTATATGCTTCATTCCAAGTACTTTTGGGGCCAAAACTACCTGAATCCCCCAGTCAGTAGAGACAGAAGCTAGGCAGGCTAGGCCATTCGGATAGCTTCCTAAGCAACTTTGCCCAAGCTCTGCTTCATTCATCTTCTATATTTATTAAATAAAATAAACTACTTTGACATAACCAAGAATAAAATTAACCATCTGACAACTAATCATGCACAATGATTATCCAAGTATTCCCATAACCAAGATCTAGCCTGGCCTTCTATACTTTATGGTTACATATGAACTGTTGCTGTTTTAAAGAAGACTCAGGCTGCATTCACACTGCAGAAATAATCTAGTTTAACACTGCTTTAACTGCCCTGGCTCAGTGCTAAGGAACTGTGGATTGTTGTGGTCACAGTGTGGTGTCAAACTGGATTATTTCTGCAGTATGGATTCAGCCTCAGACAGTTTCTGTTCCAGAGACCGAAACTGTCAAGGACTTTACCAGAGTAGCAGTTTATATCCTATCATTTTAGGGCAGTCTTACAAAAGGTTCCTATGTGTAACATTTGCTAAATATTTATTGCTGATGTTTTAATCTTCCCAAACTACTCGACTGTCAGGGCTGCAGAATCAAGATTGCATACAATTTTGGGTGGAATCAATGTCATCAGAAATATACCAACTCCAGCTTCAAAATAAAAACTTAGAATATTATAACAATATATGGTAAATATATCATGCCTAATTTGTTCCATATTTACTTTCATAGGAATTTAGGAGTTTTCTTGTTCATAAATTTTAATCAAATAAATATATAGGTTGAGCATCCCTAATCTGAAAATCCAAAATGCTCCAAAATCCAAATATGGGTATGAGTTGTTTTATTTATTTATTGTTTTTAATAGGATTTCTTATGTTTTGTTTTTTTAAAACTTTTAAAAATAGATTTTTAAGCTGTAATTTGTTGTAATTTGGTTTGCAAACTGCATTGGGTCCACTGTCTTTTTTAATGGATGACTGAGATAGTGACATTTTTATTCTCTGTCGGTTAAGGGTGCACAAACTGTTTCATACACAAAACATAGTTAAACAACAACAAAAAACCACACACAGTGTATTTAAACAAAAACTGTTTTTCTCCATCCCTGAGGACAACTGGCCACCTAGAGAGAGTTCAGCAGTTCAAGCAATAAAATGATGATGATGCCAATCCAAGCCACATTTTCTCAGGAATAAGTCTGAATGAACTCAAAATCAAAGCAGATGTATGGTACCAGACTATGCTGGATTCTTCCCTGTCCTTCTGGGGCCATGGATAGATCTGGTGTGAAATGCACTTTTAAGTGTGGTTTTAATACAGCCTCTTTTTCCTAACAACCCTTTGAAATAGACGATGCTGAAAAGTAGCACTGTCTCAAGGGCTGCATTCGCACTGCAGAAATAATCTAGCTTGACACAGCTCCATGCTATGGAATTCTGGGAATTGCATTTGTTTTGGTACCAGACCTCTCTGACAGAGAAGGCTAAATGTCTCACAAAACTCAGTTTCCAGAAGTCTGTAGAAGTGAGCCATGACAGTTATTGTGAAACTGCATTATATCTGCAGTGCAGATTCAGCCCCAGTCAACTTTGTGATCTGCACTGAGGATTTGAACACAAGCCTCTTCAATCCCACTCTCATTGTGACACTGCACTAACTTGTTGAGTTTGCATAAATCAGATCAGGTTGGGTGTATTACGATGAATTGTGAAATTTTTAACTTTCACCCAAACCTTTTAAGTGGAAACTGCTCAAATATTTAAAGAGATTACCAAACACAGAGTAAACAACTATTTATCAGAGTCATTAAAAGAGCATACAGTGGACTAAACCAATGGTAGGGAAGGCACAACTTATTGGGAAGCTGAGAAATTCATTCCATCTAGAATTTTCTGCAGATTTACCCAATTCACACCTCCTGAAATAATGAGTGAAACAGACTTGCACACAGAAATTCACTGAATTTACGGATACTTGTCTCCATTTCATAAGGGAATGGAACCATCTGTACAAAAGGTACATGACATAATACAGACAAATGCAATATTATTGAGAAACTAAGGGGAGAAGCAGATGGCCAAAAGGGCCGTTTTGGGGGCAGGGAAGGGGAGGGGCAGCTGCACGGTGGGCGCCCCAACCCCTTCCCCAAGTCGTCCTCGGAGCAGCTGGCCCTCCGCACGGCCGGCGCTCCGAGGAGGACCTCCCACTGCAGCGTCCATACACACTGCAGTGGAAGAGTCGCCAAAGGTGCGCCGGCAGCCTTTTGCAGCGCACCTTCGGCGACTTGTGGAAGGAGCGCTAATTTAGCGCTCCTTCCAGGGACAGCGAAGCTGCGCCGCGGGGCTGAGGTGTGGGGATACCTTGGCCCTGCGGCGCAGCTTCCCGGGGCGGCCCATGGCCGCCCGTCTGCTTCCCCCCGAACTTGCTGAAAAGAAATTAATTAGAAAAAAGGGGAACATGAAAATGCTTATGTCAGGAAAAATATGTGCCCCAAAGTGTGTCATTCAGGAGAAATGCACATGAAAATACATATGAACAATGATGTTTGGGACAACTCATACATGATCCTAAGGATGAATGATGAGGAAACTAAGGAGAATGGGAACTACATTTGCACCTGCCCCCCTTGAAGCTCACATGTATATGAACTAAGTACATCCATATCCAAGGATCCATATCCTTGGACCATCCATATCCAAGGGCCATCCACATATCCAAGGATTCTTTATCCATGGATTCAATTATCCACAGCTTGAAAATATTTAAAAGATATATCATTTCCAAAAAGCAAACCTTGATTTTGGGTTTGTATATAAACAACACCATTTACTAGACCATTGTATTTAATGGGAGTTGAACATCCATGGATTTTGGTATCCAAGGGAGGTGCTGTAACCAAACCCCAGCAGATACCAAGGGCCCACTGTATTCAGTGACCCCTCTTTCTAGTTGACTCCCCATTGGGAATCTCTAATGACATCCCAATAACTACCTAGCAAGCCAAAGCCAAAATGGATCTGTGCAAGTAAGACATAAAGCAGAATGACAAACTGAAGTATAAGCAATTGCAGAATATAGGGTATCTACCAGCAATTCTTGCAACAGGACCTTTCTGGATTAAAAATGATAACTTTTGGTCCCTTGTGATTGTAAGCTAGGTGTACATTTGAATATGCTAACAAAAGCTTGCATGGGAGTAACAACTGCTACTGGCAGTTCAGCAGAAGATATCCAAGAGTGGGAGCATATGTACTGGGAATTTAAAAGATGGCTTGCTTGGTGTAATGTTTGTTCCAGATCATCATTCCAACAATTTGTTTTAATGACTAAATAATAATAATAATAAATAATAAAATTCATTTATACCCCGCCCCTCTGAGCACAATCGGGGCAGCTAACAAGTGTTAAAAATATAGAGTACAATCAAACCCCTATACCCTCCCCCCTTAAAAATTATTAAATCAACTAGGAATTAAAACCATACAAATTAAAACAAACATTAAACAATCGACAAACAACATCAAATAACAGATAAGTCATTAAAGGAGACTAAATCCTTGCCTAAGGAACATGCAAATCTTTCATTAAGCCTAGACAAACAAGTATTTTCTTTGCCATAGAACATCGCAGTAGATTTAATGCTGTGTATGCCATAGAACACTCTTGTTATTTAAATAATTTGGTACAGACCTTTGTTTGTATAGATAATCTTAATTTTTTGGGGGGGTTGTTTTTGTTTTTTTGTTTTTTGTTTTGTTTGTTGCCCTGAAGAAGGACCATCCTGATCTGAAATGCATTGGATTGCAATAAATTCTCTTATCCCTGGCACATCTTACAGCATTTCTTTCCAACACTGTAGTAATTTTTATTTGGGAGCCAAAGTGGTATAGTGGTCTGAGTGTTGGGCTAGCACTCTGAGAAATCAGGGTTCAAATCCCAGCTCAGCTATGGAAACCAATTGGGTGTCCTTAGAGAAGTCACACTTTCTCAGGCTCAGAGAAAGGCAAAGGAAAAGTATCTCTGAACAAATCTTGTAAAAGAAAGCCCTTGCTAGGTTAATCTTAGGATCTCCATGAGTCAGAAATGACTTGAAGGCAAACAACATTTTTTTTCCTTTAAAGAATTCCTTTATTGTAGGCTGTTGGGAAGATGGCAATAATAAAAGACAAACACACCAAACCATGGTTGTTCCTCCTCCATTGCACAGTGGAATCTAGACAGTAGCTAGTTTATTTCTTCACTCTTTAAAAAATTTAATTATCTACCTCCGCTGTTCTGCTGCATCAGCAAGATTGCAACATACCTATCTTATATTACAGAGCACTCTTGCCAAAGTGCAAATAAGATGAAAAGATAGTCTGAAGAAATTACATTGCCCTTTGCAATATATTTCCCACAGTGTTTTAACTTAACCTGAGGTTATGTGCATACTTATCCAGATGTCATAGCAAAAACTGATATGTAACTATTTAATATGTTAAATCAGTCCTATTGACTTCAATAAAAAATAACAAGTCAAGATTCAAAGATCAGTATCTTACCAAAATAAGTAAGGTTTGTGTATGTGTTTTGTGTGCCTTCAAATAATTTCCAACAATGACATTAAGGCAATTCTATTGCAGGGTTGTTGGGTTTTTTGCAAGATTTGTTCAAAGGATGTTTGCCTTTGCCTCCCTGAGGCTGAGACAGTGTGCCCAAGGTCACTTGGTGGGTTTAAATGGCTGGATTCAAACTCTGGTCTCCTAAGAGTCCTCACCCAACACACAAACCACTACACTTTACAGACTTTCTAGGTGTTTGAAATTCACATCTGTTATTTTTCTCTCCAGAAAAGAATGTTCTCCCTTAAACTGTTGTAAATACTGTAGATTGTTTTGTAATTCAACCCCATAATTTCACAGGAATATCTATGATACTTAACCTGAGTTGAGGCAAAAAGGATTTTACAAAGTCTCGTGTTTGTTTCCTGAGGCTTAGAGTTACTTGTTTCATTAAAGTGCCCTCAGCAGCATAAATAATACAGTTCCTTGCTTAATATTTTTATGGTGTAAAGCAGTTTAGGCAACTCATCCTGCAATTTGCAACAGAATAGCTGGCCCTGAAATATGCTGCTATTTGAGTTATCTTGTTTCCAACTGCAAGAACAGCACATTTATCCATATTGCTAACCAATAGGCTTGTTCCAGCTCTAACATTTGTTAGCATATTAAATAGTATTTTTCTTGGAGGAAAATGTTTAATATATTTATAAACCACACTCTCTGCTTATCAGCCCAGAATGATACACAATAAATGTGACCTTGAAAACTTATGTTTACAAATAAGTCAAGAAATGCAAGAAAACAACCATAAACAAAGAACTGAGAACTACAATTCAAAAGAAAAGCTAGCCAGACAAAACATCAAGCAGTATTAACATCCTGAGGAAACAAAATAATATTTACTTCCCATAAAAACAGAGCCAATTGCCCTCAGAAACAAATTCCATATTAAGGTGCTGCTACCCACTTTACCATGTTACTATATGCTATTAAGACAAAAACCTGCATCCGTACTGCAGAAATAATCCAGTTTGACACCGCTTTAACTGCCATGGCTCAATGCTATAGAATTCTGGGAATTGTAGGTTTTTTTGAGATATTTAGCCTTCTCTGTAAGAGTTCTAATGGTACAACAAACTGCAATACCAGAATTCCATAGCATTGAGCCATGGCAGTTAAAGTGATGTCAAACTGGATTATATCTGCAGTGCGGATCCAGCCACAGGAACATAGCTTTTTGCCTGACTTCAGGACTAGCAGCTCCTGCTGTAATTCCCTCTTCTACACAAGCATTAAAGATACAAAAGGCCTCTCTAGTTTTTGCTCTCTCATACCCTTTGTTCTGAGCTTTGTCCTCTGGTCAAAGGAGAAAGACAGGTTACTATCAACTATTTGCAAGCATGCATATTACGGATCTTTTCCTCCGGTGGGAGGTGTTTTGGCAAAGGATGAATACTTTAAAATGAATAGTAAACTGATACCTCAATATTTATTTAGGCAATATTAATATTAGATTACCAGGAAGAGTATTACAATGCAAACCACCTAAAACCAAATAAACAGGAGCTCCCTCTTTGCTCAGCTGAACAGGCTTAGAGAACCTCTTCGTCCAACTAACCATCAAATTAGCAGAATGTTTGTTCATTTTCCAAAAAGTTGCCACTTTTAAAATTACACTTATGTGTAGGGTGGGGGACAACTCTAGGGAGTTTATCACATCGGAAGAAATTAAGAGTTTAAAGAGTAATTAACCCATGAAAGTCAAGCAACTGACATTAAAATGCGATTAAAATGGCATTAACACAACAGCTATCATCCCGTGAATAACCAGAGAATAATCAGGCAATAAACAGCAAAAAGTTATTGGACATTATTACACAGGGACAATGGAAGTAAATCGCGCATTCACAATTAAGATTTTCACACGACATTGCGATTAAACAGCCACTATTCTGGGAATATCCTGTAAATATCAATTGCAATAAAGCTTTTCACATGACGTCGCATTGAAAAGCAATTAAAGTGGCATTAACCCATGAATAACCAGGCAATAAACAACAACAAATCATAACGGGAAAATCCTGAAAATGCTTTCTTGCTCTTTATTGCCTGGTTATTCCCAGAATCATGGCTCTTTTATCGCAGTGTCTGAAAATCTTAATCAGGGGTAGGCAACCTTTTTGAGCTGGGGGCCAGGTTGCTGTCCCTCAGACAATTGGGGGGCTGAAGCACCAATAAATAAATAAATAAATAAATAAATGATTTTAATTTTTTTTTTAAAAATCAAGAAAATATGCATGCACACTCTCTCAGCCCCAGAAAACCCATGGCAAAACCCCTGTGGAGATTTTGCCAAGAAAACCCCAAGAACAAGTAATAACAACAATAATCAATATCATCATGGTGAGTGGCGGGGGGGGGGGGGCGGCACGTCCAGCCTGGGGGCCGTTAAAAGGCCTCGGGGGGCCGCATCCCCCCCCCCCCCCGGGCCTTAAGTTGCCTACTCCTGATCTTAATTGTGATTTAATAGTAACTGCACAATTTTCACAGGATAAACCTTGTTTAAATCTCCAATTTTCCTCCATGTGATAAGGCGCATTCACGGGAAAATTGCATGATAATAACAGGTTATTCATGGGATAATATCACTTTGAACATGATCTGTGAAAACCATTAGCGCAATTGTGGGATTATCACGGGTAAACCACTGTTTATACTTCCAATTGTCCCCCGTGTGATAAACTCCCTAGTTTACACTTAACATCCCTTTATACTCAAAAAGAATGTGGCAACAAGTTACTCTAAAGCAGGGGTAGGCAACCTAAGGCCCAGGGGCCGGATGCGCCCCCCCCGAGGCCTTTGGACCGGCCCCAGGCTGGTCCTGCCGCCGCCGCCCGCCATGATGATATTGATTATTGTTGTTATTACTTGTTCTTGGGGTTTTCTTTGCCAAATCTCCACAGGGGTTTTGCCATGGCTTTTCTGGGGCTGAGAGAGTGTGCATGCATATTTTTTATTTTATTTTTTTTAAAAAAAGTTTTAATCAGGCACCGCTTTGACTGCCATGGCTCCATCCCATGGAATCTTGGGAGTTGTAGTTTGTTATGACTCCAGAGCTCTCTGACAGAAGGCTAAGTAGCTCACAAAACTACAATTTCCAGCACCCCACATCTTTGAGCCATGGCCATTAAAGCAGGATCAAAGTGCATTAACTCTACAATGTCGACTGGGACTACCTCTAGAACTTTGTCACACTACAAACCCCACACGATGCTGCCAGGGCAGTTAAAGTTTAAACAGGTTGAAGGTATAATTGTTTTGTGGGTTTTGGATGTTACTGCAATAAGCACTATATAATTGTGTAATGTGAAAAGGCCCCAAAATTAAAGGCTGAAGTTGACTCCCTCCCCAGTGCTTCTCCCTGCCCCCATTCCTTTTCTGTCTTTAATTAATGGAAGATCCCCCCTATGGACAAGTCACACTCTCTCAGCCTCAGGGGAAGGCAAGGGCAAATCCCCTCTGAACAAACCTTGCCAAGAAAACCCCATGACAGGTTCGCTTTCAGGTCACGATTAATTCCAAAATGACTGGAAAGCACACACACAACAACAACAACAACAACACAACCATTCCACTCTCCAACAGCACCCTTTTTTTGTAAAAGGGGAGAAAACATTTTCTGAGCTAGAAAAGCACCCCTTCCTTTCTGTCCCCATCTTAAAAATTCTCATTTTTCAATCTGGATTAACCTACTCTTCATCAAGGGCTGCTTTCCTATGTATGCCTAATGGAGAAGGCCCTCAATTGCACAAGTGAGGGCTGAACTTTGTTGTTGTTGTTGTTGTTGTGTGCCTTCAAGTCATTCCCAACTTAGAGCAACCTGAAGGTGATCCTATCCTGGGGTTTCCTTGGGAAGATTTGTTCAGAGGAGGGAGGCTGAGAGAGTGTCATAGGAGGACCATGAAAAACCAAAGCCATCCATTCCAAATGGAAAGGGTCCAGAGCATACGCAGAATGCTTTACCTTGCATAGGATACTGCAAGCCCACAAAGCAATATAACAAAGATAAATGCAATAGAAAAATATGGATGCGTACATAATAAAACATAACATATGTAATATATACTGAGAGCCAGCTTGGTGTATTAATTTGAGTGCTGAAGACATACGTTTGATTCCCAGCTCAGCCATGAAACCCACTGGGTGACCTTAGGCAAGTCACACTCTCTTAGCCTCAAGGGAAAAAAGGTAATGGCCAACCTCCTCTGAACAAACCTTGCCAAGAAAACCCGCACGATAGGGTTGCCATAAGTCAGAAACAACTTGAAAGCACACAACAACAAGACATTTAGCTTTCTCGGTTAGAGAGCTGGGGTGCCACCACAAACTACAAATCCCAGGATTCCCTAGCAAGGACCCAAGCCACATTGCAGAAATCATCCAGGCTGACCCCACTTTCACTGTCATGGTTGGAAACTGGAGTTCAGAGAGACATTTAGCTTTCTCTGTCAGAGAGCCTGGATGCCACAACAAACTACAAACCCCAGGATTCCCTAGCATGGAGCCCAGCCATTTAAAAGGGGCTACATCCACACTGCACAAATGTGGGACCTCACTTTAAGTGCCATGGCTGGAAAGTGGAGTTTAGTGAGACATTTAGCTTTCTCTGTCAGAGTTCTGGTGGTGCCATCACAAACTACAAATCCCAGGATACCCTTGCATGGAGCCGAGCCAGCTAAAAATTCCCCAGAATGGAGCCAATCCACAATGCAGAAATCATCCAGGAGTAGGACCCCACTTTCACTGCCATGTCTGGAAAGTGGAGTTTAGTGAGACATTTAGCCTTCTCTGTCAGAGAGCTCTGATGGTGCCTACAAACTACAAATCCCAGAATTCCATAGTATGGAGCCCAGCCAGGTAAAAAGGGCTACAATCTACAGTGCAGAAATCATCCAGGAGTGGGACCCCACTTTCACTGCCATGTCTGGAAAGTGGAGTTTAGTGAGACATTTAGCCTTCTCTGTCAGAGAGCTCTGATGGTGCCTACAAACTACAAATCCCAGAATTCCATAGTATGGAGCCCAGCCAGGTAAAAAGGGCTACAATCTACAGTGCAGAAATCATCCAGGAGTGGGACCCCACTTTCACTGCCATGTCTGGAAAGTGGAGTTTAGTGAGACATTTAGCCTTCTCTGTCAGAGAGCTCTGATGGTGCCTACAAACTACAAATCCCAGAATTCCATAGTATGGAGCCCAGCCAGGTAAAAAGGGCTACAATCTACAGTGCAGAAATCATCCAGGAGTGGGACCCCACTTTCACTGCCATGTCTGGAAAGTGGAGTTTAGTGAGACATTTAGCCTTCTCTGTCAGAGAGCTCTGATGGTGCCTACAAACTACAAATCCCAGAATTCCATAGTATGGAGCCCAGCCAGGTAAAAAGGGCTACAATCTACAGTGCAGAAATCATCCAGGAGTGGGACCCCACTTTCACTGCCATGTCTGGAAAGTGGAGTTTAGTGAGACATTTAGCCTTCTCTGTCAGAGAGCTCTGATGGTGCCTACAAACTACAAATCCCAGAATTCCATAGTATGGAGCCCAGCCAGGTAAAAAGGGCTACAATCTACAGTGCAGAAATCATCCAGGAGTGGGACCCCACTTTCACTGCCATGTCTGGAAAGTGGAGTTTAGTGAGACATTTAGCCTTCTCTTTAGTCAGAGAGCTCTGGAGCCAGGGCAGATAAAGCGGGGTAAATAAATAGTGGATGATTTCAGCAGTGCGGACGCAGCCACACAAAGGTCTACAAGCTCCTCTTCCACTCCTTTCTCTGGGTTACTTCTTCCAGAAAAGGTCCCCCCCCCCCAAAAAAAGGGGTGCTAAGAGCAAAGCAACCCTCCAGCCTTGCAGACAAAGAATAGGAGAGTTTGGGCTGGTGGCGCGCAAAGGACTCACCGAAAGGCCACCAGTCGCTCCCCGACCAAAGCGGCCAGGATCCCGACCAAGGCCAGCACCAGAAGCTTCCCCATGGCTCAAGGCTGAGCCAAGGAAGGGGGTGGATGATGGGCTATGAAGCCAACGACCGCCTCCCCCTCCTCCTCCTTCTCTGGCAGGCTGGGCTGGAAGTTTTCTCTGTGCGCCTTCCCTCTTGCTGCGCCCTGAATGGCGAGGGAGCTCCAGCTCCACCTTTGCGCCTTTGCGCGCCAAAAGAGATGGAGCCAAATAGCCAGGGCTGCCTCCTCTTGCCTCACTCACTTGGGAGTTTATCACACAGGGAGGGAGGCCTGTGTGTGTGTGTGTGAAATTGGGAGTTTAAACAGTGATTACCCCGAGAACCTAAAGATGTAAGCCTTTGCAGACTGCCAGAAATAGTGCACATTAAATTGAGGCACTGCCCTGGCTCAGTGCTAGGGAGTCATGGGAATTGTATTTTTTCCTGGGACATTGAGCCTTCTCTGTCAGAGAGCTCTGGTGCCACAATAAATTACAGTTCCCATGATTCCCTAGCACTGAGCCAGGGCAGTGCCTCAATTTAATGTGCACTATTTCTGGCAGTCTGCAAAGGCCTGAAGATGTTTATGCTGAAGGAAAACAGAGAGAAAGAAATATCAATAATCTAAGGGCGTTTACAGACTGCAGAAATAGTGCAGCTTGAGGCCACTTTAACTGTCCTGGCTCAGTGCTAGGGAATCATGGGAATTGTATTTTTTTTTCTGGGACATTGAGCCTTCTCTGTCAGAGAGCTCTGGTACCACAATAAACTACAGTTCCCATGATTCCTTAGCCCTGAGCGAGGACAGTTAAAGTGGCTTCAAGTTGCACTATTTCTGGCAGTCTGTAAAGGCCCTTAGATATGCTGACGACACCATAATACTAGCAGAAAACCTCACAGACCTGAACTCGAGGGCATGTAACAACAACAAACAACAAAAACCCATGAAAGTCATGCAATTGACATTAAAACGCACTTAAAATTAAATTAATGCAAGTGCCACTATCCCGTGAAGAACCAGGGAATAACCAGGCAAGAAACAGCAAGAAGTCATATTCACAGGAAAATCCTGTGAATGAGTTACTGTTGTTTCTTGCCTGGTTCTTCACAGGATAATGACACTTTAATCACATTTTGTCTCAATGACAGAGTTTATCACACAGGAGAAATCCCATGCAGAAATGGGGTTTTAAATAGGGAAAAACAAACAAACAGAAAAGCAGGTTGATTTTCACACAACGTCGTTGTTAAAGTGTTGTTAACCTGAATGGAAACTAGACAAAAGCCACTCCTTCTTACTTTCAGAAAATCCCAAAAGTAAAAAGAAGCGGCTTTTGTCTACTTCCCGTTCGGGTTAACAACACTTTAACAATGATGACGTGTGAAAATCAACCCACTTTTGTGGTTTTTTCGCCAGCTTTTAAATCCCATTTCTGCACGAGATTTCTCCCATGTGATAAACTCTGTGTGAAAACCATTTGCGCACAAGTATCGTTAATCACAGATTCTGCATGGGATAATAGCACTTTGTCGGTGGAAACCATTCGCACAATCATGGGTTAATCGTAAACAGTTAATCACTGTTTATACTTCTAATTTTCCCTGAAAATTCCTTGGCCTCCTCCAGCCTCAGAAGAGAGAAACCTACAGTGGTCTCTCCCCATTTGCTGGGGTGAGGGGTGAAGGACCCCTGTGAATGTGGGAAAACCCCACATTAAAAAGAAAACACTAAAGAATTTATCACACGAGTCGTGGGGGGTGGGATTGGGACTTTAGACAGTGATTAACCTGAGAAAATTGTGCAATTGACATTAAAATGCTATTAAAATGAGATTAATATCACATGGGGGACAATTGGATGTATAAACGGTCATTAACCCATGATAATCCCATAATTGTGCTAATGGTTTTCACACGACGTCATGTTCAAAATGATATTAGCCCATGAATAACCTGTGCTTATTGCACAATTGCGCTAATGGTTTTCCCACGATGTCATGTTCAAAGGGATATTATCTCGTGAATAACCTGTACTTATCCCACAATTGTGCTAATGGTTTTTACACGACATCGTGTTCAAAGTGGTATTATTTCATGAATAATCCATTATTATCATGACATTGAGGTGAAATGTGATTAAAGTGCCATTATCCTGTGAATAACCAGGCAACAAATAGCAGCAAATAATTCACAAGATTTTCCTGTGAATATGACTTTTAGCTGTTTATTGCCTGGTTATTAATGGGATAATGTCTCTTGTTTTAATCTAATTTTAATCATGTTTTAATATCAATTAAACAAATATCTTGGGATAATCGCCGCCATGATGAACTCCTAACACAAGAGCCGTTATCCTGTGAATAACCAGGGAATAACCAGGCAATAAACAACAAAAAGTCATTCACAGGAAAATCTCGTGAATGATTTGCTGCTGTTTCTTGCCTGATTATTCATGGGTTAATGGCACTTTAATCACGTTTCACCTCGACATTGTGTGAAAACCATTAGCGCAATTGCGGAATTATCACAGGTTAATCACCATTTATACTTCCAATTGCCCCCTGTGTGATAAACCTGATAAGAAAACACAAAGATATAGCCATGTCAGTCTATATGAGAGCTCTTGTAGCACCTTTAAGACTCACTGAGAGAAAGAAGTTGGCAGCAGCAGTGGAGTCCCTAGGGTTGGTGTCACCCAGTGCTGTAACTCATTGTCGTCACCCCCATTGACATCTTCTCATTTCACATCATACAGAATCCTTAGTCATGCTTTTTTGCATGAATGTTACTCATAAATCATAATTCACATAAATACCACTGAATGTAATGCTAATCGTTGTGACATAATCAACTTGCAAATTAAAATTACACCTTACAATTTTAAATTACAATATGATATGCATAACCTAAATGTATTTACATATACATAGTGAAGATTTGGTTAAAATGTGATGTTTTTAAAAAGAATTTAAAAACTTAAAATTTCAAAAAAAATATTTTAAAAAAATATATATCAAAATTTCAAAATTTGAAATTTTAATTTTAAAAAATTCTAGGGCCTCTCCTTTCTCCTCCCACTGAGCTTCACCTCACTCTCATAGAATCATAGAATCATAGAGTTGGAAGAGACCACAAGGGCCATCCAGTCCAACCCCCTGCCATGCAGGAACTCCCAATCAAAGCATCCCTGACAGATGGCCATCCAGCCTCTGCTTAAAGACCTCCAAGGAAGGAGACTCCACTACTCTCCGAGGGAGTGTGTTCCACTCTCGAACCGCCCTTACTGTCAGGAAGTTCCTCCTAATGTTGAGGTGGAATCTCTTTTCATGCAGCTTGCATCCATGAAAAGAGATTCCACCTCAACATTAGGAGGAACTTCCTGACAGTAAGGGCGGTTCGACAGTGGAACACATCTCACCATCTCCTAAAGCATGTTAAAGGGAAGCAGGTGTTTTCCACAGCCCATTTCTGTGAAAAGGTAGGTGTTTGAGGAGCAGTGGTGTCACTGCCCCTTAGGGTGTCACCTGGTGCAGTCCTTGCTCCACACTCCCTAGTCAGAGTTCATTTTGTCCTTTGTCTTGCGAACACATGCAGTATAGATGTTATGATGAGGGTGACCTGGGTAGAAATCCTGATTTCGCCATGAAACCTAGTAGGTGACATTTGGCCAGTTGCACTCTCTCAACCTATCCAACAGGATTGTTAAGGGGGCTGTTTTTTTGACCAGGTCTTCCTGATTTACCACATTCTGTTATATTTCACAGCTTGTCTGGAATGTAGTCTTAAGGAGGTTACAGGGAAGTACCAATTATATGACTGACAAGTTATTATAGGATGACTTAGGAGGGAAGAGTTCACAAACTTTTGTGGTTCAGGTGCATAAAGTGTTCAGTTCATTCTTCACTAGGCGTTTGGCTGTGTGTGATAGATATGCTGCGTTCTTCTCCTTGCTATGTTTGTGGAGGGAGGGGAGGATTAAGCATTATATGAAATTCATCCACATAAACCCATAGTATAAGCATGCCAATTTATCTGCAGCTCTGTTTAAACAAATGAATCCGTTGTCTCATTTGGTCAGCCCTGACATTTGTCTGAGCAAGACAACGGGCCTTTACAGACTGCCAGAAATAATGCAGCTTGAGGCCACTTTAACTGTCCTGGCTTAGTGCTAAGGAAGCATGGGAACTGTAGTTTATTGTGGCACCAGAGCTCTCTGACAGAGAAGGCTCAATATCCCAGGGAAAAAACTACAATTCCCATGATTCCCTAGCACTGAGCCAGGACAGTTAAAGTGACCTCAGTCTGCATTATTTCTGGCAGTCTGTAAAGGCCCAACCATTTCAGGTGGGAGATTTTGAGAGATTCTGGTCCAAAACACTGCAGAAATAATCCAGTTTGAGACTGCTTTAACTGCCTTGGCTGAATGCTAGGGAATTCTGGGAACTGCAGTTTTGTGAGACATTTAGCTTTCTCTGTCAGAGAGCTCTGGTGACACAATAAACTATAATTCCCAGGATTCCCTAGCACTGAGTCAGGGAAGTTAAAGCGGTCTCAAACTGCATTATTTCAGCAGTGTGTTTTGTGCCTCTGAGAGCAGTACCAGGAGACCCTCCAAGCCATTTCCTTTGTTGCAGGATAGCACTATTATTATTTATCTGTATCCCACTTTCCCCCAAAACTGGGATTCAGAGCAGTTTACAGTTTAAAAGAACAGTACAATTAAAACATACAAAAGTGATTCCTTAAAATAGAATTAAATTTTTACAATATTAAAACAGATTACACGTTAACAGATAAAAGTGTTTAAAACAGTAAACTTTAAAACCATACAACACCCCATCCCATTCATTAGAGCTACCTATACTACACCACTTTTTAAACTAATCTGCTGGGGGGGGGATGCAGAATGGAGGAGACCATTTTCTCAGTGATCAATATTTAGCTGCCAGCCCAGGCCACTTTTTTTGTGGAATAATGGGCAAGCATGATCTTGTCCTTTCCCTCACTCAGATAAAAGGAGAGATCTGGATTTTCTGTGAGACATCTTACACAGTAACAATATCTGAGTTAACAAAGCCTCTGATATGGAAGCGCCTTTATACAAAGTTCAGATCACCCAGTCCCTATTCTTCCTCATCCTCTATCTAGCTGGAATTTTTTTAGCAGCATCAGCATTGGAAAGATGGCGAGGGAGGGTTGGAGAAGAACACACTTTCGGTGTTGGGTTTCAGCAGCATGTCTGCAGCAAACAATGCAATAAAGATGGAGCTGAGAAAGAATGGGATTCTGCTCTAGTCAATCCCCATTGTAGCTGTGTGTAACTCTCTGCAACAGGTAAGGTAAACAGCCGCTTCCTTCAGAATGCCCTACTGAGGATTCCTGAACAACAAAACAAGAAAGGGATGACAGATAAGCTTGCCCCAGCAGCTACCCTCAGTGTGTTAAAAAGGGATAGAGCTGTAAGTCTGGGCATCAAAAGGGAAATAATAAGAAAAGTGGAGGCTGGTAAAAGAAAAAGTCGTCCCTGGATATATTTTGGAAAAAGTCTTCAAGTGGTCTCTAGAAGTCTCAAAATGTTCCTATTTTTACATTAGGTTTACCTGACCTGGTTCTTTCCATTTTGCATGTGCATATTGTTCATTTTGAATAAAAGATTTCCTGAAACATATTGAACCGCTCCTGTTTTTTTGTGATATAGGAACCTACTTCTGTTCTTTCCATGTTATTTCTGTCTCTGGCACCAAATTGTCTGCTAAAAAGTAATGCCTAGGAACACATCTACTTTGTTGAATGAGGTATACCAGTATTTTCATTCCACAAGTTCCTATATCTATGTAGCCAAAACTGCACTATCTGTTCCACAAGGAGGTGGACCCCAAACATCACAAGGGCTGGCCAAGGAATACTGAGTGGAATGGAGTATCTGGGATAAGGGCATGGCTGACTGGGAATAGGAAGAGTCCAAACCCCTACATTTCATTGCAGGCCCCAGTTTTGTTTTCTCCAGTGTGTCATGTCTTTATTTAGATCAGTGGTTCCCAACCTGTGTCCAGTTCTGGGCACCACAATTCAAACAGGATGTTGAGAAACTGGAGAGTGTCCAAATGAAAGCGACTGAAACGGTAAACAGTCTGGAAACCATGCCCTATGAGGAGAAACTTAACTGGGTATGTTTAGCCTGGGAAAGAGAAGGTTAAGAGGTAAGATGATAGTCCTGCTTAAATATTTGAAACATTGTCATATTGGGGATGGATCAAACTTGTTTTTTTGCTCCTCCAGAGACTAGGGATGTTATCACACGTGGCCCATAAACCGACAATAAAGTGGAAATGACAAATCCCGAAAATAAACCGAAAATAAACCTTGATTCCGCAAATGGTTTTCACACATCATTAACATAAATGCGCAATTAAAGTAAGCTCCCGCTGAAACCGCATTTAACGTTCACACAGAAGTGAGAAAAGCCCGTAAATGTACTAGAAATGATCTTCTAGCACATGCACAGATATAGCTATGCTCGCCGCGGCTGTCACTTGCCGTGGCTGTCACTCGCCGTGGCTGTCATCCCTTCCCCAGGTTGTCCTTGGAGCAGCCGGCCCTCTGCATGGCTGGCACTCCGAGGAGGACCTCCCGCTGCAGCGTTCGCACACGCTGTGGCGGAATAGTAGCCGAAGGTGAGCCGCAGCCTTTTGCAGCCCACCTTCGCCGACTTGTGAAGAGCGCCAATTTAGCGCTCCTTTCAGGGGTGGCGAAGCTGCGCTGCGGGGCCGAGGTGTGGGGATACCTCAGCCCCGCAGCGCAGCTTCCCGGGGCGGCCCATGGCCACCTGTCCTTCAAGTCGCTGAAGGTGCGCCGCAAAAGGCTGCGGCGCACCTTCGCCGACTCTTCGGCGGGAGGACCTCCTCAGAGCGCCGGAGCGCCGGAGCGCCGGCCATGCGGAGGGCCGGCTGCTCCGAGGACAACCTGGGGAAGGGGTTGGGGCGCCGATCGTGCGGCTGCCCCTCCCCTTTCCTGCCCCCAAGACGGCTCAATTAGCCATCTGCTGAGGGGGAAGGGAAGGAGACGCTGCCTCGAGGACCCCGCGGAACTATGGGAAAATGCAGGGAAATGCTTCCAAATGCGCATTTGCTTTTCACATTACGGTAAATGCGAATTTACCTTAATTGCACATTTGCATTTCCTCCAAACAACTGAATTTCAAAAGATCTCGGATAACACCAATTTCTGTCCACTTTCTGTCCAGTTTCTGTGCGATGTCGTGTGAAAACACGGGGCACTAATCCAGTTTCTGTTTGAGTTTTGTGTGGATTAACCAGCAGATTTGCCCCCGTGTGATAATGTCCTAGGATACAGAGTAATGAATGCAAAGTACAGGAAAAGAGATTCCATCATAGCATTAGCAAGAACTTGGTGGCAAGATCTGTCTGACAGTAGAAGATGCTGCCTTGGAGAGTGGTGGAATCTCCTTTGGTGGTTTTTAAACAGAGACTGGATGGCCATCTGTGGGAACCCTTTGATTGTGTATTCCTGCATGGCAGGGGGTTGGACTAGATAGCCTTTGTGGTCTCTTCCAACTCTATGATTCTATGAAGGCTAGCCATGCAACAAAACAAACCCATACTGTTTGAAAATTGCAGCAGTTAACCTTTGGTGAGGAGAAGGCATTGGTTGCTTCTAGATTTAGGCTTGTGCAGTTGGATCATATTCAAAGACCACCCCCACAACTCCTTCTCCTCTTCATGGCAGCCTCTCTAGCCAACTGCAAATGCTACAAATGGGGTGAACTTTGCACTGTTTCTCAAACACTGATCTACTGGGTGTTGTGGACCTCAGCTCCCAGGTTCCCTGACCATTGGCCAAATTGTCTGGGGCTTCTGGGAGATGAAGTCCAAAACACCTGGAGGATCAAAGTTTGAAAATGCCTGAGCTCTAAGGATTGGGTCACGGGAGGGAATCCCCAATCTTGCCATTATACACACATACAGAAAAATATATATTTAAAAAAATATATATTTAGTAGGTTCCAAGGTTCAAGAATTCCTCAAATTCAGCTCCCATTCAGACAAAAATAAGCAACCATGTAATAGACACAAAATAATTTCTTTAGAAAATAATATACAGTCCCCCCCCCTTTGTTTTTGTAGGGGATCCATTCCAGACCCCTCCCCCCTTGCAAAAATGAAATATTGTGCATTCAAGCCCCATAGGCTTGAATGGGGGTGTGCTCCTGTCCATGGGTGCATGTGCCATTATAAACCTCCCCTACTGGTCTGCATAAAGTGCAGACCACGCTTCAAGTCTGTGAAAACAGAGAGGCAACTGTATTTTTCTTTCCAAGTTTAATGACTCAGACCAAGAGGAAAGAAAGCAGCTTTTCATTTATATACTGCTTCATATCGCGCTATGGGATGTCTAAGCGGTTTACAACTGTAAGCTCATTGCCCCCCAACAGCTGGGTACTCATTTTAGCGACCTTGGAAGGATGCAGGCCTGAGTCTAGCCTGAGCCCTGGTTAGTATTGAACTCGCAACCTTGTAGTTTTTATGAGTGAATGGCTGAAGTACAGGCATTTAACCACTGTGCCACCAGGGCATCTACTACTTCCCCATTAGCTACACTAAAGAATTTCTTGTTGAATTTCTCCCCTTACCATGCAGAAGTATATGGCACAGTACATTCTGGATGTAGGTAATTCAAAAAATAAGTCCTGTTGTGTTCAGTGCAGGCAACTCACAAATAAATTTGTGTAGGATTGCAGCCCTTTATGCAGTTTCTATCTTGATGCAATTGGCATAGAAAGCACTGTTAAAATAAGCAAGTGATTTTATGTACAATTAGAAATAGAAGATGTTGTTTGAATTAAATAATCCAACATGCACATGGATAGATACATATACTGACACACAGCTCCAACAGCTAGAAAAGGAGGCGTTTTAGATTATGGATCTGTATTTGACATTCATTTTTCAGTTGGTTAGTCACCATAACTATTTTTATATATGTTCATGTTTGTGTACACATGTGCTTTTTTAATTACTTAAAATAGAAATAGAACAATGAGTTAGCTCATCATTCAAATTTCCTGTTTTCTATGAGCCAACCTCTTTGTATTTGAATTGAAAAGTACAATATTATAGGAAAACATTTTTCTCCTGTAAGTTCTGTGTAAATGAATGGTTTTTGAGACCACCCCCCTGCTCCTGAATGTCTACTGTTAAGTCAACCTCATGTATAAGTCAAGGGGAAATTTCCAGGCCAAAATTATGGATTTTGATATGACCAGTGGATAAGTGGAGGGAAACACCTAGGAAAATGCAACAAAGGATGTAAATGATGACACAAAGGAAAACTATGCCAAAGTACTTATAAAATTATGGCAGGAAGAACTGTTTGTGCTCACCCGAAAAGCTTGATGGATGAGGAGGGAACTACAGAAAATGGTGGCTGTGTGATGCATGGGGGAGACAACCAGGCACAGGTAGGGATAGGAAAATGTGCACATTACAAAAAGGATGTAAAGGCAAAAATTAAGGTACACTATTAACTCTTCTCAAACCAGGAATCATCCCTTTCTCTGAGTAGAGTGGTGAAAGGTCACCTTTTAGAAAACCTAAAAGAAGCATCAACTCCCCCTACTCTCTTGGCCCTCCTTTGAGGGGAAGTGCTAAAGAGTTACTGCTGCCATTTTCCCACCCATCCATTCACAAAAATCAGAAGAGTTGCCATAGTCCTTTTTTAATGTCTCACCTTTTGCCATTCTACTCAGAGAAGGGAATGGTTCCTTTATTTGAAAAAAGTTAAAGTATAGTATTTACATTGACCTGTAGACAAGCTGGCCCAGATTTTTTTGGGCTGATTTTTTGACTAAAATGTCTAGACTTATACATAAGTACAGTGGGACCCTGATATCTGTGGGGGATCTATTCTGGGGGGCGGGGCATGGATACCAAGATTTGCAGGACCTCAAGTCCTGTTGTCTCCAATGGTGGTGTGTGCATGCAGCCGCGCTGCCATTAGGGATAACGGGACTTCAGGTGAAATCCCATTGTCCCTAATGGCAGCATGGTTGCATGCACCACATGCATGCACTGCCATTGGGAAAAATGGAGGCTTGCCATCCACTGATGCTTAAATCTGTGGATGGAACATCCATGGACAATGAGGCCCCACTGTATATACCAGGGGTAGGCAACCTTTTTGAGCCGGGGGCCGGGTTGCTGTCCCTCAGACAATTGGGGGGCCGAAGCACCAAAAATAAATAAATAAATAAATAAATAATTTTTTTAAAAAAATTAAAAAATTAAAAAATATGCATGCACACTCTCTCAGCCCCAGAAAAGCCATGGCAAAACCCCTGTGGAGATTTTGCCAAGAAAACTCCAAGAACAAGTAATAACAACAATAATCAATATCATCATGGCGGGCGGCGGTGGTGGCAGGACCGGCCTGGGGCTGGTCCAAAGGCCTCGGGGGGCCGCATCCGGCCCCCCGGGCCTTAGGTTGACTACCCCTGGTATATACAGTACATTATTTCAATCACCCACCACCACCAGAATCACAGAGTCATAGAGTTCGAAGAGCCACCAGGTACAACCCCCACCATACAGAAGCACACAATCAAAACAGATAGACATCCAGCCTCTGTTTAAAAACCTCCAAAGAAAGAGACTCCACCACATTCTGAGGGAGTGTGTTCCACTGTCGAATAGCTCTTACTGTCAGGAAGTTCTTCCTATTGTTGAAGTGGAATCTCTTTCCTGTAGTTTGAATCCAAGCCTGCTCCATCCTCAGTATGACTTCCCTTCAGTTATTTAAGCAGGGCTGTCATATTGCCTCTTAACCATCTATTCCCCAGGCAAAACATACCCAGCTCCTTAAGTCTCTTCTCATAGGGTATGGTTTCCAGGCCCTTCACAGATTTGGTTGCCATCCTCTGGACATGCTCCAGCTTGTCAACATCCTTTTTGAACTGTGGTGCCCAGAACTGGATGCAGTATTCCAGATGAGGCCTGGCCAAAGCAGAATAGAGTGGTACTATTATTTCCCTTTATCTAGATACTATAATTCTATTGATGCAGCCTAGAATTGCATTGGCTTTTCTAGCTGCTGCATCATACTGTTGTCTCATGTTCAACTTGTGGTCTACTAGGACTCCTAGATCACTTTCACATGTACTGACAGGTCAAGTCAGGTGTCCCTCATCCTGTATCTATGCATTTCATTTTTTTTTTGTCCTAAGTGCAGTACCTCATATATCTCCCTGTTGAAATTAGTATTGTTAGTTTTGGTCCAATTTTCTAATCCATTATGATCATTTTGAATTTTGACCCTGTCCTCGAGCTATTAGCTACTTCTCCTAATTTGGTGTCATCTGCAAATTTGATAAATCATGCCCCCTATTCCTTCATCCAAGTCATTGATAAAGATGTTGAATTGCCAGAATATCATGGGGGACCTTGTTGAAAGCCTTACTGAAATCAAGATATGCTACATCCACAGAATTCCCTTCATCTACCAAGCTGGTAATTTTATTAAGAGAGAGAGAGAGAGAGAGAGAGAGAGAGAGAAGATTAATCTGGCATGACTTGTTTTTGAGACACCCATGTTGAGTTTTTGCAATTATGGCATTCCTTTCTAAATGCTTACAGACTCGTCGTTTAATGAGCTGTTCTATAATCTTTCCTGGTATTGATGACAGGCTAACCTGGTGGTAATTGTCTGGGTTCCCCCCCCTCTTTTTTTTTTTTGAAGATAAGAATAACATTTGCCCTCCTCCAGTCCTCTGGGACTTCTCCTGTTCTCCAGAAATAGTCAAAGATTATTGCCAGTGGCTCTGAGATTACTTCTGCCAGTTCTTTTAATATGCTTGGATGTAGTTCATCTGGTCCTGGAGGCTTGAATTAATTTAGATTAAACAGGTTTTCCTGTATTATAAATTTCATAAATAAAAAAACTATACATTTTCTTCGCAAATGGACAAAATGCACATTAATGTGTTTGTATTCTTCAGGGTTAACATTTACTGTACTGCTTCTGAAGAAGGAAGGAAATTATCAAAAACTGTGCTAAAATAAACATGCATTATGCGTGGAATATCTGACAAAATCTAGATCTTGTCCTGTTAATAACAAAATGTAATTTGATGCCCACGAATGCTGTTAATCTTTCTTTCAGTTCCAGATTTAGGAACCCTAATGCCTTTTGCAGTCTATTGCAACGTTTGTAATTTGTATCCTTCCTTTCTCCCAAAATGAGTTTCAAGGCAGTTTGCATGAAGGTAGTCATTGAAGTCTCTTTTGAAGGCTTGTCTTGCAAGGAATGAGTCATTAGGTACACATTATTTAGTTTTTTATGATCAGCAATTGTTTTCAAGAGAGTTTAAGAAACAAAATAGCTTCATCTGTATGTCAGGAGTGGGAATTAAGTTAACCAGCTATTGATAGACTGCAACTCTTTTGAGATCTGTGCTAGCTAGGCTGTTTAAATAAACAGGAGTTTCAATAGACTATACTGGGCTTTACTTTGAATTGAGAGCCCCTTTGAAATAGACATTAGGACTAGGGTGCCTGGGTTCAAATCTTGACTCAGTCATGAAGCTTTGGCCAGTTGCATTGTCTCCTCAACCTACTGCACAGGGTTTTTATGAGGGTAAAATACATGTTCCTGAGCTCCCTGATTGAACTGCTGTTGTTGAAAATGTGAAATATGTGTATGCAAAATATGTATTGGAACTCCCCCAAACACTGCAAAGCAGCACTGAGGTGCAGCCATTATCTACTAATTCTTTCATGGTCTACTCTAGAACATGAACTTGGAGACAGAAAGAGCCTGAGGTCTTGGGATACATCTGTGCAGAGCTTGGAAAAGTTACTTTTTGGGCCTATAAGACCAAGAATTACACAGCTAGCATGGTCAGTGCTGTGCACCATTTCAGCTGGCAGGTGGTCAGGAGATGACGCTTTATCCCTCCAATCTTAATTGTCAACATGCTTTCAGACTTGGCAGTTGGTACTTGCTTTAGCCAATGGGCTTAAGACATTTTCCTCATGCCAATTATTACATGCCATCTGTTTTAATCTCTTCCATTAGAAGAGAAAAACCTTTGACGATACATTTAAAAATAAAGGGGGAGAGAGAGAGAGAGAGAGAGAGAGAGAATCGTAAATAATTGTCAAAATCTCTGTTATTCACAGTCTGGCATTGACCTTGAAGCATCTTGATAACCACTGCAAAGTCTTTCCAAGGCATGAGCCACTTGTACACTGGGTGCAGCACCAGGGCATGGAGCATCTTGATAACACAAAGTCATTCATGTCTGCCTTCCCACATCTGAGGACAGGGTAGGTACTGGTATAGTAACCCCCCTGCATTGCATACTTGTGTGTATAAAATGGGAGGTATATGGGAAAGAGATTTCTCATCAACCCTCATAACTACAGTGTGCTGGGATCATATTGCTTACTGATTGACCTGGAGGTTGAGGAGAAAAAGAATAGCTTTTGTGTGGAAGGACTGTGAATTCTGTGGATTTTTAGTACACAGAAGAAAATCTTGCACTGGGCATTCTATAACTCTATGTGGATTTAATTTGCAGCAGGTTCCAGTTGGTGGGACTTGGAGTTCTAGTAAAAGAAAACAAACCCAAAGTAGATCTTGCAAGCCTGATGTTGGCCTGCTCCCTGTTACAAAGCACAAAGATGATGACATCTCTGTATTTCCATAAAAAGACCCTGAAATGCACTGGAGCATCACTATAGCAACTGAGTGTAAAATACTGTTCACCCTAGAAAGCAATTTGAGGTGTATAGATTTAGAACACATGTAAGAGTATGTGGAGGAGCATGTCCTCATGGAGGCTTTTTGATATTCAAAAGGAAGCCTGAGTATGAAAGGGGAGGGGAAGCAGAAAACACAAAGCCAGAAAAAATACAGTCTCTACAGGTAGCTGTGGTTAGACCACGCTTTTGTTGCTCTTGCTGCTTACAGCAGTTTGAGCAAAAAAGAAAAGGAAAGCAGTTTCCATATCCATTAGTTACAAGAAAGCAAACACAGCTGCTGATAATTCTATATACATTCATGGCTTAAAAATATTCCAAAAATATATACATTCCAAAAAGCAAAACTTGGTTTTGCCAGTTTATATAAGGGACACCATTTCTTTACACTACAGTATCCACAGATTTTGATATCCACAGTGGGACCTGGAACCAAAGCATATGAGTCCTTATACTGGGAGAAAGGCAGGATATAAGATGATGATGATGATGATGATGATGATGATGATGATGATGATGATGATGATGATCATCATCATCATCATCATCATCATCTCCCCAGGGGATACAAAGCCCCCACTGCATTTATAGTTTTTATTTTCTGTGAGCATGCAGTATTTCAGAGTTATTGGTCTGGATTAATGGCTTCTGTTTGTCAGTGTTAGAATTGTGTTACATATCCTCGATCTGGTGGAAGTCTCCAGTGGAGTGCTAGAAGGAGGTCTTGTAGGGCACCAGAGTCTCTAACAGGGAAGGCTAAATACCTCACAAAACTACAAATCCCAGAATTTCGTAGCATTGAGTCATGGCAAACTGCATTATTTCGGCAATGCAGATTAGACCTAGGGCATTTTAAAAAGAGCTGAAAAGTGGAATAACGGAGGATTAATTGGGGTTGTTCCTGGCAAACTAGGACAGATGGTGGGTATACTTATCCATATACCCACTGCATTAGGTATAATGAAATTATAATGTTACTACAGAGATTGAGAAAATAAGAGAATGAGAGAAATACACTGTAAACTAAAGGTTTCAAGTGAAACCTTTGAACCCTGCAGAAGAGTTGAAAGGGAAAACTGGGCCAGGTTTCCAAACAATCTCACTTTCCAGCAATAAGTAGAGCTTTTATTGAGAATGATATCAGCCTTATAGCTTTCCCAAATTAATATCAGCATATTTGTACTGGAGAAAATGTTGATGAATGAGTCACTAGTATAGACAAGTCCTTTCAAGAGTGTTTTTAAAATGCTGGCAATGCATCGTAGGTTTGCCTGGGTTCCCCTTGGCAGAATTAAGCATGTAGTACTAGTGAGCAGCTGATATTTCCTTCATATAAATAGAACAAGCAGATCAGCATTACTTAGTGTTAAAATTACCTTCAGGATTGCCGGCTAATGCAAGTTTAGAGGAATTAAGACACCCCTTTGCATAAACATATACCTTTTGCAACTGAAAACAACCGTGATATATTTCCAACTCAAGGGGGGCAAAAAGACATGGGAGAAACTGTGACAAGGGCTGCAGCGGCCAAGCGGATGAAGAAAGCTTTCTTGGAGGCTCTGCAATCAAATGACTACAGAACTGTGGAGGAGTTTTTGATTGAAAAGCAAATAGATGTGGACACGGTGTTTGAAGTGGAAGATGAAAATCTGCTCTTGGCCTCTTACAAACAAGGTAAAGGTAAAAACCAGTACCAGCATTTCAGCTTGTGAAGTTTTTGAACCAAAGTATCTGTTTGTAGTCTGCTGGTATTTTTGGTGCCCTGGAGGTATCGTATAACGTAACTCACTGGATAAAGGCCCGATTAAGCAGTATGTTTGGTTGTTATTGTTGCTGTGTGCCTTCAACTTGTTTCTGACTTATGGCGACCCTAAGGCGAATCTATAATGAGGGTTTCTGGGCACGATTTGTTCAGAGAAGATTTCCCCATCACCTTTCCCTGAGGCTGAGAGCATGTGACTTGCCCAAGGTCACCCAGTGGGTTTCATGGCCAAGCAGAGAATTGAATCCTGATCTCCAGAATCATAGTCCAACACTCAAAACACTATGCCACACTGATTCTCAGAATAAGTTTGGTACAGAGTAGCGTTTATGGGTTGAGTTCAAGGCAGTGCTCATGGGGAAGCCCAAAAAAATAGCAGGGCACCCAAATGTTTAAAAGAGTTGTGTCCCACTCCCATAGATGGTACAAAGCCAGGTTTGCAGGTAAACAGTGGCTGGGGAATTCTGGGAGTTGTAGTCCAAAACAGTAACTTTTCTGAGTAATAGCAAACATAATGTAGAAGCTTGAGGGTGAATATATGTCTACTTGTTTTGAACACTGACAACATTCAGGTATACTGAAGGTTTAACCCCATGAGGAGATCATTTGTTTTTTCCCCCCTGCTCACCACTTGTCTTTGTAATATAGGTAAAATATAGGTAAAATCAGACGTTGGGTGGAATATATTTGGTGCTTGTAAACTATCCAAAAAAGCAAGCTCCCCACACTATTCACCAAACAGCTTTGACCTGATGTGGTGCAGATACTCGGCTGCATAGTGTTACACTTCTTGTCTCATTTAAAATAGCTTGCTTCAGGAATAAACTTTGGCTGGAGTAGACTGTGGTCCAAAACACACTGCAGGAATAATCCAGTCTGAAACCGCTTTAACTGCCCTGGGTCAATGCTAGGGATTTCTGGAAACTGTAGTTTTGTGAAACATTTAGCCTTTTCTGTAAGAGAGCTCTGGTGCCACAATAAACTACTGTACAATTCCCAGGATTCCCTAGCACTGAGCTAGGGCAGTTAAAGTGATCTCAAACTGGATTATTTCTGCAGTGTGTTTTGGACTGATGATCTTTTATTATGGTCTCTGGTGCTTCAGCCTTCAGAAGCCTGTGATCTAAATGCAGAGCTTGGGTAAATTCTATTTTGACTGCAACTTACAGCATCCACGCTGGCCATGCTGGCTGGCTATTTTGGGAGCTGTAATTCAAGAACCAATGTGGCATAGTGGTTTGAGTGTTGGATTAGTGTGCTGGGAGACCAGGGTTCAAATTGCACTTGGCCAGGAAAACCTACAGAGTGGTCTTGGGCAAGTCACATTTTCTCAGCCTCAGAGAAATCTGATATAGGTTTTTCTTAAGGTTGCCATAAGTCCAAAATGAATTGAAGGCACATAACAACAAATTCTACAAAGTAGCTTTCCTGAATTCTTGGTAAATATTTACAAGGCCTATTATCCTGGGGTGCATGTACCTTATGACTATAGATGAATTGAGTTTGTTTAGTTTCTATGTTATTATCAAAACAGTGTAGAGGTTTAAGCTGGTTGGATCTACAGGCTGAGTCTCCCTTATGGAGAATTTTGAAATACTCCAAAAATCAAAACTCTTTTCATGGGTGGCTGAGTTAGTGACACCTTTGCTTTCTGATGATTTAATGCAGGGGTCGGCAACTTTTTTTGCCGACGGGGCAGGACGGGGGGGGGGGGGGGGGGGAATGGCACTGCGTGCTTACCCCCCCTGTGCCTCTGTGCACCACCATTTTGAAAAACAAAATGGCAGCCGCCCCCCCTGCGTCACACAAGCATGTGCACGACAGCGGCCCCCCCCAGGAGGGCTCCCTCGGCTGCGCCGGGCCTCCGAGAGGCCCAGTGCCGCCGAGGGGGCACCCCAGGAGGCCTCCATCGGCAGCGGCGGGCCTTCAAGAGGCCCAGCGTCACCACGAGAGCCCCCCAGGAGGCTTCCCTCGGCCGCGCTGGGCCTCTGAGAGGCCTGGCGCCGCTGCGGAGGCCCGCCAGGAGGGCTCCCTCGGCCGCGCAGGGCCTCCGAGAGGCCCGGAGCTGCCACGGGGTCCCCCTGGAGGACACCTGCGGCAGTAGCAAGACCGGGCAGGGGCCGGTCTGAAGGCCTCCATGGACCACACCTGGCCCACGGGCCGTAGGTTGCCGAACCCTGATTTAATGTGTGCAAATTTTGTCTTATGTACAAAATTATTAAAAATATTGTATAAAGTCACCTTCAGGCTACATGTATAAGGTATATATGAAACATAAATAACTTTTGTTTTTAGACTTGGGTCCCATCTCCAAGATATTTCATTATGTACGTATATGCAAATGCACATATTCTAAAATACCCCAAAGTCTAACATTCAAAATGCTTCTAGTCCAAACATTTTGGGTGAGGGATTCTTGACCTGTACTTGGTTTTTTAGGGCTGATGCAGATGGCCCCTAAGGGGCGGCTTTGTGCCAACCCCAGGAGTGCTGGAACAGGTTTGCGGCAACCACACGCCGCGGCCCCCGATCCAGCTTTTTGCTGCTCCAAAAAGAGCTAGCAAATGCTTCTTCTTTTTGGGGCAGTAAAAAGCTGCCCTTAGTGCCACAACCAGAGCTCTTTTGTGCCCCTTTGGTGCAGCATGTCTGCATGCTGCACCAATGGGGTGCCCTGATGCCGCACGCCATGTGGTCAGGCATGCAGCATGATGGCGACATCGGGGTGGAGCTGGGGCAGCAGGCGTGTGGTCACCCCACCCCAGCTCCACCTCCAGGCCGGCCGGCCCTTTTGGCCCTTTTGGCCGGTCTGCATCGGCCCATAAACCCTGCAGTCTACTAACCAAAAACAAAATCCTGAACCCTGAGCTCTGAGCTGGCACCCTCTAGATGTATTGACCTATGTTGTTGTTGCTGTTGTTGTGTGTCTTCAAGCAGTTTCCAACTTATGGCAACCTTAAGGCAAACCTATCATGCAATTTTCTTGGCAAGATTTGTTCAGAGAAGGTTTGCCATTGCCTCCCCCTGAGGCTGAGAGCATGTGACTTGCCCAAAGTCACCCATTGGGTTTCATAGCCAAGTGGGGAATTGAACCCTGGTCTCCAGATTCGTAGTCCAACACATAAACCCACTATGCCACACTGGCTTTATATATGTGTATCTAGGGAATATTGATTTAGCTCGATTTATGGCTGAGTTACAAGCAGCCCGGAATACTGTGTCAATTGTTTATGGAGGTGGGGAGACAAAGAACTGGAGAGGCAGGATTCTTCTATTAACTGTATTTATTAAATTAATTAAACACACACATACACTCAAAATTCACACACTCTCACACAAGCCCACAAGAAGCTAAGAATCAAAGGAATGAGGTTAAGATAGAAATGAGGCTTCAATAGCAGTTATAGTTACCAGTAGCCAGGTTGGTCCGGTAGATGCGGTTTGGTAGTTGAGGTGTGGGACTTGGCAGTTCCTGAGCGCTAGTGGGGTTCAGAGTGACAGAGTGCCTGCCTACAAACCAACTAGTCTGAGGAGCACTGGGAATTGGGGGGTTTTATAGAGGGATCCCACCTGGGGCAAAGAGCCAGGGGTCCTATAGTCAAAGGTCCAAATGGTATGAGGTCCAAATTGTAATCGCCTGGGGTGGAGGCTTCTAAGGTGAAAATTAAATGTAAATGAACATATTCCTGCGTTAGATAATGCAGGAGTGGGAGACAGGAACAAACATTGCACCTGGAAATTAGTTTACAATTCCTTGGTTGGATTGCCAACCTTCCTGAGGTGCCCTTTTGCAGCTCCTAAACTACCAACTTGGAGGCTTGTGGTGGGTACATTCAGGGTCATTGAGGGGTGACCCTCACAATATTTCTGATATTAAAAATGAAAGATATTTGGCTATTGTAACATTTCACACTATTCCTAGTCAGCACGGCTAAGGGAGTTGTAGTCCAGCATCTCAAGGGGGCTAGGTTAGAGGAGACTGGAACAGAATTCAGAAAGAGCAGAATTCAGACTCCAGCACCTAAGTAAAAGATAGTGTCATTAGAAGGAAAAGGAATCCGGTTTCTATCAGTTCCAAGTGCATCTGCAGCCTTATGTCAACCCCATTTCTGAAGATACTATAGTTCCCATCTCTTCAAGTGGAGTGCTGAAGGGAAGGGGCAGGAGAACCCTATTGTTCAATCAGGAATTTGTTCAAAATTATCTGGATCCAGCTAAATTATCAATCCCAGCTAAAAGGAATTCCAGGGAGACACAAGGTCAGAAGATAGATTTGAACAGATTTGGTACCTGTTGCAATTGGAATTAGATCATAATGGAGCTGACAGCCAAGGTACAAACCTATGTATGAATTAGGCTTAATGTACGTAGAAACTGTGGTGGGACATTATCAGTCCGTTCCCGCCCCCCGCCCCCCCCCAGTTAAACCAATATTGTTGAACTGCCGTTCCAATAGTCTGTCATCATGGGCTAGGTCTGATGACAGCTGCACTCCAACAGCATTTGGAAGGCCACAAAGTGCCCATCCCGATTTATGGGAAGCAACCTCTCTGGGGATGAGGCACCAAAATTTTTAAGGAGAGGGAAGGAAAACTTAAGGTATTTTACAGAATCTTTAGTGTAATTTCCACATTCTGTCTCATCAGTTGCTCTTGCTGTTTTTTTCTTGCTAGGGTGGCATAAGCACCCTTTGGAACAGTGTTTCTGCCAGCTTTTTGCTCACTGTAAAATAAATAAATAAATAAATCACTCAGAGCTCCAGAAATGAGTATAAAATGTCCGAATAAGTAAATAAATAATGGAACATTTGGCCAATTTGAACACCTCAGCAGTGATGGCCTTTCCAGGCAACAAGGTGAAGCAATCTGATTCAGGCAGCAGTGGCAGGA
Organism: Phrynosoma blainvillii; assembly: GCA_026167975.1. Classification (NCBI taxonomy): domain Eukaryota; kingdom Metazoa; phylum Chordata; class Lepidosauria; order Squamata; family Phrynosomatidae; genus Phrynosoma; species Phrynosoma blainvillii. The sequence goes on from JANUYF010000005.1 coordinate 35,375,999, forward strand.
CAGAAAGAGAAATAAAGGCCACGATTTGGTACAGCAGGACTTTAAAAGGAAAGCTGTCCTTGCTGTTTGGGATGCTGCTTTGTTCTGCTTCAGATCAGAGAATGTCTTGAGCTATATCCAGCAGCGTAGCGTTGGCTCTCAAAATGAATTTCAGCCCCACAAATGAAATTTTCCTTCAGTCCCCACATTCCTAGTGTTCTAGAGAGTGAGATATTGAAAATCTTTCACATCACTCTTACATTTGCTGTGTTTACATTCCCTCCATAAATTTGCTTGCTCCCTTTCTTTGGATGTGTAAACTGCATTTCTAAATGCTCAACTGAAGTTGTAAGTTGTAATGCTAGAAATTTGGGAACTGAGGAAAAAAAATCATGGAGGGACAGAATTCTTATTTGGAGTGGCAATGCTCTCTCATCCACCCACCCCACAGGGGTTGGCAAGGTTTACATACCTGGGGCCGGTCGCTGGTCCCCAGGTCTTCCGCTGGGCCGGGGGGGGGGGAATTGCGGTGCATGCACTCATGCGCGCGCATGTGCACGCACAGCCCCCACAGACCCCCGCTGCCCCCTGCCGCCGCCGTGCGCATCACGGCTGCCATTTTGTTTTCCAAAATAGCGGCTGCAGCTTGTTCATGCATGCGCAGGAGTACTGCGCATGTGCAAACGAGTCGCGGCCGCCATTTTGGAAAGCAAAATGGCGGCCACGGTGCACGCATCGTCATTGTGGGTTGTTGGGGGTTGGTCGGCCGGGTGCACTATACCATAGTCATGCAATCTCTTTAGAGCACCCTATAATATTTTCTCCTTTTCAGTCAAAGACAACCAATGCATGCATTCTGCAGTCTTGTAAATAAGTACAGTCGCCCTTCCGTTTTCATGTGGGATCTGTTTCAGAACCCCCTTCCCAACAGAAAATTGCCAATATTCAAGCCCCATTGGCTTAAATGCCATTGCACATGTGCTCCATTTTGTCCCTCTCCGTTTGCCACCCGCGAATGGGCAAGGGACATGGACTCCATGTCTGCAAAAATGGAGGGGTGACTGTATACAAAGGTTACTAGCCTGCAAACATTTCTACTAGCTTACTGGGTGGGGGCAGAAACTCTTTCCCCTCAATTCTATGCTGAATGCCAGGGAGAACTGAACTGTTCTCTCCCTCTCCCACTAGCTGCTCATTTATCCTGCATGCAGTTCCTTCATTCCTATACCAAGCTACTGCTTAAATGTGAAGCTGAAATGAAAAGGGAGCTCTATAGGAATAAGAGATTTGGATATATGGTTAAAGGTGCACTGATCTCTGGATTAGTGTGAAATTAAATATATTACTAAAATATATTGGAATTAATTTTTAGAGTATAGAATCATAGAGATGGAAGAGACCTCAAGAGCCATCAAGTCTAACTCCTTGCCATGCAGGAATACATAATCAAAGCACCCTTAACAGATGGCTATCCGGCCTCTTCTTAAACCTACAAAGAAGGAGACCACCACTCTCCAAGGCAGCATGTTCCACAATTAAACAGCTCTCACTATCAGGAAGTTCTTCCTAATGTTTAGGTGGGATCTCATTGCCTATAGTTTGAATCCATTGCTCTGTGCTTAGTCTCTGGAGCAACAGAAAACAAGCTTGCTCCTTCTTCCATATGGCATCCTTTCAAAGAGTAAATCCATTGATGCTAAGGGGACTACACTTCCATTTCAGCCCTTCTATCCTTTAGCATGATTAAATTTGGATCCAACCCTACTAAAATCAGTGGCTTAATTATGTTCCGCACTTCCAATCCACAGAGGCAAATACTTGTACTAAATACAATCACTAGTCAGTGCTCAGCAGCAATTCTTTAACAGTTCTCCATGCATATTTTCCCCCTTTTTAAAATCAGGGTATTGGCTGCCCAGTTATAAAATGCAACATTCGTGGGCAACTGGACTACATTTGTCTGTTCTGTATGGGCATCTAGAGAGTCTGAGGGTCCTGTTGAAGCACAAAGCGACCATCAACTGTAGACCGAATGGGAAAGCAGCAATCCATATCGCTTGTGAAGTTGCCAATTTGGATTGTGTCAAGATACTTTGCAGCCACGGAGCAAAAATGAATTGCTACTCATTGAGTGGGCTTGCTCCACTGCATTATTGTACGACAAAGGTATCCATGCCTTGTGCACAACAGTTAATCTGGAAAGGTAAGATCAGTTGCTAACAATCTTTGTTGCATTACTTCATCATACAGAGGGGTAAGTATATGAGTATTTTTCTGTGGAGTTGTGTGTGTGTGTGTGGTGGACATGGAAAATAATCCAGGGAATGTTTGGTTTTGCCTTCTTCCTAATTCCTTCAAAATACAGGAAAGTTCAACAAAGGTGTCAAAATAAAGTAACCTGCCTCTGCTTTTCAGTTGCATCCTAAAATGAAACAACCCTTCCATGTGTATTTTCTGCAGTTTTATTCACTGTTAAGATGGGAGTTGGAATCCTTTGAATATCTTACACATGCATAAATTCCCCTATGGAAGCAGTTAGTTGAACACTTCCCCCCCCCCCCCAGTTCAGAACACTCATATTCAGTTCAAGGTTATGGATGCAGAATTGTGCATGCAGTGTCCACAAAGGAGGACACATTGCACATCTGCTGCATGCACATTGGGCTCCTCAAAACTTCGATTCACTAAGGGGGGTTGCAGACTGCCAGAAATAGTGTGAATTCAGTCCACTTTTAGGGTTAGGGTTAGGGTTAGGGAACCATGGGAACTGTATTTTATTGTGGCATCAGAGTTGTCTGACAGAGAAGGCTCAATGTCTCAGAAAAATAACAGTTCCCATGATTCCCTAGCACTAACCCTAACCCTAAAAGTGGACTGAATTCACACTATTTCTGGCAGTCTGCAACCCCCCTAAGAAGGACACATTGTGCATCTGCTGTGTAGCTTCATGAATGTCCCAATGAATGTCCCAATTTCTCTCTCTTCCTTCCACTTTCCCCTTCATCCTCAGCTTACTTCAAATCACTGCAAACTGAGTTCAAAGTACAAAAGCACTCAGTTAACTAAAGCGAGATAAGACAGGATGGAATCTTGCCCTTCCCTGTAGGGTCAAGTAAAAGCAAACTGCTGCAGCCTCTCCTAGCTTGTATATTCTTCTTCATTAATAACTGTTGTTATCTTAACTGAAATCTGATGTTGCTTGGCCACATATGTCTTGGTTCTGATCTGTGAAATGTTGGAGGGTATACATCATTCTAAAACATATGCAAAGGTTGCCTATATTGTTCCACTGAGGACGTAGTGACAAAAAGGATGGCACACTGCTTGCAGAATAAACTATATATATATATATATATATATATATATCAGTGTGCCATCCTTTTTGTCACTACGTCCTCAGTGGAACAATATATATATATATATATATATATTACCCTTTCCCTAGTTTGTTGCTCTCCAGACCTTGGACAACTGAGCAGATTAGTTTGTCAACTAAAACTACAGGAATAATTGCCTAACATTTGTCTAAGCCCTGTCTGCCCTAATTTAAACAGTATCTTTAAAAGTTTTCTTCAGTTGCACGTTACTCTAAAACAGTCTAGTTTTTAAATCTTCTCTTTCAAGATAGATCACAAATCACTTTAGGATGAACACTTTAAGCCATTTCTATCCTGAAAGTAGGTCAGTTGGAATGTGTCATTTTAACTTACACTGCATTTTGCAAGAGTACCTTGGACTTTTCTATGATTCCTCATAGTAGTAATCTTAGTCCTGCTGTCAACTGTATTACTTTCACAAGAAATAAGAACACCATTAATCTATCCTTCTACCAAATGTAAGAATGTGCATCTTTGAGTGGGGGGAAAAACCCAGATTAATAGCAAATGTTGCCAAAACACAAGAATTTATCCTTTCAAAACCCATTCTACCTTCCTTCCAGTTCTAATTTTTAAAAGTATAGATTTTGAACCCATGTTGTCAAGTGTGCATGTTTCCTTCTGTTTGTGTAATTGCCTTGAAATGTATACATGAATAGAATCTTCTATTCCTCCAGGATATAAATCAACTAGGAAACCAAAATTTGCTGTTTTTCCACTATAAGAAGAGAATATTTTGAAATCTGAAAACCCCATGCATGCTAAAAAACTTTCCAATCAAAATGATCTTTAAATGCTCAGAACTCAAATGACTCAAAGCCATATTTTTGCTCATAGTATGCAACCTCAGTGGCATTATATTCAGGACTGGCTCAATAATTTTTGCTGTAACCCCTCCTCCCCCCCACACACTTCACATAGTGAAATCAACTAGACAGTTCAATATTTTGTTGTTGTTGTTAACTGCCCTCAAGTTGGCCCCGATTCATGGTGTCTCTAAGGATGAGACATCTCCAAGCCCCTTGTCCTCCACTCCTCTGCTTAAGTCTTGTTGATTTATGCCAGTGGCCTCCCTAATTCAGTCTAGTCATCTGGTGTGCAGCCTTCCTCTCTTGCTAAGATCCTCCACCTTTCCAAGCGTTGTGGTCTTTTCAAGTGACTTATGCCTTCTCATGATGTGGCCAAAAGTATGACAGCCTCAGTTTTTGTCATCTTGGCTTCCAGGGAGAGTTCTGGTTTGATCTGTTCAATGACTTATTTGTTTGTCTATCCATGGTATCCTCAGCACTCTTCTCCAGCACTACAACTGAAATGAATTTTTTCCTTATCTGTTTTTTTCACTATCCAACTTTCACATCCATACATGGCAATGGGCAATACATTGGCTTGGATGATTCTGACTTTAGTGCTCAGTTGTATGTTTTTACTCTTTACGATCTTATCTAGTTCTTTCATAGCTGTCCTTCCCATTTCTAGTCTTCATATTTCTTGTCTGCAGTGTCCATTCTGATCAATGTTTGACCAGGAATTAGGACAATAGGAAGGATGATTCTGAAAATGTTTGAGTCCTTTTAATTTTTTTATCTTTATTTTATTTTGCATTGGTAATAATGAGATAGATTCAGATCATAATTCCAGTATTCAGGCAGTATTGTCCCTTTTGCTGGGGTACATATACATATTGTCCACTAGATGGGAGTGTTGCTTCAACTAAAATATAAAGAATACTTTTATAAAAATCATATCTGTGCAAACCCTTCTGTATAGTTCCTGTATAGGATATAATGCACAATCCATGATGCATATGATGCTTATGCTGTTATGCTGCAGCAAAACATGTGCAGATACAATTGTGAGAGCTTGCCTCAGACAATTCAGCTGATCCAAAAACAGTCCAAGACTGTTGACTTTAGGGCTAGTCTACATGTAAGCGTACTATATGACTTGGTGTGAATTTTAGTACATTTGCATTGATGGTTAATTGTCTTCACTTTCCTGTGCAAATCTGAATCTATTCACCTGCCCTTTGCTGAAAATGTGCAGCCATCTGAATGTTTGCAAAGCAGATGAACAGCCACACTGTGACAATGCACATTTCTATTAATTTCAGTGGATACGCCAGTAAAAACTGTGAAGACTTTTTCCATTGAGTTTAAGGAGCTTTTTCGGGGGCAGGAGTGTGAAAACCCTCAAATCCTGCAAATGGCTTGTGATTGGATCACATTCTATCTAACTGGAATGAAGAATATGTACTGTGTGGCTGGTAGGGAATGTGTTTTGTTGTTAACTGCCCTCGAGTCGATCTCATCCCACGGTGGCCCTATGGATGAGACATCTCCAAGACCCTCTGTCCTCCACTGCTCTCCTTAATTCCTGCAATCCCTTAATATCCATAACCTCCTTAATAGAGTCCATCCATCTAGCATGTGGCCTTCCTCTCTTCCTACTTCCCTCCACCTTTCCCAGCATTATTGTTTTTTCCCCAAGTATGACAGCCTCAGCTTGGTTATCTTGGGTTCCAGGGAGGTTTCCGGCTTGATCTGCTCTAGGACCCATTTATTTGTCCTTTTGACTGTCCATGGGATCCTCAGCACTCTTCTCCAGCATCACATCTCAAATGCATTGATTTTCTTCCTATCATCTTTCTTAAATGTCCAGCTCTCACCTCCATATATGATAATAGGGAATACAATGACTTGTATGATTCTAACTTTTGTGCTGAGTTGTATATCTATGCATTTTAGGATCTTATCTAGTTCTTTCATAGCCACCCTCCCTATTCTTAATCTTCTGATTTCCTGACTGCAGTCCCCATTTCTATTAATGTTTGATCCCAGGTATGAGAATTATTTTACTATTTCTATTTCTTCATTGTCTAGGCTGAACTTGTGTCCTCGGTGGTCATTATTTTTGTTTTCTTTACAGAGGGTCTTGGAGATGTCTCATCCATAGGGCTGGCATGAGTCGAGATCAACTCGAGGGCAGTTAACAACAACAAAATGTTCAATATTAAGCCTGCCTTAGCACTTTCTTCTTTGATCTTCCTTAGTAGGTGTTCCAGGTCTGTGAGGTTTTCTGCTAGTACTATGGTGTCATCTGCATATCTTAGATTGTTGATATTCCTTCTTCCTATTTCCACTCCTCCTTTTTCTGTGTCCAAGCCTGTTTTTCTTATAATATGTTCTGCATATAAGTTGAACAGACAGGGTGAAAGGATGCAGCCTTCTCTGACTCCTCTGCCAACTGGGAACCATTTTGTTTCTCTGTGTTCTGTTCTGACAGTAGCCTCTTGTCCTGAGACTAGCCCAAAGACTGGATGATATGGTCTTATTATACTGTATTTTTTGAATTGCACTGGGTCTCAAACCATTATAGGTCCAATTCAACATGCTTAGTGTTTAAAGAACTAAAAAGTTGAAGCCAGGTTTCCTGAAAGGGTCTTCCTGGGCTCATATATATCCAGACCTTTGTATAGAATCATAGAATCACAGAGTTGGAAGAGACCTCAAGGGCCACCAAGTCCAACCCCCTGCCATGCAGGAACACACAATCAAAACACCTCCAACAAATGGCCATCCAGCCTCTATTTAAAAACCTCCAAAGAAGGAGACTCCACTACTCTCCAAGGGAGTGTGTTCCACTATCAAGCATTTCTTACGGTCAGGGAGTTCTTGCTAATGTTGAGGTGGAATTTCTTTTCCTGTACCTTTAATCCATTGTTCCATGTCCTAGTCTCAGGAGCAGCACAAAAACAAGCTTGCTCCATCCTCAATATGGCACCACTTCAAATATTTAAAACAGGGCTATCATATCACCTCTTAACCTTCTCTTTTCCAGGCTAAACGTACCCAGCTCCCTAAGTCGCTCCTCATAGGGTATGGTTTCCACACCCTTCACTGTTTTGGTTGCCCTCCTCTGGACATGCTCCTCTGTAAACTTATTTTTACCCTGGTGGATTCTTGGCATTGTGATTCCTAAAGTAAAATTTCTAAGCTCTGCATAGAGCTTAATATGATCTTCAGAGACCCTTCTATAGGTGCTCTCTTCATGTGAAATGGAACAGTGGGCTACCAGATCTGCAAAGTGCCCTCACTGGGAAGACTTGCCTGGTGCCTCCACTAAGGTCTGTTAGTGCACAGGTAAAGACTTCACAATTTTCTCAGGTGTCTTAATGCTCTGCTACATTAATGTTTATTGCAGTTGTTGTTGTTGCTGTTGTTGTTGTGTGCCTTTGTCATTTGCAGCTTATGGCAACCCTAAGGTGAACCTATCATACAGTTTTCGTTGCAAGATTTGTTCAGAGGTTTTCCATTGCCCTGCCCTGAGGCTGAGAGCATGTGACTTGCCCAAGGTCACCCAGCCAGTATCATGGCTGACCTGGGAACTGAACCCTGGTCTCCAGAGCTGCAGTCAATTACTCAGAGCACTACACAGGTGTTTCCTTTATTTTAATTCACATTATGGATTTTTTTTCTTCAGTTTCTACTACTAAATGTCCAGACATCATCAGTTGTTTGGCAGCATACAAATCTGTTAATAAATGCTAAATAAATAAATAATCATACATGAAAATCTTCATAGCGGGGGCTTTCTGTTTTCTATAAGGAAGTGCTTTCACACTTCAGAAGTAGATCTGAGTTCTGAACTCACATACTATAATAGTCAGACTTTTCAAACAGAAGATTTTTGAATGGAATGGGCTGCATTGTTTTAAACTGTTAAAAGAGAGTGCTGTGTTGTCTCAGACTGTACTGTTTTCAAACTTCTTTTTACCATGTTTAAATATATGTTTAAAATTGTTTTAATAATGTTAATAGTTTAATTTTTTAATGTTTACTTTTGGTTTGTTTTTAAACAATGTTGTGATCAATTTAATTTGTAAGCTGTCTTGAGATTCAATCCTGAGGAAAATAAAAGTTAATAACCATATAGATTTTAAGGCATAGTCCTGTTAGGTTGGATTAGTATGCCAAAAGATCTTGTAGCACCTGTGAGACTGAGGCTGAGCACCTGTGAGACTGAGGCTGCATCCACACTGCAGAAATAATCCAGTTTGACATGACTTTAACTGCCATGACTCAATGCTGTGGAATTCTGGGAACTGTAGTTTGTTTGGGCACCAAACAATGAAAGTGAAATGTCTTACAAAAGTACAAATTCCAGAATTCCATAGCATTGAGCCATGGTAGTTAAAGTGGTGCCAAACTGGATTATTTCTGCAGTGTGGATGCAACCTTAGAGAAAGAAGCTGGTAGCATAAGCTTTCATATTCTTGAGTCTACTTCATCAGATGCATGGAATGAAATGCCTAGGGATAGACCTTTATACCTATGAACAAGCAGGTTATGTGCATGAATAGCAACAGAAATGCAAAACTTGTGGCTATAGTGATGAAGTGACAAGTTCAGTTTTAACATGGTCATTGGGGGACAAAGGCAGGAGGAAAGATGTTACCTAAAGCCAAAATGATAACCATATGAATGGTGGAGGGAGTTATTGGAATGTAGTGTGATGGTGGAAGGGAACCAAAAAGGAGATGGTGATAAACTGAACTCTCATGGCCATTTTCGATTTGTAGTTTGGTAAGGTAATTAGAATTTTTTGCCAGATAATCTATTTCTAATGCATTTCTCTGAACTACAGCACTTAGAGCTGTAGGTGCTCTCCACCAGAGAATTCTAAATAAATCACCAAACTACATTTCCTTAAATTCCTTTGGCCTTTGCAGACTGCCAGAAATAGTGCACATTAAATTGAGGCACTGCCCTGGCTCAGTGCTAGGGAGTCATGGGAATTGTATTTTTTTCTGGGACATTGAGCCTTCTCTGTCAGAGAGCTCTGGTGCCACAATAAATTACAGTTCCCATGATTCCCTAGCACTGAGCCAGGGCAGTGCCTCAATTTAATGTGCACTATTTCTGGCAGTCTGCAAAGGCCCTTGGATACAGCCATCACACTTAAAAAGTATGAAACGTCTATAACTGTACAATATAGATTACTGGATTCAGTGTGTACATCTCATTAGCAAGTGACAGTGTGTCTTCCCAACTGCCTTTCCTTCCAAATAGGTGCAGATGTGAATATAAGAACAAACAATCAAGATGAAGAAACCCCCCTCCATACCGTTGCTCGCTGTGGCATCCCCGAAATGGTGGCCTTTTATGTGGAGCATGGTGCTGTGGTTGATTGTGGAAATGCCCACAGAGAAACGCCACTGGCTTGTGCAGCATACTGGGCTCTTAATGGTAGGGAACAGACCTACAGCACAGATCACCACTTGATCTGTAGGATGTTAATTGACTATCAAGCTGATGTCAATTCACGAGATGAGGATTTTCGGACTCCCCTCCATAAGGCTGCCTGGAACTGTGACCATGTACTGTTGGACATGTTGCTTGAAGCAGGAGCAGAAGCCAACCTCATGGATGACAACGGATGTGCTCCTTTGCAGTACGTCCTGAAAGTGACAGGAGTGCGGCCCAGTGCCCAGCCTGATCTTTGTTATCAGCTGCTTCTAAATTATGGAGCTGCCAGGATATATCCTCCACAATTCCATAAGGTGAAAGAAAAAAAATTAAAACACGGTGTACATGTGCATTTGTTTAAATGGGAAATGGGAAATGGTCTGATGGAGGTTAGGGTTTTTCCGCCTTTCCGTAGCAGGTTGAAAAACCTGGCCCAGTTCAATCCAGCTAATTGATTTCAGAACATCCAACCTGGCAGAGGTTCTTTGGTTTGCAAAATGCTCTTGCAAGTCATCATAAGAGTTCTGCCATCTGGGTCTCATAGAGCTGGATCATAGGTCAGTGGTTTCTCTTTCTAGATCTGATTGCATGCTGTTTTGCATGTTAAGTTGTGTGCAAAAAGGGGGAGAAATGTACCTTCTAATGGCTGATGAGAGAAGGAATGCCTTTTTCATCTTCAGCATGTGCACTGGGGATCCATTCCATATGGGATAAATATGAGGGTTTAAGAAACATTAACATTGTATGATTAGATGGCAACTAGTTCCATAAAAGTAGTTACCTTCTTTTTAATATTACTAGTAATATTATTATTATAATTTCAGGATGCCACATTTTTTTAAAAAATCCATATAGGATGGCTTAAGGTCTCTCCCCCCCCCCCCCCACAATACTGTCATCTTGAACAACTCTATGATAACATGGTATGAGAAGATTTCTAGCCAGGCATGTGAGTTTTTTAATCTGCAAAATCATCCCATAGTATCATGGGGCAGAAAAATCATCATTGATGCTTCAAATTTTTCAAATGCAGGAATTAATATGCCAAATTGGGCATTCAGTTTTCACATGCTACAGCCACTGATCTGCAAAGCAATACATAGTGATTCCCTTGTTAGAAATCATACATAGGGCATAACTCATAGTGAAGTACGTAAGCCAGACCTGCACAACTTGGCAGTAGATAGGGGCCAAAATTAAAGTAGGCTAAACTTCTTTGGACCACAGAAAGGTTTAATTAAATAATAATAATAATAATAATAATAATAATAATAATAGTAATAGTAATCTTAATTAGAATTAATTAATGTTAATTCCATTGTCATCCTCCTCTGCCCAGCCCTCTCCTCAGGAGAAAGCTGAGTGGCAGAGGAACCTTGCTTGTCCTTCTCCTCTGCCTAGACTTCTCCTCGGGCGAAGGCCAGTGACAGAGGAGCCTTCAGGGATGACCATTTGCTCCTCTTCCTCCTCTGTTGTCTGGCCTTCTCAGGAGAAAGCCAGGCAAAGAAGGAGTATTTGCATGTCCTCTTCCTCTTCCACCACCCATCCTTCTTCTTGAGAGAAAGCCAAGCAGCGGAGAAGCCCTGCAGGGTGGGTGTTCACTTGGCCCTCTCCTTCTCCACCGCCGCTTGACCTTCTCTTAGGACAAAGCAGGGTGGTGGAGGAACCTTTTGCCTATCCTCATCTTCTTCCTCCGTCTCCACCTGGACATGTCCTTGGGAGAAAGTCGAGCAGTGGAGGAGCCTCGCAGGGCAAATGTCTTCATCCTCCTTCTTCGCCCAGCCTTCTCAGGAGAAAGCCAGGTGGTGGAGGAGCCTTGCAGAATGAGCATTCACCCTTCCAACTCTTCCTCTGCATGGCCTTCTCCTCAGAAGATAAGCAGTAGAGGAGCCTTGAAGTCGTTCCACATCCTCACAGGCAGCCTGAAATCCCTTGGCAGGCCGCATGCGGCCCCCAGGCCATATGTTGTGCAGGCCTGATTTAAGCTAAGCTGGGACCAAGTGTATGGATTTGTGCAAAATTAAAATATGGAGCAAGGGTGGGTATTTTAATTAATTAATATCCTTCTTTTGTTCCAACAAGAGATCCAAGGTGGCATACCACATTTTAAAGGCACATTACAATTAAAAACCTGTCAAAACAAAGTTAAAACTAAATTTCTATTTAAAAACAACATGAAGAACAAGTTACAAACAGCATTAAAAGACACTTTAAAATAATAAAAACACTACGGTACATTTAAAGCTTTATCTGCCACATACACTAAAAGCCAAAAGCTTCCTTAAATAGAAAGATCTTTATCTGCTGGGTGAATGACAGCAGGAAAGGGGCAAACCAGACCTCCCAGGGAAGGGAGTTTCATAACTCTCGTAACTGATAACTTTCATAACTCTCATATTCTCACCAGATGTGCCTAGGATGGTACTGAGGAAAAGCCGGCCTCTCCAGATCTTTGAGCATGAGTGGGATCATATTGAGATGCATTTTTCCCCAAATAGTCTGGACCCAAGCTGTGTAGGACTTAAAAAGACATAGCCAGCACTTTGAATTCTGCCCAAAAATGGTTTGACAGATAGAAATCAAAGCATAAACTGGAATGGAGAAGGAACAGAAATTGAGACCCAGGGAGAGACCTTTGCTGGAAGTAAAAACTAGCATGAAAAGAGGCCAAAGTCCTGGCACTCGAATAGAAGAAACAGAAAGGAAAGGATCTAAGAATGAAAACAGGTTATAGACATATATGTAGCAATGCATGACAGTACGGGCCTTTCCAGCCATTTTAGATATTGCCCCAGCACAATTCTGGGAGAGATGAAAATATAGTCACTTCAATAACATCTGATAAAGCACCTTAAGTCAGTTTAAGGTTTTAACAGAAGCTTTTGATTCACACCCCAGCATGAAAAAGGCTTAAAAATGAGCAAAACTCTATCCACAATAGGATTCCTATCAGTGAGAACAAGGAGGAGATCCAGAGATATCCTATGGCTTTTCTGGAGGAGTGTAGACCTTGAGAAGTGCTCAGTGATGTCCATGTCTGATGGCAGGCCTGCCTACAAGTGCAAAACTGGCAATGGATTAAACATTTTTTCCAAAAATTAAACTTACACATAGGCCTTTTCGGCATGGACCAAAAGGCCCGTTTCCCTCCTGTTCTGGCATCATCCTGTTTGGATGATGCATGTCTCAAACCTCGGTTCTGGTGCAAACAGTCTGGATGATGTTTGGCACGTTCAGCACCAGAATTGGGCTGTAACACCATTTAAAAAATTAAAATCACCTCTTACAGTGGGAAGATCCAGAGGCCTCTGTACCTGTGCATGTCTGCATGGGCTTTCTGCTGAGTTGCCCTGTATGTCTGTTGCTGTCATCAGTCACTCACTCTGAGGTCAGAATGAGGCACCCAACCATACGATCGTCTCAGGGCACCATGTTCTGACCTCAAACTGAGTGACCTGTGGCGAACGCCTTGGGTGGCTCAGTGGAACACCTGTGCAAATAACTGCCCTGGTACGGGAACAGACAGCAGGTAACTAGGCAAAGTCAAGGCAGCTCTGGGGCCAGGATACTCCATGAAGACAGGGCCATAGAGAGAATATTGTCAAAATGATAAATTCCATCCCAGGTTCTGTAGTTACTTGGCAATCCATGTGTGCACAGACCATCGGTCCAGGTTAGCTTTTATAAAACTCCAGATCCTCCTCCTCCTCCTCCTACTTATTATTATTATTATTATTATTTTATTTTATATGTTTATTTTATGTTTTTAACTACTGTTGTTTTAATCTAATATGTTTTAATCCTATGTCTGATTTAATATTCTTTTAAGGGGCGGGGGGAGGATATTGGGATGTATTATATAGTTTGTAATTTTAACTTTTGTTAGCCGCCTCGATTGCGCTCAGAGGGGCAGGGGAAAATAAAATTTATTATTATTATTATTATTATTATTATTATTATTATCATCATCATTATCCCGCCCTTCTCTCAGAACTGGGACTCAGGGCAGCTTACAACATTAAAAAGCAATAAATGCATCTGGTCAGGGTCAGTGTGCTGTAGTGGTTTGAGCATTGGATAAGGACCCTGGGAGACCAGGGTTGTAGGGTAATTTAAGTTTCCTAAGGCGTCAACAAAAATATTTAAATATCAAAAATATCAAAGCCAAGCCTGTTAAGGTCTAGCTTTAAATTAGCAGAGTAGCAGAAATGTGTTCCTGTTTATTTACGCTTCCCTAAGAACTGAGACTGGCTCAAAAGACAACAAACACATAGCCTGTAGTTTAAAACAAAAGTTTACTAATGGCTTTAATCTATATTTACATAAAAGCTATATCCTAATCTAGCTAATGAATAATTCAGGTAAAAAGAAATCATTATCTCACCATCTTTCCAAAGAAAGTTGAGAGAGGAGGAAGACTAACAATTCATGAGAAAATCTTGAGAGAGAATGTCTGTTAGTCCCAAAGGGGGAGTGATCTAAGTCACATGGTTAGTTTGAATGAGAGAGAAAGAGGAGTTTGCATGCAGGAAATCCCTCTCTATATAAGGAGGGGGAAAGAGAATGCAAAAATCTTCCAGCAAGAGTTCAAATCCTGGCTTGGCCATGGAAATCCAGTGGGTGACCTTGAACAAGTCACACTCTCTCAGCCTCAGAAGATGGCAGTGGCAAACCCCCTCTGAGGAATCTTGCCATGAAAACCCTGTGATAGGGTCACCATGAGTAAAAAACGACTTGGAGGCATACAACAATATCAACAAGAAAAATGCATTCTAGTAGTATTTCCATGCTTATCTATTACAGAAAAACCCAAATAGACAAATTTTAATTTAATTTTTTTTTTAAATATTATTTCTAGAGAAGAGACCTGGAAAGATCCAATATAGCATTTATGTTTCCTGCATGTACCACCAGTTAATCTGCACCCATGTTGGAGAAACAAAAGGACATGTTATTGTACTGTAGAAGAGGAAAGGGATCATTGCAAGGATTGTAAATGTTTCTCTTAGCAGGTTTTGCAGGCTTGCTGCTCTTACCCGAGAGCAGTTGAGGTGATTGTGAATTCATATGAGCACATCAAGGCCACAGCAAAATGGAGAGCAGCTATACCTGAGGATGTCTTTGAGGTAAATGTTTAAAGTTGACTTCTGTGGCTGATGGTAAATACATTGGTAACATCTCTTATATTAGAACTTAACAGCTGTTATTGTTTAGTAGGGAATGGATGTTGGCAAACAGACTGCTTGCTCATGGGAGAAAAACTGAAGGTACATAGCAGACTTTCAAAGGGTTCAGTGTGGAGCCCCTGGTGGATCTGTGAACCAATTTTCTAAAGGTGCATCTACACTGTAGAAATAATGCAGCTTGACACCACTTTAAGTGCTATGAAATCCTAGGATCTGTAGTTTTACAAGGTCTTTAGCCTTCCCTGTCAAAGAGTGCAAGTGCTTCACAAAACTCCAGATCCCAGTACTGTGTAGGATGGAGCCATGGAAGTTAAAGTGGTGTCAAACTGCATTATTTCTACAATGTGGATGTACCCTGAGAAAATCCAGTTCAGAGCCAATCAGTTCTTTTTTTTTTTCAGTGGTTTCAAAGCAACGTTTCTGTTTCATTATAGCAATGGTTTGCAACCTTTGAGCTTCCTGATGTTTCCTGATGTTTGGGACTTTGCTTCCAGAATTCCTGGCCTTTGGCCATATTGACTGGGAATTCTGGGAATTGAAGTCCAAAAAAACAAAACCCTTTCTATTCAGTTTAAATAAAGAAAATACCCCCCCCCCATGCCTCCAACTCTCTCTCTCAGCGGGCATTTCCACCACATTTTTGGCCTCCCTTTGGCCATGTTAACTACCAACCCTACAGTGCCTGCCCTGCTCCCCCATACATATACCTTAATATTCCATATTCCTCATATTCCTCCAGAAGCAGAAAATATAACTTCTTTGGTTTAAAAAGTTGTGTATGGGTAGATTGAAAATGCTGGGCGTGCACTGAAATTATCCTCTAAGAAAAGTAGTGCTTGGAGGCCACAGGCTACACATGTAACCCACAATCTGCACTTTATAAAGTGTGAAATGTTCTGGAGGCTAAAAATGATTGGCTACTGCATTCTCATTTATGGGTATCAATGAAACAAAGGTGAAATTATGGCAAAATATCGCAGTTAGGCACCCAGATGATCATAACATGTTTTCTCCAGCACATAGGACAAAAATATTGACCATAAGCATATTTTTGCTTTCTCTTTGCAGATGCACAGAGATTTCTATGAATCTCTCTTTGATGCTTGTGCGAACACACCAAGGTCACTCAAACATTTAGCCAGATGTGCTATTCGGAGAACATTGTTCCACAGATGCCACAAAGTGATCCCTTCACTTTTCATTCCAGTGACACTAAAGAATTATTTACTTTTGCAGCCAGAAGGAATAATATACTAAGCTTCATTGGAGATAATTGCCAGCCACCTAATACTGTAGTACTGGGGTGTATTTACATGGAAAATGTAAAAACCAAGTTTTCAATGACAACGTTGCCTGTAGTTGGAGTTTGTGGCCAAAATGTTAAACAAAGGACCTAATTGGATATAGCTCTGGGTCATATAAAGCACTTGGACCTACGGCACATACAAAGCTATTTTATAATACATTGCTTTCTCAGCTCATGTTGTAGAACAATACATGGATCTGGAGGAAAAGAATTTGGTCAACTCTTCCACTCGCTTTTAAATTTATATGATTACTATGTTATGTATATCCATGCTTGAAGAGTCTTGAACAAAATGACAGTGCAGAAGGAATATAATGAAAGACTGATATGATCAAAAGACCATAATGTTATTTGAATAACCATTGGAATCCACTTGATTTTCAGCTGTGGGTCCCTGTGTAGCTACAAATGCAGCACTCCTGCATGAGAGAAAAGTCAGCATGTGTGGAGGAACCCCAAGATGTGTAGACATATTCTCCTCGAAAAACCTAGAAAGAGATGGAGAAGATCCAAACTGCCCAACGATAATTGAGCATACCCTTAATGATGACTGAACATACTCAGTGGCCATAGACTATAGGGGGGTTGCAGACTGCCAGAAATAGTGCAAATTGAGTCCACTTTTAGGGTTAGGGAATCATGGGAACGGTATTTTATTGTGGCACCAGAGCTCTATGACAGAGAAGGCTCAATGTCTCAGAAAAAAACAACAACAAAAAACAATTCCCATGATTCCCTAGCACTAACCCTAACCCTAAAAGTGGACTCAATTTGCACTATTTCTGGCAGTCTGCAACCCCCCTATAGTTCACTGAATATATTCACATATACTTAATAGGGGTCAGAGCAAAGGAATGCAATGGAATAGAAATCAGTGGTGGTTGTTGGCTCCCACATCAGTGGGGCAATGGCTCCACTACAGGTGTTAATCCAGATTTTAAAGGAGTAGCCAATGTGCATTGAGCCCTATTTCCAAAGTAAGTTTGACACCTTAGAAA
This sequence comes from Phrynosoma blainvillii, assembly GCA_026167975.1. Lineage (NCBI taxonomy): Eukaryota > Metazoa > Chordata > Lepidosauria > Squamata > Phrynosomatidae > Phrynosoma > Phrynosoma blainvillii. The sequence continues at coordinate 35,393,090 of JANUYF010000005.1, forward strand.
GCTCCTTTAAGACTATGCAAAGTCTGGGAAGGATTCACCAACCCACTGACATGGGAACCACCAGCCACCACAGAATGGAATGGAATGGAATGGAATGGAATGGAATGGAGCATCCTTGAAGAAGACATAGGTGGCTTGCTGGTACACTGAAAAAGAGTACTAAGCACTGCAATATTTTGTTAGAAGTCCTTCTTGTTCCTAATGGCTAGCCTGAAATATTCTTTACTTTAAAAAAATGATACAAGAGTAATATTGTATGCAAACTCTTTTGTATGTGAATTGAATTGTTCTCTCTATCAGTTCTATCAGATGACCACTTCAAAAAAAAATATGCTGCTTTGTTAGACTACAGCTTCCAGATTCTCTCATATGGACTGAAGGAGGAGTTATAATTTTAAAAAACCAACTTTCTGTACCTCTTCCTTGCTGCATTATCATGAGGGATGTGTAGATGAGATGAGTGGCTGCAGACAGTAAATAAAGTTGCCATTTCAGCACCATTCCAGGCATTAGGCATTAAATTGTAACCACGTTGCTCACAGATTGTCATTCAAATACACACACATCAACCATATTTACCTGTTTGAAAATTAAGACATAGCTAGTAGGTCTGTTCTCAGATCAAGATGAAATGAAGGGATTAATCCTTCTTACTTACTCAGGGAGATGGGATAAGGAACATTTAATCCAGACTACATGCTTCTCTAGCCAGAAGGTGAATGGATAGCAGAGTGGAAGGTGAACCCCAATGCTACAATGACTGGGAGGAAAGACGGAACTTAACTAAATACATATTCTACCAGAAAGTCCTTGCAAGTAATTAAGCCTTGCAAATTGTAGCAAGCTGCTGTTGTACTAGCTGAGCTGGAAGTTTGAATACAGTCCTTTCTTCTTGCCTGTAGCTGATCCTACCAAAACTGGAGAATTTGTACCCACATCTCCTACCTGGAGATGACCTACAAAAACTGGAGACTTCTGGGCTAGGTCTTGAGATATGAGAACCCTGAGAAGAAGTGATGGCACCACCTTTTCAGAACTAGTGGCCATTCTGGCTGAGTGATTCTGGGAACTGTACTTGAAAAAAGTATCTTTTCCATTGGTATATACATCTTATGAGAAGCCAGGTTATCTCACACAGCTCTCAAACTGGTGTGCATGCAATAAACAAGGGGACTATTTTCCTATCTCATTTTGTTGAGCCCACCAAGAAAACATTGTAAAGGCACCGTGGCTTCAATAAATTCATAATGGCTAAAACAGTCCTAAAGCAAGAGAGGAAAGTTGCTGCCAAGATTAAACTTACCATAAAGTGGGAAAGAGTGTGGGAGGAGTCATATTTAACATGTGAATGTATAATGTATGATTTTATTCTCTAATACTGACAAAGAATGCATGTGGAAGAGGGAGGTTTTGGAAGGAACAATAAAGCTCTTTGGATCTGTCACTGTAGCAAAGGCTTCCATGCTGAGAAAAGAAGAAGAAAAGGCTTGTCACTGCTATTTCCCCACACCCTCCCATTTTTGTAGCCACACTCCCTCTTTTAAAAAAATTCTGTGGGCATCTAGGCTCACTTGAAAGTTTTGTTCTAAACAGGTGCTAGATTATACCCATTGTAGCATCTGACAGGGAGCCCAGCAGGATCATGCTGATTATAGTGGTAAGAATTTGCAAGCTGTTCGAGACACTGGAGAACATCAATATCTGAGTAAAACTGGCTTGAGCCTTCTTTTATTGCTGTTTCTCATTTGGCTTGAAAGGCCAATTGGAAATAAAAAACCCATGCCTGCTGTAGTTGCAAGTCTTGCTCCAGATTAATTTCCGTGTGCTTTCTTGATTTCCCAGTTCACACAGCTTGACAGAAGTGGGCAAGAGCATCAAAATGGCAATGAGGAGACATGGCAATTGCATTAAGGACACCCAACCTACATGGGTCACTTCTTTCCTGTACAAAAATATTTACAGGAGCTTCTGCAGTTGCCCTCATTTTTCACAGAACACTTGCAATGTATTGCTATGGAAGTAAAATTTATCTGCTTCTATAAAACTTACAGCTTTGCCTCAGGTCAAGGTTTCAAAAATTGCCATCAATACTTCCACCTGAAGTAAAACCCTATGCAATTTGAAAACCTGCAGAAATGTTTGAACAAATTAAATTGTTCCAATAAAATGTATGATACTTGTCTACTTTGTATCTTTCTTTCTCTGAAGCTAACCCTGCATACATTCAACCATCACACTAAACCCGTAATTTATCATGACAATTTCTGAGGGTCTGAATGCGGCCACAATCATGGTGGTTCACACAATCCAATAAGTCCCCTCCATTTTTCATGCTCACAGGAGCTTCTGAAGGGCACAACTTAGCATTTAATTACAACCCCCCCCCCCCGAAATATCTTAGGCCCCAAAGAGCAGTTTGTAGAAACAGAAAAGAAGCAAAAATTTACTTCCAGATTCTTAAAATTGTTCAGGGTGTGTGTATGCCTAAAACAGATATGGAGGTAAAATTATATTTAAATGTCAAAACCATCCTTTGGTTAGTTTGTTTCCGACAAACAATAGGTAAGACTAGCCACAATTTGGTAGAGTTGGACAAGACAAGCTGTTGTTAGTCAAACACAGAAGGTAATGCCTCTGAGCTAATTTCTATCATGGTTTATAGTGATTCCAAAGGCAAACAAAGAGACAATATTCAAGACTGTTATGGAAGATAAATAATTTTACCATTCAAAGGACAATTGAGTTCTGAACAAGCATAAGATCTTGAAAATTAGTGTGAATTGAATAAAAACAGTGATAAAAACAACAACAACAACCCTCTAGATTATACACCTTACAAGGTTCTATAAAACTCAGAAAATTCTTGACACTGCAGTGCTGTAGTAGAAGCCAGTGATTATTAAGCATTGGGTTTACACATGTTTTGGACTACAACTTCCAGATTCCCTTATCATTGGGTATCAAAAACTGAAAACCAGTTACAACAGCACAATTATGGGTAGCATAAATAACAAATCGTAGGCCTGGATTAATTCAAGCATGTGCTCGGCTTTTGGGAAACATGTGAATAAAGTCATTTCTAAAAGTTCCTTTGAGTATTTAAAGATTGTTTTTCCTCATCACAGAACAATTACAACCAGTCCCCTCATATGAGGGGTGAAGGGGGAAGGCTTTTAGGGTGGTAAGTGTTTATTTAAGTTATTTAAGAATGATCTAGTTCTAGTAATTTGCTGAGCATTAAAATCTGATGATAATTTTATCATACTAGTATAATAACTACAAACGGAGCCGGTTGCCACTTTGCATTAAATTATTGGTCTTCCACATATTTTGTTTTAGATGCTTTCCCAGGAGACTTTTCTTTTGTGTGTTTACAGGTGATCTGCAAATGATTTCTCTATCCAAGGTTTATCCTTTAACAAGGATTTGGTCGAAAGGGGGCAGCACAAGATCATTTCTGAGTTGAAAAGTGAAAGATCTGCACTCATTCAATTCATCCTGAAGAATGAAAGCAAAAATACATTTTAGTTACCGGTATTTATAATAATTGAAAAGATGTATTTTGTGCTTTGAAACTAGTGAGTGCACAGATTAGCAGAGGCTAATTGCATAACATAAGAAACTTTATTTAAAAAAAACAAACCTCAGTGATTCAACAGAAGACTGTTTGAGAATTTCTGGTAAGATGCATTTAGCTCCACAACAGAAGAAAGGAAGGATATAACCATTATAAAATCATGCACACAAAGAGTTGTTCCTGTAACAGTTCAGTAAAGCTAAAACAAGTGATCATTTTATTCTAACAGGCTTTTGAGAACTGAACATTTTAAAGAGCTGGCTTTTAAAAGTGTGCCCTATTGTTTTAATTATACTGGGTTTTTTAAAAGTACATTTTATAGGTTCTTAATTGCATGCTTTAAATTGTTTTTAATGACATCGATAGTTTAATTCTAATGTTGAACTTTTGTATGCTTTTAACTGTATTGTATTTATTTTAATTTGTAAGCTGACTTGAATCCTGGTTTTGGGGCAGAGATGTGGTGTAAATAAAGTTCATCATCATCACCACCACCACCATCATAATCATAGCCTCACTAATAATATTTGGCAGGTGTGTTGCTTTCAAGTTGTTTCTGATTTATAGTGACCCTAAGGTGAACCTATCATGGAGTTTTCTTAGCAAGATTTATTCAGAGGGAGTTTGCTTTTGCCTTCCTCTGAGGCTGAGAGTGTGTGAATTGCCCAAGGTCACCTAGTGGGTTTTCATGGCCAAGCAGTGATTCATATCCTGGGCTCTTAGTCTGACACCCATAGCACTATAACATGCTGGCTCCACTATCTCAATGGCTCTATATCAGCCAAATAGTTGACACGGAGACTACCAGAAATAGTGCAAATTGAGTCCACTTTAAGGGTTAGGGTTAGTGCTAGGGAATCATGGGAATTGTTTTTCCCCCCTGAGACATTGAGCCTTCTCTGTCAGAGAGCTCTAGTGCCACATTAAAATACAGTTCCCATGAATCCCTAACCCTAATCCTAACCCTTAAAGTGGACTCAATTTGCACAATCTCTAGCAGTCTGGAAAGGGCAGTTTTCTTGCAGTGAATTGGCCACACTAGAAATAATACTGTTTCTGTCAGTAAACTGAAGTAGTACTTTCATCCTGAGATTCTTCTTCCTTACCCTGAATACCAGAGAATATGGGCCATGTCCTGAGATCTGAGAACCCTACATTAAATCTATGGAAATATAAATACTGGTTTCCCACATTCCTATTGATTTAAGGGATGGTGTAGGACTAAACATTGAATTAGGCCTGATTTTTTTTTTCTGGCCATGTTGTCCCAGACTTTCCTAAAAGCCAGATTTTTGTTCCTTTAGAACCATTTTTGATATGGGAGGTCCACATAGTTCTATTCCCAAAGGGAAGGAGAACCTACATTGCACATCAACCACTTTTCTAGGCAATGATGGCTGTCTGAGGGGCTAAACTTCAAGCCAAAAGTCCGTGTTCCCCAGCCTGGTGCTGTTCTGTTCAGATGATGCAGGCCAGCAACCCCGGGCCAGGACTGGCCGGACCAGACGTGAGTCTGGTGGTTCCAGACTGATCCTGTCCCAAAGCGCCAACTGTTTAACCAACTGTTTGCATCAAAGTTTCTTAGAAACTTTTCTGCGACAGCCAGCACACTGCATGACTGTGCAACTCCTTACCTGCCGCCTCCATCACATTCCCTGGGAAAGACCTAGCCACACCTTATGACATTGTCAGGGGGTATCTGGCCATGTGGGTGATGCCAGGCACTCAATTCCTGCCCTGATTGCCCATAGTGGGTGCCTTCCTAGGGAACACAACACTGGTAGCAGGTTAAGGGGGCACATGACAGTGGTTGGCCATGCCACCATGGGGGCAGAAATGGTCAGAACTGCAGGCAGGATACCACAGGGTTGGCCTGTATTATCTTGCCCATATATATGGGTCCAGGGCACACTCTGCCCGTCTCTGACCTGGGACCCATCCACACTACACAGTTATAGCACTATACACTTGGCCCTTTGTATCCACGGATTCCTTATCCACAGATTCCACCATCCACAGCTTGAAAATATTTTTTTAAAATATAAATTCCAAAAAGCAAACCTTGATTTTGCCATTTTGTATAAGGGACACCATTTTACTGTGTCATTGTATTTAATCCACAGATTTTGGTATCTGTAGGAGGATCCTGAAACCAAATCCCCATGAATACCGAGGACCCACTGTATTACATTTTAGTTGGTTCAGAAATATACTGTGTAATCCTTGGGTTTGTAGTTTGGTGAGGAGGAACTAAAGTTTGCTGGCTGAGAATTCAAAACATTCTTCTCTCAACTCTAAATCCCAGGATTCCATAGGGGCGAACCATGAACAGTTAAACTGAAATCATAGCACTATAATTTCTCAGTGTGAATGGGCCCCTGGATAGAGTTTGGACGTATTAATTTTTGGAACAAATCTCCTAGAATGAAGCCATGCAGACTAGGGAATGCTATGAACTATACTGGGGGAGGGGGGAGAGGTGGAAATCCTCAAAACTCGGAAGTAACATGTTGCAAAGCAATTAATTACTTGCACTGAGTTACTTTTTTTGTACTGAGGGCAGAATTGCAGTGGTTTAATAGATAACACATTCTAGTTGGCCTTATAAAAAGTTATTGCAAAGGCATTTTAAAGAGTCTTTGGAACAAGAATCAAATTTAGGCCATTTTTATACCACTATCTCAGCGGCTGTGTTTTGACCACTCCTGCGTTGGAGACTAGAATTACTGTATGCATGTTGTCTTCTTCAACATGGGTGCGTCTGTAATCTTTAGTACACAGCCATCTTACCAGGGTAACAGCTGCAGCTTTCCCTCCCCTTCTAACATCAGGGCTCAGAATAGTTACAAATTACATGTTGGTAGGGGGTGTGGGTCATTTAAATGGCACACAGCCAAGATGCACATATTGGCAATTGCCTTTTTAGAACATGTTCTGGGCACCTGCCACAGCCCTTTCTTGATTTTTTTTTTATTAAAAGGCTTAGGCTGGGGTGTAGTTGGGGGGGGGGGCAAAATGAGGGCATTGCTCCCTAAATAAGAATTCTGCCCCATGAAACTTTCCTTCAGTGCCCAAATCTCTAGCATTGCTGTGCACAAAACACTGAAAATAATTTGTACCTAGAACTCTTCTGTTTGCTGGTTTTGCATTAACTTGGTTTACTTTGGCTGCTCCTTTTCTTTGGACACCTAAACTATATTTCCAAATGCTCAGCTGGAGTTTTAAGTTACTTCAATACTAGAAATTTGAGGACCAAAGGAAAATTTCATTGGGGGGCAGAATATATATTTGAGATGGCAGTGCCCTCATTTGCCTTCCCCTCCTGTTGCTGCACCCCTAGGGCACAGTGGGAGTGGAAGCTTATCAAAACCATCAGGGCTAACTCTGATTATGCTTGCAAAAACATCAGCTTCAGGAAGGCAATTTGGGGACAAATGTTTACTGGACAGATGGAGAAAGCACAACTCACATGCCACACAATGTGCCTATGCCCCTTTGAGTTTCCCAAAGCCCCCGGACCTGGAGATTCAAAAAAATAAATAAAAAAAATAAAAAATAAATTAAAAAAAGTGGAGAAAAAAAAGAACCAGAAAAATTCCTTCAAAACATCACTGGAAACAGCACTAAGTCTTAAACACTGTCCAGCCTCCAGAAATCACCTAAAAAACAACTGGGAAAATCAGGAAGTGGGTACTCAGATCTGTATTTGTATTTCCAGTCATTTTCTTTTGTTTGAAAAGATGGAAGTGTGACCACATGGGGTCTGAGTGGACTTGTCTCTCATCAGCTCCACAAGTGCTCATCTCTGATGTAGAATACTACATTTTGTACTACAACTCCCAGAATCCCCCAGCAAGCAGGGAAATGAAAGGAAAGTCATTTTTCTAAGCTCTGGAGGATGTCCTTTTCCATGTTCATGCTCAGATCCAGATTATTCTCCCATCAACTACTTCTTTGTTAAGATGCCCAGGAAAGTCCGTTATACCAGGTCAATAATTTTGTCTATCTAGCCTGGGGTGGACTGCAACTTTGAGCATCCCTCACCATTGGCTGTGCTGCCTAGATTTCCTAGGATTTATAGTCCACCAAAAGCTGGAAGGCTACCTGATTCATGCCCTGGTGTAATTCAACATTAGACTTTACGGGTAGAGCCATACTGCACAATTATAGCAGTTTGATGCCACTTTAAGTGCCATGGCTCTATTCCATTTCTTAATGAGAAGTAAGAACTATCAGGGGTTAATGTACTAATGTGCTTTTACAATATTGCATTAGTTCAGCATTAGGAGCATTTTGTTTTAGTGCTGACAGTCCTCTTTCCCTTGCTTGATCTCTGTTGAATCTGTATCCTAGAAACAATAGATGTGTTATCTTTATTGCTTCCGAGACAATGGAAACACATACAAGTACAGATACATTCCATTTCAGAAACTATTGGATTAATTTAATCTGACGTTGGTAGTAGGATGGAAAAGTCTTTGGTACTGCTGGGAGCTCCAAGGAAGCACTTCATAATGAGGAAAACATGATTGGGATATAAAATAAATAAAACCAGTTTGTACGTGGAGCATACAGAGACTTTTTCCCCATCTAGAGGTACCATAAAATTCTGTTCAGGTATCGCATTCCACACTTGCTTGAACATGGGATTAGGAGAGATCTTAGACCTATACACTTCCATCATCACTTTTTTTTTTTAATTTATATTTTTATTAGAAATATTTAAAAAACGCAAAAAATAAAAAACATACAAATACAGTACAGTACACACATTACATAACAAGACAAACACATAAGACATGTTACAACAAAACAACATACAAAACTACAAAACATCTACTTCCTCCGCCCTGCATTGGTTTAAATTCTTTTCCTAATCTATCCTGACCTTATATTCTATCACTATTAACATCAAGCAACGTAATGTGTCTAATATAATGGAAGCATTTCAATAAAAACTAATAATTCGAATGTAAAAGAGGGAAAAAGATAAACACAAACAAACAAATAAATAATAATACCAGGCGCAAATTAATTATGCATTATACACCTTCAGAAGAGTCATTCGTTTCATTTCATTAGTTCTAATATTTTAATAGTGACTAGTATCTGACTAATATCTGACTTAAGTTATTCTGATATAACTTATAATTTATAGTCTTTATCTTTAAACTATTCAAATATAAATTCAAATCAATCTAATACAGTGATCAGCTGTAGAGTATCACTAAAAGTTTTCTTTATATACGTATACCACGGTTCCCAATCTTTGTGGAAAATACTTAACGACTTGTTTCGCACTACACATGTCAACTTTTCTAATTCATATATATCATTCATTTTAACTCTCCATTGCTCAATTGTGGGAATATCCGAATTTCTCCAAAATTTAGCAAATAAAATTCTTGCCGTCGTAATTAAAAGAAAAAATAATTTTCCACCTTTTTTTTCTATTTCATCTGTTGTTATATTTAATAAATATATTTTAGGATCTAGTTTAATTTGTAACCCCATAATCTGTTCAATCTCTTTATTAATTGATTTCCAATATTTTTGTGAAGATTTACAGTTCCACCATAAATGTAAATAATATCCGGTCTCCTCTTGACACTTCCAACAAGTTGGTCGATACCCTTTATAAATTTTGGACAATCTAAATGGGGTAAGGTACCATCTATACATCACCTTGTAAGCATTCTCCCTTATGTCCATATTTAAAGCGTAACGCTTAATTTTTTTCCAGCTTTTGGACCAGTCTTCCAGATTAATATTTTGTTTTAAATCCCTCGCCCAATCAATCATATATTTCTTCACCGTATTTTCTTCCATTTCCCAATTTCTAATCAGTCTATAATATTTGGATATTAATTTCCTTCAATCACCTTTAACTAAATTTTCAAATCCTTTTTCGACGGGACCTAATCTGCCTAATTTATTATCCAATTTAAATTGCTCACTTAATTGCCAATAAGTAAACCAATTTATATTCCATCCCTCTTCTTTTAATTCTTCATACGTTTTAAACTTTATATTAAGACTGTCTGATCCCAGCAGGTCTTTATATTTGGGCCATATTCCATCTCTATAAATTGATTTCATCCAAACTGCTTCTGCTGGTGAAGCCCATTCCGGTATGTTAATACACCACTTTTTTTTATACTTTAACCAAATTTTCAAACAGACTTTACGGATATGGTGGTCTTTAAACCTGGAATCCCCTTTGAATTTATCATAAAATAAATATGAGTGAAAGCCGTATTGTAAATCAGCGCCTTCAAGGTCCAATATTCTTTGATCATTCAGATGAAACCAGTCCTGCAACCACTCTAGCACACACGCCTCATAGTACCATTGAATATTTGGTACTGCTAAACCGCCTCTTTCCACTGTATCTATCATATCTGTCATTTTTACCCTATGCTTTTTATTTTTCCAAATAAAATTTGATATATCAGTTTTCCAAATTCTAAAAACATTTTCATTTTCAATTATGGGGATATTTTGAAAAAGATACATTAGTTTAGGTAGGATTAACATTTTAAATAACCCTATTCTTCCCAGCCAAGATAAGTTTAGTTGATCCCATTTTTTCAATAATAATAATAATAATAATAATACGATTTATTTCTATACCGCCCCTCTGGCGAACCAATCGAGGCGGTGAACAACAGCAATTTATAACAAATGAAGCAATATATTACCATACATTAAACAATATCAACAACAGTATATAAACAAATTAAACAAGTTAACCGATATACATTACAGGATTATAGCAACAGAATCAAACAAAATCAATAACAATAAAATCAATGACAATAATAAAAATATACAATTATAAAATGCATAATGGGGCCCAGTAATAAAATATACAATGTAAAATACATAATAGGGCCCAGACAGTCAAATTTTCTTTAATTTCTTGCCAAATTTTATAATAGTTATTTCTATATAAGTCTGAATTTTTTGTAGTAAGCTGGATTCCTAAATATTTAACTTTATTTTCAATCTTAAATTCAGATATATGCGTTAATTTCTCGGCCTCTTTCTTTGAAACATTTATCAACATCATAACTGATTTATTTTTATTAATCCTGTATCCTGATATCTTACCATATTGGTATAGAGTCATCATAAGTTCCTCCATGGATTCTATAGGGTTAGCAATGGTCAAAACTACATCATCGGCGTAGGCCATCATCACTTTTTCATGTGAAAGTGGTGTGCCCAAATAGAAGTGAATGAAGGTTCATGTGTACATGAACCCTCAAGTTCTGGGCTATTATGACTGAAGAAATACCAATCCCAGAATTCCTTGTGCATAGGACAGCAGAATATCTGGTAGTAGGGGTAAGGCACTGGGTTGTGTCCTGGCACAGGGGTAGGATATAAATAAAATCCAATAATCAAGGACATATGTTAGGTATAATGGAAGCATTAGGGGAAGAGGGGTAACTCACATCAAGTCTTCTGTTGGCAAAGAGCATTCATTTGTTGTTGTTATTGTGTGTCTTCAAGTTGTTTCTGACTTATGACCACCTATCATGGGATTTTCTTGGCAAGTTTCTCCAGAGGAGGGTGGCCCTTGCCATCCTCTGAGGCTGAAAGTGTGTGAATTACCTACACGGTTGTTGTTGTTGTTGTTGTTGTTGTGTGCCTTCAAGTCATTACCTTCTTATAGCAACCTTAAGGTGAATATCATGGGAGTTTCTTGGCAAGTTTCTTCAGAGTGGGCTTGCCATTGCCATCCTCTGAGGCCAAGAGAGTGTGTCTTGTCCAAGGTCACCCAGGGCCTCGGCAGATGGCTAATAGAGTCGTCTCCGAGGCAGGGAAGAGGAGGGGCAGCCGCACGCTCGGCGCCCCTTCCTCCTCCCGAGGTTGCCGACCCTCTGCACGGCCGGTACTCCGAGGGCAACCTCCCGCCGCAGCATCCGCACACGCTGCGGCGGATAAGTCAGTACGCTTTTGGGGCGCACTTTCACTGACATCTGAAAGGAGCGCTGATTTAGGGCTCCTTTCAGGGGCGCCGACGGTGCGCCGCAGTGCGGATGCCTTGCTCCCGCGGCGCACCATCCCGCAGTGTCCCGGACGCCCTCGTCTGCTTCCCCCCCCCCCCCCCCAGTGTCCAGGAAAGCTGCCAAGAGTGCTGATAGCAGCTTCTTGTGAGGGTTGAAGGCAAACCAAAGTCTTTTGCTAATGCAAAGCAAGAAAGCAAAGGTCAGTATTATCAATCCGAAGGTCCAGCCAGAAAATTATCAAGCAGTCTGAAGGTCTAGAATTCCAGAGAGGCAGAGTGAAAAGGCAATCAAGGTCAAGGGTTCCAGAAGTTCAAGATAAGTCAGCAGTCCAAGAGTCAAGGTTTCAGACCAAGGAGAGACAGAGGCTTTCGCTAGGAAGCTCAGATAATCTCTGGCACCGAGGCAGATCTTTTGCACCTGCTTAAATCACCAAGCTGCAGGAGCTCAGCTGAGGCTGATTGCTCTGGCATTTTTCATAAAGTCTCCTCGAATGCCGAAGGCATTCTGCTCAATGCTTGCTGAAGGTAGGTATTGCCTCTTGATCCTCCTCCATGTCTGAAGGTTCTGCTGTTGGAAAGCTTGGCTGCGGAGCCTCCTGGGAGACCATAGGCTCTGCTGGAGTGGGCACAGCAGAGCTAGGGTCAGACTGAGGCTCAACAGCTGCAGGTTCAGGTCCCAGAGGAGGTTCTGGCTCATTCCCCTCATCCTCCGAGTACTCCTTCAGGCAGGGCATGACACCCAGTGGGTTTACATGGCTGAGCTGGGATTCAAACCCTAATCTCCAGAGTCCTAGTCCAAGGCTCAAACCACTGTGCCATGCTGGGCTCCACTACCCTCATTTATTACATAGGATTCACAGAACAACAACAATCACAACTAATTTCCAATTGACGAGCTTATCACATTGTTAAATAACTCACCTTACCTGATCCGGCTTAAAATTAAATTCAGGTGGCGTCCGGACTCTATTGCAAGGGTTTTGCCACTGAAATCACCATCCCGGGGCCATCCTCGCTCCTGGAGCTGCTCCAGCAGTCATTTTCTCAAGCTGGAAAACTCCCAACTGTGAAAAGAGCCATGCTGAGCGGCTCTAGGAGTGGGGATGGCCCCGGGCTGCATTTGGGCAGTGATTTCAATGGCAAAACCCTTGCAATAGGGTCCTGATGCTGCCCGAATTTAATTTTAAACTGGATCAGGTAAGGCGAGTTATTAAACAATGCAATAAGCTCTGAAGTGTGAATGAAATGAATGAAAGCCCTATTTGTTTTTGTTCACGGCAAGTGACTGTGATTGCAAAGAGAAATAGCTATTATGTGTGTCAAGACAGTTAATCCACCTAGCTATTTTGTCTTCTGAAGGTGAACTTGCAAGAGAAACTGATTAGAGATGATTCAAGATTTCATAATGGAAAAAGCAAAAAGCCACATAAAGATAACATTTGAAATAAAGTGATCCAGTCTGTTTATAAAATGGTTTTAATTGCACTAATCCATTTTGGGGGGGGGGGGAATCAATATACCAATGGGATAAAGCATTTAAGTATAGACCAATTGAAATTTAACAAAATTATCAACAAGCTTCATAAGACCTTTCTTTAGACTGGTTATGTTAACAAAATATAACAATTTGGGTGGTTGGGCAGAATGGATAGTAGAACAGTCCTATATAAATGATAGTGTGAATTCAGAAATGTGGAAAATGTGGTTTAAGAATTTAAACAGAAACTTTCTATCCATGATTCATGAGACTGCTTGTATCAGATTGGGAGCCATGGGAGTAATTTCCATGTTACAGTATAAATTTCTTTTATAATGGTCCAACCAAAATGATGTCTGTGTCCTGAGTATGTGTCTCTGAGTGTTTAAATAATACATCATCAAGCAAGCAAGCAGGCAAACAAACACCGGCTATTTTGCTAATGATGTAACATATCTGTGCCTGCCTGAAGGAATTAGATGTGATTCCCTTGCATGTATGCTAACATGAGTACAGTTAAGGATAATAGCACATGTGTGTATGTGCCTTCAAATCATCTGTCAACTTATGGTAACTGCATGAATTTCATGGGGTTTTCTTAGGCAAAAAATATACAGAGGGTGGTTTTGCCAGTTCCTCTGAAATATAGCGGGCCTTTGGTATCTGCTGGGGTTTGGTTTCAGGATTCCCCGTGGATACCAAAATCTCTGGCTGCTCAAGTCCCATTTAATATAATGATAATGAAATGGTGTCTCATAAATAAAATGGCAAAAAATCAAGGATTTTTTTTTTTTTTGGAATTTATATATTTTTGAAATATTTGCAAGCTGTGGGTGCTCAAATCTGTGGATTAAAAAAATTGGTGGATATGGAGCCTATAGCATCTGGTACTGGTTGGAGGTCTCGCATCCAAGTACTAACCAGTGATGACTCTGCTTAGTTTTCAAGATCAAACAGGATCTGGCGTCTTTAAGATATTTAGGCAGCAGGACAGAAGAGCTAGAATGCCATAGTGGTCTGAATGTTGGACTATGGCTCTGGAGTCCAGGGCTTGATTGCCAGTTGGGCCATAAAACCTATTGGGTGACCTTGGTCAAATCACACTCTCTCAGCCTGAGGGCTCCTCTGAACAAATCTCTTCCTTAGGGCAAACCTCCTTTGAACAAGTTTTGCCAAGAAAACCCCATGATAGGTCTTAGAGTCACCCATAAGTTAAAAATGACTTGTAAGCCACACAACTATAACAGCAACTAGAAGAATACAAAGGTGATTCTATTCACTTTTCTAATCAATTTAAAGAAAGCTGCTCCTCTTGAAATGTGCACTTAGTTGTTTTCTAGAAAGAGGCATTGTTTTCCAAAACCACCAATAAACAAAATCATGTCGAGTAACTGCTGCATGTTCATGGAAACAAAAATCCAGGAAGAAATAGGTCACAGACAAAAGATGCTAGAGGCAAGTCTGTCTTTTAATGTACCCAGGCCTTGACTTTCAAGGAGTTCCTGCACACACTTGGAAGGAGAGGCGTGGTGTGGTGTGTCACTCGGTGGTGACTAATCCTCCTTCCACCACTGACACACATAAACATGTTTTTAAAGCTCCTTTGTGCAGTCAGTAGGGAACGCGTTGTTCTCTTTGTCATCGGCCCAGTGTACTTGTGAGAATGGAAGAACAGTGCCAAGAAAGAAGTGTGTGGCAGCTAATTCTGCTGGCTGTGCAAGAGGAACAGAGTATGTTTACCAAGCGTTAATAGCTCACCCCCCTCGCCTTCCCCCATCCCCAAATAAGGAATGGAAAGCTTTAAGCAAAAGCCAGAACAAGACAAAAACAGCAGCAACTGGCAGAGAACCACCTCCTGTTTCCTCCTGAAGGTTATTTTTAATGACTTGGGTACTTTTATGTTTACATGGTCATCTCTTGGGGGTGGGGAGCTGCCCCCCATTTCTACTTGTGTTTTTCTGAAAGAGGCTACTGCTGATCTGCCCTTTCTTGCAACCAGTCAATTCATTCCCAAGTGTCTCCAGTTAAGAAACACCAATGGGAGGCAAGCTTAACTCTCCCCTCCATTTTTTAGGCCCACAGCCTCAGAACAGCTGGAATAATCTTTTGGGTTTATTGAAACTGGCTCCCATATTGTCAGGCATTAGGAAACTGTTAATCCTTTCGTTTTCTGTTTTTTCTGTATACTGTGCAGCATAAACAGAAGCTGTGCAGCTGTTGTGTCCTATGTGAAGTCCTCCTTTCATTTGGTTTGGATGGAAGCAGGATGGCTACTTCTGTCCCACTTGACCAGGACAAGACATTGGAAAAAAAAAAAGGGGGGGGAAAGAAAGCTTTTATCAGGACAAACTGATTTGCAGATCCCCAAATTTTCAGAGTTTGCAGATAGAGCATTTTGGTTTGAGTTCTCTGTCAAGACAAGGGCAAGGTGGGCTTTAAAACAAATTGGTAAAGAGCCAAGCATTCATAGGGCAAGACCAGAATCTTTCCCACTCTCTTATTTTTATCCTCACAGGCGCTTCTCAGAGTGTGTCTGTCAACTGAGTCTTTCAAGAATGGATTGTTGTTATTGTGTCCTATCAAGTCATTTCTGACTTATGGTGACCCCAAGGTTACACTATCATGGGGGTTTCTTGGCATGTTTCTTGAGAGGAGGTTTGCCATCGCCATCCTCAGGCTCAGATAATGTGACTTGCCCAAGGTCACCCAAGCTGGGAGTCGTAGTCCAATGCTCCAGAGTCATAGTCCAATGCTCCAACGGGATGCTTATTCAATGAATGCATATTGTTTTTAATTGCTGGGGTGAGTAAGCATGATGATTTATTTTTAAAAACTATTTTATGGTAGTTTGTGTGTGTGTGTGTGTGTTTTATTTTATATTTTGAAAACCACCAGGAAACTGTGTCATACTGGTAGCATACAAGAGTTACTGCTAAAAACAGATATATAAAATAAATGGATGGACAGGTTGCTTACCTGTAACAGTATTTCTTTGAGTGGTCATCTGCGAATTCACACAAATGGGTTTTACTCTGCATATGCGCAGCTAGCTCGGAATCTTCTGGAATCACTGGGCAGAAGTTGGATTGCAACTTTTTGCCGGTAGCCCCGCCCACCTCTATATAGGCCCTAGCGTTCCCGCTCTTTCCTCAGTTCTGAGTACGCCACTAATGTCTCTCTGGCTTTTCTTCGCAAATGAAGATTCAGGAAGGACTCATCCCACACTTTTTGCAAGCGCGCTGATGACTAAAAAGGCCAATCCGAGATAAACAAGTCTGGTTGCAGAAAGCACAGCAGAAGATCTCCTTGGGTGATGTTTCGGGGTTGTGATTCTTTCTGCGTTGTCGTTTCTCTTCGAGACTTGTTCGATGTGACTTCTCAAATAAGGCTGCAGCATTGTGGATAGTGCGTCTCCATGCCTCCTGATGTGAGGCCAGGGTGGACCACTGTTGGTGATCAATTTGGCTGAGCCTGAGATGTTGTTTCAGGGAGTCCTTGTATTGCTTTTTTGGAGTGCCCCTCTTACGCTGACCCGTAGCGTCAGCAAAAATTATCAAAGCAGAGCAGGACACGACTGAGGGGAGGTTGGGCGGGATTTGTGTGAATTCGCAGATGACCACTCGAAGAAATACTGTTACAGGTAAGCAACCTGTCCTCCTCCTTCATGGTCTCTGCGAATGCACACAAATGGGTTACTCAGATTAGCAAGCTAAAGTCAGTGGAGGAGGGAGTGTCCTGACAACAAGCTTGTAAGTTCAAACAAAAGTGTTTATTAAACAACACTTGTAAACTTTAAACATTGATATTTAAGTGCATATGAATCAAGTTTTTTCAGGCTTAAAGCATAAATTAGCAACAGTGCTTTGAATCACCTGAGTAACAGACAACATTGTAACTCCAGTTTCAATAAACGTGCATGTAAACAAATAAGATATTGTAAGGTCACTTGCAATACAGTAAATTTGGTCAAGTCAAAGTAATGGCATTGTAAAAACATTGCAATAAAATTAATCATTTAGTGCAATAACTCAATATTCAGTGCAATAAACTTGTAAATCAATATAATCCATATCGAATTCGAGTGTCATTTGTTATAAATACAGACATACGCTTGTAAGCATTATAAGCTCAATGGAGTCCTGATAACAACACTGCCCTTCCGAATGAGGCCTCATGTCTGGCCCGAGTGTCCAACCTGTAGTGTGTGATAAAAGTCATTGGTTGGGACCAGACAGCAGCCTTGCAAACCTCTTCCAGAGGTATGCCAGACAGAAAGGCAGAAGAGGATGCTACCGCCCTGGTGGAGTGCGCACGCACCCAGCCCGGTGGAGTCTTGCCTGCCAGTTTGTAGCACAGGTGGATGGTAGAGGTCACCCATTTGGACAGTCTCTGAGCTGTGACCGGTAGTCCTTTCTTGTGTTCCGAGTAGCACACAAAAAGTCTCTCAGAGCGTCTTGAACCCAAGGTCTGCTCCAGATAGAAGGCCAAAGCCCTCTGAACATCCAGTGTGTGCAGTCTTTGTTCGACGTCCGTGGTCGGGTTGGGGGCCAGGATGGGCAGCACGACATCCTGGTTGATGTGGAAGGCAGACACTACTTTAGGCAAAAAGGTGATGTCGGTACGGAGGACCACCTTGTCTTTGTGGAATCGAAGATAGGGCTGGTCCATCCGCAAAGCACACAATTCACTGGCCCGACAAGCTGAAGTGATGGCGACAAGAAACGCTGTCTTCCACGTCAACAATCTGAAGTTAGTAGTAGCCATTGGCTCAAATGGCTTGGTGGATAGATAAAATAGGACCAGGTCTAAGGTCCAAGCCGGCATCGGTACTGAGGATGGCGGATGTAGATTGTTGAGTCCTTTAAGGAACCTCTTGACCAGAGGATCCGTGAAGAAAGATGGGCTACCCTCGAGCTGGTAGTGCGAAGAGATGGCTGAGAGGTAGCACTTGATGGAGTTGAGGCAGAGACCCGAGTTTGACAGGGACAGCAGAATAGGACTGTCGGGACTGTGACTTGGGACGGAGACAAATCTTTAGATGACAAAAAGTCCAGAAACTTCTTCCACTTGAAGGAGTAAGATTTTCTCATGGACGGCTTCTGGGCCGCCTTGATAATGTCCTGTAATGATTTGGAGAGTGACATCAGGGTTGAAGTCTCCATGCCACCATGGGCAGAGTGTCCAAGTCCGGATGCCGCACTCTGCCCTCGTGAGTCATGAGGAGGTCTGGGCGAGGCTCGAGACGGAGGTAGGTCTTCTGGGACAGCTGCAACAGTGGAGCGAACCAGGCTTGTCTTGGCCACCATGGTGTGATCAGGATAGCGTCCGTTCGATCCATCCTCATCTTGGCAATTACCTTGGTTAATAATAATAATAATAATAATAATAATAATAATAAAATTTATTTATATCCCGCTTATTGAAAGAGACAATCCAAGAGGCTTACATAAAAAACCCATACAATATAACCTCTAAGACCAACCCACCCCCCTTAAAACAATATTAAACATCTCATAATTAAAATAATAGTAGCCATAAAACAATTCATATAAGTAATAACAATAAAAACATTTATGAACCAACAAAACCCGGCCAACCTCTAAAACAATTCCTCATCCATCAGAATGATGGGGCCATGAGAGGAAAAAGGGGGCCGGGTATCCTAAGGGGGCCGGTAACCTAAGGGTAACCCGAGGGGACTGGGAAGCCCAAGGCTGGGATAATTAATCTGGAAAGGCCTGCCGGAAGAGATCCATCTTAACAGCCTTTTTGAAGCTGTCTAAAGATGTCAGGTGACGGATCTCGTCTGGCAGGTTGTTCCAGAGTTTGGGGGCGACAGCAGAGAAAGCCCTCTGGGAGGTTGCCGCAAGCCTAGATTTTTGAGGCTGCAACAGATTCCTCCCAGAGGACTGGAGAGCACGGGGAGGATTGTATGGGAGGAGGCGGTCCCTGAGATAGCTTGGACCCAAGCCATTTAGGGCTTTAAAGGTAATAACCAACACCTTGTACTGTGCCCGGAAGCTAATAGGCAGCCAGTGGAGGGACCTCAAAACAGGAGTAATGTGGTCCCTCCTGGATCTACCAGAAATGAGCCTGGCTGCCATGTTTTGGACCAACTGAAGCTTCCGAACTAAGCACAGGGGTAGCCCCATGTAAAGCGCGTTACAGAAGTCAAGGCGTGAGGTTACCAGCGCGTGCACAACAGTCTCGAGATCCTTTATTTCCAGAAAAGGGCGCAGCTGGCGTATCAGCCGAAGCTGATAACAGGCGCTCCTGACCGTCGCATTTACCTGATTGTCATCAGGAGCGACAAGTCAACGAGCTCCCCCAGACTGCGAACACAGTCACTGGAGGGGAGTGTGACCCCATCCAGGACTGGAGGTTGCAACCCAATTCTTGGTTTTGGGGCCTGTACCGTGAGCACCTCCGTCTTGTCTGGATTCAGTTTCAATCTGTTTTTCCTCATCCAGCCCATTACCGCCCGAAGACATTCATTGAGAGAGGAGATGCCATTGGAAGTCAAGGCCAACGAACGAGACACAGAGACATAGATTTGGGTGTCATCAGCATACTGATAACACCCAGCACCATAACTCCGTATTATCTCACCCAGCGGCTTCACATAGATGTTAAATAACATCGGGGATAAAATAGCCCCTGAGGGACCCCACAAGTGAGGTCCCTCTTACTGGAGCTACAATCCCCGAGCAGCACCCTCTGGGACCTACCCGAGAGGAAGGACCGGAACCACTGCAAAGCAGTGCCCCCGATACCTAACCCCCTCAAGCGGTCCAAGAGGATGCCGTGGGAACAGAGTGGGAACAGAGGGAAGGTGTAGAATTCCTTTCCGCACCACTTGAACTGGAAGGCATCGCCTAGGGAGGTCTGTGCTGGAACCCTGGAGCAGAACTCTGTACAGTGAGCGTTCTCCTCTGTTGCAAAGAGATCGACGTCTTTGCTTCCCCAGATGGAGAACAGGAGGTGCACAACCTCTGGATGGAGATGCCACTCATGGCAGGGGTTGACTGTCCTGCTGAGACTGTCAGCCAGTTCGTTCTGATCTCCCGGCAGGTGAATTGACTGCAGTAGGATCTTGTGATCATCCCAAATGCAGATGGTGATGTCCAAGAAAAGTTGGAGACTTGGTGCCACCTTGTTTGTTGAGGTAGTACATGACCGTGGTGTTGTCTGTCATGAGTAGTACTACCTTGTTTGAGAGTTCGGTCTCGAATGCCTTGAGGGCCTTCTCCACGGCAAGCATCTCCAGGGCGTTGATATGGAGAGACTTCTCTCTTTGGGACCACGAACCTCTGACTGTAAGTCCCTGGGAGTGCGCCCCCCCATCCTTCTATGGACGCATCTGTCATCAAGTTGTTGTCTGGCTGGGGGGGTAGGAATGGCATGCCCGTACAGACGTTGTGAGGGTGAAGCCACCAGTGAAGAGAAGTTGCGATTCGTGTCAGGATTGTGAGCCACTTCGATGGGGTATGTAGCATTGAATGACAATAGGAACCAAGACTTTACCGGTCTCAGACGAAGTCTTGCCCATGGTGTCACGAAGGTTGTCGATGCCAAATGTCCCATTGCTACTTGAACACAGCGAGCCATGACCCGTCTGTGCCTGAGTCAGTCTAAAATAGAAGTGGTCAGAGCCCGAAATCTGTCTTCCGGAAGGAAGGCCTTTTCCTGCTCGGAGTCCAGGATGGCCCCTATGAACTTGACCCACCTTGACGGAGTCAGGTTCGACTTCTCTTTGTTGACCTTGAGCCCGAGGTCTTGTAGTAGAGACAGGGTGAATTGGATATCGTTTCTCAGCTTCTGTCGGGATGGTGCCGTGAAGAGCCAGTCGTCCAGGCACGGGAAGACTGTGATCCCTTTTCTGTGAAGATAGGCTGCAACCGGAGCCATACATTTGGTGAATACTCTCGGCAGCAAGGACAGTACGAAAGGTAAGACCTTGTACTGGTAAAGGTCGGTTCCGAACGCGAAGGCTAGGAACCTCCTGTGATCTCTCCGGATGCTGACATGGAAATACACGTCCTTGAGATCGATGGTCGCGAACCAATAGTCCTTCTGTAGAAGAAGTAAAATAGAAGAGAGTGTCGTCATACGGAACCGTCGGTACCAGAGAAATGCATTTAAAGCCCTCAAGTCCAAGATGGGCTGGAGACCCGAGTCCTTCTTTGGAACTGTAAAATAATGGGAGAAGAAGCAATATCGGGCCCGAGAAGCATCCACGGGTTTGATAGCTCCTTTCTCTATCAAGGCGCGCACTTTGTCAAGTAAGATGTCTGAGGGGCTGGTGGCGACAACAGCTCTAGTTGGAGGGAGCTCTTCGAATTCGAGGGTATAGCCCCTACAAACAATATCGAGGACCCAGGAATCGGAGGTGATGGTGGCCCAGGTGTTGAAATAGGACCTTAGTCTGTCGCCAAAAGAAGGGTCAAAAAAGTGTGCGGTGTATCCTCATGCCCTTCTCTTCCCCATGTCAAAGGGCTTTTTGTGATAGGGCTGCCACTGCTGTTGTTGTCGGCAGGCCGACGAAGAGGAGGAAGAATGTGAAGGCGGGCACCTACGGGGCTGACCTTGTTGCTGTGATGGGGCTTGTTGCTGATAATTGCGTTGTCCAGACTGGTACCATGGACGATGCTGGAAATTTCCAAAACGTCGTCAAGATGTTTGAGATGAGGGTTCCATCCCGTGTTTGCGGGCAGAAGCTTTCATGCGGTACTTCAGATTAAGTTGTTCATCAGTTTCCTTATGAAACAGTCCAGATTCATCGAAGGCCATTTCTTCGATCATGGCCTTGGCCTGGGGAGTTAAATCTGCAGCTCTTAACCAGGCATGGCGTTGAAGGGAGACAGCTGCAACCAACACTTTTGAAGCACAGTTGGTAGCACTGCGGGCAGACACGATTTGTTGAGCCCCCACCACGTGGGCTTCTTCCTGAACAGCCATGGCGTAAGGCTTAGCTTCGTCCGGGAGCTGATCCAAAAAGGGTTCCAATTTTTCCATTAAATGTTGGATGTAAGCCCCCATACACCCAATGTAATTGGCCACTTTCAAATTTAGAGCAGATGTGGCGTAGATGTTTTTAGCAACAAAGTAAATCTTTTTCCCTTCCTTGTCACTGGGGAATGAAGAAAACTTTGGAGTGAAAGCAAATTGTGCGCCTTCTACTATTGTGGAGTTTTGGTGGGGATGGTCGGCAAGCCGGGTAGGACACAGTTCGGTGATTCGATAGAGATTCTCTACACGTCTAGAAGTGGCCAGAATCGAATTTGGGGAATCCCAATTCCTCTTAACTACCTTCAGCAGGGAGGGCATATAGGGAATAGATGGTTGTGAAGGGACTCTACCATGCATTCGCTTTTCCAGTTGGTCAACCACTTTGCCCTCTTCCTGAGTCATACTCAACTCTAGAGCCTGTGCCATCCTGATAAATCTAACGTCATCAGTGGGAGATGCAGCCGCAAGTTTGACCATTGGGGAATCCCAATTCCTCTTAACTACCTTC
Organism: Phrynosoma blainvillii; assembly: GCA_026167975.1. Lineage (NCBI taxonomy): Eukaryota > Metazoa > Chordata > Lepidosauria > Squamata > Phrynosomatidae > Phrynosoma > Phrynosoma blainvillii. The sequence continues at coordinate 35,415,678 of JANUYF010000005.1, forward strand.
AGCAGGGAGGGCACATAGGGAATAGATGGTCGTGAAGGGACTCTACCATGCACTCGCTTTTCCAGTTGGTCAACCACTTTGCCCTCTTCCGGAGTCATACTCAACTCTAGAGCCTGTGTCATCCTGATAAATCTGACGTCATCAGTGGGAGATGCACCTGCAAGTTTGACCAGTGGGAATGCTAGGGCCTATATAGAGATGGGCGGGGCTACCACCAAAAAGTTGCAATCCAACTTCTGTCCAGTATTCCAGAAGATTCCAAGCTAGCTGCGCATGCGCAGAGTAAAACCCATTTGTGTGCATTCGCAGAGACCAAGAAGAAGAATGATATCTTTTATGCTTACAGATAGGTTATTTGAAGCTTCTTCAGCAAAACAATACATAACAATTTCACTGCCTTCTTATTTTTCATGCACATTTCAAGGGCTGTGCTTCAGCCTGTAAAAATTGACAGGAGCTAACAATAGTGAGAGGCCACCACTTTCCTTGAATCTCAATATGACTCCAAGATATGTCATATTTCTGCCCTATATTAGGTCCTAACTAGACAAAGGGGGGTTGCAGACTGCCAGAAATAGTGCAAACTGAGTCCACTTTTAGGGTTAGGGTTAGGGAATCATGGGAACTGTAGTTTATTGTGACACCAGAGCTCTCTGACAGAGAAGGCTCAATGTCTCAGAAAAACCTACAATTCCCATGATTGCCTAGCACTAACCCTAACCCTAAAAGTGGACTCAATTTGCACTATTTCTGGCAGTCTGCAACCCCCCAAAGTCTGAGAGCTCCATGGGTGGTGCTCCCAAGATCTTGTCCAAAAAGCATCTTCCAAGTCTCTAAGTTATAATTAGAGATATGATACAGTTGGCCCTTGGTATCTGCTGGGGTTTGGTTCCTGGATTCCTTGTGGATGTCAAAATCCATAGATGCTCAAGTCCCAATAAATACAGTGGGGGAACAAAATTGTGTCTCTCATATAAAATGGCAAAATCAAGATTTGCTTCTAAGAATTTATATATATATTTAATATTGTCAAGCCATGGATGATTGAATCCATGGATTAAAAAATTAATGGATATGGAGGGCCAACCGTACATAGAAAGGCAGTTACTCCTTTGCTCCTACAGCAATTATTAATGTAGTGGGAGCTGGTGATTCCCTTCTCAGTGCATTGGCGAATTTGCTTTGGGGTTTAGTTAAAAGTGCAGAAGAATTATTGAAGGTGCTAAAGCTATTTGGAGGATAGGGCTCAGCAACTTAGATAGCTTCAAACTAAAACCTAGAGCTGATTTGCAATGCCACTGAAGTAGAAGTGCTATGATGCAAATCCCCACCACAAGCTGCAATGAATGAGAGACTCCCCAAGAGCCCTCTCATATAGCTTTGCTGAGGTCTTGCATGGTTGTGGCTTTCTTGATGGACTCCATCCACCTGTAACATAATTATCTTCTCTTCCCATTGTCTTCCATTTCACTGAACATTACCATCTTTTCCAGTAAGTCATAGTGCCTCATGATATATCCAAAGTATGATAGTCTCATTTTCTTCCTTGACTAAGGATGGTAGTATGATAGCCATCTTCAGATTTCAGAAGGGTTTCATGGGAAAAATGGAACTAGCTTGTTTCAAATTAAATTGATTCAAATTATAAGAAAGGAGATTAAATTTTAGGAAGAACTTGATAGTAAGTATGGTTTGATAATGCCATAGATTGCATCAGAAGGTAATGAACTCTTAAAGAAGTTAGATGGTTATTTTTCAGAGATATTTTAGCTATGGATTCCTGCACAGGTCATGGTATCTTTCCAGTTATAGTGTTCTGTTCTGCCTCTTGAATTTGGTGGAGAAACTAACATTTTGTCCTTCTTAGCCCGCTTGCCGATGCCTCCATTGTTTGTTCTTTCCTTCAGAATGAGGAAATTCAACTCTGGCACAGTTTGAGATCATTTGCCCTAAATAACAGATGATATCTTAGCTGTTACTGCTTCTCTGTTCTGTTGTATCAAAAACAACAATAACAGTGCAAAAACAGTGATAACAAAAGCAATGATAACAAGGCAGCAAAGGATTTATTTAAGCCTGAGCCTGCCAAGATCTGTCAATATTTTCTGTAAATATACAGAAAGAGTGTGGCTTTCTTTTGGAGAAAACAGGACATACAAGAACTCCTGGGAAAATCTATCATTTCCTCCAATCACCATTTTCTTATGAAAAAAATAGAAGACCTGTAATTCCTTGCTGGTTTATCTTGATGGTTGATAATTTGAAGACAAGAGTCATTCTTACTCCTACTCTTTACAGATGTGGAGTATAGATATCCACTGTTATGCTTAGAATGGAACTAGGCCAGCTTCCCAGAAAGTCAGAAACATGTATGCCCATGAAGTACCCTCAAATATAACTATTATGCATTGCATTCACATTAAGTCATTTCTAGGAGATTATCACATAAGGATATAAACTGGATTATTTGAGCCTGCTTAAAATTAGAAGCAGGTAGCATTGTGATATTATCAGATGCATTTAGCTGCCAAAATCACCACCCAGGTGCAGCCCGGGTCCATCACTGCTCTTTATGCCTCTTTTGAAGCTGGGAGTTTTCCAGCTTGAAAACATGGCTGCCGGAGTGCCCCTCTGAGCGGCGATGGACCCAGACTGCACCTGGGCAATGATTTCGGTGCATCTGATAATATCAGGATGCCACCCACTTCTAATTTTAAGACAGCTCAGGTAAGCCAGTTTATATCCTTATGCGATAATCTTCCTAGAGTAGACCCAGTAGTTACTTAAGTCTAAATGTTTTTCATTCATATGCCACAAATATGATCTACGTCCACAACCTGTAATCCAGAACTGATAACATGTGGCACCTCAGAAGTAACTGAACCGTAACTCCCATTATCCCTTGTCACATAGCCAGTGGTGGAGACATATAAGGGCTGAAGTCCAATAACATCAAGAGAGCCACAGTTGCTCACTTTTGCCATAGTACCATACCAATGTGAAATAGTGGAGAATAGGGAAGTCTAGATTTGGGTGATTATGATGAGTCCAATTAAAAATCTTCACTTGCATTCAGTGCTCCTCTTATATGATGACAATGCACATGCATAGCAGAGTACATTTCTGGTCTTTCCTGGTGGAAAGATATTTCTAGACAACCCTTTCTTTCTTGCAATGAATTTCAGTTTTATGACTTCTCTTCTCTCTAGTTAATAAAATGCTTTGGTTAAAATTCCCTGACATGCCTAATTTGCATTGGTAAAAACAACCCAGGGTCTTGTGGCAGCTTAAAAAAAACCCAAAACAGATTTGTTGTGGCTTAAGCTTTCATGGACTGGAGGTGACTTCATTAGCTCCATGAAACTGTTAGCCATTGAACTGGAACAAATGGAAACAAAGAAAGAAGGTAGACACAAAATGAAAAGACAGTCAGAATACATGAGATGGACAGGGCCCAAATTATCTGTTAACAATATATTCAGCTTAGTGTATGAAGGGATTTGTAGAGTTCCTTACTTCCTATGTTACTATGCATGGATATCTAGGAACTCAGACATACTGCTGGGTTTAGGATATTGATTAAATACTACATACATGCAGAAATAACTGAATGTGAGTAGGATCACTCCAGTGGGTTCCTAGCTTTACACACACACTTACACCACCATCTATATCACTTTTGAAAGTTGCCTCTATTGGCATCAGTGGATAAGGGACAGAAAATAAAACTACATCATTATAAAAGTATATCATTATGCCTTTATATACATCTGTGGTGAGACTGCATTTGGAATACCATCTATTCATTCTGGTTGACCACATTGCAAAAAGGATATCACAGACTTGGAAAAGATACAGAAATAAGTGGTTGGGGAGCCTTCTGACTGAGGAAAGGCTAAACCAGCCTTTTCTAAACTGCTGTCCTCTAGATATGTGGAACTACATTTGGTTGTTAATGACTAAACATAAATCCCCATGTTGTTGTTGTTATCTGCTCTTACATTGACTTCAATTTATGGTGATCTTATGAATATGAGAACTTCACAATCTGTGGTCATCAACTGCCCTGCTCAAGTCTTGCAAACTCAGGGAAGTTATTTCCTTGACTGAATCAATCCACCTGTAGGGCCCACTCACACTGCAGAATTATAGTGCTATGATTCCACTTTATTTGCCATGCCATCCAGTGGAGTTCTGGGATTGGCAGCTGTGGGGGGCATTTAGAATTCCCAGCCAGAGAGCTCTAGTGCCTCACCAAACTATTCATCCCAAGATTCCACAGGATGGAACCATGACAGTTAAAATGGGCTTGTAGTGCAGTCTTACTCTTTTCCTACTGCCTTCCACTTCAATGTCTTTTTTTAACAAATCATGTTGTCTTATGACAGGGGTAGGCAACCTTTCCCCTTTAAGGGCCGAGGGACTTCAGCTCCCAGAAGCCTCAGCCATGTTGGCCAATAGTCCCATGTTGGCCAATAGCTCCTGGGATTCTGGGAGCTGAAGTCCCTCGGCCCTTAAAGGGGAAAGGTTGCCTACCCCTGTCTTATGATATGCCCAGTACAGTAGCTTCAGTTTAATAATCTTTTATTGTAGCAAAAATGTAGGTTTGCTCAGAGCAGGGGTAGGCAACCTTTCCCCTTTAAGGGCCGAGGGACTTCAGCTCCCAGAAGCCTCAGCCATGTTGGCCAATAGTCCCATGTTGGCCAATAGCTCCTGGGATTCTGGGAGCTGAAGTCCCTCGGCCCTTAAAGGGGAAAGGTTGCCTACCCCTGGCTCAGAGTTTGATTTGCTCTTATGTCCATTTATCTGTCTTTTTGGCAGTCCATGGTATCCACAGAACTCTTCCCCAGAACCACATTTAAGATGTCTGGATTCTCTTCCTGACAGTTTTCTTCACTATCTAGCTTTCACAATGACACATAGAAATTGGAAATAGAATGGCTTGGATGCTTCTGACTTTGGTATTTATGTCTTAACACTTGAGGATCTTATCTAGTTCCTTCATGGCTGCCCTTCCAAGATGTAGTCTTCTGGTTTCTTGATTACAGTCCCTATTTTGAGTAATGACTAAAGGTAAAGGAACATAACACCTCCTCTTGGTTGTTGGGAGCACTTGGATGAGCTCTGAGATGTATGACATTCCATTCCCAAAATCAAGTTTTGCACAACAAAGATGGCCACTGCTTGTCACACTGACAGTGTTGTCATGCCCACATGGAAGCTCCAATGGTTTTGAAACCTGTTCCTAATGGTCAGGGACCCTGGGACAAGCATTGGGGACCCTATCCCCAAAACCACATTTGCACAAAAACGATAGCCATACTCTTGAGAAGCTCTGGGGTTCAGGAGAGGGTCTCTAAGGGTCTCACAGACTAATGGGATGTTCCTCAGGAATCTGAAGCGCTCTAGGAACCATGGAAAATTGGGAAGGGAAACCTTACCCTTACAGTATTACCATTTGTGCATCACCCAAAGGGACACCCAAAACCAGGAGGCAGTACTAAAAGGATACATCACAAAAAGTGGATAGGACCACCTATCACTTTTAATTTGATGAAAGATGCCACTGCATTCTTCTTATATCTTATGCAGCTTTGGGCTTTTCTTTCACCTCCAAGTAGATCAGCAGCTGAACGTCCATCTTACAATCACAGTCAGCTTATGATCACAGGATGCCAGCCATTTCTTTCTCTCTCTTACCTTTACACTATTACCACTTGTGCATCACCCAATCAAACTGGTGGGTAGTTAATTCAGAATAAGAGGGAAAATAGCATTTAAAACACCACCACCAAATTAATGTGTGGAACTCACATGTGGTAATAGCCATTAGCTTAAATAGGGACTTTTAAGGTGACTTGACAAACAGTCTACTTGTGTCCATCAGCCATTATACTTCAATGGAAGCTCCATAGTCAGTGGTAATATGCTGCCGAATGCCAGTTGTGGGAGCGCAATGGTGGGATGGGCTCTGGGCTTCCTACACACATCTGGCTGCCCATTGGAAGAAATAGACTGAAATCCTCTTCACCAGTTATGTATCAGAAAATTATACAAGTGGAGCTATGCTGCAGTAGTGGAATGCACTGTTGCACAACCGATTGTACAATGAGCTGTTCACCTTCTCGGTATGCAATAATCACTCCACCTACTGCTAGGGATGGCCACCTTCCTAAGCAAGGCTCCTGGACATGTGCAAGTGTTTGTTTGTCTTCACAGGATATGCACAATCCAGTACAGACGCCATGTTTGCACAATCTTGGAGAAAGTGAAACAGTCATGTAATTGCATATATACCAGTGCAAAGCCACCACAGGATTCTGGCCATTGAATCCTGCATGAACTGGTCTATCTCAATAGGATTGGTCTGGAAACATACACCCTTAAGACCACCTTGGAATTTTGGAAAGGATTGATAGATATTTTAACTCTGATGGAATGGCAGTGGAAGCCATATTTGGACTCTAAAAACATTGAAGGAAAGATGCAATTGGTATTGATACTGATACTATAGCAAGGTTTATGTATCATATTGATACTATTATTTATATGCTTATGAATGCCTGTACCTGTTATGATGTGTAATAAATTTAAAATAAAATCTTTCTAAAAGCCAGGAATCTTCTTTAGGCATTTCCTTTGATTGAAAAAAATAATTTCAAAGCAACAAGATCTTTCATTTTTATTCCTGCCTTATTGCAAGAAATGGAGCTATACTAAACAAGAATCTAATAATTTTAACTCCAAAACCTAGAAGAGTTGCAGAGTGATTTTTGCAATCATACATATGCTGTCTAAAATATTACATCAAAATGTACTTCAGTGTCCCTTCTGTTTTAAAGATGGTTGCCCTCTAGAAGATGTTCCACTAAAATGCACCCTTCATCTTTTCTGAAATTTATTCTCTGAGTACACTCATATCAAACAGTGCAAATGCCTCCCACTTTGTCTTAAGAAAGAAACAGAGGACTGCCTTCTGTCAACTGAATGTGGCTGCCCAAATTGTCACATTTGATGGAGGCTACACATCAAGAGCTTCAAAGACACACAGAGCTTCTGCTGGATCAACGAGTCATTGAACTATCCACTAGGTATTTTTCTGCTTTAAGAAAGGATATTTTTCATCCCCAGCTCCAACCTTTTTGTTAGCTGTGCTGCTGTCTCACACTCCCTTATTGACTGAATGGAGAAAAGGCCCTTTTCCCCCCTGTTGTATTTACACAGTACGTCCTGGTAACTTTCCAATAGTTACTGTACACAATTGTCAACTTGGATGACAAAAGAACAGCCATATAGATATACCCTTGAATTGCCCAGAAAATTAACCAATAGCCACATCAATGGCTTCATTCTAAATTGTTGTTTTCAAGGCATAGATTGCCATATAGAATTATTGGGACCCTTGCAGTGAGCTGTCAAGTTTTCTTCAGTAGCTGTTGTGAAACTTGAGTTGAAAGTGGTATTTTCTAGCTTATGAAGAATGGGACCAACCAAAGGGCTTCAGTAATACAAAAGTCTAGGAATGTACTCATTTTGCCAGGTTCTGAATCCCTGGAGAGCATAGATGGGACTATAATATATCTACTTTTGGTTATTCAGGTTAACAGCAGTGAGATGGACTTGGCTTTACTACTGTGCCTTGCAGTGGAAGTTTGAATGGTGACTAAACAAGTTCTTAAGAAACATCAGCCATATTTACTAATTATAAATGGCAGAAGTAGCAATGTTGGCAACAAAATTAAAAGAAAAAATGTATCGTGTGGCGACACCTTTATTGGACCAACAAAAAGGTTCAAAATGCTAGCTTTTGAAGCCAAAGTTCTTCATCACATCTCTTCTTCACTTCACCTCTGCTTTATCACTTCCTTCACTCATTAAATAAGCATGTTTAATCAATAGGGGAAAGGGCAAGCACACTAAGCCATCCCCTTGCTTGTAGCTCTTTCATTTGAAGAACAACAGGTTTCAATGAGAGCATCTACCCTATGTGTAAGCACTCTTCACATAGTTAGGGACCCTGGATTGATTTTTTTTTGGGGGGTGTGTGTTCCTGATTATAATTTGGAGTGTTCCCATATATGGGAAACTCTATTTAGACTTGTTTCTACCCTTTTGAAAAGACTGGCAAAACTGAAAAAGTCAGAACTGGTGCACTTCCCTCTTTGCATGTAATTTTACGTTCTTACACAATGAAGTGGGCCGCCACATTGTGAGGAATCGAAAGGTTCCTTTAACATTCAACCAATTAATTTTTGGTGACAAGATGTGATATCTGTTGTTGGCAATTTGGCTTTGACTTAATAGCAACCCTATGAATAAGAGACCTCTAAGAGACTCTTGCTAATATTCTACTTTGGCTATGTACTTGCATCTGTGTAAGTAAGGAATGTATTCTGGCCTGCCGCTTGCATCCCACCTTAAGAGACAGCAGCTAGATCAGGTAAAGGATTTCATCTGATAAAACCATGGAGGGTGAGAGCCCATAGCAGAGGAATACAGACAAAGGGAGCCTGACAGCCTGTTCTACTTTGCAGAGATGGAAGTGAAGATGAACCAGTTTGTCACATAGAGCCTTGTATACAGTGCTTATGACATATTTTGTAAACAGATCGCTTTGTGGATGAAAAATCTTTCAAACACTTCTTCATATTTGACTGGCAACTGCTGTACAGAAGCATTTCCACAAGGACTAAATGTTCCTGTCTAAACTGGTTGTCTGAATTTCCTTTTATGCAAGAAAATTACATAACATACTGTAACAAAAATGTTTTTAATCGTGTTCCTCAGAGGACTGTAAAGCAAACAAGTGTATCCTCTAGGGCAAAGTCTTGTACACTGAAACCTGGTTGGGTGAAGAAAAAAAACCCAGAGAAAAGCAGTGAACCATTGCAGGTGGCAGATTGGAGAAAGATGGGAAAGCCTGGGTAGCTAGCAAATCACAGCTCATGAAATGAAGGGTCTATGAGAAGACAAATATAAAAACAAGAGGGCTATCTGTTGAACACTCAGATAGGGCCAGGTAGAAATAAGAGTGATGGCCAGTTAGGAATAGGGGAATGGAGATCTGAACAGGGTTTTTGGAAGCTAAGAGTTGGGAAAAGCCCATGGGGAAATGTTATTTGGAACTGAGGTGCTACAATGTAATGAGTGGAAACAGTTGACTTTGTCACAATATTATACTCTTTTTATTTTCCACATCTCTGAATGTTTTAGTTTAATAATTAACACGGCCAATCACACTTTAACCACAAGTAACCCAATGACCAACACATCCACTTGTCCTGTATAGTGGGTCACCTTGAACTAGGGAGGGATTTTAAGGGTAAAAGGGCAAGATGATAGGACCCTAAAGGTTGAAACTGTGGGTCCCAACCTTGAGAAGGGTTCTGCCACACTGATATTCACTTGAAAATGTTTCTGTACAATATATACAGGGTGAATTATTTTTCAAAGGCCTTTCAAAACAGATGGGTTTGTAACAGTAGTAGAGAAAGTGCATATGGCCCCTCCTAGACCCACTATTTCAGCCCCCTAACAGTCCCACAATGGTCCCCACAAGAAAGGGAAAATTTTGGCACCTGGGGGGTGGTGGCCTAAAGTGGAATATGAAGAAAGACCCTAATCTCCACAGTTGCCCATCCCTGCTTTGTAAGGACTATATGCAATTGAGTGCCAATTTTTTTATTTATTTATCTTCTCTTGGTTAAGCCCCACTGCAGTCTTCTAAAAATCCATTTAATTTCTCTGGCCATTTCTTGAATTTTCTCCATACACAAAGCAGTAAACATCACTTGAAGAAAGGTCACATCAGACTAAACCCATTACTGCCCTTGCATAACCACTATCCTATTGCTACACATTTCTGACTCTTTCACTCCCACAATGAAAACGACATTTCTATGATAACCACTGATGTTTAAACCTCCAAGGAAACTTTTCCCCTCTTCTAGGTTTGTAGGGTAGTGGATGATCTTCAATCTCCCCTACCTTATGTCACTACCTTATTTTACAGTAGTCCAAATTGCTTACCCATGGTTATACACTACTGGACAGAAATGTAGTGATGCTGTTAACAGTCTGAAGCACAATAATTACAAACCATTTGGAGGACCAGAACAGCAGCTTAAGGGTCAAATTCAGATAAATTCAGTATACCCAACCATTCCAATTTCACTGTGCTCAAGGATATTGAAGCTGGGGGAGAAGGCTAGACAAGAAATATTTTAAAAATATTTTATTTGAAAAGTTACAGTACATTTCAACTGTGCTTGAAACTATAAGGCATACAATAGACATTTCAGTCTTCTAAAAGGAAAGTCCATTTTTGAGTGTCTTACATTCTGCCCAGGTACAATGTATGGGGGCACAAAACAGCACCAAAAGCTTAACTGTACAAAAATGTGTCATCAGGTTCATGTTTGTTTCCTTGTAATAGCTCAATAATAAGGTATGTGACTGAGAGAAGACGGCTCTTTGGTTGTTTTCAGAAACAGTGCATAGCCTGACAAATGGATTATTAAAACATAAGCAAAAGAACCTCTTAAAATATATATTACCTATTGCATAAGCTTTTATAGTTACCAAAACACACTGTCTAAAGAAATATGCAATTCTACATAGTTGATTCGAATGGCACACTTTTCTTGTTAACCAATGCCACTGTGTTACCATTATATTACGTTAAGGATTCAAACAGTACATTAAGATCTCATCATTAGTAACTCTTACTATAAAGCTGACAACCCAAACAGGCACTTGCAATTAGCACACTAGATTTCTTTTTTCATGATCAAAGCATAAAAACAGACTACAAAATAAAAATCTGCTGTATTTTCCAAATCTGAACAAAATTTTCAGTGGGAAAAACATCTAAAAATCCAGCAATGTTAGCTGTTAAAGCCTTTGTTGGTTCACTATACCAACTGCACACAATAGCCTCACATGGCTGGGATTACCTATTCAACTGAACCCAATGTCCACAGCAAAAGTGGGCATCAGCAAATATGACAGCAATGAAGCTGCCATAACTGAGCACGGACACTAAATCTTCACAGTGATCCTCTGAAAATGAACTAGGATTAGTTCTTAAGCATATCACTGCCTTTTCAAAAAAGAAAAAGACACACTGACTTAGACTGTCATTAGCTGGGCCCTTATCAAACTCCCAGTCTTTCAGGAGTGCAAATTATTTGGAATGGAATATTCTCCCAATTATTTCTTCAAAAAAGAAACCATTCTGCCATTCTCACTCTTTCTGTTCTATTTCTCACTCACAGATTCCCCACACTTTGAACTTCTCATTTAATATCTGTAACTGGTTATTATCACACCCCTAAAAATGTTTCAAGCATAATCTGAACTTTTAAAACTTTGGAAGTCATACTTTGACTGTGATTGCTAGCTCACATATCAAGATCCCAAATTTGTCTCAAATCCACATGGTGAAAACCTCCAAAATTGATGTCTACACAATATCAAAGAACTATTCTCCCTATGTATTGTTTTACATTGTGCTCATCCAGTTTAAAGTGTCAGATTGCTTGTATTTTAGCTTTCCTAAAACTCTTTTATTTGCATTGCTGTTTCTCATTGCATGTAAGAATCAGACATACCATAATATTGCTACTTAACATTTATCTTCAAAATACATACCCATAACTTCCTTGCCATCCCTTTGAAATCCTTCTACATGAGTGTGGGATAACCTTCACATTCAAAACAGCAACAGAAAGTTGCTACAGACAAAATTCAAGTAATATTTACCATTTGGAATAAGAGTAAAAATATGTGACTTTCTCATGCTACTATCTCAGCTTTTCACCAAATCCAGTTACTTAACTTGTACTGGGGGCAAATTATTATCACTACTGTTTGAACTAGATCTTCCATTGGTTGCTGTATATATTATTAAAATCAATTTTGTAATAGAATGAAATACTGAGTGACAACATTAGGGGAAAGTTATTATTTTGTGTTGGAGTGCAACCATGACATACAGGTTTTGAACACAATGTCCTATCGCTTAAGTCCAAAACCACTACTATTTTGGAGTGTCAACCTAACTTTCCAAATATAAAATCATATGCACACTTGTCTATGAATGTGGTTCTCCTAATGTATTATGCATCCTGGAAAACAAATACAGTACATGCACAGTCAATGCTGTAATCTCCCATTCTATGTAATTTCTTCCTTCTTGTATAAGTCTTGGTACAGAATAGGAGTGACATCAAGTTATTTGTTTCATTAGTCCTGGCTGAAACATTGATTGCTGATCCCCTTCCAATTTCCTGCAGAAATACAGATTTCATGCAGCTGCACTCTGCCTTGACAAATTTTTTGGTTCTTTACTTGGAACACACCAATCATCTGCTTCTATAGCAGTTTGATAATGTTTACAAGCCGACTTGTTGAAAACAGGAAGTTTTTCTATAGATTCTGTGGAAAGGGCCTAGAATATAAGACCAAGATTAATACAATTAGACATTTCCATTACCATGTGAGAAAAACCAGTAGTATTATTTTTTGGGGCCCACTTATTGTTTTATTTTATTTGTTTATATCCCACCTTTTCCCCAATAACGGGACTCAAAGCAGCTTACAACTTATTATAAACTGAACAGATTAAAAGCTATACAAAAACATCCATTAAGAAGTATAAATATAAAAGTATTTTTTTTTAAAAAATGTAATGTTAAAGCCATTAAAATTAATTAAAAGAACACAGAAAATTCATTATTATGATTATCAAAACCAATTTCTAAAAACCAGCTGGGATTTTTTTTTTATCTGTTGGTGGAAGGAGAGCAAGGAGGGAGCTACTGTAGCCTCCTTTATTGGAAAACATCCAGACTGGAGGCAGATTTGATTTTTTAAAAAGTAAGGTATAAATCATCTTGCTCTCATAAAAATGATTATGATACTGTTAACATTTTACAAACTTTTGAAACTGAATTTTATATTCTACACGTCTATCTCAAATACTCTACAGCTAAGTAATAATAAATACATGAAGTTCTTTCTGAAAAGAGTGAGATGTTATGCTTCCTTTTAATAGAAAACACCATATCTAATTATTTTCCGTGGTAAAGTGGCCAGAATGCACTTGTGAAGAGGAACTCTAGTTTCTTCAAATATTTCTATATATGTTCCCAAAATAGATATCCAACCTTTTTTGGTAAGAAATTCAATATGGCTTACCATCCCAACACAAAATAATCAGTAAGTTCAAACTATCTGAAATCAGAAGTGGCAAAATAAATTCACCTTTACAGCACATTCTGCAAAGGCTCAACAAAGCCCAACTATCTTTACTACTTAAGAGTTTAAACTATTTACTATGAAAACTGCAAAGGTTCAAGCTGGCATGAATCCAATTTTGAATGCTAATTAACAGTTTATAATTGGCAACACTACAAAACCATCCGAAATGGGAAAGAGACAATGAGCAGAATGTAACATACCTTTAAATAAATAAGAGCATCTGTCCCATAACCAGAAATGGAACACAGACTAAGGTCCCCATGGAAGTATTTAGCATACAGGCGAGAAATTGGTAAGCCATAACCAAAACCAGCCTGGAGAAAAATAATTTCATTAGATTTTCTTTTTTTTCTAGATCAAGTACTGAAGAACAGATAATTTATTGCTGTAAATTCCAAATGAACATTCTTATGCCCTGCTATGACTATTCAAAGGTGAAAAAGTATGACAGCAAACATATTGCCTTTTCCCAGTCTCACTACTGTTTACTTCAAGATGCCTTTTATAGTCTTTATCTAATTACAAACCATTCATAAAACCAAGGAGAGTTATAATAGCCTAGCTTTCCCTTTCCTAAGTCTTACCAAAGGAGTTGTATTTGTGCTATCAATCACAGGCTTTGGTGCAGTAGAATATGTGTAGCTGAAGAGACTTTCTATTTTTCTTACTGGAACACCACCTCCTCTGTCAGATATCTAGAGTTTTAAAAAAAAGAGAGCTAGAATTATGCATTTGTAGTATGAGCAGCAGCAACTGAACCACTTACATATTTTTGTTTTGAAGGCTCTAGCAAGTTCAGTTCCAAAGAAATTTGGCTGAGGAATTAGTCTTCTGGGTACAATTCAAAATGTTTGTATTCCCTCATACAAATCCTATTTAAATCAATGGGACTATCTACAGAATGGGTTAAGGATCCTTTTGATTGTGTTCTTAAGACAGTGAAGTGTGTGTGTGTGTGTGGGGGGGGAAGTTACCTTGATTGACAGGTCTTCCTTTCCAAGTACAACAGTCACCTCCACTGGATCAAGAGAAGGCTTGTTTTCTTGATTTTCAACTGTTGCCCTCATAGCATTCTATGAGAAGAAAAAAAAAATTAGGCATAACTTTCAACATTCTGAATATTATTGTAACTCTGGCTCAGTCTCCTAAAACAGAAACCTGAACTTAACAGTTGGGGAAATGTAATTGTCGCAAAGATGAACTTATTATTTAATTTTGATATTATCATATTAATGAGCACAAGCCTTTTATGTTACAGATCGAATGCTTTCCCATCTTTCCATTTTCTTTTTTCACCTCCATGCATTTTCCCTATTGTGAACACTACATTTTAACTGTTCAAAAAGAGTTGCTATAGTTACTATCACTTTTATTTTAATTACTATAAATATGTTAATGCATATGTAAATAAGAAATCTAAAAAGGAATACTTTGTAACTACAAATACAAACCTTGAAAAGTTCAAATAGCATGTGAAAGAGATGAGAAGGTACATATACTATGTGAATAGGCTGTCCAGCTGCCTTTCCTGCAGAAAAATACAAATAATAATTAGCTCACTAGTTTTATTAACACAGTAGTGTCAAATGATTATTATTGGCGAGTGCGTCCACATCAGTGATTTTTAATGAGATCTGTGCTTTCCAATCAGCATTCTGCATAATTTTCTACAGCACTGTAGTTCTGATAATTTTAGTAGAAGATTCTATTGTACTAAATAAATACACATTTTCTTTTCATATGTCAGGGCAGAATTTGGAAGCAGTCCCTGCTTCTCCTTTATTACCAAGAACTCTCTTAATCTACAGGAATGGCAAATTTTTGCCCATGTGAATTTCTTCTAATTATCTTTAATATGTGCTGAAAAAACAACTGTTTCACAATAACATGTCAAGATTTGCCTCTGCCTGGAATTCTGAGTTTATTGAGAGATGCATAGGAAGAGAAATTCCACTGTGCAAGTTTTGCATTATCTCTAGAAGGTATCAAGCTTATAATTCCAGGATAAGTAAACAAAAAGAGCAGTACCAGTTAAATTATAGAAAAGTAAAAGGCCTTTCACAGGTCAAAGCTTTCACAAATAGCCTTATATAATGGGCAGATAGAAAAACTCACCATTCACTTGAGTGAGCTTTAACTCTGGAGAAGCAAAATAATACTGGTCACAAAGCATCTGAGCACTTTGGAAAGCATCTGGAATTCATTTTAAAGGGGAAAAAATAAAGCATTTAGGAAATACAGGTACTATTACTTATTTCTTAGACATTACATGACTCCAGTGTTATTTAGTACTGTAACAGTAAATTCAGAGAATACAGTCATCTAATTTATAGCAGGTCACTCTATTACTGTCTGCACTAAAGTGTTAAAAACATTATTATTCCATGGATTCCATTATAGAACAATCCCACACATGTCTATTTAGAACTGTCCCACTGATATCAATGGCAATTACTCCAGTATGCTTTTTACACAAAAACCAGCAACCCTTATGAGGGCAAGGCAGTAACCTGCCTAAATGTTATCAGCTATGGACAACACAAGCAGTATCTATCTATCAATGAAACCTCAGCCTGCTGGTTATATGCCCAGTTCATTCTTGCAATCAGTCAGTTATTTGAATGATCCACTGTTTAATCCACTTCATGACACGAAAACAAGTATTTAAATGAGGATAAAATATGTTGTTCTCTAATGTGAGCCTATGAGTCATGTCTCTGAAAGATTAGCTGTTCTTACCCCTGCCAAATACTGCTAATGTAACCACATGCATTATGTATATGTTGTCTACAAGTCAAACTATATTAGTGCCACAAGGAAGTAGTGCTCAGTTGTATACGTACCATGCACCAGATCAACAACATCACAGCATGGGTCAATACATCCAATGTGCCGTGGATTACCCATATTGTTATTGTTATCAAAAATAAGTGCTGTTGAAATAAAAAATATAAAATATTAATCAAATGTTTATTTTCAACTTGTTAATTAAAGCCATTGCAAAAATAATTTACATCCATATTTTAAATTTTTATCTCAGGTTTCCAACAAGGAGTCCACTGTGATGTGAAGGTATCCATTTTTATTTCACAATGATCTTGTAAGGCAGGGGTGGTCAACTGTGGCAGGACCGGGGGCCGCATTTGAGTTTACAGAATAACTTGGAGAATGCATCCTTTTGATTTTAAAAATTGTTCAAAGTAATCATAAGAATCGTCTTAAGAAATAAGGAATAATAAAATTTCTGTGTGTGTCACAAAATAAAATCATTATGTCACTTATTGATGTAGATTTGCTAGCAGGCTTTGGGAGATCTGCTCTTCCGTATCTCAGAGCTACTTGGGGGATAGAGATTAAGACTCCAGGATTGCCTAGAAAGCCAACCTAATGAACAGGAACAGGGGGGAGCCCTTGGAAGGAATGAAGAATTTATTTTTTCAGCCTCACTGCTGAAGAAGAACAGAGACTGAAGTGGAGGGAAGAGGAGGGAGGGTTTATGAGGCAAGGACCACTTTCTGAAGGAGCACTGGTGCTTGAAGGACAGCAGAAACCGGAAGGAGGAGTGATGGAGGGAGGGGGTGGGATTTTTCATACTGCAGAAATCTGAGGGTTGTTTGTGCCAAGCTGGAAAAGAAGTACAGTAAGTTTCAAGTGGGTGGGTGGATGAGTGGAGAATCCAATCTGCAGTGGGGGGGGGGCCTGCACTTTTGGGTTTGACAGAGCCCATGGCACACTTTGCTCACCACGCTGTAAGATATGTTTGGTAGAGAGACAGTTAACTGGTTCAAGGTCACTCAGTGAACTACACCGCAGAACCAGGATTTGAATCCAGGACTGATCTGCTCAAGCATAACACTACCTGCTATAGCAAAGTGATTTGGATCTTGCATTTCTGTAGTCTGCAGGAATTTGCATTCAACAACAAAGCATTTGTTTAAATTGAAAAAGAAAAAACTTACATGTTTAAAAAACCTACCCCATAATCTCAAGATGGATAAAAAAATTTCTTTCATTCTTTGTGCTGCATGTTACCAAGGGCCTGTACAGACTGCCAGAAATATTGCAGCTTGAGGCCACTTTAACTGTCCTGGTTCAGTGCTAGGGAATCATGGGAATTATATTTTTTCTAGGACACTGAGCCTTCTCTGTCAGAGAGCTCTGATGCCACAATAAACTACAGTTCCCATGATTCCTTAGCACTGAGCCAGGACAGTTATAGTGGCCTCAATCTGTATTATTTCTGGCAGTCTGTAAAGGTCCCAAGTATATCACTCTACAAGACAATATAGAGTTTATTGCTTTCTTTGCTATGATTTTTTTATTGAGCTGAATGCTTTTGGCCTATGGCTGGTAATCTCATAAACTTCTAATTTGTTTCTCTTTTTGGTTCAGGTGATATTAATAAAATCTACCTTTCATTCAATATATCTGAGCAAGTTACACAAAACTTCCAAAATGTGTCAAAAGACATGAAAATCCAACTTACTGTGTTGGTTTATTAACATCCGGATGGATATCCGATTCATGTAAAATCGATCCAAGAAGTACTGAATGTTTTGATTGATGAATGGGTCCATCTTAGATGAATCTCTGTATTCTAGAACTCCCTGGGCCATTGTAGGTACCACATCATGATGTCGGTTTCGGACTGTAACAATAGCATCTATAAAACTGGATGGGAGAGAGACAATTTGTTTATATAAAGAAACGAGATAAGCAAAAGAAAACAAGCTACCCTTTCACACTAGTCTCAACTGGCATGTTAGCAGGAAATACTGTTCCTCCACCTACAATGCCCCCCTAAGTAAACCTTGAATGTATACATGGGTTACTTCACCCTTCTATCTGTCAAGACAACCAGACATCCTAAAGTTATCCTGACAGTTTATATGTTATTGACTTGTTTTATTTCCATGTATCATTTTCTGCAACA
This sequence comes from Phrynosoma blainvillii, assembly GCA_026167975.1. Classification (NCBI taxonomy): domain Eukaryota; kingdom Metazoa; phylum Chordata; class Lepidosauria; order Squamata; family Phrynosomatidae; genus Phrynosoma; species Phrynosoma blainvillii. The sequence goes on from JANUYF010000005.1 coordinate 35,433,874, forward strand.
TGAACTTATCTCAGTATATTATAATCAGGCATCTCTGTTTTCTGAACTGAACAAAGTTCAGGTTTCTAACAAGTGTCAGCAGTCAGCCATTTGTTTAGTAATCTGCTGTAAAAACAGAACACAAAAACACTTACTCTGACAAAACTTTGTGGTCATCTGATTTTTTATCACGGAACTCCACAAGCTCCATTAGGCTTTGGACATACCTGTTGAAGAGTACATACAAAGCAAATCTTCAGTTATTAGTACAAACAAGGGGAAATTTATTTGCACAGATATGATTAACAAGTTTTAGCAATTCGGTATCTCAGATAGCAGACAAACTAAGGGCAAGTATAGGATTTCAATTATGTCTAGACAAAAGTTAAAAAAAATATTCTTGATGGCCTGCTTGCACCAAAATACAAACATTAAAGAATGAGGAATTTTTCTATATAAAGTTTGTATGCACACCTCTTTTGCTTTCCTAATCCCACTGTTGTGTGAGAGTGCTGTTTTTAGTATATGTGTGGTGTGATTTGGCACTTTAACATGAACATGGGGTATAGAACAATGCTTGTAAATCTGCAGAAACATAGCATGCTGAAAGACATTTATCTAGCATCTTCTATCTTGATATGAATAATGCCATCACTGATAAGAACATCATGATAAGAACAAAACAGAAAGCTCTACAACATCTTGATTTATGTTTAACATGAAGCTGTAGAGAATATAAAAGGGCTCTGCGGAATATGCTTGCTTCAATTACACACTTGATTGAGGTAGCCAGATCAGTATGCTATTAATATTTGTGCTTCAAGTAAAGTTTCTGAACAAGGAACATATTTCTTCAAGATTAAAACACAAAAGAATCATATGGAAGATTTTAATTAGGTTTGTTAGACTTACCAGCTTTTTACTAACTGTACCGAAGGAGTGCTCAACAGTGGACTAGGAAGGAGATCAATTTCTTTCAGAATATTTGCTAGCCGCACAGGAAGTTCATGCCGAAGAAATGAAAAAGAGGTTCTTTCACAGGCATTAGTTGATCCTAAAAAAATAAAGAGCAGATTATAAATTATTTTCAATGCAGGTACAGTATTCTAACCAAGTATTCCAGGAAACTTTGTATCTCTTCATTGTGCTGTAATCAGTAACATGTAGGAAGTATGTTGCAGCAGTCGCTATTAAAACAAGAGAGCTTTCTGTAAAATCTGCACAACTGCAGTGATCAATAGAAAATAATCAACAAAAATAATCTGGTCTACTCCTCCTAGTGTAGGGTTGCCATAATTCTCTTCCTCAAAACAAGGACAAAATATAGGAGGGAAATGTAGGACAGTCAAGAAAAAGGGAGGACACGACCAACTACAAACATTACTAAAATAAAATAATAATATACATTCATGCACATATAAATTCATGTACCAAGGCCCATGACTCATGATCAAAATGGAGGACATTTTGGAATTCCTCCTGGACAGAAGGAATGCAGCACAGATACAGCCAGGGAAGGAAAGGGGGCACTGTTCTTATCCCAGAGCAAGCCCTCTCAGGTGTGGCGGCCCCTTGCCTGCCACCCTTCCTCTCTCAGGCTGCACCAGGGCCAGGAAACTCCAGGCGTTGGACAAGGGCTGGCCGGGAAAGGAAAGCACGGCTGGGGGGGGGGCGGCCTGCCTTCTCCTCAGGGGCCCCAGCCGCAGCGGCCATGATAATCCCAGGGGGGAATGGGGAGCAGCCAGCAAGAGGCTGAGGAAGCAGAAAGGTAGCGTGGGCCATCCTCCAGAGGAGGGGCTCCGTCACCGCCTCAGGAGCTGAGCAGCAGAGGGAGGCGGGTGGTAAAGCTGAGGGGAGGCCTAGAGGCCTAGCCGGGAAGAACCGGAGGCAGCGGCAGTGACTGAGAAGGTGGTGGCTTTCCTCACAGTCTCCCCATGAAGCAAAGCCCGCCTCAGCCCCTCCTGCTGCAGCTGGCTGATAAGGCTTTTCAAGGCTGAGGCAGCTGCGGCTTCCCTTCCCTGGGAGAAGACCCCACTGAAGAAATAAAAGAAGGCCAGCCTCCATCCCTGCTTCCCTGGCAGTGTCCTCTGCCAACTGCGGGCCTAGCTAGGCCTCTAGGACTCCCCTCCGTTTTGCCTCAGATTAGAGGGCGCCACTGAGAACCCGGCCTTTCCTTCTCTTCCTCTTCATCCATTAGACTGTGCACCACCTGAGGAGGAGAAGTGACTCACGTCACACGAGGAGGGAAGGAGGCAGAGCTGAGGCCAAGCTCAGACAACTATTCCTGCCTTGTTCCGGGCACATTTTGCCAATCTCAGTCCAACTGGAGATTGATAAATGTGACCTGTTTCCCAGGACGTACGGCAACCCTATCCTAGTGTCTTCATTTGCTAGCTTCTACATTTGCTTCTCATAAACTGCTGTATTATAGATGTTCATTCAAAGTAGAACTCTAGATGCGAGTTAAGAAACGTCTAACAAGAAAAATCAGTTACATGACCTGTAGTTAGGGCTTTTTTTGGAGAGGGGAGAAGTTTCTGGCAAAAAAAAAAAAAATCTAAGTGTGTCCCTACCTAAAATGTGTTAGTAAGCCTGTAAATGTTAATAGATTACATAAAATTATGTATAGTATATTTTCAGTTCAAACATTTTACCAAGACATCATTTTAAAACATGTCTGACTTTTCTACAAGTGAAAATTATGGAGTTTTCTTAGAAAGCCAAATAGAAGCCAGGTGTTCTTAACTGGTCATATCACACAGATTTGGTGCCACTGAAAGCACACATAGGCCCCATTAACAGTACGATTTAAACTGATTTGCAAATCAGATTAAATTGGATTATATATGCCTTGTTCACACTCGAGTTGATTTCAAACCTGATTATGTTCGGGTTGGTTTGGGGTGAATCGGCACAAGTCCTCCTGAACCGATTCTTTTTAAGACAGATCTTTTAGTATTTCTTTTGAAAAGAATTAGTTTGCAACAGTGCTGAACAAATATGAGCACATTTCCAATCACATTTGGGGCACCCAGGAGGGAGGGACAATGGGCAGAGGGATGTCTTGGTCTTGGCAAATGGCCATTTTTCACCCTCTCAGCGCTGTTGTGGGGCTGTCAGGTGGCCTCTGTGGGGCTGTGGATTTCAATTTCCCGCGCGGCCAAGTGGTCCCTTTAAATCACTCTGTGCAGCTGTTTTCCTCTTCTGCTGGGGTTCCTTTTGGGGGCATGGTGCAGCATGTTTATTCATTTATTTTTTAAAAAATTGCCAGCTTCTGCAAACTGCTGCATTTGCCTGGGTTCATGGGAGGGAGTCATGGGTGCCGTGCAGGAAATTCTCCCCTGGGATGCATGGATTCATGGGTATCATGAAAGAAATGACCACACCTCCAAGCACATAATATGAATGCCTTTTTAAAAAAGAAGAACTGGGATGGAACAAACACATCCAGGATTGAGAATCCATTTTGTTCCAATGCAAAAGTAAGTGTGAACGTGAATAGGCACAGAGGCATTTGTTAATGGGAAATGCAGTGTGAACTTCATTTCGATTCGAATCGATTCTGCAATCCTGACTCTATACGACACAAACAATGGGTTAAATGCCAGTGTGAATGACCCCATAGTAAGTTAAATATATACTGAAATACTACGAGACTCATAGGCATTTAATGTTTTTAGAGTGAATACTTAGTACTGTGGCTGAGCAGCACTATCAATAATGAAATCTTCACAAAGACTGCTCTTACGTAATCTTAACAGTGGCAATGTTGAAATAATAAACTGAGCAATGCTGGAAGTTGTTTGTTCACTTATGTGTAGATCAATGGACAGAAAAATATCCTCCTTCTAGCACCCGATGACTACATCCTACAGACTGCAGTGTTACAGAAGCCATCAAAGGCAATAGGACAAGGATAAATGACAATTCAAATTCCTAGAAAGATTTGTTTAAAGCCTAAAACATTTTATGGAGATTACTTAAGAACATTTTAACAGTAAAAAGTAGCTCTATTTCAGAGAGACATAAAGTCAAAACAATTCTATTTTAACATATGGTTATTTAATAGTTGCTCTTCCAAAAATAGTGTTTACTTAGCTGCACTGTTTCTAAATGCTTCACTTGTTATTGATTTAATAGGAACCACATTACATGTAAAAAACTGTTAAAAAAAAACTTCTAGAAACTTCACTGACCAACTACAATAAGATTTGTGAAATCTTGCAGTGAAGGCTCACTTCCTCCAGAATATGCTTCCTGCACATTTGCTTCCTAATAAAAATAAAATGACTGCATACATTACATTAACACAAAACTGTATATGCTGAACACATTACAGTTAAACCGAGTCTCTCTCATTCTTCAAGTGCAGCAGACACAGAAATAAAAGGAAGATATGGGCATTACAGAATACTTTTAACTAGAATATAAGACAGAAAAAAACAAAAACAACGGAGTTCTAGGGAGCCTTAAAGACCAACCAATGCAATCCCACCTTGATCAAGACTGTTCCCTCAGGGCTGTTCACTACCTGAGATTGCAGCCTTATGGCATAAAAACTTCCATCATCTAGAACTCATGAAACCAGATGCATAAATTGCATCAGACCAGAAGAATGTACCTGAGGAATGTCCTTGATGTAGCTTGTAGTCCAAAGAAGCTTACAAAGAAGCAAAGGGATCTTGTAGCACCCTGTTTTGAGACTAAATGAGATTCAACTGAGAAAGGAGACCAAGGGCCTTTACAGACTGCCAGAAATAATGCAGCTTGAGGCTACTTTAACCGCCCTGGTTCAATGCTAGGGAATCAAGGGGATTGTAGGTTTTTCTGAGACATTGAGCCTTCTCTGTCAGAGAGCTCTGGTGCCACAATAAACTACTGGGCAGTTAAAGTGGACTCAAGCTGCATTATTTCTGGCAGTCTGTAAAGGCTTCAAGTCTACAAAAATTTATGCTGCTTCTTCAGCACAGTTAAGTTTCAAAGGTGCTATAAGATTATATATTTCTTTTACAAGGTGCTGCAAAATTATACACACACACAGGCACGCACGTTCATGATTATGTACATCTGATGTTCCATTGGTGAAAAGGGCATTATAAATAAACATTTACTACTACTATTACTTTGTCGTTAACCGCTTTCGAGTCGACCCAACTCCTGGAGGCCCCGTAGGTGAGACATCTCCAAGACCCCCTGTCCTCCACTGCTTTGCTCAGGTTTTGTAGATTCATAATTGTGGCCTTCTTAATAGAGTCCATCCATCTAGCTTGCAGTCTTCCTCTCTTTCTGCTTCCCTTCCCCCTTTCCTAGCATTATTGTCTTTTCCAATGAGCTGTGCCTTCTCATCGTGTGTGTCCAAAGTAGGACAGCCTCCGTTTGATCATCTGGGCTTCCAGGGAGATTTCTGGCTTGATCTGTTCCAAGGACCCATTTGCTTGACTTTTGAGCTGTCCACCTATCTACTACTACTACTACTTAGGGTCATGTCAATCCACTGGGTGGCCTTGTGCAAGTCACGCTCTTTCAGCCTTATGGTAAAACAAAACAAACCCTCTGAAGAAATCCGTCAAGAAAACCTCATGAAAGGTTCGCCTTAGGGTCCCCCTAAGTGGGGAACAACTTGGAAGACGCATAACAACGACAGGATGTACTAAAACAAATGCCCATGGGGAAACCATACTTGCCCATAGGGAATCACTGGGGAATACTTGTCTAGAGGGAATCACTGAATACCTGCCCATAGGGAAACCATACTTGTCCATAGGGAATCACTGAATACTTGCCCACCGAGAATGATAGGAGAATATTTGCCCATAGGGAATCATTAGAGAATACTTGCCCATAGGGAAAATCATACTTACCCATAGGGAATCATTGAGGAATATTTGTCCATAGGGAATCATTGAATGCTTGTCCATAGGAAATCACTGGAGAATACTTGCCCATAGAGAATGATAGGAGAATATTGGCCCATAGGGAATCATTGAGGAATACCTATCCCTAGGGAATCATTGAATATTTGCCCATAGGGAATCATTAGAGATAGGAAACCATACATGCCCATAGGGAATCATTGAATACTTGCCCATAGGAAATCTGATAGGAAACCATACATGCCCATAGGGAATCATTGAATACTTGCCCATAGGAAATCACTGGAGGATACTTGCCCACAGAGAATGATAGGAGAATATTTGCCCACAGGGAATCATGAGAGAATACTTGCCCAATGTTTTCCTATGGGCAAGTATTCTCCTATGATTCCCTGTGGGCAAGTACTGTCACTTCTTTTAGTACATCCCAACGACGACGAGGACCAAGAGACAACCCCCTCTACCTATAAGCACACAGAGACGCCCATTTTTCCCTCACCGAAATCCAGGAACTGCTTGATGGAGAGGGGCGAAGGAGAGTAACGGGCAAAATGCTCCACCTCACGGGTGGCCCGCCCGCTGCCGGGGCTCCCTGTGGCGGCCAAGGGGCCCGCGCTCCGCAGGGCGATGCGAGCAGCCTTCATGGCTCCCTCCTCAGCTGCTAGAGGACCTCGAAGTTGTGGAGGATGGTTTACCGGAGACCTCCCTTATTGACGCGCTCCTGACTCCGCCCCTTCTAACTGCCGCGGGGCACATGCGGCCCCTATTTACCTCCTTCCAAGGGGCGGGGCCACGACCTAGCCACGCCCCCTAAGCCAAACTGCCAGAAAGGGGCGACGGTTGGGCTTTAAGTCCTAGGCCACGCCTCCTCTTTGACCCCGTCCCTTTTAGGGTATCATCCTCCGACCTTTGGCTCTCGTTTAAAACGCTGACAACTTAAGAAGAAAAAGGGGGCGTGGCGAGGGTATGGGAAGTGGGTGTGTCCTGGCGCCGCCCAATAAGGCCGCTGCTGCTCTCCTCAAAACCCCATTCGCCCTTGTTTACACAGTTGGGCTCGGAGATCGCAAGGTCAAACGCTTCCTCCTTTTCCGAGCCGACTAGCCCCTCCTCCACACCTCGCGTGCCTCCGAACGTTGGCAGCAACCGTCTTTCGCCGCTCGCACGAGAGGGGAGGGGGAGCAAAAAGAGCGCTCCCTCTCCCCGCCCGCTTCTTATTGGCTGCTCTCGTTAAGCTCGTTTCTCTAGAGAGCCAATCAGAAGGTTGTATCCGTAACTGGGTGCTTAGGCTGTAAACAACTCGCCTTGATTCCTGAGGGGAGGGAGGAAGAGGCTGTGCTGCTTTTTCCAAGAAGAGGGAGAACATAACATTGGGAGGAGGGGCAAGAGCGGGATCGTCACGCTTGGCTACCAGGCGGGCTGAGAGCCAGTATGAGGGGTGGTGGTTGGTGTCAGGCCAAGACATTATTGTGTGGGACAAACAGCGGCTCAGTTGCTCTAAAAAGAAATAAAACCATTCCATCTCCGAGTATCATGAACCTAATGAGTTCACTATCTTTGGTCTGCACTTCAGAAATAATCCAGTTTGAGACGGCTTTAACTGCCTTAGTTCAGTGGTAGGAATTGTAGTTTATTATGGCACCAGAGCTGTCTGACAGAAGGCACTATCTTTGGTCTGCACTTCAGAAATAATCCAGTTTGAGACGGCTTTAACTGCCCTGGTTCAGTGGTAGGAATTGTAGTTTATTATGGCACCAGAGCTGTCTGACAGAAGGCTAAATTTCTCACAAAACTACACTTCCCAGAATTAGTATGTAAAGAGGTCTTGTAGCACCTTTGAGACTAGACTTTAGTCTACTTCCTCAGATGCATTTGGTGGAGTGAAAGCCAGGCACACAATATATATATATATATATATATATATACATATATATACATATATATACATATATGTCTGTGCCTGGCTTCCACTCCACCAAATGCATCTGATGAAGTAGACTTTATGAAAGCTCATGCTGCCAATTTCTTTCTTTCAGTTAGTCTCAAAGGTGCTACAAGATCTTTCTACATACTGATTCTATAGACTAACACAGCTATATCTTTGAACTTCCCAGAATTGTAGTTTACTGTGCCACTAGAGCTGTCTGACAGAGAAGTCTAAATTTCTAACAAAACTACACTTCCCAGAATGCCCTAGTGCTGCACCAGGGCAGTTAAAGAGGTCTCAAACTGGACTATTTCTGCAGTGTGTTTTGGACCTTTGTTAACATGCTGCTGCATTTGCTTTTCCATGTGCTGTGAATTAACATTTATTCATTGAGTGTCTACCCTCTGCTGATTTCAAAGATGTTTGTTCTTTGGATCAAAGCAATACTAACAACAACAAAAGGTATACCTAACGTGATTTCACAAGAATGAAAAAAAAGGGGTTAGGTATTTATGAAAGGTAATGCAATCTGTGCCAAAATTATCAGAAGTATTTATCCGCTATTAAAATTGTAACAGATCAATCACATGTCATAAATATTATAACTTCCATAAAAAATAAATAAAATGCATACAATAAGGACAAAGGTCCAGTATTCCTTAGGAAATAATCAGTTTCTGCCACTGCAAAAGTCCTTAAAGGACCAAGCCTGTGCCAGAGACTTGATTGTCCTTGGTTAATACTCCAATATAGTTTTCTGGCAGAAGTTCTGTGATTTCAGCCCCAAGTAGTTCAGCAGCCAGACGTGTTTCGACCTAGAGTCTTCTTCAGTGGCTGAGGTGTCTATAAATATCCATAGATATAACAAAGCAATATATGGAATGAATACAGTCAGAGAAATCTCCAACTTCTCTCCTGTGTATCAAAGAAATACTAAAACATAATGGCTCTGCAACATATTATCACGAATTCAAAATACAGTTCAGCCACTGCATGCAGGCAGTTTTACTTTTGTCTACAACTCTACATCCATGCAAACCTGAGCTCAGAACTGAATCCCTCCAGCTGTCCTTTGACTGCAGTTCTCAAAAGCCATAGGCTGCATCTACACTACAGAAATAATCCAGGTTGACACCACTTTAACGGCCAAGGCTCAATGCTATGGAATCCTGAGAATTGTAGTTTGTTGAGGCACCAGAGCCCTCTGACAGAGATGGCTAATGTCTCACAAAACTATAACTCCGAGAATCCTAAAGCACTGACTATGGTCGTTAAAGTGATGTCAACCTGGATTATTTCTGTAGTGTGGACGCAGCCATAGTCAACATAGCCAATGATCAGGAATGCTGGGGAAAACAGCTCAGTGTAGCAATACCTGGAAGACTACACGGTTCTGTCCTCTCCTTGCGTAGATGTGGACAAGAGACCACACATCCCCAGATAACGAAAAACAGACACTTGTAGAAATTCATATGCAAAAAAAGTTGATAAGACATACAGTTGGCCCTCCACATTTGTGGCTTTGACTTTTGCAGATTTGATTATTTGTGGTTTTGATTAATATGTCCTCTCTAGGAATCTTTAGGTCCTCCAGCACAAGTCTGATGGAAGTTGACCATAGAGTTGTGCCGGAGAACCTAGAAGTTCCTAGAGAAAACACTTCTCTGGGTATTTGTAGGTCCTCCAGCTTGATTCTATGGTCAACGTTTGGCAGATGTTGACCATAGAGTTGCATTGGAGGACCTAGAGATTCCTAGAGAGGTGTTCTCTTAGGTAAAAAGAATAGCATTTTTTTAATTTGTGGGTTTTCCACATTCACGGTGGTCCAGGGACCACTGTACTCAAAAAGCAAGCAACAGGGCCAATATGGGAACATTGATCAGGATCAGAAAACACAAGTATTTAGATCCCATTGAACAGTGTGGGTCTCTAAGCATCAAAGACAAGCGGTACATCATTGATGAGCACATTAATAAAGCAGCATGCTTATTTTAAGAAACGGAGAAATTGTTGCCTTATGACATTTTCTTGGAGTTGTTTGCATGCGTTATCAGGAACAAACCTTAGCATTTCAGGCTTTAGTTATATCACTCTGCGTGTTTTCCCACTCATACTCCTAACATTTTCTAAATTTACTCTGCTCCTTTCGAATCCTTATACAGCTGTGATGCCCTGTTGCCTTGGTAGCAAAGTTGACATAAACAAAGTGAGCAATTAACATTGCAGCTCTATGCAGGTCTACTCAGAAGAATTTCCATTGCAGATATAGGACTGCAGGAGTAAACAAGAGATTGAAGAGTGGACTCACTTTGTAAAATTAAAACTAAATTAATAGCAAGTTCTGTAAACAAAATAGGATTGCATTGGTAGACATAACTATTTGGATTAGTTCAGTTAAAGTTTATTCATTCTGCCTTCTGGGCATTAGCTGTTGTTCCAGAAATGGATATGAACATTGGCAACTGGGATGGAGTTGTTTTTCCAAAACGTCTTTCCTTCTTTAATGATCAACTATAATCTGGAAAAGGATCGGCAAGAAAACATATGAAAATTGACACCTGCCAATCCTTTTTTGCTCTCTTTACAGTTTGATTGCACAGCCAGTTTTGGACTGTTCAGAATATTCCTGTTGGAGGGGGCATTCACACTATGGAAATAAACCAGTGTGGAACAGGTTTATTTCCATGAAGTTCACACTTGCCCTAACTACAATCGGTGCAGTTTGTGGGGGGTTGGGGGGATGAGCAACAAGCTCATTTAAACCGTTGCATTTGGCACCCGGTTCCCTTAGCGTTGTTTTTTTTTAAAAAGAGCGGCTATGATTCACAGCTTTGGTAGTGTGAACGCACTACTGAATCAATTTGGATTGTGTTGCATCGTTCCCAGAGATGGAGGCACAGTCGTTTTAAATAAATATAGTGGAAAATGTGAACGGCAACAGGGTTAAAATGATACAGAGAGATTCGATGATGGTAAATGTAGTGGGAACACTGAATCGATTTTGAATTGGTTCTGAATTGGCGCAGAGATACGAATCTCTTTGTATCGGAGGAAGTAGACTGAAGTCTATGAAAGCTCATGCTGCCAACTTCTTTCTTTCACTTAGAGCCTTTACAGACTGCCAGAAATAATGCAGCTAGAGACCACTTTAACCGCCTTGGCTCAGTGCTAGGGAATCATGGGAACTGTCGTTTATTGTGGCACCAAAGCTCACTGACAGAGAAGGCTCAATGCCCCAGAAAAAAAATACAATTCCCGTGATTCCCTAACACTGAGCCAGGACAGTTAAAGTGGCCTCAAGCTGCATTATTTCTGGTAGTCTGTAAAGGCCCTTTGTCTCAAAGGTGCTACAAGATCTCTCTACATATTCGTTTAAAAAAGTAAGTGTGAATGGCCCTGGAGTTAAATATTTAATTTTTTTCAGACTGTGAAGCTGTTCAGTAACCTCCGTGGTGTGTTGGAGTGTGTCCGGAGGAAGGTGACCATAATGGTGAAGAGTCTGGAAACCATGCCCTATGAGGAATGACTTAGGGGATTGGGTATGTTTAGCCTGGAGAAGAGAAGGATAAGAGGTGATATGATAGCCCTGTTTAAATATTTGAAGGGGTGTCACATTGAGGATGGAGCAAGCTTGTTTTCTGCTGCTCCAGAGAATAGTACCCGGAACAATGGATGGAAGTTATAGGAAAAGAGATTCCACCTCAACATTAAGAGGAACTTCCTGACAAGTGAGAGCTTTCGAAAGTGGAACACACTCCTTTGGAGAGTAGTGGAGTCTCCTTCTTTGGAGGTCTTTAAACAGAGGCTGGATGGCCATCTGTCAGGGATGCTTAGCGTGTGAGTTCCTGCATGGCAAGGGGTTGGACTGGATGGCCCTTAAGATCCCTTCCAACTCTATGATTCTATGTATGTACACACACACACACACACGACACCTTGCTCTATGTATGCCTTAACAGTGCAAACTAGAAACGTAGGCCCTTAATCTGACTTTCCCTTACTGATAAAACTACCTAGGTATAATGGTCAAGAAAAGCTTTCTCAGCTTGCTGACATAGCAGACATTTTATCTGGATGCGAAGTTTAGTAGGGGAAAGTTCACGGCCAGTCTTGAACAAAGACTGTCCATTTGGTTTGGAGTAGGTTACGGGCGCCTCCTCCTCCTCTGCGGCTGAAGAAGCTTAGTAGGGGAAAGGTCATATCTAGTTGCAAAGGCGTTGAATAACATCCTTTTCACTTCTCCTATTTCGCAGAAGTCAGAGCTGTACTTGGACTGCTTTCCTACCACATTAATCCTGATAGGCTAGATGGAAAAAATTACTTCAGGAATAGCATTTCAGGAACAAACATTCCCCTTGGTAAACAAGAGACGGCCCTTTAAAATTTTCCTTTCCTTACAGAACTGTTCTTTATTTCTCCTGGTTCAGAACCACTTTAAAACCAATGTACATTGGTTCCTCCACATTCACTGGGGTTAGGGGTGAAGGACCCCCATGAATGTGGAAAAACCACAAGTAAAAAAACCCACAACACTATTTTTTTCCCCGAAGAGAACACTTCTCTAGGAATCTCTAGGTCCTCCAGCGCAACTCTATGGTCAACATGTGCCAGAAGTTGATCATAGAATCACGCTGGAGGACCTACAAATGCCTAGAGAAGTGTTTTCCCTAGGAACTTCTAGGTTCTCCAGCACAACTCTATGGTCAACTTCTGGCATAGTTGCACTGGAGGACCTAGAGATTCCTAGAGAGAACATATTAACGAAAGCTGCAAATAATCAGATCTTCAAAAGTTAAAGCCGCAAATGTGGAGGGCCAATTGTACCTTCATATTTTAAACCAGAATTCCAGAGAAAGAGAGGGAAAAGGGAAATTCTGAGTCTCTTAATCTAGATCATTTTATTTAGTTGTCCTGGAGAGCTAACCTATCCCATATTTACCTCAAAGTGAATTTTATTGAATTCAGTAAGCTTTTTTCCTCAGTAAGTATACAGGGGAGAGCTATCATGGTGTAGTGTTTTGGGTATTGGACTATGGCTGCATTCACATTGCAGGCATAGTCCAGTTTGAGATCATTTTAACTGCCCTGGCTTAGTGCTAGGGAATTCTGGGAATCGTAGTTTTGTAAGACATTTAGCCTTCTCTGCCAGTGAGCTCTGGTGCCACAACAAACTATAATTCCCAGAATTACATAGCATTGACCTATGGCAGTTAAAGTGGTGCCAGACTGGGTTATTTCTGCAATGTGGATGCAGTCAATGACTTAAGATCACAATTTTATTCCTAGCTTGGCCATGAAACCTACTGGGTGACCTTGAGCAAGTCATATTATCTCAGCCTCAGGGGAATGCCATGCCAAACCTCCTCTGAACAAACCTTGCCAAGAAAATTCCATGATAGGTTCATTGTAAGTTGGAAATGACTTGAAGGCACACAACAACTTCAACAACAAAGTGTACAATGGAGGGCCAACATGTTGTAGGTGTGAGCATTGAACTACAACTCTGGAGACCAGGGTTCGAATCCACACTCGTCCATGGAAACCCATCTTGGGCAAGTCACACACTCTCAGCCTCAGAGGAAAAAAAGGCAAACCTTCTTTGACCCCTTGCTAAGAAAACCCTGTGACAGGTTTGCCTTATTGCTGCCCAAAGTTGGAAATGACTTGAAGGCACACAACAACAAAGTATATAGGATCATAGCGTTAAACACCTTTTCGGCTTATACGATAATGCAGAGTAAACCTATAAATCTTTAATCAGAAAGAAGCCCTACAGTGTCCAAAGGAGTATATTTCTAGCACAGCGTATTTAAGTTTGCACCCATCTTAATAATGGAAATTTCCTTCCGTGCCTAGCCTGTAATTCTATGCCCTTGTACCTATGTTTAGTGGGATTTGCTCTGTTAATGTTTATAACCATGGATGATAGTGATTATAATACATGGAAAAACAAGATTCATTTGATTGATCGCTACCACCACCGCAGTTTTTGTACGTAGACATAGGACGTTATCACACATGGGCCAGAAAGCGAAAATAAAGTGGAAATGAGGCATCCCAAAAATAAACAGGAAATAAACCTTGTTTCCGCAAACGTCTTACCTTAATTGCGAATTTACAGTAAGTGCATTGAACGTCCACACACAAGCGAAAATAGCCCGTAAATGTAGTAGAAATGAGCCTCTTGCACATGCGCAGATAGAGGAATGCTCGCTGGAACCATGGCAACAGAGCAGGGAAATGCTCCCAAATGCGCATTTGGCGATCACATTATGGTAAATTCGCAATTACCTTAATTGTGCATTTGCATTTCCTCCAAACAACCGGATTTCAAAAGAACGCGGTTAACACCAGCTTCTGTCCACTTTCTGTCCAGTTTCTGTGCGACGTCGTGTGAAAACACGGGGCACTAATCCAGTTTCTGTCTGGATTTTGTATGGATTAACCAGCAGATTTGTCCCTGTGTGATAACGTCCATAGATATGTTTTGGAAGATAGTCTGTGGGTAGTATATCTCTTCTAATGCTCTTTTTAGTTATGAGCTCTGAAGATATATATATATATATATATATATAGAGAGAGAGAGAGAGAGAGAGAGAGAGAGAGAGAGTACAAGCACCTGGTGCCAGATCAAATCTTTCATTTAGATTTAACGGATGGGATCCAGATAGGGTTGGTCTTACTGCTGAGTAGGAAAAGGCCCTACAGCAACCTTCTGCCCTTATCATTCCTGAAGAGAGATTTAATCAATCAATCAATCAATAACATTATTATGGTTAAAGATCAGCAAATCAAAAATAAAAATTCCAGTATAACAATCTACCCAGTTTAAAAAATCAGGGAGATAAAACATGCTAACTCACAGATTATATTTGCACTACTGTAAGAGTAGTTCAAATAGAATTGAAACAGCAATCATGTTCAAGGAAGTGAAAACAAATAAAATAATAGGAAACTGATGACATAGTAGCAGAGATGTCTCAACAAGATCTGCTATTCTGAGAGATTCAACAACACATCTTCCAACTTTCCTGGTTGGCAGGGACTATCCTAATTAATCTGTTCCACCGTATTTTCCAGCTGTTTTTAAAATGTCCTGGTTTCTTTCTCCTCATCTTCCCCATTCGTCCTCAGCTTGCTTCATTTGCTGCAAAGAGAATCCGAAGTACAAAAGTACTTTGTGCTCAGTTATTTAGGCAGGCTTTTGGTGGGTGAATTTTACCTACATGTAGTGTGCTGTTTTAATGTTGTAATAGCTTTTACTTTTTAAATGTTTTGAACTATGCTGTTTTTAACTTATGTTTTAATATTAGCATTAACTGTAAATATGACTTAGATAATTAACTTTTGTAATTAATGATTTTGTTTTATCTTTTTAAATTACTGTAAGCCATCTTGAGAGAGCCAGTGTAGCATAGTGGTTTGAGTGTTGGGACTACACTGCTGGTGATAAGGTTTAATTCCCAGCTCAGATATGAAACCCACTAGGGATCTTGGGCAAGTCACATGCTCTCAGCCTCAGATGAAGGCAATGGCAAACCTCCTCTGAACAAATCTTGCCAAGAAAACCCCATGATAAGTTCACCATAGGGTTGCCATAAGTTGGAAACAACATGAAGGCACACAACAACAACAACAACAACAACAACAACCGCTGCTTGAATCCCATTTTAAGAAAAAGGCAGGATAGAAATCCCATAAACAAACAAACAAACAAATAAAAATAAAATAACCTAGCAGGAGGGAGAGAAGAGGAGGGAGCAGAGGCTTGCCCTTCCCAAGGAGCCGCAGGCAAAAGCAAATTGCTGCAGCTACTCCTAGCTTGTCTGTTCTTCCTCATTAATAACTGTTACCATCTTCCTAGGATGTATATGTTCCAGTTTTCAATGCTGAAGGATATGATTCAGTCAATAATAATAATAATAATAATAATGTTATATGGAATGGGACTGAGCCCTGTGTGCTTTGCTTTGTGCGTTCTCTGGTTTGTTTCTCTTCCAACAAACTAGAGAAGGAAACCTAAATCAAAGGATTTTATCGCTTCGCTTTTTAAATTGGTTTACTTCTATCAGGCTTAATCTTAATTTGGGCAGCATCCTGATTTTATCAGACACTTTTTGCCATTGAATTTGCCGCCCGAATACAGCCTGGGTCCATCCCTGCTTCCAGAGCCACTTTTGTGGCCATTTTCGTAAGCCGGAAAACTCACGGATCCGAAGAGCGACGAGGAGCACCTTTGGAAGCGGGGATGGACCCAAGCTATATTCAGGGGGCAAATTCAATGGCAAAAAAATGTCTGATAAGATCAGGATGCTGCCCGAATTAACATTAGGCCGGATAGAGGTAAACCGATTTAAAAAGCCAAGCGATAAGCTCCAAAAACTGGATTCCACTGCTGGAATCTATAAAATGGCATTGTTGCACTTAGGGGTCATAGCCACAGGGGTATGGAAAGGGGAATGCAATCGGTTTTGTCCAAACATCTTCCCATTTCAAATAACCAGGACAACTTTGACAGCAAGCCCCCAGAGTTGAAAATGCTGCTGCTGGATGACAGCTTACAGTCCGTGAGGAAAAACAACCTTCCAGGACTGGATGAGTGTGCCGACTTTGCCTATATTATAGACACGTGGTTGTATGTATGAAAGTAAGGAGGGTGTTAATCTCTCTGAGCTTTTCCACCAAATTTCTCTATGCAGCACCAGGTAAGACCTGGGGTCTGTGAGATAGAATTGTGATAGCCTATCATTCTGTCCCCTGCATGAAATAAATCATATACTGTACATAAATAAAGTAGAAATTATCATAATAATAACAGCAGATAATCTTGGCGTACTTTAAAGAGGGTTTGGTTAAAAGTCAGATCCCATGCCATCAAAAATAGATCCATTAAACCACCATCACATCAAAGATAATTGGGGCCCCTGGTCTGAACCAGAACAATCATGTATTTAGTATATTCTGGTGCCACTACAGAGCAAAAACTTTACTGTAGTTTTATATCTGCCTTGATTTCTCCATGTGGGAAAGCTGTGTCAACATCTGTTCTTTCAACATGCATCATTTTGGATGTTGTCTCATTTAAAAGTGTTCACATATAACTGCTGTCCAGGTATATTTGGTCAGAATCAGTCAATCAGCTCTTTTCATGAAGATTAGTTCTACTAGATAAGATTGTTGTTAGGTCAGTATTCTTTTCATCATTGAAAGACATTCTGTGCATGAAATACTTGCAATGCACACAAACATTCCATAGGCTAAGCATTTATAAATATAATGTTACAGTATTTTTTAAAGAAGGAGCATTCAGAAGTGCCACCTGCTTACATGCTTGAATATTCTGAAATAATAAGTATAACACAGAACTTGAACAGTTCTTCAGATTCTGCAAATAATTATACAGCTTTCTAGTTAATATTTCAAATGATGGACCAAGTACCTAAAAACTAAAAGTGGAGGCATATGTTAGAAAATATAAAATTATACAGGGAAAACACCACTCCACTCTCACAGAGTAACAATTTAGTAACCTGTGAAGTGGTATGTTAAAATACTGAACTTTAAGAAAACCTACAAAGAGTATAATTGTCAGTCTTACTGCATCTGACCTTTATCTGGTGACTTTTACTGTCGATCAGTCGAGACACATAATTTACATCTCCCTTTTATGATATTTTAATGGCCATAGAGTTTTTAAAAATAGATCTGTCAAATTAAAACTTAGAGTTGCCAGACCAAATAAAGTTACCTCTGTGCACAATATCAGAGTTTCTCAAGGCTGTTATTTATATGTCGTGTCTTAAAAGCTAAGCACTTGCCCCCCAAAGGGAAAAATATATCTTTCCCTTTATCCAAACATGAATCATCTGTTTTTATGTGTCTATTGCTCACTCCTTTTTATGGTACTTCTTTATTTTTAAGAGTGTGCTGCAGATGTACTGAGTGCATTGTAGAGGCCAGGGGATAGGCAACCTTTCCCCTTTAAGGGCCGAGGGACTTCAGCTCCCAGAATCCCAGGAGCTATTGGCCAACATGGGACTATTGGCCAACATGGCTGAGGCTTCTGGGAGCTGAAGTTCCTCGGCCCTTAAAGGGGAAAGGTTGCCTACCCCTGGTAGAGGCTGCCAAAGTACTGGAGTGATACCATGTCTTTTCCATTCCAGTTGATGGATCTTGCACATATTCCATTCAAATAGCTGTAGAGGTAAGGTTCTCACCAAAACCAATGGATTGCTTCAACTAATGGAAACCTAAAGGCGGACTTCCTTTACACACACACACACACACACACACAGACAGACAGACATTGACATACTGGCCACATCTAGTGGTTGAGTAAAAAGAGCCTCCGGGAACAAACTTTTCTTTGGGGGATACAAAGTGTACTTAGTGGACCTTGCATGTGGCAACCCCAGTGGCCCTCTTTTGGTGACCCCAAACAACAGCCTTGGTGGGCATCATTTGTTACTATTCTTCTGGTATAGTGTTTTTCCAACTTAACTCTCCACTTTTTATCCTGTGCATTGAGGCGATGCAAGTACTCTCTCTCTCCCACTATTGGAGATACTATTTATGGCTCTCTCACATCTCCTGTGAGATGTCCAATGGTAAGAATATGGGGTAGGCTTTGTCTCTTCCTGCAACAGTAATGTCAAGTGCAACACCTTTATTACTTGCCATTTGGAATTAATAGCAGCCATTCCCCAATCACAAGGGAAACATTCAGACACAATATAGACTAGGTTTATGGGTTAAACCTGCCAATTAGCTGCCTCATGAACTAATTCTGGAGAGGTGAGCATTTTTTTGTCCACTCCCCATGGCTCAAAACCACTGCGTACTCTTAATAGCAAATAACAACAACAACAGCCAAAATCAAAAGTCATCATAAACTTTACTGTATATAGCCAATGGCCTTTACAATACATAGAATAAAATAGAAATAGAATGAAAAATATACAAAACTAAAGTAATAGTTTTAAGAATGTTAGACATAACTTCAAAACTATTTTAACAAAACCCTGCAAAACCAGCAAATTAAAAGTGTGAAGTTCATATCTATATTATAGTATGCTCCTTAATAAAGTGAGCACATAGTTTCTTAGCAACCAACGTAAATTGGCCTACTGAGCCTGTAACAAATAGCTGTATATCAGCTAACAGTTCCACCACTATTCCTGAGGTGTAGTCTGTGTATAATTGAATAATGGGTAACACAAATCTTTGTCTAGGTGAAGAGAAAAGGGGGCAGAACATCAAATAATGAACAATATAGCTAGTTATTACAACCAAATACACATTTTCTATCTATAACTGGAATACCTCTATATCTTCCTTCAAGATCTGCAGAGGACATCTGCTCAAATCTAAGTTCTGTGAAAGCCCTTTGGAACTGAGGAAAGGTCAGGGTTTCATAGTATTGTGGCTTTGGCATTATACTCTTAATAGCAAATAATAACAACAGCGGCCCAAATCAAAAGTGGAGATGACAGCAATGTCACTTCCAGCAATATCACTTCCATTGAGGGGAGGAATTATCCCCAATTCCTCTGCAATTGTCTAAGGCATGGAAGATCAAATTCACTCTGGTTTTCACATTCATCTCTGTAGTTCTGTAGCACTATTGGGGGAATCCTTTGTTTTGGTCATCCTGACATGTGGTTAGACGTTGGAACTTGCACATAGATAAGTAGATTGTATCAAGCTCTTCTTATTTCTCTAATTAATCCCTGGTCGCAACCAAATACAGATTACCATTTGGCATATAAAACCTTTCAAATTTATCCTGTTCTCTTCACTTCTTTGCTGTTCTAAAAGGAGATGCTGCAGAATGTTATATCCTTCGTACCGGGAAGGATTGTGTTACTCTTTGCTTTATGTTTATTGTTTGGATAGTTCAAAGCCATTTGTTTTAGTACATTCTGAACCGATTAGAAGTTCAAGTGCCCTTTCAACTAACCTGGGAAGATCCTTATGCCAGATCTAGAAGACGTCAGCGGGTTGATTATTACGCTGCTTGCTGGCTAATATTAGACCACACTCATCAACAGCTTGATTGAAGTTTTTTTTAAAAGTCAGTCATGCCATTTGATACGCCTTGTCTGCACATTATTTCATCCTCCGAATGGGCAGTAAAGGTATGGCAAATGTAACAGGATGGATCAATGGGCCATGTTTAGGGGGAAAAAGAAATATATTACTCAAACTTCATTTTAAAAAAACAAACAAACCTCCACATGTGCACATAATTTTCATCAACTAGACTGCCGTATTGTGTGTATATATAACGTATATAATTTACAACCCAATCTTTAGCAAACTACTGGTATTTTAAGTTAGCAAAACTGCTTGTAATGAGAGAGCAGTTCATTTCTTAGGCAGTGCCCAAGCATCTTGCTTTCAAGCTCATGTTAAATGTTTTTAAATGACACTCACAATAAAGTTTTAAAAACTGTTTTATATTTGCCACCAGAAGTCTTTATTGTTCCACAACCGCCTAAAACAAAATATTGTACGTCAATATACCAATGTCTAATCTTTCCTAATTTGTTTTTCAGTAGGCATTGTTTTTCAGTATGCATCAAACATATCTCTCCAGCTACTGAAAACAAGCTTTAGAGAAGATGGAAAACACTCAGAGCGGTGCTACAGCTACATGGTGTGTGTGTGTGGATTGTTCCCTCCTTCTATGCTGGGTTCTGCTCTGGATGTGCAGCACTAGATACAGCCTAACTAGTTATTATCGACTAAAGATGTGTTTAGTTTATCATTCATGTCCTATTCTTCTAACAAAATAATAGCCAGGATCATTTACAGTAATGTGAAAAACAACAATAAAACAATGCATTTAAAAACAACAACAGGCCAATAGTTATATATCAATAATATTTTGTTGTGTTCCTTTTAGTCATTTATAATCTATGACAATCCTAAAATGAAAATATTGTGGGGTGATTCCTGACAGATGGCTCCTAACAGTACTGTTTTTTAAAAATGAAGAGTGCCTTTGTGAATGTATTCTGATTTTCCTCCTTATCAGATTTTCTGCAACACTAAAAAAATTGAAAGAACTGATGGGAAGATATGGAAGAATTATAAATAGAAGATGATGATGCCTAGATTCCCTGCCCTAGTTTTTTTTTATGAACAAGGCAAGGTAATTGCACAATTAACATTTATTTGGTAGCATCCGAAAAGGCAGCAATATCAAGATGTCATGGGAAACCAAATAAGATCAAATTATTATTGATTAAAAGCCAGACTGCCTACTTTTGAAAA
The DNA here is from genome assembly GCA_026167975.1 of Phrynosoma blainvillii. NCBI lineage: Eukaryota > Metazoa > Chordata > Lepidosauria > Squamata > Phrynosomatidae > Phrynosoma > Phrynosoma blainvillii. The sequence continues at coordinate 35,454,928 of JANUYF010000005.1, forward strand.
AGCATTACACTGTCTTGATGAGGTAGGCAACTGGGGAGAGTATGGAGGTTGCCTTCACTCCATTTCCTACTGGTCCTGACCCTAATGGACTGCACCCAGTTACACAGAATCATAGAGCTGGAAGAGATCACAAGGGCCATCCAGTCAGTGTGAGTTCTTGTGATACAACTCCATGGTTTTGTCAGTTGTTATTTCTCCAACTATTCCATCCATTCTTTTAGGGAGCTGTTGCTAGTGATTGCTTGGATCTGCTGTACTTTGAGATAGCCCTATTGTTTTTTTTCCCCTCTTTGAATGTTTCAATTATTTTTGTAGAGTTCTAATGTAAAGATGTCATTGCATTATGACCTTTTAATTTTGTTAAAGAAAATGAAAAGAGAATATAATAAGGGACACCTATTAGTCCTATAAGTCACAAGCTTTCCAGCCCTTGAATAATGGACATCCTTTACAATAAGCAACACCTGGCAACTCTCTTGAGAATAAGCAAAACTCACAAATTCAGCCTTTGGGAAGAGAGCTTTGGGCTCCTATAAGTCTGGGTTTGAATCTCTTGTGTGTTCAGTCATGTAAATGCTGACTTCAGGTTGCCATTGCCACTTTTTCTTTTTCCAGGAGGCTCCCATTCTTTACACATATAAAAAAGGCAAGTAGAATAGGGTCCTCTCCATTCTGAAAATAACTATACTTATTCAATTTGGCCAGTGCAGATAGTTGAGAATTTCAGCTATTTATTTTTGGTAAAAACTTACCAAAATTTTCAAATTCCTTCATCAATTCAACAGAAAGAACTTGAGCAAGACAGAGAGAAAAGAATGTGGGGAAAAGCAGATTTGTCCATCCTTAATAACAATAACTACAAATTGTTGAGAATTTCTTGTGACTCATTTTAAAAGTGAAAGGCCATGATTTTTAGGTGTATATTTTTGAGAAAATAAGTAAGCTGGAAATGCTGAGGCTTTTAGATTCTGTGATATAAAGGAAGTATAACTGTCCAAAATGTGTCTGCTGCTGTCATTCATTTTGACCAAAGGTTGCCAATTAACAGCATGGTAAGAAATAGTTCAATTTTTCCCACTATCTAAATTGTGGCAACAGTGAACTTTACTATTTAAAGCACAGTGGAAAAGGAAGTAGTTCTAAGCACAATTTAGTTGTTACCTCTGCTGACGCCACCAGTCTGGATGCAAAATGGTCTTGGAAATAGCTGTACCTATAGAATTTGGCCAGAGCACTTAGCTGAGACTTTCATGTGATTCATTTTTGAGGGGGGAAAAAGACTTATCAAAATTATGACTACATTAACTCATTTTTATAACATCCTTGCATCTGTAAACATTAAGGGTGGTGCAGGTAACATTTGGGATACCAGTGGTTCCAGATTTGAAAAGATTACATCTTTACAAGTTACTCTCCAATTGTCCCAATTTGGCAGAGATAATCCTTATTAATCCTCTTCAAACTACTTTCTCAGCTGCTTTTAAAATGTCCCAGTTTCTTTCTCCTCCTCCCACTTCCTTTATATCCAGCTTATTCCAGTTCCTGCAAATTGAATTCAATGTGCAAAAGTAGTGTACGCTCAGCTATCAGTAAGGGGAGAGGAGAAGAAGGGGCAGAATCTTACCCTTCCTAGTTTCCATCTGTGAAATGTTTGAGGATATGTTCTAGCACTTTGAGCCACCATCAAATATGAGTGAGAAGTCAACTGATTTGATTGATCTCTGTTTCAGAGAGGGAGTAACAACCCAGAATTTACCTTCTTCAATAATTTAACTCAGTCATTTTCAGCTCTCTCTCTCTTTTGCAGTGTCTACCAAATTTTAAAAATAATTAATTTATTTATAGAAATTAATTTAAGGCGAGATTACCTCCATTAAACATTAGTTGATGGCAAAGGTTAATGCTGCAGCAATCAGAATGTGTAAAGTGGAAAAGCCAGGCTGCTTCCTGGAACAGTAATGATACATAAAACAGTTTCTAAAACCTGTTTTTGTTCAGTATAAAGTATGTGGAGTTACCTTTTGATAAGCTATGTTTGCTATCTGTTAGAAAGCACAATGTATATTTATTGCTAAGAAAGTCAAATAGAATTATTCTATGCTTCCTTACAATTAAAAAAAATGGTTCTATTTTTAAAAGGCATTCTGCTCAACTGTCTCTGTGGTAGGAATGGTTTGTTATTCTTTGTTTGTTTTAAAACTGCCCTTAATACTTATGGATGACAGGGTGGTGTAAAATATAATTCAAATAGTATAATATAATTAAAGAAATAAAACTCCTCAAACACATCACCAGAGCAGAGAAAGAAAAACAATACGACTGAATCTGACAATCAGAATGCTATGGCAAGCAAAATAGTTTTGAGCAGGTGCCAAAACCAGTATACTGTGGATGCTAGTTTCACCTACATGGGGACAGCATTCCATAATTGGGATATTGTAACTGAGAAGATTCTCTCCCCTTCATTGACACATAGGGACTGAGATCCTACATAGGAGTATCACTCCACCTGCACAGTTCCTCATCCTTTCTCACCCCAAGGTAGCTGTCAAGCCAAGATGGGAAGCGGAGGAGGCAATTCACACCATAAAGTAGCAGAGGGACTCAGCTTTGAGGGAGAGGGGAGTAGAAATGAGGGTGCTTTCTCAGGTGGAGCGCACCCTCTCTTTTCTTCCCCCAGCAGCCCAGTGCAACTGGATCTTCAACGTCTGAATTGCTTCTTTCCTCTTCCAATCTAAGCAGCAGCAGCAGCAACACTAAATCTCATTGTGGGAGAAAGGTGGGGTATAAATCCTTGAAATAAATAAGTAAAATAAAACACCTCCTGGGCTGGACACTTGCCTGGGGGAGGGAGGTTTTGGGATTGAGCTTAGGCGTAAGAGAATAGCATTGTGCATTGCAACAAAAACACAGTGCCCAACCAATGATGAGGGATGCTGGAAACAGCTGGAGGGCCACACTTTGCCCACCTCTGAAGTAAACCAATTGCATGGCAATGGCATGTGGTTTGTTTAGCTGACCCTAGTGCAAACAGGAGGGATCAGGCAGCAGGAACTCATTGCTTATTTATGAGAAGCCAGGGTTGCCATGTATATATATATGGAGGAGAAGCTTCCATGGTCCTGGCAGCAGTTCTTTCAGTGCTGAAACTCCAGGGCTTTCCAGTTTCTATCTAGTGACTAGATTCTGTGAGTGGCTCAGGTTCTGCAGTCTAACTAATAAAGTTCTATGATCTGGTGTAAATACTGGCAGGGGAGATGTAGGGTCAAAGGCATGGCATTGTGCCAGCCCCACTGCAATTGCATCAGCATGGTACAACATTGCTATCCTGCTGATGCAAGACCATAGTCCCGACACAAGTACTGTCTCAGTGCAATCTCATGTACCTGTGCTCAGAATATTGTAACAAGCAAGAGCTTTGCTGATAAGAAGCCTCTTTTGTTGAACACATGCTGCTGCTATGGCTACATGGCATTCATGGCAATCTATACTTAATGGCACCTACAGCCATCTGCGTGATCAGATGACTCTCTGATTTAACATGCACTGAACTAGTGCTTGCTGATGGTGAAATGCTAGCCACAGTAACTAGCTCCAAATTATTCCAATGGGGGGGGGGGGGAGACTATATTTTTATAGTTTTTGTGGGTTTTATATATTTTGTTATTTAGGATGAGCTGTTGATAGTGTATAAGGATCACTTTTTCTATTTTTGGCCTTTTCCCCATGAGAGCAAAGGCAAACAGATATAAAAGCCACTACCTTCTAGGCAGCTTGTCTTCAGTCAAGCGGAAGAAGTGTAAACAGATATATGCCTCCCATTAGGAGAAAACCTAATAAAGCCAAATGGCACAAAATCACAAGTATGAGATCAAACAGACCAAAATAGGACCCTTCAGAGTGCCCTGTCAGCAGTATCACCATTCATCTGAAACTGGCATTATCAAGAACGTGCCCCGGGGAACCACACACACATTAAAAAAGCACTATGAGACATTAGGTTTTGACAAGGTTTTCTGAAAAGAGGGAGAATAATCTAACAAAATGAAGCAAACATATGTTCCAGGCTTGTAAGCAAAACACATCCTTTGTCTATGAATCTCTTGACTAGGCTGATATTAACTTTTAGGCAAACAGTTGACAAAAATGTAGAGCAGAAGATGCTGTTTCTGATCTCTTATCAGTCTTTGTTGGCATATCCCTGACAAATATTTAACACTGACTCAAAAGTTTATTTATCGCACTCTATCAAAAATTTGGCTGCAGTACAATGTGTTGCTTTCAGATCCATCATGAGAAGGCATGATTCATTGGAAAAAGCAATAATGCTGTGAAAGGAAGAGGGAAGTGGAAAGAGGGGAAGGCCGCATGCTAGATGGATGGACTCTATTAAGGAGGTTATGGTATGACATTGTAGGAACTAAGCAGAGCAGTGGAGGACAGGGAGTCTTTGACTCATCCACAGGGTCACCATGGGTTGAGATTGACTTGAGGGCAGTTAACAACAACAATCTTATTTAAAACTCAAATGTTCAGATTTGCTGAAATCTTACCTTGGAGTAACGCTCTCTAAAAGGAATAATTCCTTGCTTAGAGAGTTTAGATTTCCAGTCTGAATTGCAGCTGCTTCTGATGACATTCAAAGTCGAAAAAGGCTTGGGACCTCAATATTTGAAGGAGTACTCTCTCTCTCTCGGTACCTTCCCAAAAACTGAGTTCTATTGAAGAAGGCATCCTCTGCATGCTACCAGTGTGTCCAATACTCTATGGGAGGACATGATGTTCTCCTTTCTGGTAGTCCAGTTTGCACCGATGCTGGTTTTATTCTGGTACTGAATAAAAACAAAGATTTTTAGTAAACCTCTTTGGCATTTCAGGTGTTATAGAAGAGATTTTTGTGATCCTTGCACTAGCCTTTTATTCCAAAATGTACTTGCTCATGACTTTAAACTATTTTAACCTGTTAATTTTTAATATGACCTTAGTCTCTGCAAGTTATTTTTATTTTCTAAATTTTTAATTGTTTTAAACTTCTTAAACTGATTTACTGAGATCCTATGAAATATTTAATAAATGAATTAATAATTGACATTTGGCTCATAAGACTTTCCCTTAAAATAATTTTTGTAAAGAAATTTAACTAAGAAATAGTAACACACACATCCCTACCATAGGACCGGTCTGTACACATACTCTGCACATAGGTTCAACCATAGCCTGATTAGTATATTGAATGACAAGCTCACACAAGTGATTAGCTGTCTGGATATGACAGTCGAAAGTCATATACACCAGTTTAATTGTGGGATGCAGTTTGAGTTTTTCAGGGTGTTAACCCTTTTAAAGGAAACAAAAATACCTAAGTATGAAAGTTAAACTTGTTAGCTTGTCTAGCTTTCATTAGCAGAACAACAGAAGCGTGGGTCAGGCTATTATTTTAAATCTGTCTTCCTAAAGAATAAATACTAACTGAAGAAAAAACAACAAACATGCAGTTTGTAGTTTAAAAAACAAACAATAATGGCTTTAATAAATATTTACATAAAATAACTAAAATCTAATCTAACAAGATATTTGGATAAAGAGAGATACATTTCACCATCTTTTAGAGAGAAGGAAGAAATTATAACTACTGACTGTTTCAAGCAATTTAGAATCTTGGGAGAGAGCTGTTAAACTGTCTCCAAGAGTCAGTGACCAAAATCACATGATAGTTAGAATGAGAGAGGGGGGAGGGAGAAAGTCCCTATCTAATTAAGAAGGGACAAGAGAAGGCAAACATATTCCAATAATCCTCTTCTCGTTCTCTTGGATTGATGTCAAGGATCTTTAGTCCTTTGTGTAGCCTCTGGAAATGATCTTTTGGCAGAAGTTTAGTGAGGATGTCTGCGATCATCACCTCAGTATTCCAGTATTCCAGTTGGACAAGTCCATTCTGACACATTTCTTTTACTTTATGAAAAGCACTGTCAATGTTCTTCTTGAGTGGCTTTTCACTCTGAGAAATCTTGATGCAGCTTTGATTGTCTTGCATCAAAATTTTTGGTTTGGGTTCTGTAATCCTAAAGTCCATGAGTACTGGTAAGTTGTGCAGCCATTTGATTTTGTCACATGCTGCTTTTGCTGAAATACACTCAGCACCAGTAGAAGAATCTGTAATTGTAGGTTGCTTCTTACTTGTCCAACTTACAGCTCCTCTACCATAGCAGATCAGGTTTCTAGTTGTTGACTTTCTGTCTGACAAAACTGCAGTCCAGTCTGCATCTGCATAAGCGATCAGCTGTGGTTGGTGTCAGGCTGGCAGTATCAGTTTGTGATCTGTTGTTCCTTTTAAAGATCTGGCAACTCTCTTCACTGCAATGAAATCTCTCATTAGGAGAGTTGACCATTCTGCATAAGATGCCAACAGCTTTTGCTATATCAGGTTGGATGAAGTTGGCAATGTATAAGAGTTTTCCAACTGCAGTCCTATACTTGTCTCTATTTTGCAAAGGTTTAGATTTCTTAATGTCCATATTTTCCCACTGGTTTGATAGGGACAGCCCCAAACTGTTCCACTTTTTAAGCTGCTTTTAAAATGTCCCACTTTCTCTTTCCTCCCTCTATTTTTCCTCTTTGTTCCTGGTTCCAATTGCTGCAAACTGAGTTTGAATTGCGAAAGTAGTGATTACACTCAATTGCCTTAACAGGGTGGAGAGGAGAGGAGAGGAGAGGAGGGGGCTCTTCCCAGTAGGTTCAGACAAAACAAACTGCTGCATCCTCTCCTGCTTTGTGTGTTCTTCTTCATTATAACTTTTGCCATCTTGACTGCTCTCTGCTATAGCTGAGTCACACATGTCCTGGTTTTCATCTGTGAAATATTAGTTGGTATGGCGCATCATGCCATAAGCTTGCTTGCTTAGCAGTTCTCAAATACAGTAGAGGACACTTCCCTACTACCAGGATTAAAGCCCAGTTCAGTTGTCACTCCAGTTGTATTCTCTATATGGAAAGAGGATAGGTGGGTTGGTGGGATCTTGTCCTTCACCTCAAAATGTTTTGGGTTGGCCCCATGTTTACCTTTGGTAGAAGTTTCTACCTCTGAGCCACAATTAACTATCCTATATCACAGGACTGTTGTGCAGAACTTGCAAGCAACTGTGGTCGGCCGTCTGTTTTAGTGGGGATCTGTTCTGGACCCCCTTGTGAAAATGGAGATTCACAAATATTCAAGCCCCATAGGCTTGAATGGGGTGAGTCCCATTAATTTTAACAGAGGTTGCTCCTCCGTGAATATGCAAAACTGCAGACTTCAAGTCTGCGAGAATGGAGGGGCGACTGTACTCACAAAGAATGTGGTATGTGAAATCAATTCCTTTTTGTATAACCAAAGCGTACCAAAGTTACTTTACAATTCTAAAGCAAAGAGTGATAGTATCACTCCATTTGCAGGGTAACAGAAAATGTTTACTTTAGATACAGGCTGTGGGGTCTCCCTACTTAAGTTTGATTTGTACCATAAACTTGTTGTATTTTGATGGCTTTACAAGTAATGAATGTAGTTACTTTGGCATAACAGGAAAGTAAAGAGTAACTTTAAAATGCAACTAAAGCAGTAATTATCTATTGCCTTCGATAATTTATGCATCACTGTGACACCGTTTGCATTTATGACAATTTTGTCCCTGTTGACGTCAATGAGGTCACACCAATAACTTGTGTTTTTAAACATGCTTCCAGCTGAGAGGTAGTGAATGACTTGAGTCTTCAAGTTTCAGAGCCGACAGGATTGTGACTGCTCCTAGCAGTGACGACAAGATCAACCCTAGCTTTTAAAAGCTCGGTTGTTATTTTCCACAAGTCACAGCTAGTAATTCATATTTCCCCCTTGCAGTTCTGCTCTCTGGCATATAAAGGTTTTTATGCGAAAGTTTATAGTCAGCAGAGATGCCATATATAAGCTGCCAGAACATGATACTTGGATAATGTAAGGAATGCCCCTCATGTTACCTTTGAAGTATGCCAGTTGCTGTCTGTACAAATGAAGACAACATCCCAGTCCAGAAAAAAAATGATGAACTTGTTCAAAGGGATGCAGACACATACTCCCAAGTCTGAAGAACATTTAATCTGAGGACTAATCCCATTAAAATCAATGAGTTTTACTTCCAAAAACTATGAAGAAAAAGATAATACATTTCTTGCAGCCCTTGTTAAGTCATAGTCTGTGGTTGCTCACTGAATTGGTTTCACATGGAATTTTCTAATGTAACAAATTTCCTAAGGAATGTACTTTTCTCTGATGGGGCTATCCAAACACAGCCCTGTGGCAAATTTTGTCTCCATTTAAAGAAGGAGGGAGTCTGGGTTGTACTTAAAGAGGCAATGCTAAGTTAATTCATTATTGGTGCTGATAATATATGATAGTCCTTCTGTAATGGACTTTCCTTGGGTGGCGGGAGTTAACAAGAAGGATGAAAGAACCAGTGGGAAAACATGGAAGGATATCTGGACATCTTACAAAACCTCACATTTGAGGCATAACAGTTATATAATCAAAACGGCATCTGGTACAACCCACTCTCTGAATTAATATTTAGTGTTGTTGTTATCATTGTTGTGTACAATCAGGTTGTTTCTGACTTATGGAGACTATAAGGTGAACCTTTTATGGGTTTTCTGGGGTTGAGAGTGTGTGATTTGCCTGAGGACACCCAGTGGTTTCCATGGTTGAATGGGAATCAAATCCTGGTCTCCAGAGTTTTAGTCCAATGTTCAAACTACTACATCACAATGGGTCAGTATACTAATAAAACTGCAATCCATAAACTACTTATCCTTCAAGAACAGTGCTGTCAGCTTGCATGGGTCTATTTCTTGGGCAAAATAATGTCTCTCTTGTTAAACATTCCTCAAGAAGAAAGGGAGAGTGTGCAACTGTTTTTGGCTTCCTACTAGAAGAGAGATAACATGAAGGGTGGAAACCTCTTTCAGCTCAAGGACCAAATTCAACTTCAGAGATGTTTTCAGCTGAAAGACTGGACAGCAAGTTTAGCTTAAAGCTCATACTCCAAGTAACGAGACACAAGGAGAAACTTGCCAACATTTAAGAAAGGATTGTGAAGCCTTGACTGCACAGATCATGAAAAACTATGGATTGCTCTTAAAGAAATGGGAGTACCATTACATTTGATTTCCTGATGTGTAACTCCAGATAGGAGACTACCATTAAAACAGAACATAGAGTAACAGAATGGTCCTGAATTGGAAAGCGGGTAAAACAAGGCTGCACACTATCATTCTATCTGTTCAAATTATATGAAGAAAGCATTTTTGCAGAGCAGGTTTAGACTCTGAGGAAGGAGGAGTGGAGAGTAGAGTAAAGAATATCAGCAAGCTAAGATATGCAGATGATACCATGCTACTAGCAGAAAATAGCAAAGGTTCCTGCCATATTGCAGAATCATGCAGTTTGGCACTGCTTTAACTGCCATGGCTCAGTGCTATGGAATGTGGGGATTTGTCATTTGTTGTGGCACCAGAGCTCTCTGACAGAGAAAGCTAAATATCTCACAAAACTACAAATCCCAGAACTCCCTAGCATTGAACCATGGCAGTTAAAGCATTGTCAAGCTGCATTAATTCTGCAGTGTAGATGCAGCCAAGGACTTACTGAAGAAAATCAAAGAAAAAAGTGCTAAGGCAAGCTTAATGCTGAACATTAAAAAGAAAAGAAAAATATTTGCCATGGAAGATTTACACAAATTCAAGCTAGATGATGAGAAAATTGAAATAGTTAAAGATTTCCCATACCTTGGATCAATCATTGATTGGAATGGATAAGAAATCAAAAGAAGACTAGGATTGGGAAGGGCAGCTTTGAAAGAACTAGATAAAATCCTAAAGCACAAAGATATAAAACTTAATACTAAAGTTAGGATAGTCAAAATCGTTGTATTCCCCATCACCATGCATGGACGTGGGAGCTGGACATTGAAGAAAGCCAATAGAAAGAAAATAAATTCATATGAGATGTGATGCTGGAGAAGGGTGCTGAAGATACCATGGATGGACAATAGGCAAAGAAATGGGTCCTAGAACAGATCAAGCCTGAATTCTCCCTGGAAACCAAGATGACTAAACCAAGGTTGCCATACTTCAGACACATTATGAGAAGGCATGATTCACAAGAAAAGACAATAATGCTAGGAAAGGTAGAAAGAGAGGAAGCCCAGGCCACATACAGGGGTAGGCAACCTTTCCCCTTTAAGGGCCGAGAGGCCTCAGCTCCCAGAAGCCTCAGCCATGTTGGCCAATAGTCCCATGTTGGCCAATAGCTCCTGGGATTCTGGGAGCTGAAGTCCCTCGGCCCTTAAAAGGGAAAGGTTGCCTACCCCTGTAAGATGGATAGATTCAATCAAGGAAGCCTACAAAACCTGAGCAGAGAGGTTGAGTACAGGGGGTGTTGGAGGTATCTCATTCATAAGTTGAAGGCCACTCAAAGGCAGTTAACAACAACATTATGTAGAAAAATCCACAGAATAGCAACATTTACTTATTTATTTATTTTGTGCCATCACCGTGTGTGGCACTTTACAAGTAGAAGAACAACAAAACAGCCCCCTAGCCTCAGATTTACAATCCACTTAAGACATGACACAAAGGGGAAAGGGCATGGCAGTGTGCGAAGGGATTAAGTCCAGCAGATACTGCCTTTGTTCCTCTTCCGCTGAGGCCAGGATAGTAGCTGCTGGACCAGTCATTACCTCCTGTCATAACTCCGAAAAACTCAGATGCCCAAACTGAGACCCCAGAAAGATCGGATTGAACCTCAGGAGCTAAGATTCCCCAATCCTATGGTAGATTTATATGTTGTGTAATGTTTGGTTTATTTAGAAATTTTCATATAGATTTTAGGGAAGAAAAGCCAAGCACTGGTAGCTGGCAGTCAATCTGCTGTACCATATCAAGTCACCAGAGATGTGTTCCTTTGTGTTTGTCTCCTTCAAACTTGCTATCTGTTCACACAACACTGTTAAGCCAAAGGATATTGTAGTCCCTTTGAGACTAACTGTGTGAAAGATGTTGAAGTATAAGCTTTCGCAGACTTCCTCAAATGTTATCCTTTCAGCTGTAGAGCAAGTGGGGCATGGGTCATCTTCTCAAAACTCTGACAGCTAATATTAGAGTGATTCCCAAAAGCCTCCTAACCATTAGTTCCCATTAAGAAAACGCAACCTGCCATTCTGGTCCATTAACATTCACCATAAGGAAGCTTACTTAGGGCCTTTGCAGACTGCCAGAAATAGTGCAAACTGAGTCCACTTTAAGGTTTAGGGTTAGTGCTAGGGAATCATGGGAATTTTTTTTTCTGAGACATTGAGCCTTCTCTGTCAGAGAGCTCTGGTGCCACAATAAAATAGAGTTCCCATGATTCCCTAACCCTAACCCTAACCCTAACCCTAACCCTTAAAGTGGACTCAATTTGCACTATTTCTAGCAGTCTGCAAAGGCCCTTAGTTACTATGGGCCTTTGCAGACTGCCAGAAATAGTGCACATTAAATTGAGGCACTGCCCTGGCTCAGTGCTAGGGAATCATGGAAACTGTAATTTATTGTGGCACCAGAGCTCTCTGACAGAGAAGGTTCAGTGTCTCAGAAAAAAATACAATTCCCATGACTCCCTAGCACTGAGCCAGGGCAGTGTCTCAATTTAATGTGCACTATTTCTGGCAGTCTGCTTAGGCCCTCAGTGCTTGGGAATCATGAGAACTGTAGTTTATTGTGGCACTAGAGCTCTCTGACAGAGAAGGCTCATGTCTCAGAAAAAAATACAATTCTCATGATTCCCTAGCACTGAGCCAGAGCAGTTAAAGTGGACTCAATTTGCACTATTTCTATCAGTCTTTAAAGGCCCTTTGACGATTATTTCCCTTATATAGATATTTATTGGATGCCTCTTTCATTGTTCCTAGACCATTGGGTGAAGTGACAGAAGTTCTGTCCTTATAATGAATCATTCTTCAACTCGGATTCTCCCATCATCAGTAATGGTTCTTATGGAGCATCACTCCCTGGGGCTAAACAATAGATACAAAGGGCCTCCAGTTCACATCACGGCTATGGTGAGATATTGTGGATTTCTCCCACACATCAGGCATGATCTGCTACCACCACTCCCTAGTGGCTGCTATTTATATATGTCTATCAAAAATAATTCTAGACATCATTATGCTAATAAGATCTCATCTCACACCATTGAATACTGTCATATGTGTGTGTGTGTGAGAGAGAGACACACACACACAGAGAGATCATTAGAGAGCTAGCATAGTGTAGCATTTTGAGTGCTGGACTAGGTCTCTGGAAGCAGGGTGACCAGATGTCCTCCTTTTCCAGGACATACCCTATATTGCAAACTTCTGTCCAGGAGAAATTTCAACATGCCCTCTATTTTGAACATGACTAAGAAGCATGAATTTACATTTATATGAACATTTTATTTGGGAATGTCCACATTTTTCCTGAATGTCCTATATTTTGCAGTGCCTTGTCCTCCTTTGTGGTTATGTCTTCTGGTCAGCCATGAAAACCTACTGGGTGACCTTGGGCAAGTCATACTCTCTCAAGGGAAGGTAATACCAAATCTCCTGTGACTAAATTTTTGCCCAAGAAAACTATATAATAGAGTCACCATAAATCAGAATCAAATTTAAGGCACATAGCAACAACAATAATTACATCATTGCTGTTATATCTACTTTGACTCCTGAGTTACTGACCCCAAGGAACCCTAATACACAGTGGCATACCTAGTATATTTGATACCTGGTGAAGATCATTTTTATGATCTTCTCCTCTCTTCAAAAGCCTTTTCTGTGTCTGAGGGAGCTGCTAGGAAAGCAAGGAAAGGTGTGGACTCTCTTTACCACACACCCAGCAGACCCCCCAGACCTGGAAGGCATCTCCTTGCCACCAGTACACCAGGTGAAACCCCCTTCTGAAGTGTCACCTAGTGCATCTTGCACTCCTTGCAGCCCCTAGTGACATGCTTGCTAACAGACTATTTCCAGGTCTGAATCCTGGCCCAGCTGTCCATGGGCTCAGTGTGTCCTTGACAGTAAATTCTAATCCTCATTGCTATAATTCAGTTAATTTTTAAAAAATAATAATATGTTATACTGTCTCCAGAATGTCTGTATGGCTGTGACCATTTCTAGAAGGTAGTTGATTCTGTGTGTACATCACTTCCATACTGCACACATACGAAACACATTTTTATAACCTTCCATTGTTGCAGTTGCATCACACAGGAATGGAGATAATGACAGATACCGTAATTAAACTCCAGATTATTTCAACCCATAGAAGTAAGTAAACAGATCTTATCGCACACCACTGCAAGCCACTTACAGTTTCTTCCTCAGGTCTCAAACCTTTACCCTATATAAGATACTAACTATTAATAATGATAACCACCTACCCGTATGTGTAGTATTACAGCCTGACTGTTGTTATAATTTTACATAGGCGTGTCAACCTAGTATCATTTTACCATGTCAGTTTAATACAATAATCACTGCTTTGGGATATGTTTTCTTTGGGGCCTTGTCTGCATGTTACCTGGAGTGGCATGGATTTGGCTTGCTCTGTCATTGTTCTGACAAACCCCGAGTAGTCCTTGAACAAGGAAATTTCAAAGAAAGACTAGTGGCCTAAGCAGACTGCCAGAAATAGTGCACATTAAATTGAGGCACTGCCCTGGCTCAGTGCTAGGGAATCATGGGAACTGTATTTTTTTCTGGGACATTGAGCCTTCTCTGTCAGAGAGCTCTGGTGCCACAATAAATTACAGTTCCCATGATTCCCTAGCACTGAGCCAGGGCAGTGCCTCAATTTAATGTGCACTATTTCTGGCAGTCTGCTTAGGCCCTTGGAAGGGAAACAGATGGATTGAATTATGTTTAAAAATTCCAGTCTGTTAGCAGAGGTATGAACAAAGACAATGGCTTCATGTTTGTGTTGTTGTGTGCCTTTGAGTTGTTTCCAACTTATGATGAATCTAAGATGACCCTATCATGGGGTCTTGGCAAAATTTGTTCCGGGGTGGTTTGTCTTTGCCTTCCTCTGAAGCCGAGAGAGTATGGCTTGCTAAAAGTCACCCAGTGGGTTTCCATGGCCAAGCAGGGATTCAAACTTGGGTCTCCAGAATCATACTCCAGTGCTAAAACCACTGTACCATGCTGGCTCTTGGCTTAAAGCTGGCACGAGTCGCTTCTTCTGAGGTCACAATGAGGTGCCCAGCCATGTGATTGACACAGAGCTTCTTCTTTCTGACCTCAGAGGGAGTGACCCATGCCAATGGCATGGCACTGGGCAACAGCCCGCCCAGCGTCAGTCTGGAAAGCACAGGTAATGGGGGAATTCAGGGCAGCTTCGGGCCCAGAATACTCTGGAAGCAGCTTATGTTTGTCTTGTAGCATTCTCCTATACTTGTTTGGTTTGTTCTTGCATCACCACCACCATCACCACCGGACAGGCTTTTTTATTTTCTACATATCATGTAGAAAATATATACCTTGACTCTGGAGACCAGGGTTCGATTCCCAGCTCTGCCATGAAACCCACTGCGTGACTCTGGGCAAGTCACAGTCTCTGAGCCACAGGGGAAGGCAAAAGTTGGAAACTATTTGAGGGCACACAACAACAACAAACCACGTAAGCCGTAGTTGAACTCTTCTCCTTGTTTTGGCTGCATAGTACATTATAAAAGTCCACACTAGCAAATTGTGGCCAGTTATCTCAACAGGCAGAACATTAACAAATGTTAATAATACAGGAACAATCTCGTTACTTTGACCCATGAAAGAAGAGTTGTCCTTTGTTGGCTCTCTGTAGGCTTTATGAAAAGTGATATTTTCTTCTTTAAAAATAATAATATTTTTAGAACAAACAACAGTGAGGAAATTCAAACAAAAATCCATGAGTGATACCTTTATTGGCCAACCAAAATGCACAATATACTTGTTGCAAGCTTTCGAAGCTCCATGGGCTTCTTCATCAGGCAAGATGTTACAAACTAAACAGGAGAAAAACAATTGGAGATGTTAGTTAGATGCCTACATGTTGTTTCAGTTTTTCTTTAAGATGATATATGGTGGGGAGGATATTTTTTGCAGGCAGGCTCCTTCTCCTGGCCCTGTGGCTATAAGGAGATTTGCAAAGTCCAGGAAATTTAAAATCCATCTGCATCTCAACAGGGAACCCTCTTTTGCAATCCAATAATGTTTCCATTCCAGTGAGGTCCCAGGCCTGTTTGTGGCAGAAAAGAATGGATTCCTCAAGAAGTCTCCATGTTTTTGCATCAGGAATATTTTGGTGGATGTAGAGGTAAAACATGCGAATTTGAGGGAAAACAGAAATGTATGTATAATGAAACTAGCCATTTAGAAAATGAAGCAAGTAAATTACCAAAGTAAGCTATTCATATGGAGTGATGGACTATTTTTTAAATATCTATATATAAATAAAAATAGAGATGATTTTATTGTATAGTATAGCACTAAAGATATAGGATGTTATCGCACGGGGAGCTCCGAACAGAAGGCAACTTTAAAGTGAAAGTGCTACCGCAAAAGTGGAAGCAATTAATTAGCCGGCTTTCCCCGTGTGAAAACCTCCTGCGCATTTAAAAGGAGGTTACTCCAAACGGAAAGTAGTCAGAAACTGCTTCATTTTATTTTCGGAAGATCCTCGAAAATAAAAAGAAGCAGTTTCTGACTACTTTCTGTTCGGATTAACCTGCTTTTAAATGCGACGTCGTCTGAAAATATATCCGCTTTTGTGGGTTATTTTCAGTTTAAACCCCCGTTTCCTCACAGGATTTCACCCGTGTGATAATGTCCATAGTGAGAGGTGAAAGGAGGAGAGAGAAACTGGGAGATTTTAAAAGCAGCTGAAAAGTGGAACATCAAAAGATTAATCAGGGCTATTCCTGCCAAATTGGGACAGCTGGAAGATATGGCCTACTCTGTGTGTGCCTTCAAGTCAGTCTTATGGTGGAATTTCATAGGCTTTTCTTAGACAAGGGGTGCTCAGAGGTGGTTTTGCCTTGACAGGTTCTTCTTCTGAAACCTAGCCTATAGCTCCCGGTATTGGTTGGCGGTCTCCCATCCAAGTACTAACCAGGGCTGACCCTGCTTATCTTCCAAAGTCTGGTGCCTTAGGGTATTGAGTTGGGACAAATCTGTAGGATTTCAGCCAGAGTAACTGGGTGGAACTTTTGGAGAAGACAACAGAACTGCAAGTTTCTGGGGAGGTATTATTCATTCATTCATTCATTCAAGGTACACAGTACAGCCATACTGTAATATCTCTCAAAACCCAAGGTTTGGTCTGACACTTTTGTAGCCCTGGACTTGTCTGCAACAGTTCAAGTGACTTATTGTTTCACTGCCATCTAGTGGCAGAACTTTCTAAAGTAAAATGCTTGTAGCTGAGTGTTTCTCTAATTGCTGATAATAAAATTCAGATAGTGAAAATAATCTGGGTTGAATCTTTGTTGTTCACACGCATTTCGAATGCATCCGATTAAGCTTAGGGAGGGGCTGCCAAAATAATAATAATAATAATAATAATAATAATAATAATAATTTATTTCTATCCCGCCCCTCTACCGAAGCAATCGGGGCGGCTTACATTGATAAAATATCACAATATACCCTCCGAAACCCACCTTCCACTTAACTTGGGATAATCGATATTGGGTTCCCCTCTGAGGTTTTTTTTAAAGATTTGCATCGTTGGCTGTGTGAATAACTGATGCAAATAGATCTGAGATAAACTGGGATAAAACTCTGCGTGCCTTGAATTTGTTTTGAATGCATTTGCATTGTCAACTCCATCTTTATTTGAGTGCTGGCACGTGTGAGCAATGGATCTCGCAGGGATGCGCAGAAATGTGTGTGAATAACAAACCCGGAATGCATGAGTGAGATTATTTGCATAGTCACGCTTTAAAAAACGATTTCTGAATGACCCCTTAGACGAGTTATTGTAGGTGGGTGTAGCAGGAGTTAAGTGCAAAGACATCCATGTTTCAGTTTCCACTTCAGTTACAATTTTTTTAGGCCTCAGCCCTGCAATATGGACACAATACATGGGTCAACCTTGAAAGCTAGTCAGAGAGATCATAAAGTATATTTCTGAAATACTTTGAACATTTGAAATGAGCTACATAAATATTATTTCACTGTTTCCTCTCACTGCTTTTATAATATATTTTCTATGTATTCATCCATGTCTTTTACCAAACTGGAGAATTATTTATTTTATTAAGGCAGCTCGGAGTAGTTCTGTTGCATTTATTTCAGGGAGTGTGTGAGTCTCAGCAAAAGAGTGTAGTGGCACATTGAAGACAAATGTTATTTGGCACAAGCCTTGATGGACGGCAGCCCACTTCCTCAGAAGCACGGAGTATGTCCTCAACTGGCAAAAAGTTTATACACTTGTTTTGGTAGGAGAAATATGTGGACGGGATAAAAATGTAAAAGGCACAAATAGTTGTACAATGGGCCCTTGGTATATGCTGGGCCTTGGTTCCAGGACCCATCATGAATGATTAAATACAATGGGGAGTAAAATGGTGTCCATTACATAAAATGGCAAAATCAAGGTTTGTGTTTTGGAATGCATATATTTTAAAAATATTTTGAAGCTGTGGATGCTTGAATCCATGAATTAAAAAAAAAAAGCGGTGGAGATGAAGAGCTGGCTGTAATTATCTTAACTGTGTGCATTTAGCAAACCATAGTTAAGGCATAACAAAAATATTCTAGCATGAATAAACATATTAACACCTGTATGGACTTTTTCACACGGGGACAACTGGAAGTTTAAACAGTAATTATCCTGTGAAAATTGCACATTTGCGATTAAGATTTTCAAACAATGTTGCAAGTAAAGTGCCATTATCCCAGGAATAACCAGGCAATAAATAGAATTCTAAAAATTATAATTACCTCAATAAAACTACAATGCCAGCATTTCATAGGATGGAGCTAAAGTGCTAAGAGTGTGTAATGTACTATGAATGTATACCTTGTAACGTGTATCTTGTGCTAACTCAGAACCTTATGTATTTTACCCAAGGAAGAGACAGATCTGATTTGCAAATAGTTAGCAAAAATTGACTTCATCCATCAGCAAAATTATTATTATTATTCCACCCTTTCCCCAAAACTGGGACTCAGAGAAGCTTACAAGATTAAAAACAGCACAATTAAAAACATAGAAAAGTGTTATATTAAAATAGAATTAAATTATTAAAATATTAAAACAGATTGCATAAAAAATAAAATATAGTTAAAAAGATAAAGGTGTTTAAAATACTTTAAAAGAATACAACATCCAGCCTGTTTTTTAAAAACCTTCTGCTTTAAAAGCCTGTCTGAAGAGAAAGCTTTTTGCCTGTCGGCAATGAGATTGCCTATAAAACATGCTAGTGATATCCTGAAGGCACCAGGTCCCATCTGTTCTTGGAAGCTAAGCAGGGCCAGCCCTGGTTAATATTTGGAAGGGAGACTCCAATGAATACCGGTGCTGTAGGCTACATTTCAGAGAAGTATTTCTTGCCTAAGAAATCCCTATGAAATTCATGGCCTTGCCATAAGTTGATAGGTGACTTGACACACTGTTGCCCTGATGGTCACAACATCTGGTCAAGACATTTGGACTCTCCCCCCCCCCCCCCCCACTCCTACTTACTCTACTTCTTCGCCTGTTGGAAATTTCTGGAGAAGTGAAAATCTTCCATGATTTTGTGGCATAATTGGTCCTGATTCAATTATTGCCCAGATGTGAATTTTTGTGTTGGGTGATGGTTGTAAACCCTCCAACTGTCCCAGTTTGGCAGGGACATCCCTGATTAATCTTCTGTCTTCCCAGTTTTTCATTTGCTTTTAAAATGTCCTGGTTTCTTTCTCCTCCTCCCTCTTTCCCCCTTTGTCTTTATCTTACATCAGTCACTCCAGACTCAGTTCAAAGTACTAAAGTAGTTTGCATTCAGTTAATTCAGTGGGGTGAGAAGAAAGGAAGGAGATTATCACACTGCTAAAATAAAATATCTTACCTCTCTCGAATTCAATTTTAATTCGGGTGGCATCTAAATACTATCGCAGGGATTTTGCTGCCAAGTCTGCCACCCAAGTCCAGCCCGGGTCGAGCCCGGGTCCCAGGGGCACTCAGCGTGCCTGTTTTCAAAACTGGGAGTTTTCTGACTTAAAAAAAAATGGCCTCTGGAGCGCTCCTGGGACCAGGGTTGGACCCGGGCTGGATGCGGGTGGCGGATTTGGTGACAAAATCCCTGTGCTAGTATCCAGATGCCACCCGAATTAAAATTGAATTCGGGAGAGGTAAGACGTTTTATTTGGTGGTGCAATAAGCTCTGAAGAAACTGAAACTTGCTCTTCCAAGTAGGCTCAGGCAAAAGCACATGGATGCAATTTCTCCCGGTTTGTGTGTTCTTCCTTACTAATAACTGACCACAGTCTGTTGCTTGGCCACATGTGTCCTGGTTTTCATCTGGGAAATGTTGGAAGGTATGTGGATATCAACCGCCTTCATTCACTGGAGGAACTTATACGCCTTAACCATTAAACCAGACAAGCCAAAATGGCTGAGCAGGATTGCATTTTGATTTGATAATACTGAGTAGTGTTATGCATTGTTAGTGTAGAATAAATTATTGTGTGGCAGCTTTTGTTTATTGTTAAGCAAGAACTCTCTTGGCGAATATTATCAAATCGCAAATGCAGGGCATGCTGATCATTTGTTTTGCAGTGACTACTAATTAACTATTGTGTCTCTACCTTTTGCCAGGAGCTTTTAAATAATTTCCCTTCTATGCCAGCAACTTGACAGGAAGTTAAGAAAGGACACTAGCGAGGCCTAGATTACACATAAAGCCTGCAGGCAGCTGACAGGCAATTATGTATAATAAGGTGTTATGAAAACCACAGCGCAGCAGGTGCAGCCAGAAGGGAAAGACAACCTCCTGCTGGCTTTGCATTGAGATCAGAAAGAAAGTTAGTGCATATGAATGGAAAGAACTTGGGGGCTGGCATATAAAAATATGAAGCACCAAGGAAACAGGCCATCCAGAAAGCCACTGAAAGGATTCGTAAAAGGAGAGGTGCCTGGGTTCAAGGCTAACTAGGAAGTTGTATTGTCTACCCCCTGATTCTAGATAAAAGGGGATTGGGCTAGTTGGGCTAGTTGAGGTTTATTCAGTGTACTATATATATTAGTACAGTTGGCCCTCTGTATCCACAGATTCTTTATCCATGGATTTAACCATCCATGGTTTGAAAACATTTAAACATATACATTCCAAAAAGCAAACCATGGTTTTGTCATTTTATGTAAGGGGCACCATTTTACTATGCCATTGTGTTTAATGAGATTTTGGTATCCACTGGAGTCCTGGAACCAAACCCCAGCGGATACCAAGGGCCCACTGGAGTTTATCTCATAGAGAAAATTGGGGGTAAATCAGGGATTTAAAGAGTCATTATTCTGGGAAAGTCGCACGATCATGGTGAAGATTTTTACATGTCGTGATTAAGGAGGACTTATCCCAGGAATAATCAGGGAATAACCAGCAACAAATCATTCATGGGGAAATCCTGTGGATGATTTGTTGTTGGCTATTCCCTGGCTGTTCCTGGGATAAGTCTTCTTTAATCGCGATATGCTTGAAAATCTTCACTGTGATCACACAACTTTCCCAGGATAATGACTCTTTAAACCCCCAATTTTTCCCCGTGTGATAAACTCCTATGTGAGCAGCTGCTGTCATTTCCAGTTTCTGCACACTGTCCTTAATGCACCCAGTTATGACTTCAGGTCTTAAAGTCAGCATATTTTGCTATTGCAACAGTTTGGAAAGCTCTTCTCTGGACTGCAGACATCTGCATGTGGAATACCTATTGGTTCATACTATTTGAAAGGCCATATCTCTTGATCATAAGCTTGATATTATTGATGTGATATGATACAAGTCTTAAGATCTTTGACAGAGGACTTTTTCTTGGTCCCAACACCATCATTTGGTGATGACATAAGACAGAGTCCTCTCAATGACTGCTCCCAGCGGAATTCCATAATATGGGAAGCTTCTTTGGCCTCTTCTCTGCTCTATTTCTAGTGGCAGGCAATGACATTTTTGTTTACCCAGTTCTTTGAGTAGTAAGTGGCATTTGCAGAAAGCATTTTAGTTAAGGCATGATGCATTCTGTATTTATTTATTGCATTTATATGCCACCTTTCTCCCAGTATGGGACCCAAGGCAAGTCAAAATCAACAAAACAAAATTAACATATCAATAAAATTAAAACACAATCAAACAATCACCATATTTGTTACTGTTAATTTCCTTCAAGTCAACTCGGACTCATGGCAACCCTGTAAATGAGACATTTCTAAAAGACCCCCTATTCTCAACCACTCTGCTCAGGTCCTGCAGACTCATAGCCGTGGCTTCCTTGATTGAATCCATCCATCTAGCATTGTGATGGCAAAACTACGGTATGCATGCCAGAGATGGCATGCGAAGCCATTTCTCCCTCGCCCCTGGGCCTTCAACTGTCTCTGGACGTCCCGCCCCAGAAGTCCCATCCCTGGAAGGCAGTAGTTCCATCCCCGATACTGGGTAACACCCAGTATTGGAATGTTAAGGAAAATGCAACATGGGACTTACAGTAATAGAAATAAAATGTGTATGTGAAAGTCACAGTGATTAAGCAGGAGCAATCATGAAGCTACACAGGTGAAAAGGATAATATAATTTAGAAGCCTTGAGAGCCAAGGACAAAGTTATAGAGTGTATATTGAAAACACCTGTTATAGATTGCAAACACCTGAGATTCATTAAGTGGTCAAGGTAAAATGATGAAATACTTGGGTTGGTCTTAAGTATGGGATGATCTATGTAAACCAATCAAAATGAATGTACACACCCACTGGGTGGGAACCGACTAGTGGGTGGTGACTAACAATGGCTATAAGTGCAGTGTTTGCCAATGCATATTGTGGAGTAGTTTTGGAGATTATGGGGGGTTGCAGACTGCCAGAAATAGTGTGAATTCAGTCCACTTTTAGGGTTAGGGTTAGTGCTAGGGAATCATGGGAAGTGTTATTTTCCTGAGACATTGAGCCTTCTCTGTTAGACAACTCTGGTGCCACAATAAAATACAGTTCCCACGGTTCCCTAATTCTAACCCTAACCCTAAAAGTGGACTGAATTCACACTATTTCTGGCAGTCTGCAACCCCCCCATTGTGAAGTGTAGAGATTGTGATTTGTAGGGCATATAGTATTTATGTATATAGTAGAATAAAGTAGATCTTTTATATAAGACTACTGAGTTGTCTGGTGTCTTGAGGGAAGATACAAGAGCCAGAAGAATCCTGCAGAAGTTTGGAGACATCTCAGGAAGAAGAGTGAGAAGGCTTGGAGAATTTGTCAGGGTCTTCAGCCTATTCTCTGAAACTCTGCTGCTTGGGAAAGAAGCATCAACCACTGATCAAAGCTGGTCAGCTCTGCTGCATAACAAGGTGGTGAGTTAGAGCCAGAGGTGAAGAGCTACAACTCCCATCATCCCTGACATGGAAGGCCTTTTCGTTTGGGCACTCAGCCCCTAAACGGTTCACCATCAGTGGCATGTGGGCTTCCTCTCTTTCTACTACCCTCCACTTTTCATAGCATGCCTTTTCACAATGTTTTCAAAGTACAGAAGCCTCTGTTTAGTCATCTTGGTTTCCAGGGAGAGTTCAGGCTTGATCTGTCCAAGGACCCAATTGTTTGTCCTCTTCGCTGTCCAAGGTATCCTCAGCACTCTTCTCCAGCACCACATCTCTCATGATACCATCAGCAAAGCCTCTCAGTTCCTTTTCTCCACTCTCCAGTTCTTACATCTGTAGACAGTGATGGGAAATATAGTGGCTTGGACAATCCTAATGTTAGTTTTCAGTTTTATATCTTTGCACTTTAGGATCTTGTCTAGTTCTTTCATAGCTGCCCTTCCCAGTCCTAGTCTTCTTCTGATTTCTGGACTGCAATCTCCATTCTATTTGATGATTGATTCAAGGCATTAGAATCATACATATGGGGTGCCTGGTATAGAAGTATATAGTTGTGTAGGGATGGGATGTATGGGAAAGGGAAAACTATTGTCCATACTTTTATTTCACTGGGACTTGATACCTGCCAGCATCATGCATGGGGACATCATGCTCCACTGTTATTATGTGCTGATATTCTACCAATATGTATGTACAGTTACTAAACTATAGTAGTATGTAAAGACACACACACACGCAAACACATGCTCACTCACACACACACACACACATATATACATAGTTATATATAAAGTTATATGTGCTTATATAGAAACATACATATCAATATACATATATATCATACACAATAAATATATATATAACAAACCTACATATCAATACTTTTAAATGTGTGTGCGGGCATGCATGCGTACACACACACACACATACATTATATATATATATATATATATATATATATATAGTTTTATATATAAAGTTATATGTGCTTATACAGAAACATACATATCAATACACATATATATCATACACTATATATATATATATATATATATATATATATAAAACAAACCTACATGTCAATACTTTTAAATGTGTATGCATGCGTGCTTGCGTGCATGCGTACACACACACACATATATATATTTTATATATATATATACATATAGTTATATATAAAGTTATATGTGCTTATACAGAAACATACATATCAATATACATATATATCATACACAATATATACATATATAACAAACATCCATATCAATACTAATAACTGTGTGTGTGTGTCCGCGCACGTGCGTGCACACACACACACACATCTATCTATCTATCTATCTATATGTATAGTTATATATAAAGTTATATGTCCTTATATATGTGTGTGTACACATGCACGCACGCACGCATGCACATTTATTAGTATTGATATGTATGTTTGTTTTATATATATATATATATATATATATATATATATATAGTGTATGATATATATGTATATTGATATGTATGTTTCTGTATAAGCACATATAACTTTATATACAACTATATATATATATATATATATATATATATATATATATATACTATATATATGTAAGTGTGTGTGTGTGTGTGTGTATTTTCATGCATGTGTAGTTAGAAATATGAACATAAATATGAACTGGGCAAATGGAATGACTGTAATTGCGATCTAACAAGGCAAACAGAAGGAAGAGGCAGTGTCGCACAGGATATGACACAAACAACACTCCTCTGTCGCACAAATTAAACTTACATCTGCGCATGTGGAAGTATAGCATTTTTAGTACATTTGCGGATTTCTTTCACTTCTGTGTGAAATGCAAAAACGGTGCTTATCCCATTATTGTGTGATCGTGCATTTATTCTAATTACATGTGAAATGCTTTTGCGCAATTAACCTCTATTTTCACTTTATTTTCAGGACGGTTTATTTGCACTTTATTATCTCTTTAAAGAAGAAACTTGCCCCTGTGTGATAAACATGATTATAGTGCTATGATTCCACTTCAATTGCCTTAGCATCAACCTATGGATTCCTGGGATTCGCAGTTTAGAGAGCGATATTTAGAACTCTTAGCTCTAAAGCTTCAGTGCCTCACAAAGCCCTGGATTCCATAAGATAATGCCATGGCAGCTAAAGTAGAATCGTAATTGTATAGAGTTGTATTGTATAGAAGAGCCTCTTGTTTAATAGTTTGTTCCAGAAGAGAACTGCTGAGAGAAATTGTGCTCTGGTTTCACTGAGGCTAAGCATTATTGTAAGCTGGACAAATCTGTATGCTGATCACAGAGGATTCAGGTAATTTCCCTGTTCAGCAGCTTTCACCTTATAGCAGGGCACCTTATAGCAGGGCAAGCAAGTTGAGTGACTCTGGCGCCACTATTTTAAAAAGTGTCAGTCCAAAACATTATAATGCATAAAATAAAAGCGGAAGAGGCTGGAAGTCCACCTCTCTTTTTGAAAAATGGGTATTGTTTGGTATTAAACAATGCAGGGGGCCCTGTGACCTATTTAAATGTCTAATCACCAGTCCTAGAGGCTTCCTGTAGACACAATTCACTGCTTTTTTGCCAGAAAGGGGGCAGAAGGGGGTGTGGAGATTGCAAAATCTACCCTTTCCCATACTGGCTAGCCCTAAAGAGCGAAGACAATAACAAAAATGTTGAAGGACCAACACAAAGCTGTGCTGAATCCAAATGTCTCCCAGCCTTGGAATGCAGGCATTAATTTGGTATACCGTAATGAATTTGTTTTAGCACTGTGTCTGTGTCCATATGTTTGTGCATAATCCACACTACCAACTACTGACATGTTTTTGAGTTAGGGGATTGCACCAGTGGTGAGTTATGGCTTTCATTTTGGAGACATAGGTGAATCCACTTAGGAGAGATGTCATGTAGAAAATGGAATGAGCTTGTTTTCTGCTGCTCCATAGACTAAACCACAAGCCAATAGATTAAAATTATTAGAAAAGAGATTCTACCTAAACATTAGGAAGAATTTCTTGACTGTGAGAGCCACTTGACAGTGGACAAGAATGCCTTCTTTAGATGTCTTTAAAAAGAGGTTGGATGACCATCTTTTGCAAGCACTTTAACTGTGTGCTTGACTAACAGCCTGGGATACCTGAAAAAAAACAAATGTTCTTGTTCACATTATGGGTCCTTCTGAATATTTTCTGCTTCTGCTGTTAACTTACTGAGTGCTAATAGAATACTAGTTCTTCCCTGGGTCTTCCTTTTAACAAGCAAGCCACTTGACTCCCATGCCGGGTGAAAGGCAGGGTAGAAAATAAGGAAGTAAATAACAACAAATAACCAAGAGGAATGTGTTGGACCATCCAGAGGTTGACCGTAAGTAACAGGGAACAATATGACAGTTAGAGGATTAACATTTGATAGGTGATTTAGTGGGGAAAGGGGAGTGTTAGAGAAGGTATTTAGGACTGTAGCCATGAGAGTAAAATAGTCCTATGAAGACTGGAAAGAACATTTTGGTTGATACCCAAAGACTGTTTACATGTTAGTAAGAATGGCTAAGAAAATCCTATGAAATTCATGTGTTGACAAGCGACTCGAAGGTGCACACACACACACACACGGCTCATATATTTCCATGTCATTGTGGCATATTTGGTGTGTGTGTGTATAGAGTTCCATGGGCTCTCTTGCATCCTTCTTTATATATGTATATCACAAAGCTTTCTTAATGCAAAACTATAACAGTAATAGCATTTATTGCAGCACTAAAAAACTGGCTAACTAGCATTGGTGGGACATTAGAAAGTGCCATCTGGTGACTCTTCCTCAGCATTACAAAACAATACATTATATATTATGGAGTATGAATTTCTGTTTCATGGTCACATAGGGAATTTTGCAGCTCGGAAAGAAAAAAAACAACAGCTCCCATATTGGAATTTAGGCCTTGTATAACCAGTTGAGTCGTACTACCATATGGACAGGGCTTTAGGCATGCACCAGAAAGCACTGGGGTTGGATTGTATGCTTTCTGCTGCATGCTCAAAACCTCTGTATGGGAGCACTTGCACACAGCTGCTTGTATTTGTAGCTGATGAAAGCCTGTCATGTTTGCAGTGTTTATAATGTACTAATGTTAGTGACAACTTTGACTTATGGTGACCCTATGAATGAGAGATCTCCAAGTAACCATATCATCAACTGACCTCCTCAGGTCTTGCAGACTCAAGGTCGTGGCTTCTTCAATTGGGTCTATCAATCTGTAATGAAGTCTTCCTCTTTTCATACAGCCTTCAGCCTTACCAAGCATTATTGTCTTTTCTAGTGAGTCATGTCTTCTCATGATATGGCCAAAACACAACAGTCTCAGTTTAATCATATTGGTTTCTAGGGAGTGTTCAGATTTGCTTTGCTTTAGAACCCATTTATTTGTCTTTCTATGAGTCCATGGTATCTATAGAACTCTTCGCCAGTGCCACATTTCAAATTAGTTGATCAGCTATCAGCTTTCTTCACTTTCCAGCTTTCATAACCATACACAGAAATAGGAAATAGTATGGCATGGACAATCCTAACTTTAACCTTCAACTATGGGCCTTTGCAGACTGCCAGAAATAGTGCAAATTGAGTCCACTTTAAGGGTTAGGGTTAGTACTAGGGAATCATGGGAATTGTCCCCCCCCCCCCCCCCCCGAGCCATTGAGCCTTCTCTGTCAGAGAGCTCTGGTGCCACAATAAAATACAGTTCCCATGATTCCCTAACCCTAACCCTAACCCTTAAAGTGGACTCAATTTGCACTATTTCTAGCAGTCTGCAAAGGCCCTATGTTTCTTTAAACTTGATGATCTTATCTAGTTCCTTCATAGCTGAAATCTTAGTCTTCATCTGATTATTTTATTTATTTATTTATGTATTTATTTAATTATATCCCCCCCCCCCCCCCCCTCTGCAGAGCAATTGGGGCGGCTTACAACATTAAAGTCTCCATACATATATATTAATACACTGTAAACAAAACCTAAACATTCTGAAACCCACCTGCCCCTTAAAAAGTGAGGGTTCTTCTTCTTAGGCTAGGCCTGATGGAGATGGGCCTGCATCTCTCCCCCAGATGACGTCGGATGGAGTGGAGGGAGGGCTCTTCTACTTAGGCTAGGCCTGATGGAGATGGGCCTGCATCTCTCCCCCAGATGACGTCGGATGGAGTGGAGATTACTTGACAGCAGTCTTCATTATGATTGATGACAAAGCCAAAGTATGGAAATTCCTGAACTATTTCAATGTCTTCACAGTCGACTTTAAAGTTATGTAAATCATCTATGGTCATTATTTTTATTTTCTTAATGTTCAACTGTAAATCTGTCTTTGCACTTTCCCTGGTGGCGCAGTGGTTAAATGCCTGTACCGCAGTCACTCACTCATAGACCACAAGGTTGCGAGTTCAATACTAGCCAGGGCTCAGGCTAGATTCAGGCCTGCATCCTTCCGAGGTCGCTAAAATGAGTACCCAACTGTTGAGGGGCAATGAGCTTACAGTTGTAAACCGCTTAGACATCCCATAGCGTGATATTAAGCGGTATAAAAATGAAGCTGCTTTACTTTCTTCCTTGACTTTCTTCAGTATTCATTCCAAATCTTTGCTATTTTCTGCTAGTGGCATGATGTCATCTTCATATCTGAAATTATTGATGTTCCTCCATCCAGTTTTCATGTCTCCTTCCTTCACGTCTAGTCCTGCTTTCTGAATGATATGTTCAGCATACAAGTTAAACAGATAGGGTGATAAAATGCAAGCTTTCCTGCTCCCCTTGCCTATTGGAAACCATTCTGTTTCTCTGTATTCTGTCCTGGTGGTAGCCTCCTGTCCTGAATACAGGTTATACATCAGGACAATAAAATGAGCTATACAATCAAAAGCCTTGCTATTATCTATAAAGCACAGGCTTATTTTCTTTTGAAATTCTTTGGTGTACTCCATTATCCAACGTATGTTTGCAACATAGTCCCTCTTATTTTCCTGAACCCAGCTTGGACAGCTGGCATTTCCTGCTCCATATATGGTATCTTTGTTGTAGAAGTTTGAGCATCACTTTGCTTGCATGGAAAATTAATGCAATGATCCTGTGCAATCCTTGGTGTCCTCTTTCTTGGGGATTGGAATGTATATTGAACGTTTCCAGTCTGTGGGCTATTCTTCTGTTTTCCATATTTGTTCACAGGTTTTAGTTAGAACTTGAGTAGATTCAGTCTCTGTAGCTTGAAGCAGCACTATTGGTATGCCAACTGTTCCTGGTGATTTATTTCTCCCAAGCACTTTGAATTCAGCTTCCACTTCACTTTCTAAAATTGTAGATTCATCTACAAATGGTTCTTCCTTGAATGAATCTGTTATCCTTTCATCTCTTATATATTCTTCAGCATATTGTTTCCATTGTATTTTTATTTGTACTTGGTCATGTAATGTATTCCCCCAAGAGCATCCTTACTCTTGATGTAAATTTCCCTTTGATTTCTTGGATCTTGTGGAAAAGTTCTCTTGTTCTTCCTTTTTTATGCCACCTTCTATTTCTCTGCATTGATTATTACAGTATCTTTCATTATCCCTGTGTACAAGTTGCTGAACAGTTACGTTCAGGATTCTGACACTATTTCTGACACCTTTTACTTTTGCTTCTTATCTGTCCTTAACTGCTGTCATCAATGGATGACAGATTTTGATATCAGTAGTTCATGGTGTGTGCCACAATCTATTCATGATCTTGTTTTTGCTGGGAGAATGGAGCTTTTTCACCTTCTGCTTCCATTTATGTAGTGTATTTGATTTCTACATTAGCCATACAGTCGCTTCTTGAGTTGCTTGAAGAATGCGTTTACAATGAACAAACTGTTGGCCTTGCAAAATTCAGTCGGTAGCTCTCCTGCTTCATTTCTTGAACACAGGCCAAATTTTTCTACAATCTTTGATTCTTCTCTGTTTTACATTCCAATCACCTATGATTAACAACAAGTCTTGTTTTGATGTGTGATCCATTTCCTGTTGGACTCCAGTGCAGAATCTTTCAGTGTCTTCTTCTTCTTTCTCTGCAGTTAGAGCATAAACTTGGATTATGGTTATATTTATGTGCTGTCCCTGAAGTTTTATTGACATTATTCAGTCAGATTTTAGATTATATCCTTTGGCTGCTTTTGCTGTATATCTCTTCATTATTAATGCTACACCATTTATTCTTTGATTTCTGTCCACTTTAGGTTGCTCACTCCAAGTACTGCAATGTTTATGTTTCATTTCTTGTTTTACTATATTTAGCTTCCCCTGATTCATGCTTCTTAAATTCCATGTTCCTATAATATATATTCTGCAACTTCAGATTTTCCTTTCACCTCTGAGAACATCAACAGCTGAACATCCTTTTGGCTTGCGTCCAGTTGCATCATTAGCCACAGCTAATGTAGTTTCCCTCTGCTCTACCCCTGGAACTCAATGAGTGCTTTCTGATGTGGGGGGAGTTTCATCTTTGCGCACTATTTCTTGTTTCATGTTAGATTGTAACATAATACGGTTTTCTTGGTGCAGTCAGCCCTTCCAAACTGTAGCCTTGCCATCTGCAGACTGGAGTATTTACAGACAGCCCACCTTGTTCTCCCCGATGGCGGTGCATGCATGTGGCTGTGCCAGCATGGTCGTATGCATCGTGCCACCATTGGGAAGGATGGGACTTGAGATCCCAAATTTTTGCTATTCACAAGGGAGTCCGGAACAGAACCCCTACGAGTATGCAGGGCCGACTGTAAATTAATTCAAAAGGGGTTTGTTGTGCCTTCTTTTGTGCAGTACTATCATTGTCTCTGAGACATGTTCTGCCAGTGTTATTCTCCATCACTGCTACTTCTAACTATTCAGCACATTTACTATGGCCCTACTAGCAGCACTGCTATCATCAGCATAGTCAAAACAATTTTATTCCTCTTCCCAACTATAGGGGCTAGTTAGGGATTAGTCATGCAGTTGCCCTGCAAATAGACCCCCATGCAGCTCCATGCTTTGAGGTTCTTCTAGGGGTTGTATGGAAGATTTGCTGTGCCCACCTTGGCAAGCAGAACTCTTGGACTCTGATGTTGTCCACTTTACATTTCCCAAAGAATAATTTTAAAGTGTTAATCTTTGATATCAAGGAAAGACATGGGAGAAGAATTTTCCTATTTGTGCAGCATTGTGAATGAAGCAATTCCGGCTCCACAAATAATCATTAAAAGAGACAAACATTTTCTGTTGATTTGTGGGTTGATGAAACCACAGGCTGCTCAGGAAGTTGATTTGGCTTCAGTTTCATTGATGAACACTGATTAAATAAAAGCTCTCTCTACTCTTTATGAACTGGTGCATTTGTCTGAAAGGGGGGAAAAAGGAGATGGGATTTTCATATTGGGAGAAAATAACTGTAAAAAGCACACAAGCAGTATTATCAACTGTTTGACAAAAGCATTCAAATCCATCATGATGCACATATCATTTATTATGCCCAATTTGTCATGCACATTTATAGAAACCCAGTTGCTGTTGTTGATGTTACTGTTACGGTGTGCCTTTAAATTATTTCTGATTTATCATGTTTCTTTCTTGGCAAGTTTCTTCAGAGGGGGTTTGACATTGCCATCCTCTGATGCTGAGAGCATGTGACTTGCCCAAGGTCACAGTGAGTTTCCATGGATGGAAGCCCTCTAAAAGTTTTAAATGGTTTGGGACCAAGTTATGTCCACATGAACCTGCTGGCACCCTGAGATTTCTATCAATGGTCTTACTTTGGTCTCCACCATTAGTCTTTATTTTTTAAAAGTCTGTTGCTTTATTTTTAGTTTTAACAGTATACCTCTTTTAAATTGCTGGTGTTCTTTATAAAGATGTTTTTCTTGCATTTTTTGTTTTTATTTATTTTTGTATTGTTTTTAAATTATACTGTTTTTAGTTGTACTGTAAACAGCACTATTGAGACTTTTGGCTTTAAGAAGTGGAGCATAAATACCAATATACATAAATGGAAACATACAGTTTGGTCTTGGCAAAACGCTGCATTTATTGAGATATAAATCTCAACATTTTATAAATGGAAGAGGTTGTTTGCCTGTCAAGTGGCCATCCAGAGTTAATGGTGATGTGTTTATATCATAATTTATTTCCTCTGCATGTTCTTAGAGAATTTATGTTTGTGGAACAAAGAACAATCACCATTACTTCACAAACAGCAACTTCCTCAGAAAATTAAAATTCTCAGCCACTGGCTGTGTACACAATTATACATAAATTAACGACTAATTCAAAGCACAGACAAAAATATAAAATCCCTCCAGCTAGGAGAATTATGTTATCTCCACTGTTTCTTCTAAGATGCCTAAGCTGTCACATCTTTTTGCTATGCACTTTCATCTCACCCTCATGAGTGCCATGCTAATAAGCAGGCAAATTCAGCATCTATGGCACAGACAGCATGCTGGCACAAGTGTAAAAGAAAAAGAAAATGCCTTAAGCAATGAATATATAATATCACACAGATATAAGTACCAAATGGTATTTTCGAAGAAGGTGGAATGCTTCAGTAGTGCATTACTTCAAATGCATTCTCTTTGGAAAGTATTTAAAGGGGTTTTAAGTTTATTTGACAAAATACATTTCGTGTGTATGGGGAATATAGTATTATTTTCAGCTTTATTATTTTTCAGCTGTGACAAACCAGTGTGACTGCATTTCCAATCCTGTGAGGCACCCTTTGTTTTTATGTCCCAGAGATAGTCTAGCACCACTTTATTTTAAATTATGCTTATGTTGTATATACATGCTTATACACTTTAAGGACAGCCTCCTTTTAAATTCCTTACCTACTAGGTTAGAATGGGCAGCTGCAGGGATGTGGCTATGGAGGGCCAGGCAAAGTGAAGATGTTTCCTCCTGCGTAATAACTCTGCCCCAAATGAAAATTTCCTTCAGTTCTAAAACTTTTGAACACTGCAGAGAGTGAGATGATGATAATCATAAATATCCAGAACTCTTATATTTGCAGTGTCTGCATGCCTTTGATATCTTTACTTGCCTCTATTCTTGCCTAACCTGTATTTCTAAGTGCTCAACTGAAGTTTTCAGTTACTTCAATGCTAGAAATTTGGGGATAGAAGGAAAATTTCATTTAGGTTGGCAGAATTCTTGGTGATAGTGGCAGTGCCCTTATTGCCTTCCCTTTATAGCTATACCCTGATCTGGCCAGCATGTCAGTGAAGCCAACTCTCAAAATAGGAGAGAGAATAAGGAGCTTACTGCTTGCCAAATAAGCCAGTTTACCTCTTCCGGCTTCAATCCTGGATCCAAGATATTCCTGGATGTTATCAGACATAAATCGCTGCTGATTTAGCCATGATTCTACTGGCCGAATCCATCCTGGGTCAAAGCCTGGCTGAGCCAGCCAATTTTTGAAGTTGGCAGCTCCCCAATTTTGAAAAAGTGCTGGCTGAGTGAGGCTTCGACCCGTGATGGATTCAATCGGCGGCATCGCAGCTACATCAGTGGCGATTTATGTCTGATAACATCCGGGAGTATCCTGGATCCAGGATTGAAAACGGAAGAAGTAAGCCAGCTTATCTGTTGAGCAATAAGCTCCCAAATCAATTCCATTTTCCAATTCAGTGCACCTGTTAAGAATCAAGCAGATAAAGAATTCAGAAATAGTGTTTTTGTTTTTTTTTAAATATCAGCAAGCTGTTAGCTGAATAACAGAATCCTAGATGCAGTGGCTCAGTGATTAAGATGCTGACTCTGATGACTGTAAGATCGGCAGGTAGGCAGTTCGAGGCCCAAGTGCCACTAGTCCCAGCTTCTGCCAGCCTAGCATTTTGAAAGCATGTAAAAGTGCAAGTAGATAAATAGGCACCACTTCAGTGGGAAGGTAACAGCGTTCTGTGTACCCATGCTGGCCACATGATCACAGAGTTGTCTTTGACAACACTGGCTCTTTAGCTTAGTAACACAGATGAACACCACCCCCTACAGTTGGACACAACTTGGCAACCTTGTCAAAGGGGAAACCTTTCCCTTTAGGAATAGCCCAGGAAAGCGTTCAGGTAAAGGAAAGGACATCCCAGAGCCTGTTTAGCATAGCTTTAGTCTAATCTTACTCTCTTTCCTTCTATGTAAAGATGAAGGATGGTTTTCATAGTCTGGGGTAGGGGGAGCTGCTGGGGAAGGAAATACAAACTGTCACATCATCATCCCCAACATGAACACAGACAGACAGGATTCTTAAAAGGAGGGTGTTACCCAATCTCAGGTGGGGGAGGTGGGGGCAGGAGGTCCCTACCAACTATCGGCGTTAATTCAAATGTTGGGAGAATTAACTTTTGCAAGTAGCTTGGGTAAACTTTGGACCATTGGCACCTGTTTATACCAGTACTAACTGAGGAGAGCTCCAGGTTTGGGGTGAATTAAAAGAGTTCTATTTAGAATATATGCAGAGTGCAATCACACACGCAGTAGCAATTCACACAGACAGAATACAGAGCTAACCAAAATGGAAATATGAAAATGGGATAGCAGAGTTTTATGCATTTGTAGGGGTTTTTAATTACCTGTCCAATGAGTAGAACACAGAAAGCTGGAGTGGAGTAGCTTAGACTGGGAAATCTAATGGTGGCACAGAGCATACACAGATGTGTATATCAGCACAGAGGCTAGGATTTGGAACCAATATTTACACCTAAAAACTAGCCCCAAATGATGGGGTATCTGGTCGGGTAACAAAGGCTGGACGTTTTCCCCCAGGAATCGACAGTGGGATTCCAGACTGGTTGATGGCTTTAATTTTAGTATGAAAAAAACAGTGATTACATCAGGACATTCCTGTGATGGGTGGACAGGGAAGTTTGGCTGGGAATACAACAGGGGATAGTAAATTGGCTTACTGCTTTGGGTGTCAATTTTATTGTTATTGTTAATGTTAATGTTAATGTTAATTTTATTGTCTTATTGCATTTGTAATTTTAATGTTTGTTTTAAGAATTTTTATTGTAATTTTGTCATGTTTTTATTGCCATGTTTTAAACCTTGTTGTTTTATCTCTATTGCTGTACTTCCGCCTCGATCCATTGGGAGAGGCGGGACATACATACATACAGTTTAGTACGATGAGGCAAAAATTGAAACTAAAATACTTAGAAGTTGACTATCATGCTTATGAATATTTATGCAAACATTTTCAAGTTATCTACTGGAAGTTCAGCCTTCACAAAAGTTAATGAAGCTGAACAGAAGCAAGTTAGACCACACTAAGGAAACAACATTCAAATACAGCTGTTACTGGCTCAGGCTCTCCTCCAGCCTACAGCTTCTTGATCTAGAAGCTGGATTATTTGGCCTGGAAACCTGTTGCTCCTTTCTTCCTGGTTAAGTAATGTGCTTGGAAATCTAGTTTTCTTGCTTACTATGTGCCTTACTTTACCAAGGAGTCTTCTATGTTAAGGACTGTTAGAAGACCATTTTCTGTTCCAGGGGAGAGAATTATGTGGTCCAACAGCTGCATGTCACCAGTGGGTGCTTTTGTCTGGTACCCAAAGCCCCCACAACAATTCTATTATTTAAAAAAGATATAGAGAGAAGAACAGAGAATCATACCCCTGGAAACCTCCAGGTGGTATGATTATTGGTTGTACATCCCATCCTCCAAGCCCCAACATGATCCTGCTTTATTTATCTTTCAAACCATTTAAGACAGGGGTAGGCAACCTAAGGCCCGGGGGCCAGATGCAGCCCCCCAAGGCCTTTGGACCAGCCCCAGGCCGGTCCTGCCGCCGCCGCCACTGCCACCGCCACCGCCACCGCCACCGCCCCCCGCTGCCGCCGCCGCCATGATGATATTGATTATTGTTGTTCTTACTTGTTCTTGGGGTTTTCTTGGCAAAATCTTCACAAGGGTTTTGCCATGGCTTTTCTGGGGCTGAGAGAGTGTGCATGCATATATTTTTTATTTTTTAAAAAATTATTTTAATATTTATTTATTTATTTATTTATGGTGCTTCAGCCCCCCACTTGTCTGAGGGACAGCAACCCGGCCCCCGGCTCAAAAAGGTTGCTTACCCCTGATTTAAGATAAAACTAGAAATGACCTTTTAGCTACTGTGGTTTCTTGGGGCTGCCTAACCCAGCTCTATTTCAAGGCTTCAGAGAACTATAAGGAAGGACAGCAGAGCCCTTGAAGTTGCCCAGCAATAAACAGAGCAGATGTACAGGACTCTCTAACATAGTGTTCCCCAAAACAACAAGGAAAGGGGAAGAAAATGTGAGCATTGTGAACAGGGGACGAAGATACAGGGCTTGCCTTAGGATATATAATGAACTGAGTCAAAAATAACTTGGATGTCCCTCTATATCAATTTATGACTTACTTTCTTTCTTTTTGCAGTAGTTATAGCATGTATAAAATTTGTGCTTGGTAACGTTTAGCTTATTGTAGTTTATAAATGTGGTTTATAGTGTTGGTGATATTGGGTGATGAAGACATTGAAACAGTTAAAGATTTTCTGTTTCTTGGCTCCATCATTAGTTAAAATGTGATCAAGAAACCAGAAGATGACTAAGGTCTAATCTGCATGGCACAAATAATGCAGTTTGGCACTGTTTTAACTGTCATGGGTCAATGCTATGGAATTCTAGGATCTGTAGTTTTGTGAGATATTTAGCCACCGTTGTCAGAGAACTCTGATGCCACAACAAATCCCATGATTCCATAGGATGGGGCCATGGCAGTTAAAGCTGTATCAAGCTACATTAATTCTTCAGTGCAGGTTAGACTTGGAAGGGCAGCTATGAAGGAGGTCAGTAATATCTTCAAATTTAAAAATTTAAAGTCAGAATAATCAATGCCACAGTACTTCTGATTTCTGTGTATAATTGCAAAATCTGGAGAATGAAGACAACAGGAGGAAGATCAACTAATTTGTAATGCGGTGCTGGACTGGAGAAGAGTTCTGTAGATACTATACACATTGAAAGGTCAGAAGAATGGATCCCAGAGCGAATCAGCCTGAATGCCTACTAGACATCAAGATTGTTAAACTGAGGTTTTTGTACTTTAGAGAACCAGCATGGTGTAGTGGGTGTTTGAGCATGGGATTATGACTCTGGAGACCAGGGTTTGAATCCCTGCATGGCCATGGAAATCCAATGAGTTTCCACAGTGGTGTCGAACTGCATTATTTCTACAGTGTAGACGTACCTTACACATTCTCTCCTGTCTACCCTTTGTGTGAGTGCAGTGGTATCTCCAGCCACAACAAATCTGTAAATCTTGGAAGGGCCAGATGACACAGGGTGCATCTTTTGTTGCTATTGCATGCTTTCAAGTTGTTCTCAATTTATGGTGACCCTATCATGGGGTTTTCTTAGCAAGATTTGTAGAAAGGAGGTTTGCCATTGCCTTCCCTAAGAGACCTAGTCCAAGACTCAAACCGCAGTTTGACACCACATTAACTGTCATGGCTCCATCCTACAGCATTATTATTATTGTTATTATTATTAATAATATTTATGTATTTATATCCTGATTTCCCCCCAAATTGGGACTCAAAGCGGCTTACAATTTAAAAGCACAGTACTCTTAATAACACATAAAAGTGACCATTAAAAAATAGAATTAAATGATTCTATTGGCTCATGACATTGTAAAACTACAAATCCCAGGATCTCACAGCATGGAGCTACAGCGCTGAAAGTGGCATTAAACTGCATTATTTCTACAAGATGCACCTTCCTGTCATCTGTGTGGGCACATGGGTACCTTCAGCATATGTCTCCATCCCCACCAGGGAGAACAGATGTCTTAACTGCAAAGGAGGACAAGTCACTGCAAAATATAGGACATTCAAGAAAAGTGTGGGACATGACAAAAGCTAAAAACACTCATATAGATGTAAATTCATGCTTCTTAGTCATGCTCAAAAGGGAAGACATTTTGACATTCCTCCTGGACATAAGGCTGAAATGAAGGACATCTCCTGGAACGGGGACATCCAGTCACCCTGATCTAGGCTTGCCATTTGTCCTGGAAAACCAGGAAAATCCCAAATTGAAAGGTCTGAAAAATGTCACAGCCAGCTGGGCCAGTTGAAGGAGCTGATCCCGGATTCTTAAAGGCAGGAGTGAAACCTTGGGAGAGGCTCTGGGTGGTAGTACGTAGGCATGCCAAACCCAGAGCGCAGAAAGTGGGAAAGGAAAGGAAAGGAAAAGAAAGGAGGCGAGAAAAGACTCTGAGTAGAGGAGGGCTTGTGTTGTGTCTTGGTAAGTGTGTGGTGACAGTACTGTAACCTAGGGCTAGACACTGTGGTGGAATGTCCCTTCCAAGCAACTGCCAGGGTTCAATTCCCAGCTCAGCCGTGAAACCTACTGGGTGACCTTGAGCAAGTCACACTCTCTCAGCCTCAGAAGGAGGCAATGGCAAGCTTCCTCCAACCAAATCTTCCCAAGAAAACCCCAGGATAGGGTCGCCATAAGTTGGAAATGACTTGAAGGCACACAACAGAGGAGGGCGACCAAAAATGGTGAAGTGTCTGGAAACTATGTCCTGACCTATGCGGAGAGACTTGGGGAGCTGGATATGTTTAGCCTGGAGAAGAGAAGGTTAAGAGGTGATATGATAATCTTGTTTAAATATTTGAAGGGATGTCATGTTGAGGAGGGAGCAAGCTTGTTTGCTGCAGCTCCAGAAAACAGGACCCGGAACAACGGATGCAAGCTACAGGAAAAGAGATTCCAGCTCAACATTAGGAGGAACTTCCTGACATTAGGGCTGCTCCACAGTGACACACACTCCCTCAGAGAGTGGTGGAGTCTCTTTCTTTGGAGATTTTTAAAGAGAGACTGGATGTCCATCTGTCAGGGTCCTTTAATTCTCCTCTGTCTACCCTTTGTGGGAATGCAGGAGTACCTCCAGCCACAACAATGAGTTCCTGCATGGCAGGGGTTGGACTGGATGCTGTTCAATGTCTCTTCCAAGTCTCTGATTTCCAAATGTCCATCTAATTCCTCTGGTTGGAATCCTGCTTAGTCCCACTTAGAGGAGCTCAAGGGCCTAAACACCCTAAAGCCACCAGGTCTTGGAAGCTAAGCATGGTCATCCCTGGTTAATACTTGGATGGGAGACCACCAACCAACACCAGGCTAGATTTCAGAGGAAGGAACTGGCAAAAAACCCTCTTGCGTACTCCCTGTCAAGCCTCTGAAATTCCTTGGGTCGCCATAAGACGACAGGCAACTGGAAGGCACAGGCACACACACATGCATGGCAGGGGGTTGGACTGGATGACCTTTGAGGTCTCTTCCAGTTCTATCTTTCTATGAAAAACACCCCTGATCCCCCCAGCTTTTCTCAGAGACTAGGGGTCTTTGCCCTCCAGAGTCTCTCCTCCCTTGCCTTTGCAGGGCATGGCCAGCATGTTATTCTTTGGGCTAGCTGGCTTGCTAGGAGTTGGAGGAGGGAGGTAAAGGCTCTGAGTGCCAGGGCCCAGACGGGGAGGGATGCAGGCGATGCAGGGAGGAGCCAGGGCAGCGTGAGGCAGCACATTTCTCTCGGCGCTAAGACTGGCATCATCAGCATCATCAGCATCTCTCCAGTCTCACCAGTTCTCACGCTGCAGCAAGAAGCGAGTCTCCAGGCAGCATCAGCATCACCAGCATCCTCAGTATCCTCCTCCTCCTCCTCCTCCTCCTGGGAGCCTCCTCTCCCGAGCAACCCTTGCCATCATCTTGGAAAGAGGCTGCCCAAAACAGAGAAGAAGACCCCAGGCTCGGGATTGTGCTGCCAAGGTAATGCCAGGCACTGGGTGTGTGATGGTGATGTCTTGTGGAGGATGCCAGCTAGATCAGACTGGCATCTTCAAGAAGGGAGGGAAAGATGCTCCAGAGGAGCTCAATTCAGGCTCCCCGCCCCAGGATTTCTCTGCCTGGAGACAGAAAGGAGGAGGACCTAAATACAACCTAGAAAAGACTTCACAGGCAGGGAGGGCTCTGTATGGGTTCAGACTGGTGCCCAGAGCATCATTTGGCACAGAGGACCTGGAGGATGGGGTAGTTATTTAGAATGGATGGGGTGGGTAAGACTTTGGGGATGTTATTTCTATATCTGCCTCAACAAAAGTCTTGCATGTTTTTTTTCTTCTTTAGTGTGTCATGAACTGGGGCATTTTCTGGGTTGGGATCTAGCCTACGGAGCATAGATCCCAGTTGATTTCTAGAATCTAGTCAGGGTATTGGATCAGATATGCTACTGGTGAAAAGACACAGCCCCCATGGTATGTCTCCCGGCTTCTAGGAAATATGCTCATCCATGTTGGCTTTGCCTTACCCAACCAAGTACCTGCTGTGCAGAGAGAAGGGTGGTGGTGGTGTTGAAGCTCTGCTATTTTGGGAATGACTTGGGTTTGATGACAGAAGGAGAAAAATCAAAGCAGGAAATTAAATGATCCAAAACAGCCTTTGCCATCAACGTCATAAAAACCAAAAGGATGTCCAACCCATTAAACAAGAGCCATCTAAAGTTTTGGAGCAAATGCAGCTAAAGATGAATGATGCTATGAATCACCATTTTAAAAAGACAACAATTGGCAAATTTAAATGCAATCCTCAGTGTCTCTTGCATAGAGAAATGCCACTGATTTTAATGGTGTTTACTCTCAGGTAAGTGGGTATTAGATGGCTAGTACGGTACTCATTTATTTGGGAGTATTCAGAGAGCCAGCATGGTTTAGTAATTTGAGCATCAAACTACAACTCTGGAGACCAGGGTTTGAATCCCTATGCTTGGTCATGGAAATGCACTGGGTGACCCTGGGCAAGTCACACTCTCTCAGCCAGGGGTAGGCAACCTTTCCCCTTTAAGGGCCGAGGGACTTCAGCTCCCAGAATCCCAGGAGCTATTGGCCAACATGGGACTATTGGCCAACATGGCTGAGGCTTCTGGGAGATGAAGTCCCTCGGCCCTTAAAGGGGAAAGGTTGCCTACCCCTGCGAGTCTCAGCTGCTAAGGAAGCAAAAACAAAAACCTCTCTGACCAAGTCTTGCCAAGAAAACCCCGTGAAAGTTTCGAGTTGCCTTAGGGTTGCCGTAAGTCAGAAACGATTTGAAGGTACACAACAATAACAACAACTCCGAGTAGACATGTATACGATTGCCCTGTTAATGTGTTTATCAATAATGTCTTTAGTTTTCCAGAAATCCAGAGGGTTAGCTGGTTTTATTCATTCATGCATTTATTTTTATAATTTGATTGAAACATTTAGATTTTCATCTTGAATCATATTCTTTTGTCTTGTGAATCACTCAGGAATATATGCCAAAGGCCAGTGTGGCACTTTTCTTTTATTCAAAAGGTCTGAGTGATTATGCACCTTTGGGGATTTGGAAATGTCATCCTTTGATGTCCCCTGGTGTGGAACAATGGCTTCTGGCCTTTCATATTTCCTCCATGGTGAAGAGAAGATTAAGGGGAGACCTGATAGCTGTCTTTGGATATTTGAAGGGCTGTCACATAGAAGATGGAGCCAAGTTGCTCCCTGATGATCCAGAGGGTGGGGCTGGAACTATTGGATGGAGATCACAAAGAAGCAGCCTTTTGGTTAAACCTTAGGAGATATTTTCTAATAGTTATAGTAGAACAGACAGTTTGTGGAGGCAGTGGGCTTTCCGTCTCTGGAGGTGTTTAAGGAGAGGCAGGACAGCCATCTCTAAAGGATGCTCTAGTTGTGACGAGATGGATTAGATCAGAGGTGAACAACTTCAGCTGGTTGAGGGGCCAATTTTCTGGGACCCTCTGGGGACTGCACAGACTGCAAAGAGTGCTCCCCAACAGAATCTCCCAACAACCACCTGTAAGTGGCCAGGAGTTCACCCCCTGCTCTTGAAAAACTGGGGTTTTAAAAATATTAAATGGTACACAGTGGTGGTCCCGCAAATTTGTTAAAAAAAAAAAAAAGTGATCCAACACTCAATGAGGCTTTTGGGGGTGCAGCTACACTGTAGAAATAATGCAGTTTGACACCACTTTAACTGTCATGGCTCCATCCTACAGAATCCTAAGATTTGTAGTATTGTGAGGCACCGGCATGTTGTGGCAGAGAAGACTAAAGACTTTATAAAACTACAAATCCCAGGATTCCACAGCACTTAAAGTGATGTCAAATTGCATCATTTCTATAGTGTATAACTATAGAGAGGCAGAAACCTGGGGAAGTCAGGGATAGGGTTGGGGTAAAAGAAAGAAAGGCATGCCCTGGGGGTGAGGCTCAAGTGGTCCCAGGAATCACTGTGCTCATTCCTGGATCAGATGATCTCCTACCCTAATATTGTATGAGTCTGTGAAAGTTTAACCAGGTGCATCTTATCTGATATCTGCAGCACGATTATGGAATATTATTAATGTTTTGTCATGTTTGCATTAACAACTATAAATAATAAAATCAAAATCCTCTCCTTCCCCTCATCCTCCTTGTGTGCAACTACTTGCTGTGTTTTCCATCACAATATTAGTCTAAGACAGCCTAAAGCTGCATAAGTTACTTTAAAATAGAGTGCTTTTGAGTATCAGAAAAAAATTACTACTTTAGTTAGAGCAGCAGGGCTCTGCATGTAAACAGTGCATTCATTTCAACAGATCATTAAACTGTGAATCACATAGTCAGTAGCTTCTGTGGGAGTAGGCAAACAGGTTATGAGCTAAATTCTAATAAACAGAATGCTGAGATTTATATGGAAAGAGATAAGATGAAATAGATTAGACAGAGCTGCTAGCGGTGGGTTTAGGCCCTGGCAGAATTTTTTATTTTAAGCCTTCCAGTAAGGGAGGACTGACTAAAAATCTTACCTAAGCACAAATTTACAAGCTATTATTACATATGCATTGAACATTAAATATAGTTATATTCTGAATATGTAACTAGCAGTTCTTTCATTAATTAAAGTCTCTCCTGCATTGGCTGCTAAATGACAAAAAGTTTCTCTATTACAATTATTATTATTTTGAATTTCAAGAATTACTGTGGATGTTAAAAACAATCAACAAATAATGATACCACTAAGAAAGACAGAAAAAATATGTAACATGGTCAGGCTTGCCCCCTTTTCAGACCACCGAGGCTCCATAGTTACATTTATGATGGCATAGTTATGACCTTATAACTGCTAAAGGATGATATGTCTATTGCCCTCTGTAATGTCATGGCTACAATCTGTCTCCCAATCTGACCTCCCCACCAAATTTACCTTAAAATCCAGCCAACAGCACTGTGGGATGGAGTTCTGTGATGCTGGTGAGCAGGAGGATAAAGGATGATGCTTCCAGCCCTCTCCCACCAGCAGTGTGCCAAGCAGAAGCATGGACCCCCATGGGGTCCTGTTGCAACTTCTTAGCACACCACTGATCACTGGCAGGAGGGGGATGACTGTGCCATCCTTCAGCACCCCACTCGCCAGGACCACAAAACTACATTCCTCAGTGCAGCTGGCTGGATTTTAAGGTGAATTCCGAGGGTATTTACAATTGTGGCAATGGTACCATTATCATAAATGTGAATAGTTATGAGGGTTTAAGTCTAATTTATGACATTCAACTGATTTATAATTTCAGGGCTGACAAGATGCAAAGGAGAGCCATACAAACTACAGGGACCCAATGGTCCAGAAGTGGGGCAGCAATCAATGGTGTGCTGAGGAATTGCAACAGGACCCCATGAGGGTCCCTGCACACGGCTCATTGCTGGTGGGATATGGCTGGAAGCCAGCAGTACTGGGGGGGGGGGGGAGGAATGGACTTCTATGACACTGGAAAGTGGGTCAGATTGGGAGACAGATTGTAGCCATG
This sequence comes from Phrynosoma blainvillii, assembly GCA_026167975.1. NCBI lineage: Eukaryota > Metazoa > Chordata > Lepidosauria > Squamata > Phrynosomatidae > Phrynosoma > Phrynosoma blainvillii. The sequence goes on from JANUYF010000005.1 coordinate 35,498,436, forward strand.
ACATCGTGGCTACATGGCTGGTGCAGAATCTCAGCCCATGTTTCTAATATCCCACAACAAATAGTGATTTCCTTTGACACATGCTGGTAGCTGGCACATTCCACAGCAACCTTTGATACAATTTGAGTCACTGCTATCACTGAATATAACTAGGATCACCATCCCTCACCTATCTAATACATTGGAATTTATCACACGGGAGGGAAGCCCCCAAATCCTGTGGATAAATGGGGTTTAAAAATGTGAATATCCCGCAAGAGCAGGATTTTTTTCAGATGATGTCGGGCAACTTTGGTATTAACCTGACTAAAAAAAAAGTGGCAAAATTGTAAATTGCTTTTTAACTTCGGGAAAATCAAGTCAATGCCAAAGTTGCCCGATGTGTCTGAAAACAACCCTGCTCTTGCAGGATATTCCCAAGATTTAAACCCTGTTTATCCACAGGATTTGGGCACTTTGCCTCCCATGTGATAAAATCCATTGTTGGATCATTGGACTATGCAAACAAAACATATACACACAAACAAAACAAAATTGAAAAACATCCCATACAACGGAGTCATCTGATGTTAGTATTCATTTCCCATCACTATAAAGATTTCTGCCATGATCATCTTCTGCTTTACATAGGGCACAATCCACCAAAGAAATTTTCCTATGTATTTCATTTCTCTTGCACATGTACCCATTCATTACAATGTATCTTGATTTAAAAGACAATGTAAAATGCTACAGTGACAGTTCACTAGAAATTATCTTATCTATTTATTTTTATTCATATCCCATATTTCTCCTCAAACTGGGATTCAAGGCAGTTTACAACAAAATTAACTTTTTAAAAGGGTACAGCTAAAACAACCCACCAATCATAATATTAAAATAGTATTAAACAAATTATAATATGAAAGCAGAACTGAATGAAAAGCAATTTAAAATCATATCAATTATTTTTTTTACAAAAAGAAGAGGGTAGTGGAACCACTTGTTAAAGTCTCTTCTGGAGTAATCAGTCCTTTGCTGAAAGCCAGCCTGAATAAAAAAGATCTTTGTGTGCTGGTGGAAAAGCAGGAATGGGCCAGTCTAGGTCCTCTTGGAAATGAATTCTACAGCCTGGGAGCAACCACTGATAAAGCCTTTTCTTCCTACTGCATATTGTTTTTTTAATTGCTCTTCCTAAGCCAAACTAAAAATGTCACCCCCATTCTTTATTGTGTTGAGAGGGGTGACTGTCATAGTGAATTTGCAAGTATTAAACCAATTATTGGCCAAACGGCATCTCAGTCATTACACTTGTTTTCACCATGGCTTTGTACCTAGGCCACTTTATTATGTCCTCTGTATATTTCATAAGCTAAGACTTTTCATTCCCTCACTTCACTGGTTTCTTTACTATCAAGGAACACTTTGCACACTGATAAGCTGTACCCACAAGAAACATGTAGAGATTAACTTATCATAGGTCATGTTCTAGGGAGCATGCCTAATGGGCACAGGACAGTTGTGTATAATTTGACCACTGCTCTTTTTGCTTATGTTTTTAACTGCTCTCAAGTCAACTTCAACTTATGGCAACCCTATGAATGAGAGACCTCCAAGTCGCCCTATCATCAACAGCCCTGCTCACATCTTGCAGACTCAGAGCTGTGGCTTTGTTGATTGAGTCTCTCCATCTGTAATACGGTCTTCCTCTTTTCCTACTGCATTCATTCCCAAGCATTACTGTCTTTTCTAATGAATCATGTCTTCTTATCATATGGCCAAAGTATGACAGTCACACTTTAGACATCTTGACATCTAGGGAGAGTTCAGATCTGAATTGCTCTAGGACCCATTTATTTGGCTTTTTAGCAGTCCGTGGTATATGTAGAACTCTTATCCAGCACTGCTTATATCCAACATTTTGTCCTAGCATCAGGGCTGGCCCAAAGCTTTCTGAGGCAGAACAGCACATGGTATCCCACACTCACCTTTGCCTAATGTTAGGAAAATTATTTTGGTGTATGAGAAGAAGATATCCCTGGCAGTAAAGAAAAAAAAGTAATAACAACTTAAATTACTATCAATTTGCTTTCTTTTCATGATATTCAAAACCTGTCTGAAGTATCTACCTCCCTTTGCCAAATAGTAGAATTGGCCATGCCTAGCATGTAGCGAGCCCTTGATTTTCTGTACCAGTTGAAAGGGAAAACTAGTAAGTACTTTTCTGGACAGTGTTTCTACCATTATTTATTTTCTCATTTGAATACTCTGAAAAGAATTGCATGGTTCTCTCATTCAGAAAGCCACCATTATGTGATTGAAGGGTGGATTTATTTATTATTTATTATTTATATGACACTCATCTACCAAACACAGGGTCACCAAAATCTCAGGGCCTGGCCCCTTTTCTTCAGTCTGCAAGCAAGAGAAAGAAATCTCAAAGTGAGAGGACAGCCTTGAAATAAGTGTATGTATTTTTCTCATTAGTTACAAATGTTTTTTTTTTAATTTGAATGGCACATTCTGAGCAACTGTGTGTTCCTTGTAACATCAGCTTTGTAACATCACCAACCCCTCCCATGACATCAGAAGTTTTGATCTTGAAATCTCAGGGTCTGGGATAGTCCTGATCTGGCAACACTAGTTTTCATTATTTCATCCTCAAAATAACCTGGCATGGGCAGCTTATGCCCTCGAGATGTTGTGGGATTGCAGTTATCATGATACCTCACCATTTGCTGTGCTAGCATTGGCTGTTCAGCAACATCTGGAGGGCCACAAGTTGTCCCTGGTTTACGCTGAGAGATTATGATTGGCCCAAGGTCATGTAGCTGAATAAGGATTTGAATCCAAGGTTGTTCACTCTTAGGCTGCATCTACACTGTCGAATTAATGCAGTTTGACACCACTGTAATAGCCATGGCCCAGTGCTATGGAATTCTGGTATCTGTAGTTTTGTGAGATAGATAGTCTTTTCTTTCAGAGAGCTTTGGTGCCACAACAAACTACAAATCCCAAGATTCCATAGGATGAAGCCATGAGAGATAAAGTGGTATCAAATTGCATTAATTCTGCAGTGTGGCAGCAGTCTCAGACCTCTGCAAGGAACAAACTTTTTCAAAACTCCATTTCAGGAACATCTTTCTCGTTCACCACCTCCATGCACACATCTTGTGAAAGATAAACATATACATAGAATGGCTGTGCCTCTTGCTTCCCCACTCTTGACATCCAAGGATTAGGTATAGATATTTGCAAGGACGCACCTATACATTTACAGCTCTGCATGCCTACATTTTTCCCTAAAGAGGTTCATGCCTAATTCATAGCCATTGAGACAATGGGATCATGTTGTAGTAGGAGCAGAGAGAGGAGGTATGATGCTTCAGACACTTTCTGTGCATGACTCCTCTTTATGCATTGCAAGCATGAATGGATCTAGTGAGGTCTTAATAATTTTTGCAAGTTTTGCATTATCCAATTAATAGAAATGATTTTTAAATAGTTCCTTTAGATATTGTGACCTTCAAGTCACATTCTCTCAGGTTTAGAGGAAGGCAAAAGCAAACCCCTTCTTAACTAATCTAGCCAAGAAACCCGAAGGTGGCTGTAGGGTCACCATAAGTTGGAAACGACTTGTAGACACACAGCAACAACAAATCTGAAATAGCAGTACTTGGACAATATTTAAATGACTTTAGTACATCAAGTCATTTAAATATTGTCCAAGTACTGCTATTTCAGATGATGATGTATTCTCTTCAATGTGTGTCCATGTGCCTTCAAGTCACTTGTTGACTTATGGCAACCCCATGAATTTCATAGTCTTTTCTTAGGCAAGGAGTATTCAGAGGTGGTTTGACATCAACTTCCTCTGAAATTTAGCCTACAGCACTGGGAATTATTTGGTGGTCCCACATCCAAGTCCAAGTGCTAAGTGACCCTGGCTCTGCTTAACCTCCAAGATCAGAGGAGATCTGGTACCTCAGTGGGAATACAGTCAGCCCTCCGGATTTGCGGCTTTGATTATTCATGGATTTAATATGTTATCAGTAGGAATCTCTAAGTCCTCCAGCACAACTCTGCCAGAAGTTGACCATAGAGTTGTGATGGAGGACCTAGAGTTTCTGAGAGAAAACACTTCTTTATATATTTGTAAGTTCTCCACCATGATTCTATAATCACATTCCACTGGATATTGATCACAGAGTTGTGCTGGAGGACCTAGAGATTCCTAGAGGTATTCTCTCAGAGGTGTTTTTTTGGGTGCTTTCATGGGGGCCCTGCATTGAATGTGGAGGGCCCAGTGTTCAGTTAAATCTCTGTTGCAGAATAAATAACCAGCAAAGCATTCTACTTGAAAGTGTTGTAAATTCAGACTGCAGTCTTGTATATACTCACTTTTGGGTAAGCTTTACTGATCACAGAAGTACTTGCATTCAAGATTTGCTTTGTTAAACTTTAGATTAGTTATAATTAATCAAAAGAGGATCACTAAAACCAAACAATATAACATAGGGGTGAAACAGAGGCTGAAGGGGCGGTTTGAAGCTGCCCCTTCTGAAGATGGATTGGGGCTGTGGCAGACACATGCCGCGGCTCCAGTCCATCTTGAAGCCGTCTGAAAAGGAGTGGCAAAGATCTGCTCCTTTATCGGATGGCTTTTCCCATTCTGCCACAGCCCCATGGCGGCTTTATGACGCTCTTGCGGTGTGTGGCATATAAACGCTGCACCACTGGAACATCATGAAGCAACCCACATCTGAGCAGCTGGGCGGCTTCAAGATGTTTTGGAGACATGTGGCATCTAAACCCCATGCCCCCATGCCACTGGGAAGCCAGCTTTTAGAGCTGGTCTGTTCCAGCCCATAGTCATGACTAATTTAAAGTCCCATAGGTGTTACTATGAAGATTGGCTCCAACCCAATTTATATTTAATATTTAAACATGCATGCCATCACAAATTAAGTGCCAGTTTCTTTTATTCTAAGATATTACACACCTCTTGTTTTTAGTTCTGTATAGTGCAACTTCACATCTTTTAGGTAATTTGTTGCCATAACATGGAATGATAGAATAGTTTTCTTTTAGACTGGGGAAGAGTTGTTGGATTAAATTTGTAGTCCTGTCTATTCATCTGGGAGTGTGATCTCAAGCTCACTTTTTTTAAATAATATATTTTATTAATTAAAATTACACAATTACAGAACAATACATGTAAAACCTTTCAAACATATAAATACACACTTACTTATGCTTACTTACCGTAATTTACTTCGTTTTTTAATATCAATAATACAATCTTCTTTCTTCTTTCTTTTACTCTTCTAAAGAAGAAATAATTTCTTCAAAAAAAAAGGAAAAAATACAAAGAAAGAAAAAAAAGAAAAGAAAGAAAAAGGAAATAGTAGAAACCCCCCCCCCGACTAGAATCTTACTTTTTTTTGTCCGTTCCTCTTCCTTATTCTCACTTCTTTCCCTCTCCATTTATTCTTCCCCTCACTCTCAATGCCCTTTCACTTTCACTTTCCTCACATTCCTTTACCGTTCATCCTATTATTTCTCTTTCCTTTATTCCTTCTCAGTTTCCTTTATCATCATCCTTCCTCCTCACTCATTATATCCTACAACTATATTACTTACTCTTACCTTCTTCAACTTACTTAGCCTTCATTTTTTTCTCATCTTATTCATTTTATTTTTTTCCCTTTCATTCATTCTTTCAACCTTTCACTCCTCTCTGACCTCCTGCTCATCTTCCTTGGATTATTGGAAAAAATGTTGATCGTCCTTCTTTATCCTAAATTTCCTCCTTATATAATGTTTATTGTGTTGCAGCTCATCTAATTTTGAACCATTTGTGTTTCCCTAATTTCTATAATATTTTGTTCATATATATTGCTTTTTCTCTAATTATTGAATCTTTGTACTATGTAACCCTATTTCGTATTCCGTAAAAGTTAACAATAAAATTATCATTTCAGTAATTAATGATTTTATCTAGATGTTTGTTGTTGTTTTTTGTTTTTGTTTTTGTGTGTGTATTTTTTTTTAAGTAATACATGATCTTATTTTCATTTTTTAATTTTTACCTACGGTCTGGACATACCTTAAATTGTGTTAATTGAGTCTATGCTCCTTTAGTTTAGAAAGCTATTACTCCCAAATTCCCCCATTCGTTTTTTATATAATTTAATATTGGTGTCCATTCTTCATTGGTGTTTTCAATCAAATTATTTTTTAAATAATTGGTAAGCCTATCCATTTTGATTACATCATATAATTTCAATATCCATTCTCTAATACTTGGAACATATTTTGATTTCCATTTTTGAACCAAAACTATTCTAGCTGTGGTAATTAGATATAAAAGAATTTTCCCGTAATCTCTATCCCTTTCTTTTTTCCACATATTCAATAAATATGTCTCAGGTTGCATCTGAATTTTCACTTTAACATAGAATTAATTATTTCATTCACCTTTTTCCAGTAACCTTTCACCAATTTACATGACCATAAACAGTGGTATAATGAACCTGGTTCGCTCCCGCATTTCCAAAAGATGTTATTTGCATTCTTATAGATTTTGGATATTTGTATTGGTGTTAGATACCATCTGTAAAATGTTTTATAAAAGTTTTCTTTAATATTTTGGGAAGCTGTATAATTTAATCTCTTACCCCAAGCCAGTTCCCACATTTCTAATTGTATTGGATGTCCGAGGTCTTTCGCCCAATGAATCATATTCTCTTTTATTATATTTTCTTCGAGATCCCACCTCAAGAGAATTTTATAAAATTTCCCCATCTCCTTTTGCTCTTTCCCCAACCAAATCTTACTAAATTCATTTGTTTTTAAATCAATTCCCTGTATTTTATGATCGGATTTATAGCATTCCACAATCTGTCTATAACGAAACCAATCTAATTGATACCCTTCTTTGTTTAATTCATTTAGGGATTTTAATTCATAAGTGTCTGTTGAGGTTTCCCTCAATAGATTACCATAAGTGATTTAATTCATTTCTTTCTTCATTTCTTTTCTTTGAATAGCTTTGTGGGGCGAAAACCACTTTGGAAATTTGGGCATAATTCTCTCTTTATACTTGTTCCATATTTTAAATAAGGCTCTTCTTACGCAATCATTGTTAAAGGCTTTGTTAGCTTTCATTTTCCCATAACCCAGATAGGCATGCCAGCCAAAACATAGACCATCACTCTCTAACTCTAAGAGATCCTCATTTTCTAGAGTTATCCATTCTTTAATCCACACCATACAACAAGCCTCGAAATACAATTTTAAATTAGGTAATCCCATCCCACCTCTTTCACACAGACCTTGTAAGGTTTTTAGTCTTATCCTTCGCCTCTTATTTTGCCAAATAAAATTACATAAATCTTTATGCCACTTTTTAAAGATATCCTCTTTTATTATTATTGGCAACATTTGGAAAAGAAAATTCATTTTAGGTAAAATCTTCATTTTAATTGTTGCGATCTGTCCTGATAGTGTAAGTTGTTTTTTATTCCAATAATTCAATTGTCTTTTAATATCTTTCCACGTTTTCTTATAATTTTCATCAACTAATTCAAGTGTCTTTTTTGTAATTGTTATACCTAAATACTTTGTCTTGCTTTTAATATCAAGCTCACTTTTGAGTAGACATGCCTCGAGTTATACCGTAATTTTCATTTTGCACATTTGTGGACTAGGCTGAGGACTCTTTGGCCTTCCAGATGTTTTGGGCTATATCACCCATACTTCCTTACCATTGGTCAGGCAGGTGGACTTCTGAGAATTACTGGTCTTCCGCACTGCATAAATCGCTTTAACAGTCATGGCTCCACCCTGTGGGATTTGCAGTTTAGTGAGGTATTCAGCTTGGTCTGTCAGAGAGCTCTGTGCCTCACCAAACTACAAATCTCAGGATTCTGTAAGATAGACTCATGGCAGCTAAAATGGTGTCATACTGCTTTATTTCTGCAGTACAGATACATGCTTAGAGCTCCAAAACTTCTGGAAGATCAAAGTTTTTCCACATTGTTGTTAAGTAATGCATGGTTCACAAAGTGGCCAGGCACTCAACAAGGGAGTTGTAAGACTTATAAATGAGGAAATTCAATTTTATTAAAGTACCAGTGTTTGGGATAGAACTCTAGAATTTTTTGGACAAGTACACAAATCAGTATTTGAGCTTGAGATTTTCAGAGTGTGAACGCAAAAGCAAGCCCCTGTTGATTAAATCTTGTCAAGAAAACCCCATGATTGGTTCACCTTAGGTTGCCATTAAGTCAGAAATTACTTGAAGGCACACAACAACAAGAACCTCATTTGCATTAGTTTCTGTAGTTGTAGAATGAAACTGTAGAATCTGGACGCTGTCTTTCAACCAGGGTTTCTTAGAACTCTAGGGTTCCATGAGACGTTGACAGGTGTTATGCAAGAGACTGTGATTGGGAATTTTTTAAAAGATGCTAATTATAATAATGTTTATGCAGGGGTTCCCTGAAAATTATTCCAGGATAAAAAGGTTTATATTTATATATTTCTTCCTGCATCAGTCTAATAGTTGCTGTGATGCACTTTCTCTCAGATTCTTTAAAGTCAGCATCTAAGAGCAAATGTAATAGTCTTATTGTCCATGACCCTAAAGCATGGAACTCTCTCATCTAAATCATTACGACATAACATGTATGTATATGCTTCAGATTCTAATTCCTGCCCCCTTTGTGTGTTTTGGATCTTTCTTACTATTCTCTGGCTAGCTTCTAGCATTAAAAATCACTTTCTTTAGATTATAATCAATATGTATGTCACCGAAATACCATTTTAGGAGGACACGCAATAAGAGTTAACCTTTGTATAACCTTCCTTACTGGCTCCATAATCAAAACAAGCATTTAATGGAGAGACAGTGCATTCGATTCCCCCATACTAGTCTACGGCAGAAATTCCCTCTGCATTGTACATTTAGGCCACCACTTCAAGAATCAATGGGGTTACCAGGTCAATTGTTAAGTGGGACAAATATGAAACAAATATTGATTTCTTAAATGGAAACATCTGCTACATCAGCATAGTCTGATTTTTGTAAAAAAGAAAACAAAACAAAAATGTAGCCTTTTGTGTTCTGAATTATAACTGCTGTAGAATCATGTAAAGAATTATGAAGCCTGCCTACCTGATTGCCCATGGCAGATATGCTGAATTTCTCACAGTGTTAACAAAACAGACTGAAGGGGAAGTTTTAAAACAAACTGGCATGTGCTTTGTTTTCAGCCATCGTTCTCTTTATTTCCACTATTCAGGCAGTGAACACACCCTTGCTTATGTAGCCAAAATAGAATTGTTAGGGTTGTGGAACTGCTGAGATTTGGGGCAAGACAGGCTCAGTCAGCCTATGAAAGATCTGCCAACAGCGTGTCCACAGAGAAAGGACAGGCTGACAGATCACAGACACAAAATACACCCAGTGTGTCTGCTACCATGCAACAATACAACAGTGGGTCCTCAGTATCTGCTGGGCTTTGGTTTTAGGATCCTCTGTGAGTACCAAAATCCATGGATGCTCAAGTCCCATTATATATAATGGTGTAATAAAATGGTCTCCCTTACATAAAAAAGCAAAATCAAGTTTTGCTTTTTGGAATGGGGGGTATTTTCAAGTTGTGGATGGTAGGATCTGTGGATACAGAATCTGTAGATATGGAGGGCCGACTGTACAGTGCTACTACTGTACTACCATGCAACAAGGCATACAGTTGACACTTTTTTTCTATGACAGACAAAAGACTTTATTGTCTTGCAGCAAGGAGAATGGGGCAGGGTATATGTGTAGTTCCATTCAGTGTCTAAGGATGAGCCCAATCAGGTTGTATATCCCTAAATACTTCTCATATGAGTGAGGGAGTGTCACTGTGGCTGCATGACACCCCAGAGTTTTAGAACTACCAAAGCAAAAAACAAAAATTAAAAATTAAAAGAAAAAAGCTTTGTGTGTGGGGAATTCTCCTAAATGGTCTAGTTCAGTGGGCAGTGAGTGCCAAAGGGCAGTTCTGGAGGGAATAGAAAGCAGGGAATAGAATTTCAGCTGCTTTGTTTTAAGTTATATTGTAAGCTGCATTGGGCCCCATATTGTGAGAAAGGGAAGATAGAAATAAATAAATATTATAAAGGAGAACCGCTGTTTCTAGAGGTTTTTATGAGAGTCAATTCACTCTCTTTTTTGAGGACCAGAAAAAAGCTTTTCCAGGGATTCTGGTGAGTTTGTAGGACCACTAAAACAGCCTGCTGTGGAGCTCATCTGGTCCAGGGCTTCGCTTTGCCCATTCCAGCACAAGAGAGAGGTATGAGCAGATTTGGGTAAAATGTGAAGATTGCAGAAGTAGAAAAAAAAATTCCAAATAAACCCTGACATCTCTTCCTAAAAAGAACACCTTCTAGGATACATGGCATCTATGCATGGTACAGTATATACCAGGCTCATACAGCCTAATTGCATGGTTGGAAACCTGCCTGGCAGGCTTCCAAAAACAGGGTCTTTTTGCTGAGTGCGATGTAAAATAGAAGGGGGTGGAGTAGAGAAAGCTATGGAGAGAAGGAGTAAGATGGAAGAGGCTAAAGCAGAGAAAGCTATGGGGAGAAAGAATAAGATGGAAGGGGCTGGAGCAGAGAAAGCTATGGGGAGAAAGAGTAAGGGGGGTTGCAGACTGCCAGAAATAGTGCAAATTGAGTCCACTTTTAGGGTTAGCGTTAGTGCTAGGGAATCATGGGAATTGGTTTTTTTCTGGGACATTGAGCCTTCTCTGTCAGAGAGCTCTGGTGCCACAATAAAATACAGTTCCCATGAGAAAGAGTAAGATGGAAGAGGCTAGAGTAGAGAAAGCTATGAGGAGAAAGAGTAAGATGGAAGGGGCTGGAGCAGAGAAAGCTATAGAGAGAAGGAGTAAGATGGAAGGGGGTGGAGTAGAGAAAGCTATGGAGAGGAGTAAGATGGAAGGGGCCAAAGTAGAGAAAGCTATGGGTGCCCTTTTTGAAGGCACAAAACTGTGGGAAGTGGTGCAAGAGGAGGGAGACTGCAGCAGAAAGGAAGAATTAGCAAAAATCATTTCCTTCCACCTTCTGTTCGAAGAAGCCTCCACAGCATCAAAGAGCCTTCTGTGAATGGAAGGACAGTTAAAAGTATTCAAATGTTTTGAATTAAATGATCTAAAATCTCAGAAGCATGTTGGCGGTTCAACTGAAGGGCCCTCTATTCTTCTGTCCACCATTGCTGTATCTCCTCCCCCCCCCCCCGCTGTTTTCCAGGCTCCACTGATAAAATAAAAATGTGCTGATGAAACAGGATGGCATTGTATAGAGGACAAAACCGGTGATGTCATTTTGCATTTGTGCTGAGATGGCCTGTGGGAAAACCATTCCATCATTTCCCATCCACTTTTTGTGTATGGAAGAAAGAAGATCACATTACTAATGAGTTTTTTTTTTATATATATAAAGCAGCTTCATATAAAAAACATGCAGGGTGTAGTTAATTCTGCATAGTAGGTCTGTTCAAATACATTGAAACAGCAGATTGCCTTCCAAACAGTTTCACATGACCAAGTTCTTGTTGCCATTTAAAATTACAGCCTGTTTAGTTTAATGTGTCCATGCCAGTTTATTTGAAATAATAATAATAAAAAACAACTCTTGTACCAGGGATGTTTACTGTGGAAAACATGTGATTGTGTGCCATAATGACCTTTGGATCCCCCCCCCCCTTCCCCAGTTCATATTTCTGATGTTTTTTCATGACAGCAAGGACAGTACTATCTATGCAGATCAACAGGATGGGAAACCTCAAATTATAAAAGCAGACAAATTCTTTGTGATTGGACAGACTATAAATAAATAATTTATATTATTATTATTATTATTATTATTATTATTATTAAACTGCCTTTGGTAGAGAAAGTCCTGATGTATCTTTTGTTGCCCTACTTTTTCCAGCTGCTTCCAAAAGGCCCCAGTTTCTCCTCCTCCCACACTCACCCTTTATCCTCCATTTACATCAACTGGGGCAAACTTACTTGAAAGTGCAAAAGTATTTTGTGTTCAATTAATTTATTGTGGGGGGTGGGGGACAGGAGGTGGCAGAATCTTGTTCTTCCCTGTAGACTCAGGCAAAAGCAAATGGCTACCTTCCTTCCTAGCTTGTCTGTTCTTTTTTCCTTACTAATAACTTTGCCATCTTGACCCCACTCTGATGTTGGTTGGCTAGACATGTTCTGTTTTTCATTTTTGAATTGCTGGAGAGTATGGGAAAAGGGCATATTACAATTTTTTTTGCTGCAGATCCCGCTTGCCTTCTTTTATAATGTAATTGCATTACTGCTGTTGCTGGTGTGATGACAACCAAATGGTAGGGATATTTTTGGAAATGGAGACACAAGTATGGGTCATAGATGAATGGAATGAGAAGCAAGTGGCAGACTTAAATTCTTTTTTTGAACTGGCTTTCCATTTGAAACAATGGAAAGACAACTTGTTTCTCTTGTCTTTTCATTGTGTTATGCTGACTTGCTAATTTCAGGGTGCTCACAGACTAGTGGTGCTACACAGCCATTGTTCTTTCTTCCACATTAAGCTATGTGCAGAATTGCAGTTGATTTCACTTCAGAAGGCAGAATGTTTCTTGTGCGCGTCAACATTCTGCTGTGTTCTGTCCACATGGCGTAGAGCCATGTTTCAGGGGAGTACACCATTTTAGGCTATTTGAAAAATAATAATAATAATTAAGATCAATTTTTAAAAATTGTTCTAGCACTTTTTTTAATTTCAAGGGTTAGTGCACAATGACTTCAATAATAGCAACAGCAAATACATTTCCATGCAGTTCACTTAAACACTCCCTGAGCAGTTTACAATCTGTAAGCTAATTGTCCTCAACAAGCTGGGTACTCATTTTAGCGACCTACAAAAGGATGCCAGGCTGAGTGGACCCTGAAGTACGTAACTATGTTTTATAGTATCTTAAAACATTATGCATGCTGTGAACAGTGGGGTATAAATATTCCAAATAAATAAATAAATAAATAAACAAACTATGTTTTGTATTTTAACATGCTGCACCCCACCTTGAGGAGAGGTGGGAAAGAAATAAAATTTTATTGTTGTTGCTAAGGTTAGGGAGAAGGGAAGGAGGGGAAAGCAACCCACAAATGGCTTTAGTCTCAAGGCACTGTAGACTAAAATGAGTTGGCACTACCAGATGCTGCAGATATTTGGTTTCTGGAACAAAACGGCAGTAGTTGACCTCGGTGTTGGAAAATATCACATTGAAACTTGAATCCTGTCCCGGGAGAAAGGCAAGATATAAATCCAATAAACAAATAAATAAGTGAGCAGGATGCACCTGTGGTCCTCTTCAGGAAATCTGAATCCAAGAAGGGTAAAGAGAGGAAGAAAAGAGGTATGCAAGCTTCACTTCCTCCCCCCCCCCCCTCATGCTCTCTACATGTGAAAGGTGAGATTGAGGCTTGCTCTCTACATGTGAAAGGTGAGATTGAGGCTTTGTCTGCACTGGCATGGGACAGCCTGTCCCCTGCCTGTGAAACTGCCTCAACCCTCCCCTGTTGCAAAGCCTCCATCCTGATGCTGGGCAGCCCCCTCTTGTATTATTCTGGATTGAGTGGAGAGACACCTGGTATAGAGCAGGCGATCTTTTTCATCATGGACCCTTTCACACTACATAGTTATAGCACTATGAATCCACTTTAACTACTATGGTTCCATCCTCTGGAGTCCAGAGATTTGCATTTTAGGGAGGGAATGTTCAGAACTCTTAGCCAGTGAGCTCTAGTACTTCTGCAAACTACATAGTTCAGGATTCAGTAGGATGAAGCCAGAACAGTTAAAGTGCTATAATTGTGTAGTGTGAAAGGCTCTCATGTCAGCTTCCACATAAGGAGAGCACTTCTTTCCTGGTTGGAGTGGGGGGCTTGCAGAAAGGCATGAAATTACATTGGCCTATTAAAAAAAAGGAGCAATTAAAAAAATGAACAATGGAGAAATGGACTCTTGCATCTAGCATGTATGGAAAAATAGACAATTTGAGGTTAATCTGATAAGAAATCCTCAAAGCCAAGATTCCAATAAGCAGTTTATCGACTATGAAGTATGGCAGCTCTACATGTAAGTGATAGTATAGGGTAGCTCAGCGCTTAAGACGCTGACTCTGACAATTATAAGATTGGCAGATTGGCAGTTCAAGACCCAAGTGCTGTGTGATGGAGTGAGCTCCCACCACTAGTCCCGGCTTCTACCAACCTAGCAGTTTGAAAGCATGTAAAAGTGCAAGTAGATAAATAGGTACCACTTTGGTACCACCCCAGAATGCCACAGGAGGCAGACAGAGCAGTAATAGTAGAATAGCAGCACTATAAGATTGTAGTGCGGAAATGTGGCAAGACAGTTACATGATTAACATCTGTCTTATATTTGTTATTGTTGCTGTCAACTGTTGCAGATTTATTTTGGTTAATTTCTTTTGTATTACGAATCATATTTTAATTTTCTCCCATTTGAATGTGTTGATTCAAACAGATTTTTTTTTAAAAAAAGAAAGGCATAAGGTCGGGTTCAAGTTTAGCATTCTTTTCTCTCTCCTCATGTGTTTACTCCATCTGGTTCTTGACTGCCCAAAGGGCTACTTATTGTCTCAAAACTCCCCAAAAGTCATAACCCAACTCTAGATGTATCTTCACAAGGCATAAATATCTCCAAGCAAACATGAGGTAAACTTGTGGGGACAATTTGGGGAAACCTCCCCCCTCCCCCCCCCAAAAAAAATTAACTTAACTTAAATTAAACTAAACAAAAAAGTTCAGAAAGAAGCCCTTGAAAAAGTTATTTTTGGAGACTTCAGTTCCCAGTAGAGTGAGCTTGATGGAGTGGTTTGAGTGTTGGACTATGGCCAGGGTTTGATTCCCAGCTTGCTCATGAAACCCACTGGGTGACCTTGGGCAAGTCACATGCTCTCAGCCTCAGGGGAAGTCAATGGCACACCTTCTGTGAACAAATCTTGTCAAGAAAACCCCGTGATAGGTTTGCCTTAGGGTTGCCATAAGCTGGGAACAGCTTGAAAGCACACAACACACACAAACAGTTCGCAGTGGTGTATGGTTCATATCACTTAACTGCCAATGGTTCCATCCTGTGAAATTCTTAGACCTGTAGTTAGTTTGGTGTGATATTTGGAATTTTCTCTGCACCACATCACAAATCCTAGGATTCCTTCAAATGTTCCAGTTAAGCAGGCACAGACCTAATTCTCTACCACTCCCAGTTTCTCTATTTTCCTCCCACTTTTCACCTTTGTCCTCAGCCTACTTCAATTTTTGCAAACCAGATTCAAAGTGCAAAAGTAGTTAGCAATCAATTAATTCAACAGGTGGTGAAGGAAAGGACGGGGGAATTCTTGACTTTCTCTGTAGGCTCAGGCTGCAACATCTCCTAGCTTGACTGTTGTTCCTCCTAAATAATTCTTGCTATCTTAATTCTGATGTTGCTTGAACACACCTGTCCTTGTTTTCATCTGTGAAATGTTGGAGGGCACAGGATGCCATAGGCTGGGGCCACAGCACTTAAATCACACTGCTATAATTTTGCAGAATCTACCACTCTGTACAATTACTTGTGGGGGATTCTGGGAGTTGTAGTTAAAGAAAGTAACTTCCCCGTGTTCTGGAACAAAACAGAATGTTTTCTGAATGCTGGGGCAATTAGTAGAAATTTATTTTTATTAGACACGTTTGGTACATGTACCTTTTTTCTAGTCAATGCAGGCTTTGTCACTCTTTTGCATTCCTTTTGCGCCCATTAGATAATGGCCTTCAGCAGCATGTGCATAATATTGGCATTGATTGATTCAGAGCTCTGCTAGTATAAATGGGCAATGAGGCGTAAAACAAAAGTTAAAAAAGGGAGCATAATTGGACCTAGCCCTGAGTTTTCTCAGTGCCTTTGATGGAATCTTTACTCAGCCATGCTTTGCGCAAATACACAATGAAGCCATTAACTGATAGTTTAGAATACTTTTCTGCTGCCTTTTCCCTTCATCCCCCTCTCTGTCCTGATTCCAGTTTCTTCCTTCAACATTAACTGGTCAAGCAGTTTATCTGTTGTGATATTGATTGGTTTAATGGTGTTGCTAAAATTAAGGCTTGAAACTAGAGTAGGGAATGGGTTTGAAATACTGGACTGAAAGTTGGGATGGAAAGGATAGTTAGCTGGAACCATGGATCCTCATGCCTAAATGCAAGCTGATTAAGTATTTAATCACAATTAAGATGTAAGAGATATAAAAGGATGGGTCTGTTTTCTCATATCTGGCCCCGGTTTAGTCATGGTTAACTGGTAACCAGTACTGCATCAGCACAAGTTCAGTGAGTTATTTCATGAACATGAATTGAAAACATCCCAGATAGGGAAACAATAACTAAATTCAAAATCTAGATCTTGGTTTCTGATGGGCCAAGGCGGGGGGGGGGGTCTAGCTAAGCAGTTGATTGATGATGATGTGGATGATGATGGTGTTAATGATGATTTATATCATGCTTTTTTCCAGTCCAGGACTCAAGGTGGTTTAGAAAAGTTAAAACAGATATAGCTTTAACATTCATATTGTACAAAAATTAAAAATATATGAATCTGACAATAGATTTAAAAGTGGTCAAAAGCAAGACCATTAAAAAGAAAACAGCAAACAGTACAGTATATTCTGAAAGGCCATTTTCTATCTGAGCAATCAGGATACTATCCAAGTGCCCCAATTTGTCAGGGACAGCCACAATTAATCCTCTGTCCCACTTTATCAGCTACTTTAAAAATGTCTCAGTTCTTCTGTCCTCCTTTCACTTTTTCTTTGTCCTTGGCTTACTTCAATTGCTGCAAGCTGAGTTCAAAGTGCAAAACTAGTTTGCACTCAACTCAACCACAATGATTGTGCTCTCACTGCAGAAATGAAGCAACTTGACACCACATAAATTGCCATGATTCTGTCCTACAAAATCCTGGGATTTGTAGTTTGGTGAGACATCAGACTCTCTGACAGACCAGGCTGTCAGACTAAACTACAAATCCCAGGATTCTGTAGGGTGGAGCCATGACAATTAAAGTGGTGTCAAACTGTTTTATTTCTGCAGTGTGGAAGACTCTGGAAGAGGAGAGGATGGGGAAGAATCTTGCCCTTCCCAGTAGCCTGCCTTAGCTTGTGGGTTCTTCCCCATTAATGACTTTTGCTATCTTGACCACATTCTGATGTTGCGTGGAGACATGTGTTGGGAGTATCCTCCCTGGAGAATTAAAGCAGTTTGACACCACCTTAACTGCCATGACTCTATCATACAGAATCCTGGGATTTGTAGTTTGGTGAGGTATTCAGCCTGGTTTATCAGAGAGCTTTGGTGCTTTGCCAAACTACAAATAACAGGATTCTGTTGGATAGAGTCATGGCAGTTTAAATGGTGTCAAACTGCTTTCATTCTGCAGTGTGGCCACACCCCTGGTTTTCATCTGTGAATGGAGATTATGAATCAACCATCAAGGATGTGCTAAAACAGAAGGGGGTTCAAGTGCCTATGGAAGTAATAGCACCATAATATGTCCTGTGAATGGTTTGTTGCTGGAGCACTCCTGGATTTTCATGGGTTAAGCCCTGGATAAGTACGATGTCTGAAAATCTTCAGTGCAATCCCATGACTTTCCGAGGAGTATACCTTTTCCTTCCCCGATTTCCCCCATCTGATAATCTTGAATACATCACTGGAGATGCCAGTCTCACCTCTAGGAAGTAATCCCAGAGCAGGGAATTAGGCACTGAGAAGGCCCTCTCACATGTTCCCACCACACATACAAGTAAGGATGGAAGAACAGAGAGAAGGGTCTCCACAGAAGACATTCAAACACAGGCGGGCTCAGATGTGAGATTACAATTTTTAGATAATCTGAACCCAAGCTGTGTGGGACTTTATAGGTCATAAACAGCAATTTGAATTGTGCCTGGTAATAGACTGACAGACAGTGGAGCTGTTGCAATAAAGGAATTGTGTGCTCTCTTAAAATCAAGGTATTGCCTAGTTAAATGACTTCACTCTTTTGAATGTTCTATCAATTTCCCTGGCCATTGTAGTAGTACAAAGGTAGCATCACTAAATGGCATTATATTACAGTAGTATCAGAACTGTTATTCTCTTCCCAGACACCCTCAAATAATCAATATCATTTTAAAAGAAGGGGGGGGGGGGAAGAGTTTCACTGTTCAGTTTTTTCATTGGTTTCCAACACTGAGTTAATGTTTTTGCTTCCTAACAGAGAATCAACATGTCAGACAAGAGTGATTTAAAAGCTGAGCTTGAACGCAAAAAACAACGTTTGGCTCAAATAAGAGAAGAGAAGAAACGGAAGGAGGAAGAAAGGAAAAAGAAAGAGGTAAGCAGGCATAACATCTGGTGAGCGACCCTTCCCACATTTCTTTGTTTTTATTTTAAGATGCACAATCTTTGAACCTGTGTTGGTTGAGGGATTTAGGAATCACATCCACTCATATCTGTATGTAAACATGATTCTGACCAGCATCTTCACAGTTCGGGAATTATTCTGTGCAAAATTCCCATGTGGCAGCTGCTGCTGCTGCTTCTTCTTCTTCTTCTTCTTCTTCTTCTTCTTCTTCTTCTTCTTCTTCTTCTTCTTTTTGCACAGAAAACAGCATTTTCTGCATGGAAAATATAATTTCAACACAGTAGTATCAATTCTTGTATAGAAAATGCTATAATTGTGGATTTATTCTGTGTATTCTGTGGCTTCATGCATGTGGCCAGGTACCCCCTTCCATTGTCAGAGGCCGTTGGTGGCATGTAAGAAGGCATGTCTGTGTGGTCTAGCAGTTGTCACAGCAGAGTTTCTAGCAAATCCTGCTGCAAAGTCGATTTTAAAAGGCTGTGCTCAACACTAACATGGTCGGCCAGGGTTGTGTTGGAACCACTGGACTGGCATCTGATCTGGCCATTCCCAACCCAGGACTGTTGTCCTGTCATCTACACAGGATGATGCCAAACTGTGGGGGAATGGTTCTTGTGGTCCTTTTGTACAGCCCCTAAAATCTCTGCTCTTCAAGAGGAACTTTCTCTTCAGCCATAATCCAGATCACTTGATGGTGATCTGGTAATTTCTTTGGAGACTGGAGGAGCAGTGAAAGGAAAGTTTACAGTATATGTTATCTTTCCATTCATTACTTGTCCACTAGAAATAGTGTCTTCCTCACAGCCCTTCTTTTCTCACAGGTGGCTGGATAATATAGATACTGAACACTAATCTTATTTATTGTGTTGCATTGCCTGCTTTATAATAATTATTTATTGCTTTGAAATATTTACAGGTATGCAGTTAATAACTGCTGGAAAATAAATAAAGTAAAATTTATTTATTTAGTTTATAACCCACTTACCCCAGTATGGGACCCATTCTGTATTTTGCCAGTTTCAGGTTAAGGCAGAAAGTATCCAGTGGGTTTGTACTGTTGTGTTTTGAAAGGCTGTAATGCTTTTTGAAAGGTTACAATGCTATCTTATATGTGTTTTCATATTTCGAAGTTTTAAATTTTTGTTTTTTTGTTTACCCACACCTATGGACTATCCAGAGATCTTCAGGTATTGAGTGGCAGGCAGATGAACAAATGAATCAGTGTAAAACAGAAGGGAGTTATGTTGGCAAATACAGAAATATAAAACAGAAGAGTATGTATGTTGACAGAATGGCCATGATGGTAGCAGGATTATGGGCCGTGCACTCCCCCAAAGTAGTTTTTCTAAGCATCTTGGCAGTCCTGCTTTTCCCACTAATTGTCAAAGCTCTCATTATAAAAGACCTCTTATGTCTACTGATCAATTTTATGTTCACCCTTGATTTATGTACCCTTCCAGATAATCCAGGACCTCACAAAGACAGGCCTTGTGCAATCCCAGCTCTACAAAATGAATGCCACAATATTTCTCATTGCTCATCAACTGGGTGAATAGAACAATCATAAAACGGTGGTTCTGGTTTTCATTGAGTACTCATTAGTGAACCCAGTTATATTTTTTAAAATATATAGTTTGAAATATTTATTAAAATAGGAGCAATGTGCTTGCCACAGGGCTCCCTGGGAAGATGAAATACCTGGCACTGACTGGATCCGAGATAGACATCACCCTGATATTAAAATGTAATAATGAGTATAAAATATTAGGCAATTGTATAAGTGTCAAAATAATAATGACTTGAAATGGAATTGCTTAGAGGTGAGAGCAAGGATGATGTGTGTGTGTTTTACTTCTTTTGCAACCTGTGTGTTCCTGCTCTTTCTTTATGGCTGGCTAGCTTGGTTGCTAAGGTAGCGGATTTGCACTTCTGTTCTTCAGAAAAGTAAATGATAATTGCTGTTGTATTTTAGCCTCTTGGCTGTGGAACATCTTCTCACTCTATTAAGGTTTGACTGGCATATTAGTTTATTTGTCCTTGACAAAATGTATGAGGTTTTTTCATTAAGGGATTTGTATTTAAAAAAAAATTCAGTCACTTAGTGAAATAGAGATGAGAATTGACAGGAATGGATATTCATTTTCATGCAAAGTCAAGGAAGCATTAAGTGATTATGCTTCTTTTCTTTCAGATGTCAACATTTGCTGTAGTTTAAAGCACCTGTTATCCTTTTTCTAATGACTAGTTTGCTTTTAACTGACAGTTTAATATTGCACATTATTGGGATGTGTGAGTTGATACAAGAAAGTGACATTGTAAATTTTATTGTGTTTTTGCTGTTGTGGGCCCAGTAGAGAGCTGGGGCAGTGTGCAGCAGAGACCTACATTTGCTGGAATAATAATAAAAGAAGGCCATAATTTTATTTGCTATCCCTGAGGGGATCCAGATCCAGACACTAGGTGATCCTCCCTCCCAACCAATATCACCCCCACCAGTTTGGTGACTGGAGGAGACATGAAGTGACAAATGGGAGATTCCACATGGGTGAAAGCAACTGTGTTTTTCACCTGTCACCTGGGAATGAATCACATCACAGTCACCAAGCTGGACATGTCCCTGAACACCTTACCCCAAATTTCACCTTGCAAGAGATGTTCCCTATATATACCTGTGTAAAAATGGAAATCTGGAGGAGGAGCCTTCCTCTTTGTCCCACTAATGGGGGCAATACACTGTGTGGAGAGTGGAATGGGAGCTTCTCGGCTATGGTACCCCACTTGTGTCATACCCTCCCTATTTAGGTCTGACAAGTGCAACTTCAGTTTCCTTCCTGTTTTTTTATTAAAGCCTTCAGAGACTGACTTATTTCAGATTATACATGGACATGGTTTTTAAATTGTTGTAAAGTGGTGTTAGCTGTTACTATGTTTACTATGTTTTTATCTTGTTTAGATTGTTTATCCTTTCAATAGAGGTTTTAAATTGTTGATATTGTGTGCTACCCTGGGATCCTATGATAAAGAGTGGGACAGCTTGGCCAAGAAACCCATTGGATGACCTTGGGCAAGTCACATGCTTTCAGCCTCAGGGGAAGTCAATTGCAAACCTCCTATGAACAAATCTTGCTAGGAAAACCCCATGATAATTTTACCTTAGGGTTGCCATAAGTCAGAATCATAGAGTTGGAAGAGACCACAAGGGCCATCCAGTCCAACCCCCTGCCATGCAGGAACTCAAAAACAAACCAACCCTGACAGATGGCCATCCAGCCTCTATTTAAAGACCTCTAAAGAAGGAGACTCCATCACACTCCAAGGGAATGTGTTCCACTTTCGAACAGCTCTCATTGTCAGGAAGTTCCCCCTAATGTTGAGGTGGAATCTCTTTTCCTGTAGCTTGCATCCGTTGTTCCGAGTCCTATTCTCTGGAACAGCAAAAAACAAGCTAGCGCCCTCCTCAATATGACATTCCTTCAAATATTTAAAGAGGGATATCATATCCCTCTTAGCCGTCTCTTCTCCAGGCTAAACATACCCAATTCTCTAAGTCGTTCCTCATAGGGCATGGTTTCCAGACCCTTCACCATTTTAGTCGCCCTCCTCTGGACATGCTCCAGTTTTTCAACATCCTTTTTGAACTGTGGTGCCCAGAACTGGAGCCAGTATTCCATGAGGGGCTTGACCAAAGCAGAATAAAGTGGCACTATTACTTCCCTTGATCTAGATACTATACTTCTATTAATGCAGCCTAAAATTACATTGGCCTTTTTAGCTGTGGCATCATACTGTTGACTCATGTTCAACTTGTGGTCTATTTGAACTCCTAGATCCCTTTCACACATCTCATTAAGCCAGGTGTCCCCCATCTTATATCTATTTCATTTTTTTCCCCCTGAGTACAGTACCTTACATTTCTCTATGTTGAAATTCATTTTGTTAGCTTTGGCCCAGATTTCTAATCTATTAAGGTCATTTTGAATTTTCATTCTGTCTTCTGGGGTATTAGCTATTCCTCCTAATTTGGTGTCATCTGCAAATTTGAGAAGCATGCCCCCATTCTTTTCTCCAAGTCATTGATAAAGATGTTGAAGAGTACTGGGCCCAGGAAAGAATCCTGTGGCACCCCACTGGTCACCTCTCCAGGATGAAGAGGAGCCATTGCTGAGCATCCTTTGGGTTTGGTCAGTCAACCAGTTACTAATCCGTCTAATAGTTGTATTGTCTAGCCCACATTTTACTATCTCGTTTGCAAGAATATCTTGGGGGACCTTGTCAAAAGTCTTACTGAAAGGTTGCTATAAGTCAGAGTGTGGTGGAGTTTCCTTCTTTGGAGGTTTTTAAACAGAGGCTGGATGGCCATCTGTCAGGGGTGCTTTGATTGTGTGTTCCTGCATGGCAGGGGTTGGACTGGATGGTCCTTGGGGTATCTTCCAACTCTATGATTCTAACAGCAGCAGCAGAAGTGTTTTAATAAATAATAAAATAAATAAGGTCCCTTAAAGGGACCTCCAAACTGGGAATGATGGGCTCACAGGCCTATTTATCCCCAAAACTGGACTGCCAATGCTAGAGTTATATTTTAAAAAATACCAAGGGCGGGTGTGTGTGCAGAAGATCCAGAATGAAGAGTGGTGTGTCAGAGGAAAGGTTTTTATTCTCCCCAGTTAGACTAGACAGAGAAATTCCATGTCTGATATTTGCCAAGGCAAACTTCCTCCCAAGTTGGCCAATTTTACATCTGATTGACAAGACTACAGAGCCATGTTGGCTCCTAGGAGGGAGATGGTTGGCACTCTCTGATAACTAATGAACCTTAGTATCTCGGCATCCTGAAGCAAGAATGGCCAAGTAAGTCTTCTTTCCTGCCCTTACTTTTGTCTTTTTTAAATGCAGTTATTTAGAAACAGAAGGGCTCCCCACAAGAATAACTGGGTGTCAAAATGACTAATTGTATATTAGCTGTCAGACAATATGCTAGCTTGCTTACTATGCATCTCATCCCCTCACCAGACACAACTGAGCACAGGAGAATGTGAGGAGAAACATAGTTTACTGCTTCATTGCAGAATTAATGCAGTTTGACACCGCTTTAACTGTCATGACCCCATTCTATGGAATCCTGGGATTTGTAGTTTGCTGTGGCACCAAAGCTCTTTGACAGAGAAGGCTAAATATCTCACAAAACTACATTTCCCAGAATTCTATAGCATTGAGCCATGGCAGTTAAAGCAGTGTCAAACTGCATTAATTCTGCAGGGTAGATGCAATCATAGAAGTGCATTCAGAAGTATGCATGGGTCCTTAGACTTACTTGGGCATTCTTGCTTCAGAATGCTGAGATACTACAGTTCATTAGTTATCAGAGAGTGCCAACCATCTCCTTCCTAGGAGCCAGCATGGTTTTGTAGTCTTTTCATGCGTGGAAGCTGGCACACTTTAGTTGCCTTCTGTTCTTTAGCACATCTCTGCTGCATGTGTATAGGCAGCCACATACGGTACTTTTCACATATGATGATGTTTAGTATGATAGATAAGAAATGATTGTAGCCCATGTTTTGTGATCAAAAAGTTTCTAGTTCAATCTCTTCATATTAGGTAGGCCTAGGAAAGATCCCTGCCTGAAATTTTGGAGAGCTGCTGTCAGTCTGTGTACTGTAGACACAACTGAGTTTAAAAGACTGATGGTCTGACTTACTATTAGTTAGCTTCCTAACCCTATTCTTGACCCAATCAAGTCCCAGTTAAACTGGATTTGAGGGCTGCCAAATAAAAGAGTCAGAGTTATGACAACATGAAAGCTTATTAAATTCACACAGGCAGTAAATGGATAAGGATATAAGGATCCAGGTAACGATAACTCACATTTCCTATCAGTTGGTTGAAGCAGGGCTTCAAGTACATGGGTTACAACAGCAGACTTGGTGTCACCCAATGGATTAATATGCAGCATACCCCCTCACAACAAAACCAAAAAGGTCTGTCCTTTTGTCAGTCTTTAATATCTTTCTTCCTCATTGTAGAAAGTGCCTGTAAGTTCAAAGTCTGGGATATTAATACTCAGAACATGTGATGGGAAGGACATATATTTTGGAAAAGGTTGAGGTATCTTGAGAAGGCCCAAGCTGCCATTTATGCAAGAAGCAGTAGCAGTTCCTGGGGACTAGTTAGTGTCTCTCAGAGTCTGCTCGGTTATGTTTTTTTAAAAGCTCATTTTAACTAGGGTATACATGTCTCTATATTTTTTAGATTTCTACGTGTAGGTAAGTGTGTGCTTTCAAGTTGCCTGTTGACTTTGGGCTACCCCATTAATTTCACAGAGTTTT
Organism: Phrynosoma blainvillii; assembly: GCA_026167975.1. NCBI lineage: Eukaryota > Metazoa > Chordata > Lepidosauria > Squamata > Phrynosomatidae > Phrynosoma > Phrynosoma blainvillii. The sequence goes on from JANUYF010000005.1 coordinate 35,523,239, forward strand.
CTTCTTGTTGTTGTTGTTAACTGCCCTTGAGTTGATCAAGACCCATGGTGACCCTGTGGATGAGACATCTCCAAGACTCCTTGTCCTCCACTGCTCTGCTCAAGTCGTGCAGGCTGGGGCCCATGGCCTCTCTGATTGAGTCCATCCACCTGGCATGCGGTCTTCCTCTCTTTCTACTGCCCTCTACCTTTCCCAGTATTATTGTCTTTCCTAGTGATTCATGGCTTCTCATGATGTGGCCAAAGTATGAGAGCCTCAATTTAGTCATCCTGCCTTTCTTAGGTGAGGAATACTCAGAGGTGGTTTTGCCGCTTCCTTCCTCTGAAATATAGCCTACAGCACTGGTATTCATTAGCAGTCTCCCATGCAAACACTAATAAGAGTTGACCCTGCTCAGTTTTAAAGATGGGATCTGGTGCCTTTTGGATATTTAGCCACATTTAGATTTGTATACAGGGCATAATATGATTGTTGAACAACTCCTTGTTGAACCTCTGGAATCTAGCCCACAAAATCATATTTTGTTACTTATTAATAATAAAAATGTTTATTCTTGTTGGAAGAATTATGCATTGCATTCTCCTGTCCCTCATTATATAGATAGGGACTCACTCCCTCTCTCTTTCTCATTCTATCACGTGACTCCTGTCACTCTTGGAGGCCGTCTAACAGTTCTCTCTCAAGATTCTAAACTGCTTTAGTCAGCAGTTGTCCCATCTTCCTGCTGTCTAAAAGATGGTGAGATTTATCTCTCTTTACCCAAACCATCTCATTAAATTAGGTTTTAGTTATTTTATGTGAATACTTATTAAAGCCATTATTGTTTGTTTTTAAACTACAAACTGCATGTTTGTTAGTTTTTTTGAGTTAGGATTTATTCTTTAGGAAAGCATATTAAGAATAATTTAGGGCCTGAACAGACTGCCAGAAATAATCCATTCACATCACTTTAACTGTCTTGGCTCAATGCTAGGGAATCATGGGAATTGTATTTTTTTCTGAGACATTGAGCCTTCTCTGTAAGAGAGCTCTGGTGCCACAATAAACTACAGTTCCCATGATTCCCTAGCACTGAGGACAGTTAAAGTGGTCTCAAGCTGGATTATTCCTGGCAGTCTGTTCAGGCCCTTAGTCTCACATTCCTGTCGTTCTGTTAGTGAAAGCTGGACTCTAATAAGTTCAACTTTCATACTTGCATATTCTTTGTTTCCTTTAAAGAGAAACTGAAATTGCACACCATCAGTTCTGCTTTTCTAGGCCAATTGGTGGTAGATTAATAAGAGAGAGAAATCCCAGAGGTCCAAGCAGGGTTCAGGAAAGTAAGAGAGACAAGGGACCACATTGCAAACATACGATGGCTAATGGAGCACACCGGGGAATTCCAAAAGAAAATCAGCATATGCTTTATAGACTATAGCAAAGCCTTTGACAGCATAGATCATGAAAGGCTATGGAATGCCCTCAAAGTCATGGGAGTGCCAACACATCTGATAATTCTGATGAGGAATCTGTACTCAGGACAAGAGGCTACTGTCAGAACAGAACATGGAGAAACAGAATGGTTCCCAATTGGCAAAGGAGTCAGACAAGGCTGCATCCTTTCACCTTATCTGTTCAACTTGTATGCAGAACATATTATAAGAAAAGCAAGATTGGATACAGAAGAAGGAGGAGTGAAAATAGGAGGAAGGAATATCAACTATCGAAGATATGCAGATGACACCATAGTACTAGCAGAAAACCTCACAGACCTGGAACACCTACTAAGGAAGATCAAAGAGAAGTGCAAAGGCAGGCTTAATGTTGAACATAAAGAAAACAAAAATAATGACAAACGAGGACCTTCACAAGTTCAACCTAGACAATGACGAAACAGAAATAGTAAAAGAATTCTCATACCTGGGATCAAACATTGGGCCTTTGCAGACTGCCAGAAATAGTGCAAATTGAGTCCACTTTAAATTGAGGCACTGCCCTGGCTCAGTGCTAGGGAATCATGGGAATTGTATTTTTTTCTAAGACATTGAGCCTTCTCTGTCAGAGAGCTCTGGTGCCACAATAAATTACAGTTCCCATGATTCCCTAGCACCGAGCCAGGGCAGTGCCTCAATTTAAAGTGGACTCAATTTGCACCATTTCTGGCACTGCAAAGGCCCATTGATAGAAATGGGGACTGCAGCCAGGAAATCAGAAGACTAAGAATGGGGAGGGTGTGAAAAACTAGAAAAGATTCTAAAATGCAAAGATATACAACTCAGCACAAAAGTTAGAATCATACAAGCCACCATATTCCCTATTACCATGTATGGATGTGAGAGCTGGAAAGTTAAGAAAGACGATAGGAAGTAAATCAATTTATTTGAGATGTGGTGCTGGAGAAGAGTGCTGAGGATACCACAGACAGCCAAAAGGACAACAAGTTGGTCCTAGAGCAGATCAAACCAGAAACCTCCCTAGAAGCCAAGATGACCAAACTGAGGCTGTTGTACTTTGGGCACATTATGAGAAGGGAGGACTCTTTGGAAAAGATAAAAATGCTGGGAAAGGTGGAGGGAGAGAGGAAGGCCACATGCTAGATGGATGGACTCTATTAAGGAGGTCACGGGTATTAAGGGGTTGCAGGAATTAAGCAGAGCAGTGGAGGACAGAGGGTGTTGGAGATGTTTCATCCATAGGGTCGCCATGAGTCGAGATTGACTCGAGGGCAGTTAACAACAACAAAACAAGGTCAAAAGTAAAACAAATGCAAATATAACGCAACATATTTTGAAGTACAACTAAAACAAATCTTCCTTCTACACTACCTCCTCCTATATGCACCTGCTCCAAATTCGAGATCCTCAGCAGAGGCTCTGCTGCATGTTTTATCACCCTGTGAAGTTGGCTTTATGGTACTCTGTAGCAGCACCCTAGCTCTGGAACTTCCTCCCAAGGGAGGCCCGGCTTGTTCTGTCCCTTTTGAGAAAGACACTGCTCCAGACTTCCTGGAGAGAGAATTTAACTTTTTTCCAGATGTAGTTTGGGAGCCTGAAGAAGAGCCTTTGGGGACTGCATGAATCCCCAGGACCACAATTTCCCCACTTTAATAGAGGCACCAGGGCCTCGTTCCCACTATGATTTAAAGCAAATTGCTGATCAGGTTATATGACTGTCATTCTCACTTGAAACCAGTTCTGATCCTATTGAGCTCAGTATCAGTCGCGATGAAGTGAGGCAAAGGCAAAAAATCTGCTGTTTCCTGACACTAGTTTTTTGGTGGTTCTTTTGAAAAGAATTTATTCCGAAGTGTGTTCAATAAGTGGGAATGAGGGATCTGAATTGCATCATTGTGGAGGCGAGGGACTAATGGCAGGGAGGCCGTTTACCATTCCTCCTCAGTTTTTGGGAAATCAGCCATCCTCCCCCCTCCAGCACTGCCTTTGTGCTTGTGATGTGACCTATGAGTGCATGATATATATATATATATATATATATATATATATTGACAGAATATGCGATCCATTGTATTTGCAACTACTTGCAATTATGGGCGGACTGCAGCTCAGTGAGGCAAATAGTTGCAAAACCAATGGATCATATATCCTGTCAGTTTTTTAAAAAATAGTTCCCAAGCTGGGCTGCTCAAAGGGGAAATGGTGTGCTTGAGCAACCTGGGTTGCTGAGGGGCAGAGGAAGGCTCAGTTGCTAAAGTTGCTCCACTCGGCCCCATTCTCACCATTGCATCACCGATGATGTGCAGATGATTGACATGCATTTTGAAGTGGCGCAAACTACTGTAGTGGGAACGATAATTGTACCAAAAAAGAAGTGATCACAAGGGAATAATGAAAAGATCCGCTTTCATAGTGGGAATGACAGATCTTTTGGAATCGATTCACCAACACAGAGCGAAGGTGAATCTCAAACCGGTTTAAATGTAAGTGGGAATGAGTCCCTGGTGCCCTGCAGAAGGTTTGGAGTCAAACTCTCACTGTCTCCTGTCACTGGCGATGTTATCTGGAGCTGATGGAAGTTTTAGTTCAAAAGATCAGCACTAGGCTGAGTGAAGCTACTATAGAATATTAGGCCTTGTCTGCACTGGCTAGGATATTCCAGTGGCAGCACAGAGTATTCTGACTCTCAAGATGTTTCCTTCTGTTACCTGGCCCTTCATTTCTGTGGTGCAGTGGCTGTCTGCACGGGTGGCCTACCAGGCGTGGGTTGCTGACGTCTGAGGTCAGACTGAGGCGCTGAGCAATGGTCACATGCTGGGTGCCCCGTTCTGTTTCAGAATGGGCGACCCATGGCAGCGGCTGACATTCTCCCATAGGACACCCATGCAGACAGCTGCCCTGCCATGGAAACTTGAGAATTCTGGATCTTCTAGAAAGTTTTTAAAAATCATGTTGACTTTGTTTTGCCCTGGTTCTTATGCTGGAAGTGCTGGTGTTGGGTCATCTGAACAGGATCACACCAGGACAGGTGATGGGGGGGGAGGAGGAAATGGGCATTTCGGCCCATGCAGACAAGGAACTAGGTGCTTTTAAAAAGAAAAAGACCCATGGCTAATGGAACAGGTAGAGGAAATGTATCTGAGTTCAGTATTTTGGGGCAAGCTGCCCTCTGGCTCAATCTTTGAGCTACAAATTCAAGGGGGAGTCTTCAGTCAATATCTAAGGACAAAGTCAGTAATCTGTTCAATAACTTTATGAATTTAATGTGCCTTGGTTTTTACTCTTTAAAAAGCTGTAGGCATGGAGAATTGGGGGCCATATACACAGCCCTGATGAAACTCGCTTCTTGACCCTGCTGTTTCACTTGGGAGTAAAGCTGCCATTGGTGCCAGGAAATACATTTTACTTACTTTTTATCTTAAACTTATTTCTGTCTTTCTGACACATTTATTTCCCCTTGCTTTTATTTCAGGCAGATTTTCAGCAGAAGAAGGAGCCAGCTCAAGAGGACTCTGACCTAGATCGCAAGAGAAGAGAGACAGAAGCTTTACTGCAGAGCATTGGTATTTCTCCAGAACCACCTCTAGGTATTCAAGATAATTTCATTTGAAACATTTTATCTACATTAAGTCTCATGCATTCTCTTGAGCTGTAGCATGCTTTTCTTTTCTTGTTTTGGCTTCATCCCTTATGCAGCACATTCTGCTTATAAACCATGCCTATCACCCATATAACCAATTCATTGCATTCCTGATTGTTATCTTAGCTGAATGTTGGCTTTGTGAATTAGTATTGCTTCTATTCACTCACTTGGAAATTGCTTCTCCATGAGCCACATCATAGGCTGCTTTTATTACATCTGTCTCAAACTAGGCTTAATTTAACTTCATTAATCCAATATTCTCTTTCATATAAAAATACTTGCCACTTTGAAAACAGATTCCTGTATTGTACTTTAAAACAAGTGTTGGTGTAAAAAAAAAACCATGTCTATAAAGAGAAAGGAAAATAATATACATTGAACAGACAATTTGCATATGGTTTTGTTCTGTATATGCATTTCACCCATCTGTTTCTTATTTCATCCTAATTATGTGTATTCAAACATAGTATGTATTATGTAATTATGTGCTTTGTTTTCTGTTTGTTTTTTATTTGAAATTGTATGTGGTATGTGCAGAGCCCAAGGCTGAGTGCAGTAGTTTGTATTTTAAAAAATTCACCTTCTGTTCCATTTTATTGCTTCTTTTCCATCTTTTTGTTTGTATTTGTGTATCTATGTGTGTGAAACAACTAAAAGGAATAAAAAATAGCAAAAGATTCAGGTGAACACATATTCTCAATGGCTGTTATACACCTAAAGTATATAGTGCTCAATTGTCTCAACTCCTAACATTCTGTGCGATTACATATTCACTCAAATTTCAATATAAATTAAAATTTGATAATTGCCTCCATAATTTATTGGGAAATCATTTCAGAAGCTAGATGTTATTCACTAGCTAGGCAGAATAAAGAGATACAGTGAATCAGAAGACAAAACATTATTCCCAGATGATAAAATATCTAAAAATTATTTTAGAGAGACATTATTATTCTTAGATGACAAAACAAATAAAGCCTATTTAACTTCACTATTAGTTAAAAAATAACAGTAATAAATAACACTAATAGTATTAATGCTCAAGGTATCTTACAGTTTGAAAACAATATAGAAAAATACAAGCTGTACATGAGTATGAGAGTTTTGAAAAGTTGCTTGCTTGGACTACAGCTCCAAGAATCCCTAGCCAACATGTGAATTATAATTTAAAAAAATTAGCCAACTCTAATAATTATCCTATAAAAAGATGAATAAATAAGGTCAGTTCCCACCTCCCCAAATATTTTCTACTGAGTCTAAAAGAAATGAAGTACAAACCAAACGCTTGCCTAAACAGAAAACCTTTACTTAGTAGCAAAAGACCATCAGTTGAAGGGGAATTTGAATATCTCAGGGCATTGGGCCCATAATCTTGTTTCTTTCTTGTTCCCACCAACTGTATATCCCTGGCAGTGGGGCTGATAGAAGGCTGGTGCCACTTGGGATATGTGTACATCTTTACAAGAACAGGGAATCATTGAAATATATTGGTTCTAATACATTGTGGTTATTAAAAACTGGGGTAGCAATTGTAGATTTTAAACACTTTGCTTTTTTTATTTAAAAATAGGTTTGTGTGTATGTTTCCCCTATTAGTCAATAAATTATATGTCAGGGAGAAGATGCAAAAAACCAATGTTTTTTTCACATGGACCATCCAAACACAAATCTAACCAAATAAATTCTAATATGAGGTGAGTAACCTGTGACTTTTCAGATATTGTTGCACTCCAGCTCCCACCATCCCTAGCTGACACAATCAGGTATAATAAAAGTTGGAGTCCAACAGCATCAGGAGGGCTATAGGTTTCCTAGGACTGATCCTAACACAACAGAGAGAAATCTGACATTAATAATAATAGTATATTACAGAACCTTTTACTGTCACATATAATATTCAGAAATGAATCCACATGGTACCCTAAAACATGAAAACCAAGGGGCTAAAATTGCAGTTTGCCTGCTATGAGTTAAAAGACCTGTTAAATGGCTTAAAGATGGTGAATAATTTAGCTCTTTCCAATGCAGATAAATTATTCCAGGCTTTTTCTACAAGGCATTAAATCACTTTGGTAACGCCTAAAAGGAGTTTTACAGAAGTGGGGGGAAAAAACCTATAGGTATGAAACTTTCATTTGAGCTTATATGTATTCACACATAAAGAATATCTGTATCAAAAGCTAATTCAACTAAGCATACTAGTCATACAGTAGAAAGGAGTCTTGGGCCAAGTAGTACAACTGAGAGCCAGCGTGGCATAGTGATATGATTTTGGACTACTATGATTTTGGAGGCCATGGTTTGATTCCCAGCTCAGCAGTGGAACCCACCAGGTGACCTTGGGCAAGTCACATACTCTCAGCTTCAGGGGAAGGCAATGGCTAACCTCCTCTGAACAAATCTTGCCAAGAAAACCCCATGATAGGGTTGACTTAGGCTTAGGGTCACCATAAGTTGGAAATAGGCACAGAACAACAACAAAGTACAAATGACCCCATCTTGAGCACGTCTGTAGCCACCACCATTTTGTTTGAAGGGTAGGGATTAGGAGTAAGGCAGGTGGTAGTAAGAAGGTCCTGAAATAACACACTTCCCAATCTAATGATAGCTGAGCTCTGACAGGAAATAAAACATTACTACTTCTTGGCCAAAAAAATCTCCTAAATGCATAGGCCTCTAAATGTAATGTTACTTCTGAATAATAATAATAATAATAATAATGATAATTTTGAATGTATTAGATTTATATAGTGTATAGAAACCAGGGCGCTTGAGTCGGTAAACTAAACCTTCCACTCTAACTTTTCTGTTTTTCTGCTCTCCAACCCCGATTCCAACTCCTTCATAAATGGCAAATATATATTAATTAATAAAAACAAATTTACTATACTACACTGGTAGCCCAAGGCATTTCATCACCATTGCATGAATCATCAAGTTACTAAGACTGCTAGAACTTAAAATATATATTTTATTAGGCATAGAATATAAGCATAAAATGAGATATTTACCATATAGTATTATTATAAGTTTTTATTATAAAGTCAGATTCAGAGTTGATACATTTCTATAGACTCCAACTCTGACCCCTTCCCAAGACTGCTTCAGAATTTGAAACCATATCATGAATTCAACTCAATCTTCACAGAAACCTCAATAAACAGAATCACTGTTAGTGGCTAATCATTTTCAACCACTAAAGAAGACCTTTGTGGTTGAAATGTGTCTTGACAAATTGGAAACTGTAGCTTTCAGTGTTAATATTTGGGTTGCCATATTGCTTCCATTTAAAATATATGAGTATTTGCAGGCATTAAGTAAATTTACCTGATGTAAAGCCAAGTGTCCACAGAGCTTTGTTCCATGGTTTGTTTGTCATGTTGTGCAGCAGACATAGCGGTCTATCCATGTCTAGTTTCTTTCTCTCAACAAACCAGAGCAAGAATCCAGGGTTTGTTCTTGATTTGTCAGGAGAGAAACCAGACAAAGATAGCTGTCTGTGTTCACATGCTGTGATAGGTAAATTAATTTGTTGACTTGCTCATTTGTGTAAAACTGTGATCACTGGACTGTCATATAATTAGAATTTGCCCATTATGTCTACCAGAAGATTATTGTCACTGAAAACCCCTTATGCAATGGAAGTGCAGTGTGCAAGAAGCATTTTTAGGGTTTAAAGTTGGGATGAGGTAGGCAAGAATTCAGAGGCTATTACAGCAGTCCAGTTACTTTAGCTTCTAGCAATTCTGTTTGCCCACATCTACTCAACAAACAATTTGGCCATGAAGTCTGTAGATAGAAACATATAAAAATGTCCATGGACAACCAGCTGGCTTTTATGAAAAGGCCATAAAGATTGCCATTAGAACTCACTAATCTAAATGTGCCACATAGAAACACTGGCCCAGCAAGATCACTCACTTTGCAAAGTGCTATGAAACCAGAAAGATCTGGAAAAGGACAAGTTGTCGGAGGCTGCTAGAATCATAGCAAGATTGTCCAGTTTAAAATGAATTCAAAAGATGCCTATAGGATTAATATTTTTGGTTAAACCATATTCCATATTTTTTCATTGGCCAGATGTATTGCTTCAAGTACTGGTTTTGAGGTCTGTCATCATCCTAGCACATAGCTCAAGGGTCTTGCTGGGTTTGCAATCTTGCTGTGATTCTAGCAGCCTCTGACAACTTGTCCTTTTCCAGATCTTTCTGGTTTCATAGCACTTTGCAAAGTGAGTGATCTTGCTGGGCCAGTTATATATTATGTGGAAGATCTGTAGGGCTGAGTCTCCCATCATCCTCTTTCTTATTTTATTGCTGTCATGAGTCGTGGTGAAATGGAGGACATGTTTAACCTACTCACTCCCTAATTTGATACAGACACTAACACTGCTCTTTCTCCTGTGAGGTGGGAAGGAGACGCAAGTACCTATAAGGCATATGCTATATCATATATATAATTTTTGCAAATTTACCTTTCTGGATTATAGCTCCCCAAACTCCCAAGAAACATGGTTACTGGCTGTGCTGCTGGCTGGGGAATTTGGGGACTAGTACTTAAAAAAACTTACTCAGCTTCTGGCTATATGTTTAAGCACCCAGCTAGCAGCAGGTTCAACAACAGTGATTTAGACAGGGAAAGCAGCTCATAAGTAGCTCCAAAGCATGGCTGCTTTGCATTAAACATTTTTAAAACAATGTAATCCTCAACTGAGCACTCATCTGATCAGCTAGCCTGCATAAGCAATAGTATATCTCTAGGAGTAACATTAAAATCATATATGCACACATATCAGCTGGTTTTTGCAGGTAGCTATCAGAGTCAGTAGTAAGGATTAGTATTATTGATGTCTTCCAAGGCCCACATCCTAGGAGAAAGGGAGACATTGGTCCAAACACACTACAGAAATGCTCCATTTCGACACCTCTTCAACAGTCCTGGCTCAGTGCTAGGAAATCTGGGAATTGTAGTTTATTGTGGCACCAGAGCTCTCTGAGAGAGAAGGCTAAATGTCTCACAAAACTACAGTTCCTAGAATTCCCTAGCATTGAGCCAGAGCAGTTAAAGTGGTCTCAAACTGGATTATTTCTGAACCAAGGTCAACCTTTAGAGCTGTCCAAGCCCCTTGCTCTACTTTCTCAATGAAGTTCCCAGTTCACCTGCCCCCTGTAAACAAGAACAGGAGCAAGGTTTCTCCTTTTTTTCTGCTTGTGCATATTGAGTCCAGAAGGAGAGGGCAAGCAGATGGACACAGTAGTGATGAGCTACATTTCTGGGCATTTGGCCCAGGAAGCCCACCTGAAACCTGGCACTGGGACAAATGACCACGTTAAATGGCTTGATGCAACCTTTGATTCTAAAGCCATGGTTTCCCTTTGGGAATAGACATGAAAATCAAATATTAGCTCCTGCTGATGTAGCTAAAGGCAAGGAAGCCAAAGGAATGTGTAATGAGCATGTCACCAAACACTTCACACCTGTACCTGCCAAAGGGCTGTCAAAAAATGAATGCCTTCTGCACTCTTGCTTCATTTTAGTGACAGTTCCTATAGAGAATATATGTAAAGCCCTTGTACCACAGCCAAGCCACTTGATTGGCGTTCCTGCCTGATTATGTGAAAGGTTTAGCAAAAATAGTGAAAAGATTGTTGTTTCAATCTAAACAGTTAAATCAAAAGTAAATTATGCATTTAAAAACACACACGCATGCACACACACACCCCTAAGCTGAAATGGTAAACGTTATGTTTAAGATTTACATTTCCTTTGGTGAGGCTGCCTTGAACATTAGTTGAAGTGCAGTTGTTTTTGTGGTTTTGAGTCCATTGTAGAACAGAATTTATGTTTCCCATTAAATATTTAAGCTTGAAATGGCAAGATTTCCTGTTTTGAGGTATCTCAGTGTGGGACCTCTTAAATTTAATTTATGAAAGTTGCTATCTCTGATGTCAATGGGGCAGTGAATTCATTCTGGATTTAGAATAAAGATTCCAAAACAAAATAGATCTGAAGTTCCTGGACATATTTTGGAGACAAGGTTCAACACCTTGGATAGTTCCACCACTGTTTTGGTTAACACCCAAAGTGGATTCATTGTCCCACTGATATAGGAGTTCCCAGTCTGAACATGAAATCTCATTTGGACCGTCAGTACAAGATTACTTCTGTTTTAGTTATGATAAGGAGCCCTAACAAATTACTTCCTTCCAGTTGAATTATCTTTCAAATTGTTATTTTATTCATTTATATCCCACCTTTCTCTCAATAACGAGATTCAAGGCAGCTAACAAAATGCTAAGAACAGTACTGATTAAAACTATGCAAAGGCTTCAATATAAATATAATTATACACATAAATATAAGACAACATGTAAACCTTAAAAACAGCACCACACAACATTAAAAGCACACTCCAGTCAGTTTCTAAAAGCCTGATGGGATAAAAAAAAAATTGTTTAAACATGCTGATGGAAGGAGAGAAAGAACGGGACCATTTTGGCTTTCCTAGGGAGAGAGTTTCAAATTCTGGGAGCAGCCAACATTTAATAATAATAATAAATAATAATAATAAATTTATTTATATCCCGCCCAGTGGTACTCCAATCAGGGCGGCTTACAAGTTTAAAACATACAATCCATAATAAAACATATAATACAAGACACCCCCCTCCCCCCTTAAAACAGTATTAAATCAGAGACAGTTTAAAACACCAACATTTCATTCCGGTGAAACCAGTTTGGTACATCTTTTTACTGAAAGATGGCTTTGTGTATAATAGAAGCTCTTATGTCTTCACTAGTATCAAGACAGTGACCATTTCCTCCTGGATGGTGATGATAGATAGCCATTATGTTTCAGAACAAATGGAGATGTAGAACTGGAAGTTCAGGCATAGCACTTCATGTACATTCTGTATCCATGTGGCAAAAGGGAAAGCTTTTTAGGTTGTATGCCTTTGGCAGGCTGGCTTTTTGTTGTTGTTTGGTTGTTTTGTTTTTGCTTGTAAAGTTGTTTTACTTGTAAAATGCCATGTACATTAATGGCACTACGAGATAGATGATGACGATGACAATAATAACAACAAGATACTCTCTTTTAGAAAGGAGGGCTTGTCATGTGGCATGTGTTTGCCACATTACACCTCTTTTAAAAACCTACTGCTTAATTTTAATCCTGGCTTAGTAAATTTTAGGACCAATTGAGATGTAATATAATAGATACATGATCAATATAGGAGTGTCTTAATAAACACAGATTCCAGGTTTCAGCATAAGACTTTTTTAGCACCTGCTAGCCAGACTTCATTAAAAATGTAATTTCCTTCTACCACCACCTTAACTAGCCAGAAGTTGCTTGGTGGCTATTACATCACAGAGCTCTATTACTCTCTCTAGAAAACTCTTGGCTTTTTATTTTAGGGAAAAGCCAGTGTTGGGAAAGGATCAAGTGTGACACTTTCATTGTGCTGGGAGAAAAATGTCCAATATGTCTGGATTAGGCTAATTTTATTTTTAAAATACCAGTACTGTGAATGAGCATCAGCTTATATTAGTCACCACAAGAAGCCAATTAAAGCAATAGATGATGGAGGAAAAATACAAGCATAACAAACATTAGTAATCCCAAACACCCAATAAACTGTTTAGAAAGTATATTTAAACGTAGCATGCCCTTTCTTTCTTATTTGGTCTGGTTTTACCCAGGCAGTGGCACTTCTTCAAAAGGAAATCATTTTAATACAGTGCCTAAACCATGTATTAAAAGGTTCTTTCTTGTTCAAAGGTTCCAAAGTCTTCCTTATCTTTTAGAACAGGCACACAGCTCTGAAAATATAAATGAGTTATAAGAAAACTAAAGAGTCAGTCTTTATTTCCAAGAGCTCTTTTACACTGAGTAACTGATATTATCATGACTCACTTTCAAGCCAATCTAAATTTCATTTCAACTTTAATTTGCAAAAATGTTTAGAATTCACTTGACTTTTCCTCCCTTTTCTTTTCTTTTCCTTTCCCTTCTCTTGCTTTCACAATTCCAAATTCTTCCTGACCATTCAATTGTCTTTATCATTTGAATCCCTGCTTATGATTTGTCTGACACTGCTCTTCATCAGTGCAGTCGCTGCATGTTTTAACATTTGATACCTGTTATTTTCATTATTTAGTCCCAACCCCTATGTCTCCCTCTCCGAAATCAGTGAGCACTCCCAGCGAAGCCGGAAGCCAAGATTCAGGAGACTTGGGACCTGTGGGAAGGTAAGATGAATTGTTTGATCCATCTACATCTTTTGCCTTTATTATGGATGTTTATCCTGTGAATGGTTTTCTTGCAATGTCATTAAGGTGTTCTGCTTTATAGATACACACCCAAGATCTTCTGAGAGATACTGTGGATTGAAGTCCAAGAAGTGACTTTTCTGTACTTTGCTTTATGCCTTCCAAATGTGTTGGGTTACAACTTCCATAATCCCCAATGTAACAGATGAGGAACTGATCAGGGCCCCTATACCAAAACAGATTCCAGGGTGATTAGGATGGGATGATGCTACCGGTGGAAAAGAGGGTTTTGTTGGGGTTTATGGATGCAGAAAGGATTTACAGCAAAGAAAACTGACCTGCCCATACTTTTATAGGAAGACTAGGCAAACTATAATGGGTGGTGGAGCCATTGAGCTCCCTAGCATGTGTGTCCCTCTCTCACATTGAGAAAAGGTCCAAGTTGTGGTTGAACACAGAAACCTTATATAGTGAATTTCTACACAACGGAATCACAACTGTGCCACAATTCCTACAACAGAGCATCCTTAAGGCATATGTGTCTGCTTTCCTTGCATTGTAAAACATTCAGAGCCAAAGGTTAAGATTTTGACACCATGATGTTCAAATTCCTGAGATTCAATATAAGTGACACTTTTTCCTGTCTGTACAGCATATAGTTAACAGCCATATGCTTAAACCTGCAGCCTAAATCCTTCTCCAAAAAACAAAGAACAGTTTAACCCATATGTTTTGATCAAGCTCCTGAATAATAGTATTATTCTGGAACTGGTTGTAGAATATTTTTGATAACTGTGATTGTAAGACATTTTGTAAAAAAGTTCCTAATTCATTTTTATATGGAGATTGATGGTTGTAGAGCAGAGGTTTGTTGGTTCCAGTGAAATTAATGGCATATAGATTAGCAAGATCAACTATAAAAAGACATGCAAAACAGAAGAAAGGAAGAACAAAAGAAAACTTGACAGAGACATATAAATGTAGCTTTTGCTTATCTGTTATTCTGAAATTATAATGATAGGAATTAGAGTCCTGAGGGATACACAAAGGGATAAACTTGCAGTAGTGGTAAAGGCCTAAATGACAGAGACAAATGCAGCCCACAGTCCTCAAATTATATCTGTTGATGGATTTTTGTCTCAAGAGCAGGCATTCTCATGAGAAAATAGACAAATATTTGTATTTGCAAGATGTCACAGTGCAAAGGAAACACTGCATAGATCAACGATGAGTAATCTGCAATTCTGCTAATTTCACATGAAACCTGGAAGATAATCCGAGCTTGGAAAAATTACTTTTAGGAATATTTTTAGGAATATAGCTCCCAGAATCCCCTGCATGCCCATTGGCCATACTGGCTGGGGTATTCTAGGAGCTATAGGTTTTTAAAAAATCTGAGTTGTGCAAGAGATCAGCTGTAGTAAGAGCAACTTGTCCATCTCCTGGGTGCCTGATGAGTGGGACAGAAAATGGGTGAGAAAGAAATGGGGGCCAGCTTACTTTTGGCTCTGCTCTGACCTTACCCACCTCTAGTTTTGTCTTCATAGAATGTGGTTCCTGACATCTCTGAAGCTATTCCAAGACATATAGAATAGCATTGTATAGTCGTTTGAACACAGCCAGCATGATTTAGTGGTTTGAGCGTTGGACTATGACGCTGGAGACCATGGTTTGAATCCCAGCTCAGCCGTGTAAACCCACTGGGTGAACCTGGGTAAATCACAGGTTGGCCTCATAGGTTGGCAGTAGCAACTCCCCTCTGAAGAAGCTTGCCAAGAAAACCTCATGATAGGTACACCTTAGGGTCACCAGAAGTTGGAAGGCACACAACAACAACAACAAAAACAACAACTATGTGGTTTGAGTGTTGGACTATGACCCTGGAGAACAGGGTTCAAATCCCTACTCAGCCCTGGAAACCCACTGGATGACCTTAAGCAAGTCATAGGACGTTATCACACGGGGGAGTCGTGAGGAGAAAGTGGAAATAAACAGGCACGAGCGGAAGTCTTTAATTTATGGGATTTGTCCCGTTCTGCCTCGTCTGATAACTAAATTTGAATTTAAAAGGGAGTTAATTTGAACGAAAACCTGATCTTTTCATTTTCGGGATTTTTGAGGATTTGAAAAGATCAGGTTTTTGTTCGAATTAACCCCTTTTAAATTCGAATTTAGTTATCAGACGAGGCGGAACGGGACAAATCCCATAAATTAAAGTCTTCCGCTTGTCCGGTTTATTTCCACTTTCTCCCCGCGACTCCCCGTGTGATAACGTCCATACTCTCTCAGCCTCAGAGGAAGGCAAAGGCAAAGCTTTTTTGAACAAATCTTGCCAATAAAAAGATAGGGTTGCTTTAGGATCACCATAAGTCTGACCCTAAGGTGAACCTATCATGAGATTTTCTTGCAAGAATTGTTCAGAGGGAGGTTGCCCTTCCCTTCTTCTGAGGCTGAGAGTGTGTGACTGGTTTCCCAGAGTCCTAGTCTGACACTCAATCCACTACACCATGCTGGCTTTCAGTGTTAAACAGATTGAACAGTATCCCTTATCCAGAAATCTGAAGTACGGTACTTCAAAATCCAAAACTTTTTGAACTACAACAGAAGTGTATTATGTACCTGTACTGAATCTGTGAGGCTGGAGAGAGATCTGTGAAATGGGAATCCACACCTCCTGCCATTGCACAGATCCCTAGTCTCCCTCCAGACTCATCATATCTTTTTAGATATGGTATATGCAAATACAGGTATTCCACAATTTTAAAAAAAACCCACTCTGAAATATGGGACACTTCTGGTCCCAAGCAGATAAGAGATATTCAACCTGTGATACTAAATATATGGTAATATTTTATTTTTCTGCTACCAATAAATGTTATGCTGCAATTTATTAATTTTTATGATTGTAATTTATTATTATTATTTTGTGTTAGTATGCTTATGTTGTGAGTCACACAGAGAACACTCTTATAGGATGGCCCATGTAAACACAATAAATAATTGAGCAGTTTTATAAAAGTTATATAAAAGTAAAGCAGTATGGCAATCATGGATTCACCATTGTAAGGCTCACCTCCCACAAATTTAGGAATGGAAGCTTATACTAAGGACGTTATCACACAGGGGAAATCTATAGGTTATCCCACACAAATCCCCCCCCAAAAACGCACTTACGCCTAATGATTTCACACGACGTCGCACAGAAACTGATATTAAAGTGGTCACAAAATGGTGTTATCCGAGATCTTTTTACTTTCGGGATTTTAGAGGAAATGCAGTTGCGATATTACAGTAATTGCACATTTACTATAGTGTGAAATTCAAATTCGAACTAAAAAATCTCCTTTAAAGCTTTTTCCCGGTTTTCCCATGGTTCTGTGGGGCTGCTTTTACTTCCTGGTTTGCTTGGGTGACAGCATGCCAGGCAGACATGAGCTTTTCCGCTTTTCTCTTTCTAAAATTTCCTGTCTGGTAGTTGAGCAAACAGGGGCATTTCCCTCGAGCTAAAGAGTGACTGCAGAGTCGAAAAGACGAGGGGAAGGCTGAGGAAGGGAAAAGATTTCCCATGCCAACAACCCACCATGGATAGGATTGGGTGGGGGTTGTTTTAATTTGTAAGCTGCTCTTTGTCCCTATTTTCGGGGGGAAGTGGGACAGAATCCCTGCTCAGCTATGAAACCCACTTGGTGACCTCGGGCGGATCACATTGTCTCAGCCTCGGGATGGCAATGGCAAACTCCTTCTGAAACAATTTGCCAAGAAAACCCCAGGATAGGTTCACCGCTTTAGGGTCGCCCTAAGTCAGGAGCGACATGAAGGCACACCACAAAGCGGGAGAAAGGGGAACCCCTCCAGTGAGTCAGACCCCAATTTGGGGCGCCTTGCTTCTCAGCCCATCCCAGAGCAAGAGGACCTAGGCTAGCAAGTGGCTGCTCTCCAAGGCAAAAAGGACAACCCCACAGACATCCTCACAGCTGAAGAGTGGCAGGCTTATTCCCTCAGCAAAAGGTTTGCCCACAGGAGGAGGGAAGGAGGAGGGATGCTGCTCTCTTCTCCGTCCGCATCAGGGGGACCAGAGGTCCTAACCCCAAAGGAAGACTCTCCAGGAGGACAGGACTCAAGAAAAGCTTTTTAAAAACACACACACACATAGAAATAGAAAATCATGCTTCTTACTCCTGCTGCAAATGGAGGACAGTTTGACATTTCCCCCTGGAGAGGAGAGAAGGTTGAATGAAATGTAGGACCTGCCCTGGAAAAGGAGGAGTCTGGTCACCTGAAAGCAAAACAAAACACGCCCATTTCTAGTACATTTACAGTTTTTTTTTTCACTTGAGTATGAAAGTTAAAAACGTCTTTTTTTCACTTTTCATTTAATTCCATTTTTATTCTAATTATGTGAGAAATGCTTTTGCGCAATTTAGCGCTATTTTCGCTTTATTTTCGGGATGCTTTATTTCCACTTTATTATCTCTTTAACCACGAAACTGCCCCCCGTGTGATAACGTCTTAAGTGAAGCCTGGGAAGATCAGAAGTGAAGACATATAATGTAAGGCTAGAAGTCGTTATATCCCAGTTGCTACATGCATTACTCTTATCAATCAAAGGAAGAGCAGATTTATAATTACAAGAGTGAACGGAGTTCAGCAAATGAGCATCACTTATGCATCTTTTCCTCCCCTAAGTAGCACATAGCGGTTGCTATAAATATCATTATGGTGGATACAGAAAAAAGAATGTGTGTGTGTGTGTGTGTGTGTGTGAGAGAGAGAGAGAGAGAGAGTTTGGGGATATAATTTAGGAATGGTCTGTTGGTCAATAGTCACTCATTTAGAATACCTATGGGCCTGTACAGACCGGCCAAAAGGGCTGGCCTGGGGGTGGAGTTGAGGCATGGCAACTGCACGCCGGCTGCCATGACTCCACCCCAATGCCGCCACCATGCCACGTGCCCCACCGCACAGTGCACAGCGTCAGGGTGCTCCCTTGGCGCAGTGTACAGACACACTGAACCAAAGGAGCGCAGAAGAGCCACCGGAGTTCCGGATCGGGACCACGGCATGGGGTTGCTGCGGCCCCAATCCAGTGCTCCCAGGGGCGGCATGGAGCTGCCCCTTAGGGGCCATCTGTATAGCCCAGGGGTAGGCAACCTTTCCCCTTTAAGGGCCAAGGGACTTCAGCTCCCAGAATCCCAGGAGCTGTTGGCCAACATGGGACTATTGGCCAACATGGCTGAGGCTTCTGGGAGCTGAAGTCCCTCCGCCCTTAAAGGGGAAAGGTTGCTTACCCCTGGTATAGCCCCTAAGGGCCTTTGCAGACTGCCAGAAATAGTGCAAACTGAGTCCACGTTAACTGCCCTGACTCAGTGCTAGGGAATCATGGGAACTGTAGTTTATTGTGGCACTAGAGCTCTCTGACAGAGAAGGCTCAATGTCCCAGAAAAAAATAATACAATTCCCATGATTCCTTAGCACTGAGCCAGGACAGTTAAAGTGACCTCAATCTGCATTATTTCTGGCAGTCTGCAAAAGCCCTAAGTTAACTTGATGGAATGAATCTATAAATGTGGCCTCATTTGGATGTAATGCAGACTTTCCAAAATATCACAGATGAAAACTGGGATACATGTGGGCAAGCAACATCAGAGTGTGATCAAGATCACAATGTTCTTAATGAGGAAGAACACACAAGCTAGGAGAGTCTGTAGTAGTTTGCTTTTGACTGAGCCTACAGGAAAAGGCAAGATTCTGTCCCCTCTTTTCCTCTTCATCCTATTATTTAATTGACTACAAACTGTTTACTCAGTTTGCAGAAAGTGAAGTAAGTTGAGGACAAACAGGGAAAGTGGGAGGAGGAGAGAGAAACTGTGACATTTTAAAAACATCTGAAAAAGTGGGATGACAAAGGATTAACTGGTACTCCCCCTGCCAAATGCGGACAGTTGGAGGGCATAGTAATGGTAAACCAGAGATGGACAACCTGCAGCCCTTCCTAGGCCTTTCAGAAAATTCTCTGAATGCAATAAATTCAGACCTCAGCAAAAACAAATATTTTCTATTTTTGGCAGCCAGAGCCAGGTTATCAATGATTCAGATGGTATGGTTGTTCCAGAGCCAAGCACTGAAGTGAAAAGCTTGCTTCCTTTTGTTGTTGTTAACTCCCCTTGAGTTGATCTCGACTCATGGCAACCCTATGAATGAGACATCTCCAAGACCCTCTCTCCTCCACTGCTCTGCTTAATTCTTGCAACCCCTTAATACCCGTGACCTCCTCAATAGAGTCCATCCATCTGGCATGTGGCCTTCCTCTCTTTCTACTTCCCTCCACCTTTCCCAATATTATTGTCAATGCATTATTTTTGTTTCCTTTATGTTCAACATTAAGCCTGCCTTTGCATTTTCTTCTTTGATCTTCCTTAGTAGGTGTTCCAGGTCTGTGAGATTTTCTGCTAGTACGATGGTGTCATCTGCATATCCTAGATCAGGGGTAGGCACCCTAAGGCCCGGGGGCCGGATGCGGCCCTCCGAGGCCTTTGGACCGGCCCCAGGCAGGTCCTGTCACCGCCGCCGCCGCCACCCGCCATGATTATATTGATTATTGTTGTTATTACTTGTTCTTGGGGTTTTCTTAGCAAAATCTCCACAGGGGGTTTGTCATGGCTTTTCTGGGGCTGAGAAGAGTGTGCATGCATATCTTTTTTAATTTTCAAAATTTTATTTATTTATTTATTTATTTTTGGTGCTTTGGCCCCCCAATTGTCTGAGGGACTGCAACCCGGCCCCCAGCTCAAAAAGGTTGCCTACCCCTGTCTTAGATTGTTGACATTCCTTCCTCCTATTTTCACTCCTCCTCCTTCTATGACCAAGCTTGCTTTTCTTATAATATGTTCTGCATACAAGTTGAACAGATAGGGTGAAAGTATGCAACCTTGTCTGACTCCTTGCCAGTTGGGAACCATTCTGTGTCTCCATGTTCTGTTCTAATAGTAGCCTCTTGTCCCGAGTGCAGATTCCTCATCAGGACTATCAGATGTGTTGGCACTCCCATGTCTTTAAGGGCATTCCATAGCCTTTCATGATCTATGCCAGGGGTAGGCAACTTTTTTGAGCCGGGGGCCGGGTAACTGTCCCTCAGACAATTGGGGGGGCCGAAGCACCAAAAATAAAATAAATAAATAAAAATATTTTTTAAAAAAACAATTAAAAAATAAAAATATATACGCATGCACACACTCTCAGCCCCAGAAAAGCCATGGCAAAACCCCTGTGGAGATTTTGCCAAGAAAACCCAGAGAACAAGTAATAACAATAATCAATATCATCATGGCGGGGGGTGGCGGTGGCGGCGGTGGTGGCAGGACCGGCCTGGGGCTGGTCCAAAGGCCTCGGGGGGCCGCATCCGGCCCCCAGGCCTAAGGTTGCCTACCCCTGATCTATGCAGTCAAAGATTTTGCTATAGTCTATAAAGCATATGCTGATTTTCTTTTGGAATTCCCTGGTGTGCTCCATTAGCCATCATATGTTTGCAATGTGGTCCATAGTTCCTTTACTTCCCTTATAGTTTCCTCACTCCCCCATCATCTCTTATCATCAAGGTTTTGTGTGGTATTTGAGTAACTGAGTAGAAATTCACCGATCAGGATGTTAGGCTCACCAATACAACAGCGCTGAAAATGGATTTGTATGTGGAAATTTTTGTGCTGCTCTTTGTTACACATGGCATTTTATTTGTTATCTATTCATTAATTTATTTAATTAGTGTGCCACCAATCTTAGTGTGCCACCAATAGCACTCTTATGTGCACAAAGGGAAGGGGGCTATTTTTAGAAATGCTTCAGGGCTCTAGCCAACTTAATTCAGCCTTGCTGGCAGCCTGTTGGTTGATAGAAAAGAAAGAAGGGAGAGAGAAATTGCCATAGGGGATATCAGTAAGGGGGGTTGCAGACTGTCAGAAATAGTGTGAATTCAGTCCACTTTTAGGGTTAGGGTTAAGGTTAGGGAATCATGGGGACTGTATTTTATTGTGGCATCAGAGTTGTCTGACAGAGAAGGCTCAATGTCTCAGAAAAATAACAGTTCCCATGATTCCCTAGCACTAACCCTAACCCTAAAAGTGGACTGAATTCACACTATTTTTGACAGTCTGCAACCCCCCTAAGAGAGAGGAAAAGGGGTGGCTAACACATGCAGGTCTTTACATGTTACCCTTGAGAGAATCTGGCTTTTTAGAGTAAGGGAAAATATAAAGATCCCCTGCTTCTATGTTAAATTCTGGTCCTGATCAACTTTCCCTTCACTTTTTTCCTGCTTCAGCTGCAAGTAAGAGATTTAAAGTGTTCACTTCCATTAGTTAGTTCTTGAATAAGTCAAAGTGCTTCC
This sequence comes from Phrynosoma blainvillii, assembly GCA_026167975.1. NCBI lineage: Eukaryota > Metazoa > Chordata > Lepidosauria > Squamata > Phrynosomatidae > Phrynosoma > Phrynosoma blainvillii. The sequence continues at coordinate 35,544,969 of JANUYF010000005.1, forward strand.
AAATCGCTTTAAAATGCCCTTTAAAAGAAAATTCTAAATGTAATCAGGTCCGGTAACTGGAAATGTAACTGAAAATGCTACTTTGTTACACCCTCACTAAAAAAACAACAACCCATTACCTTGTTATAGATCGCTTATAACTTGTGAATGATTTCCAAGATCTTGTGTGATGGGAGTTGCAGTCCAACAGCATTGGGAAGGATACAAATTACTCACCCCTGCTTTAAGTCCTCAGTCCTATGCATACTTAGGAGTTTATCACATGGGATGGATCCCATGCAGAAACTGGATTGAAAGCAAAAGTGGGTTGGTTTTCACATGATGTTTGGGGTTAACCTGAAGAGAAAGTAGAAATAACCCGTAAAAGCGGGTTGTTTTTCACACGATGTTGGCATCAAGGAGAAATAACATGTCATTAATCTGAACGGAAAGTCACCAAAACCCGCTTCTTTTTACTTTCAGGAACTTCAGAAAGTAAAAAGGAGTGGGCTTTGGTGACTTTCCATTCGGATTAATGACATGTTATTTCTCCTTTACACAAACACATCTGAAAAACAACCTGCTTTTGTGGGTTTTTTCGGATGTTTAAATCCTGTTTCTGCAAGAGATTTAAGCAATTTCCCTCAGTGTGATAAACTCCTTAGCTGAAATTGATCTCTCTTGGAAAACTGAGTAAATTCAAATATGGATGGACTCTAAATCTCTTTCATGTGACCTAGAAAGGGAAGATTGGTTCTGGATGCTTGCCAGTTACCAAGTCAGGGACCTCAGTATTAATTAATCTTTTTTGCCTGTGAGCCTGTGGCATCATTTAAAAATGTTCAGATCCTCATTCCTCCACAATGCAAAAGGGTTCTGTCCTCTTGTTTATTCTCATTCGCAACTTTGGGGGGTTGCAGACTGCCAGAAATAGTGCAAATTGAGTCCACTTTTAGGGTTAGGGTTAGTGCTAGGGAATCATGGGAACTGTATTTTATTGTGGCACCAGAGCTCCCTGACAGAGAAGGCTCAATGTCTCAGGGGAAAAAAAATAATCCCCATGATTCCCTAGCACTAACCCTAACCCTAAAAGTGGACTCAATTTGCACTATTTCTGGCAGTCTGCAACCCCCCTTTGATGTTGCAGGCCAGACCTGGAAGCCAGTCATTCAGTGAGAGTGAGTAATCAGCATAGTCAGGACTGTAATGTTTTTCTTGTAGCAAACTAACATGACAAATCCCCCTGGAAAGTTTTGCACTGAAAGTACATGAGTAGAAGTTGCTCTGCTGCATATAATCTTGACATTCAGATAGTGCTGAAAAAAGGTTTGTTTGTTTTTTTTAAATAAAAGGAGGAAGTCAGTAAAGAGTTGCAAATACATTCACGCATATCAGTTTTTATTATTTTCTGCCCACCACCAGAAAATACATGAATTAAAAGGGGAAAATATCCCTAGAATTCTTTATTACAGCTAAGAAGAACTAGTTAAAAAAACCAAAATTGCTCAAGATCAGGGGATTATTTTCATTTCTGGTTTGCAGTAACTTGCAGAAGGCAGTGAAAAAAGGGTGGGAATCCCACTTTACTGAATAAATTGTATGTATCCATTTGTCTCTACTGGGTATCCAAAAAGGCAGGACTGGGTTTGGACAAACAACTTTACTTCTAAAATGGCTTGATTCCGTTGAGGGGTGATGGAGAGCCTTTACAGACTGCCAGAAATAATGCAGCTTGAAGCCACTTTAACTGCCCTGGTTCAGTGCTAAGGAATTATGGGAACTGTAGTTTATTGTGGCACCAGAGCTCTCTGACAGAATGCTCAATGTCCCAGAAAAAAAATACAATTCCCATGATTCCCTAGCACTGAGCCAGGATAGTTAAAGTGGCCCCAAGCAGCATTATTTCTGGCAGTCTGTAAAGGCCCGGACTCTCTCTTGAACGTGAGCTTTAAACATGTCTCAGGAGTAGTTGTGTATTCCTGCATGGTAGGAGGTTGCACTACATGGCCCTTTTGTTCTCTTCCAACTATGTGATTCTACACAGACAAATGTCTTTTGTAATGTGTACAACTCTAGAATCTCTTTCCTTCATGGAATTTAAATGACAGGATAAGAGCATTCTGTAAACTTGTCATGAGCAGACTGTGGCAACCAATATTGTCTATCTTGAAAGTGAAATGGTCACATAGCTGAAGCCTTTCTTGTTCATTACAATAATTTCCCTGTTTTTTCCCCCTGCAATTTTAGTGATACAGTTTCAGAAGGACAGCTCTAATGTTTGCAACATCTGTAGCACCATATTCCCAGCAAAAGATTATAATTGTTTCATCTTCCACACTGTTACAGGGTCAGCAAACTAGTGCAAGTGACCCTGCTGTTAGAGTGACATTAATATGAAGCTTGCTGTTTCTGGTAGCTTTCCATGGCCAATTAAATTATTATTGTAATGATAAAGTGTATTAATATTTCTTAACGCTAATTATAAGGGAAAGGCAAATAAATAGCCCTTTTACTATATGGCAGGGTATCTGTTTATTATATATATGTGTCCAACTTAATTCTTTATGCTGCTCTGCACACCTGAAGCCTCATGTTGGAGATACCTGTCAACTTTAATGTGCTGCATCTTGTTTCTTAACCAGCATTACAGTTTAACATGTTCATTGTGCTTGAGCTGAAATCAACCAGAGATCTACACTGGAAATTTTATTAGGATCAGAGCCAGTTAACATGTTACGTCAGTCTTTTAAAACCTGGCATCTTCTAGATATGTAGCACTAAAAATTTCCAAATCTCCAGCCATGCTGTCTATTGGAATCCTGGGAGCTGCAATTCAATACATTGGGAAAGCACCAGCTTGAGGAAAACTGCATTAGACAATAGGGGCATGTGTACATGTGAATCTGTGTTTCTTCCTTTCAATTCTTTGCCTCCTTCTGTTGTGATGTAGGAAGCAGAACTAATAGGTTGTTGAGAAATGTGAGCTAATTGAAGCTCACATTGAGTGAAGTGTATAATTCCTGCTTTCCTGTGTTAGGTTTGCAAACCTGTGCTCAGAACCACATGTTATTGTTTTTAATTACAGTTGTACAGCACCAGTTTTAAGTGTCTTTTTCTGAATAATGTTTCAGCAATGTTTCAGTAATGCTTCAGATGCTGTTTCAGTAGACACAGGGAAGGAAAATACTTGTTCACACTTTCTTCTGTATAATGCATGGATGTGATTTGTGACTGTTGTCTTGGGCAAAATATAAAATATAACATATAAACAAGAAAGCAAACTATGCCATTTCAGCAGCTCTGAAACCACATAGTGGGCCAATGAATTTGACTGCATTGGTGTGGGCAGCTGTTGATGGTCCACAGCATTATACCTACCCTATTTTTATTTTACTTTACTCCCCCTGGATCTTGGCAGGCTGTATCAACCCCATGATTGGAATATCACTTCCTGTTTGGAAGGAAAAAAGTTTTTTCAGGCCTAAAACAGATCTGGGGTTTCCAGAATTAACATTTAAATGGCCAACTGCATGTAGCTTTTCAAGGTGATAAACTGAGAATAACATGGAATGGATTCACCACTCCATTGACATGGAGGCCACCAGCCACCAGTGATGTAGAGACAGTGTGATGCCTTGCCTTATGAATGCCATTCCCAAACAAATTGAGTCGCCATCATTCTTACTGCTTTCTTTTATATGAAGATGCTTAAGGTTTGCTTTTCCTTTCTCCTGAATATTCTAGCTCTTCTTCTTCTTCTTCTTCTGTTTAGATTTGCCATATCAACCGTATCACTGGATGGTTGTATGTCACTGTTTGTATATATATTTTTTCATTGCACATTATAATCTTACTGAACTTCCCTTGAACACTATATATACAGAAGGGCAGGCTGTACTTGAAGGGAATGATGTGGCACTCCAGATATTGCTGCACCACCCAGCATTCCTCACCTATCCCTATGCTGGTAGAGCTGGTGGAACTTGTAGTTCATTAACATCTAGAAGGCAATACAATTCCCATTCCCCCTTTGCTTATATAACACATACCAAGTTAGTACAGCCCAACAACTTGTGCCTAGTTGGTACCAACCAGAAAAGACAAATCTGGTGTTTGTAGCTATGCAAAGCCTACAACAAGGTGACCTCTTTCTCCAATAACCTCCACCCTTTTCCCTGATATGGAGTCTATTCTCAAGCAATTTTCTTTAATCACACTGTAATAGTAATCTCCCTAATGGAACATTGTTTGTCACTTGGGAAGCATGACAGATTTTGAAAGAGACTGGAGTAGAGGAATAATGACTGCCTTACAAGTTACATGTATTTTCTTTCTCTCTTCCTAAGTATCCTGGGTGTGTAGGTATAAGTGGCCCCATGATACTCATAACATTAGATGCTGGCGCATACTTAGCAAATCACACTCTTGCCTAATGACCCTGGCAGCATTAAAGAAGTGATATTATACTTTGTTTCCATTTTATATGCAACTTCTGTAACATATTAGGCATATAAATTGTTCTGTATCAGACATTTTTGTGATTTCCGTTATGTCAAAAATTAGAAAAGGTGGAAAGATTCTCCTTTTGCTTAGTCTCTGCTGTACAGCCATCATAGAAACCCTGGGTAAAATCTTTAAGGGTTTTTGTTTTCTATTTAAAGTATAGGACTTTTGGAAATGAATTTGATTAATATGGAGAATTTTGCCAGCATGTGTGAAGTTTTAGATAGCTCAAAGCAAGAGACTTCTGCTTCCTATAGTAAGCATAACAGTCCTTGAAACACTTTGAAAATGCCTTACTACATTTTCCCTTTCCTTCCTCCTGCCTTTTAATGGACTTAATATTGATTATTTCAACTTTATGCATCAGTGTGTGGTAAATGCCCTTGCATGTTGCTTTCCAAATGAAACTAATAGGAGCTGAGCTCATCTAAGCATGATAAGCTTGGAAACATTGTTTTGAGGTGACCTTCACTCTTTCCCTCCCAGGAAATGTCGTGGTGGTTGGGGGATTTTACCGATTGTACTCCAGACAATTGTACTCCAGACAGGCTAGGCTAGGGAATTCTTGGAGTTATATTCCCCCAAAAGTAACGTTTCAAACTCTGAATAGGTTGTATCACAGTTGCACCTCATTCAGTTTGTACAGTAGCATGCTTTATGTAGACATATGCATTACGCATTCAGTTGGGCTTTCTTCCATAAAAACATACACAGAGGATTGCAGCTCTAATTTGCTTCTATCCTGCTGTTGTCTTATCATCATAATGTCCCAGGCTCAAAGTAATATCTACTCTCTAGTCCAGGGGGCTTCTGGAGCTGGAAAGAGGTTTTGGTCACCTTGACTTTCCCTGTTGGCGGCAGCAAAAGGGCCCTGAATGTGTCACAATGCTAGTGCCCAGGAGAGAGATAGGAGGGCAGCAGAGTGGTGAACAAGGCCATAACCTTTTGTTCAGAGCCAGCTGAACCATTTATATGCTAGTTATTACACAGTTATTTCTTTTTGTGCATTCTGTGAAGCTGGTAATCAACGTTAAAATTTCCCAATTTATTTATTTATTTATTATTTGGAAAGGTAAACAGCCAAACATTGTATGACTGCTATGTGACAAACAATCAGCCACAATTCAAAAGGTGAAGTAAATGATGCTGTGCCTGGCTTTATCTTTACCATCTGCAAAATGACCTGAAAACACACACTTGCTGATGAGAAGATCAGCCTTTCCTTAATATGATATCCTGTGGATGGGCTAGACCAGTGTTTCCCAAACTGTGGGGCAGGGCAATTGCTCAAGGGTGTGTGTGTCGAAAGTCTTGGAAGCCCTGATCCCTTCTTCTCCTCTGCTTCCCAAATCTTTCCTTTCCTGGAAGGAAGAGAAAGTGAGGAGGGTGCTTGGAGCAGCAGCCTTTGCCTGAGGAGGAGAGCAGGGAAACTCATTAGATTGTGTCCTCTGGTGTGACCCATCCTGAGCTATTGCTGCTTCTTCTCCCACCCATCCTGTCACTGCACTGGTTCTTTGGACAAGACACTACTACAGCCCCAGCCAGCATGCCTGCTCAGTCCTGTGTGTCCTAGGTGTATGGCACCATCCTCAGTGGCCCTTGTTGGTGGCAGAGGCCAGTTGTGTCTCTTGCTCAGGGCCACTGCCATCACCTGGCTGTGGCTGGGCCCTCTCAGAGACAGAAGAAAAGTGGCCAGAATCCCTCAGCCAGTTATACAGTGCTTTGCTGGATGGGGATTCTTGGAGCTGAAGTCCAACACATCTGGAGGGCTTTGGGCTGGGCAAGGCTGGGATACAAAAATGACAGGACTGCATTGGGAAGCATTGTTATCTTGCATTAATAAAACTAGATCAGTGCTTTCCAAAACTTTGGTCCTCCAGGTATTTCAGACATCAGCTCCTCAAAGCCCCAGTCAACTGTCAGGAATTGTGGGAACTGAAGTCCAAAACATCTGGAGGACTAAAGTTTGGGAATAACCAATCTAGATGGTAGCTTCCTTATTCTAGATTTAGTGATAGAATGCTGCTTTGGATAGAAATTGTGGGTTAAGGAAGAAATATAAATTCCTTAAAGCCACATGCAGCTGAACTAGAATTCAGTTCCAGAACATGTGTTTTCCTGTTCTTTTCAGCCAATGGTCCCACACACTCTGTGCCAACTTTATGCACATGAAGAATTCCCTGACTCAAGGTTCAAGTTATATCCCATCCAATCTTCAAAACAAATTCATCAGGGCAGTTTTCAGAAAGTAAAAATCTAGCATTTGCCAAGTATTGTGAAAAGTGTAACCCAAAAATAACTTTTCCATGGTCTGGCAGTGGTCTGACAAAACTTCTTGTTAGTCTGTACTTGAAACAGTCGAAATGCTTAGAAAACATTTTCCAGAGATTGCTTGGTCCTGATCTTGGGAACTGAAATCCATGGAGGGGGATCCTAGAATCATTGTCATGATTCCAAATACCTCCTCCTTGCCTGAGTAAAATGCATTCAGTGGTGTTAACTCATAGCTGGTAGTGGTGATCATCTGTTAATCGATGTGCACACAATGTCCCATGCACACACATTGCACATGTGTTGGATGTTGCTCTTTTTGTGCTTGTACTACAGTGCATTGGTGCGCACCAAGGATGCCCTTTCCAAGGGACTCAAGCACATACATGGAGCACAGGCATGTGCAGGGTCTTCCCCTCAACATTTCTATTGTTTGTAGAGCTAAAAAGTTGGACCCAGTTTGTTCACTGTAAAGGTTCACTTGTAATCAATTGTATTTCATTTGAGCTGTGGAGACAACTACATGCTATGTTAAATGCTTTACTTTTTTCTTTTCTTTTTTTACTCTGGAGTAAATGCCTGGGACTGTGGGTAGTGAGACTTAAAAGTTTGCACTAAGAGAATTAATATAGTAAGTATATTAGCCATAATCCTGGAACCAACTCAGATTTAAAAACTGTACTGATAACTTGTCAAAAATACTTCCTTCTGTATTCTCAGTGTGTTTTGAGAACAACTCTTTTTCAGTTTGAATAAAATGGAGTAACAAAATATACAGCTTATAACAACATTTGAATATATTGTTATAACAGTATTAATATTGTTTTAAAGGCTTTTATATAAACCAGAATACATAATTCAGCTTCCTAAATAATGTACTGGAGTTCTGATCTGTGATTATGGGCCTTTACAGACTGCAGAAATAATGCAGCTTGAGGTCACTTTAACTGTCCTGGCTCAGTGCTAGGGAATCATGGGAATTGTATTTTCTGGGACATTGAGCCTTCTCTGTCAGAGAGCTCTGGTGCCACAATAAACTACAGTTCCCATGATTCTTTAGCACTGAGCCAAGACAGTTAAAGTGGCCTCAAGCTGCATTATTTCTGGCAGTCTGTAAAGGCCCTTAGAGGATTCTGGAAGCCGTAAGTTTACTTTTCCAAACTCTGTTATGTGTATGAATTTGATTTTAAAAACTGGGCTATGAGTATGGCCTTGGGATCCACGCATTTGCAATGTCCTTATCTTTACTGGGGCCTGAGTACTTACTTCAGAGTAAAAAAGAAAGTAAAAATAAGCTGCATCCTACACATTTATTTTAATGTGTAGTTTACTCTTTTGCTGAGCAGACATCTCATATTGAAACATTTCTTATTGTTTTTGCTAGTCTTACATCTACTATTGTGACATAGAGTTTTACTGAATTACTTGCTCTTGCCTATCAGTGAACACTGTGTGATATTACATACCTATGGTTCTCTGTTGAATTTTTTGGTGTTGTGTTCTGTGCTTGTACAAAATATGGCAAGTGATGAAGTGATTCAACCCCTTCCTGCAATCCTTTCAGTTAATTCTCTGTGTTTTTCCTCCCCTTTGTGCTGTGTGGCTGATAACCTGGCTAGGACCCTGCAATGGGACACAGACCCTTCAGTGCTCCAGCTTCAGTCGGACTCTGAACTTGGGTATATGTCCACTCTCATTATTTTTTGTTGTTATGTTATGACTTTATTTGTATGAATTATATTGAAAAGGCTTTCCAGATGGGCTTTCTCTGTGTCACTCTGTGCATGTCTGTCTATATATATTTAGATACATATCTATATATAGATATGCTGTTTTCAGAAGGTTTTACATCTATTTTCTTAGGAAATGTTTTTAAAACATAGAATTTGTGTGTAGGTATCTCTGTTTGTGCATAAATTCTATGACTCTAAGGTGCATCTATGCTCTAGAAATAATGTAGTTTGGTACTATTTTAACTACGATTTCTCCATCCTACAGAATCCTGGAATTTGTAGTTTTGTGAGGCACCAACACTAAACCTTGTGAAAGACCTTGTGAAATTATAAATCCCAAGATTCCATAGAAAGGAACTACAGCACTTAGACTGCATTATTTCTACAGTGTAGATACATTCTTAATGTCTAAAATTGTTACATACCTTATTTGCCTGAGAAAACAGATGTAAAGCTATCTGAAAACAGTAACATTTCTGATCCAATCCAAATGCAAGTTGGATTTTTCTTTCTTTTTTATATTTATATCTCACTGTTGCACCAATGAATTCAAAGCAGTGAATATTTTGTTTATTTGTTTGTTTATATAAATCCCACTACCCTGAATCATTAGATCTCAGAGCAGCATGCAAATTAACTTAAGCAAGTTATAACATATTTTAAAATGTGAAAAAGTAAGGGATTAATTTTAACAGTCTGGAACCATATTAAAGAGTTTTTGCTGTTTAATGTTTACAGAGTACCCTCTGTAAGTCTCTGTAAGGAAGAGAAAAACTGGCTATGATCTTAGGAGTGACTTTCATGGTTCAGAGGCAACTTGAACCTGGATCTCCCAAATACTAATCCAACATTCTGATCGCCATGCTACACTGGCTCAGTGTTGTTAATATCTTCAGAAAAAGAACAACTACACTCTTTGACCTGAATCAAGTTATATGGATATATATTTTATGGATACATACACAACTTCATATACAGTGGTACCTCTACTTACGAAATTAATTCGTTTCGACAGCCATTTCGTAAGTAGAAAATTTCGTAAGTAGAAGCAAATTTAACATTGAAATGCCCTAATCCATTCCAGGCCCCCAGATTCAAGCTACAACTCAATACAAATGTATAATACAGGGTTATTTTGTTAAGTAACTCTAATACAAACATGTTACATTATCCTTAAGGAAAAAAAAAAGCCAAAAATATCACAAGCCAAAAATACAGTCCTGGAGATCAAAAGCCAAAAATATCACAAGCCAAAAATACAGTCCTGGAGATCAGAAGCCACAAATATCACAAGCCAAAAATACAGTCCTGGAGTTCAAAAGCCACAAATATCACAAGCCAAAAATACAGTCCTGGAGTTCAAAAGCCACAAGTCCTACCTTCCTGGATCTCAGAAGCCACCAATTTCACTAGCCACACTTCCTCTCCTCTTTCGCAAGCCCAAACAGTGCTGCCTAGCTGAATTTTGCTAGGCAAACACTTCCTCTTTCGCTAGCCAATACAGTGCTGCTTTGCTAGATTTCGCTAACCAATGGCATGCCACGAAATTCGGAGAGCAGCTCGTTCGCGCCAATTTCGTAAGTTGGAACGCTTTTTAAGTCTAAGCAAATTTTTTCGGGAGGCGCATTTCGTAAGTCGAATTTTTTGGTAGAAGAAGCATTTGTAAGTAGAGGTACCACTGTATTAGGTAAAGCCAATAGGAGAAAGAAGAGAACATAATTATCATTTTTACATGCTCGGTTTAGAATGAGGCTCTAAAGAAAGATAAATTTTTAAGTAAGCATTGCAAAGGATTAAACCTTAAGGCTAGTGAGACCAAAATATGTCAGGGATCCATCTTGTGGACACGGTTACAGTGTTCTTACCAGTATGTGCCTCTATGAATGTAAAGCATCTTCTACCCCTTATCCATCAAATATTAAGGCTCTAGCAGCAAAGGTAGTAGTAGTGATGTCCTTCAGACACTGCACATAATCAGAGTGGGCTGTATTTAATTCTTTAAATTCCTCTGTTTGATTCTTGGTGCCGTATGTGTCACTCCAAGGCTGTTTTTGTGGCTCTTGACCCCGTGTCCTCCCCAAGCCATCCTTTCTCTCTCAAAAAGAATGGAAGGGCAAATAATCTTTCTTAGAAGCCTCTTAAATAAATTAAAAGTCCCCCTGGTCCTATTTAATGTCCCACAATACATGTTTTTTTTAAAATCAGAACAGAGCTTCCAGGACGTTATGATTTATTTATTTGTTTGGGAGCATTTTAGAAAGACTATGTGGTCCTCTAAGGTTTCTTGGGGTAGAGAATTGGCTCCTTGTCTCACCATAGTTGCCTGGTCCAATTTAGACAGTGTATTAACTTTGATCTATACTAATGGATCTATGAATTACGGTAAACATTTGGATAACGCTTAAGTAGTGTAAGTGGCTCAAGTGGTTAAGACGCTGACTCTGTTGATTGCATGATCGGCAGGTTGGCAGTTTGAGGCCCGGGTGCTGCATGATGGGGTGAACTCCCATCACTAGTCCCAGCTTCTGCCAAACTAGCAGTTCGAAAGCATGCAAATGCAAGTAGATAAATAGGTACCACTTTGGTGGGAAGGTAAACAGCGTTCTGTGCAATCATGCTGGCTATATGATCACAGAGTAGTCTCTGACAACGCTGGATCTTTGGCTTAGTAACGGAGATGAGCACCACCCCTATGGTCGGTCACAACTTGACAACCTTGTCAACAGGGAATACCTTTACCTTTATCTTTAGTGCAAGTGGTAGTATCACCCAAGTTAGATAAAAAAAAGTTCCAAAGCAGAAAAGAGTGCAAAAACCATTCTTCAGAGTCCTGTATTGATCTTTTCACACTCTCTCTTGTGTGTGTGTGTGTGTGTGTGTGTGTGTGTGTGAATTATTCCTAGAGGGACTAAACCCATAGGGCATTCTGTACATACACTTGAATGCTCAACTTATTATTGTATGTTTGTTTGTTCCAGCCGCCGTCTGCATAAGCTAGGTGTGTCAAAAGTGACCCAGGTGGACTTCTTGCCTCGGGAAGTGGTTTCATACTCCAAGGAGACTCAAACACCCCTGGACACTCATCGGGCTGAAGGTAAGTTAAAAACTGCTGCTTATATTCTCTGAAAGCATTTTGACATCTTAAGAAAATCCTTCTGGAAGGAAAAAAAAGTTGTCATGAATGCTAGAGGTCTGCAGTTTACTGTTTCATTGGTTTTTCAAAGCATACCCTTCCTCTCCAAAGATCAGGTCTTCTGTTTGGTATATATTCCTTGACCCAGTGCTCCCGTTGGATGTGCAGGTGGCACAGATAGCAATGATACTTCTTTGCAGCTTTGGCTGATGTGCCAGCTATGACCTTGCCACAGTCATGCAAACACAGTAATCTGTAAACATGCTGTGCATGGGGCTGCCTTTGGAAAGTATTGAGAAATTTGGGGAAATATTCCAGTCAGGGATGATGGGAGTTGTAGCTCTTCACCTCTGGCTCTAACTCTCCACCTTGTTATGCAGCAGAGCTGACCAGCTTTGATCAGTGGTTGATGCTTCTTTCCCAAGCAGCAGAGTTTCAGAGAATAGGCTGAAGACCCTGACAAACTCTCCAAGCCTTCTCACTCTTCTTCCTGAGATGTCTCCAAACTTCTCCAGGATTCTTCTGGTTCTTGTATCTTCCCTCAAGACACCAGACAACTCAGTAGTCTTATATAAAAGATCTACTTTATTCTACTATATATAAATACTATATGCCCTACAAATCACAATCTCTACACCACACTGTACATTAGCAAACATTGCAATTTATAGCCATTGTTAGACACCACCCACCAGTCAGTTTCCACCCAGTGGGTGTGTACATACATCTTGATTGGTCCACATAGATCATCCCATACCTAAGACCAACCCAAGTGTTTCATCACTTTACCTTGACCACTTAATGAGTCTCAGGTGTTTGCAATCTATCACAGGTGTTCTCAATATACCTTCTATAACTTTGTCCTTGGCTCTCAAGGCTTAATTATATTATCTTTTTCACCTGTGTATCTTCCTGATTGTTCCTGCTTAGTCACTGTGACTATCACATACATATTTTATTTCTATTACTGTATGTCCCATGTTGCATTTTCCTTAACAGTATTGACTGGAACGTTGCAATACAAATTGCCTTTATAGATGTCACAGGTGTATTTACCCCTTTCCAGTTACTGAGCATCTTTTTAAAAAGAAGTGTTAAGTATTTGTACTTCAGAAACTTACAAAGAGTACCCTCTAGTGGTACAATTAAAAAACGACACTGTAGATTAAAAAAGTGACTAGGCTTGATTGTTGAATCTGGACTTTATTGGTGTTTTTGTAGTAAACAAAAACACTGAACATTTATTTCCTTTTGAGCAGAGACACTGTAAAATGTGGTTCTTCTTATTTTTTAAATCTTGGAGAATATTTGCACATTTATGGTGAAATGTACAAAATTGGAAAATGTGATAATTGCTGCTTTACTGTTGCATTTGATGGTTTGTTTATGTTTCTGTAATCTATTTGCTTGTACTGTTGTGCACTTTCTCTTTTGTGTGTGTGTGTGTGTGAGAGAGAGAGAGATAGAAAGAGAGAGAGAGTGAGTGAATGAGTTGTAGATACTTAGCTTCAAAAAGAGAAAGATAACACTAGTTTTGTACACCATGAAACCATGATGGGAGAAAATGTTTGCCTTGTGTTAAAGGTGAGATTTTTGGAAGGGTTAGAAAATTCTCAAGATGCTGTCTTGCTGTGATGAGATGGCCAATACTGATTAAACAGTCCGAGCAAGACCCATTGAATTGTTAAATGGGAAGTCGGCACGCATGTAAATCTCTTTGATTCAACAGGCCTGCTCTAATTGTGATTAACCATCGGATTTAGACTTAAGGTGCAGGGATGTTATGTTCCCTTACAGCCTCCCCTTACAGTACCATAATATTGTTGTACTATATTTATTGTAGTACTACAATATAGTACTAAATGTGCAAAAATTCTTTTTTGGGGAGCTGTGTATACAGAACTAGAGTTGTCCAGTTGTTTTGAGTGTTGGACTAGGACACTGGCAGACCAGGGTTTAAATCCCCACTTGGACATGGACATGGGCATGATCTTGGGCAAGTCACATACTCTCAGCCTCAGAGGAAGGCAATGGCAAGCCCCTGCTAAACAAATCTTGCCAAGAAAACCATGTGATAAATTTGCCTTAGAGGCGACATAAGTCAGAAATGACTTGAAAGGACACAACAACAGGAACAACAACATACAGGAATACCAAGAGATGGCTTCCTCTTCTTCACACTTTTAGCTCTCTGTGTATGTTGAATGTGTACATAGGGCTTATCATTCACATAGCAGTTTGTAACAAAAATGTGACTAGGATGTAGCTATGTGGGATATGAGAGAAATGCACCCCCAAATAAGAACTTTGTTCCCCCAATTAAATTTTCCTTCAGGCCCCCAGTTTCTAGCATTGCAGAGAGTGAGACATTGAAAAGCATTCACTCTTGGACCTCTTCTATTTGCTGTGTTGGTATTCTTTTGGTAATGCTGTCTTCTCCTTTTTTTGGATGCTTGAACTGTGTTTTACTGAAGATTTAAGGTACTGCATGCTAGAAATTTAGGGAATGAAGGAAAATTTAATGAGTGAGTGTGTATCAGAATTCTTATTTGGAAGACAATATCTTCATTTTGTAGCCCAAGCTTTATGCCTGAATATCAGCATAGACTAACATGTTCCTATCCATATTAAAGAATTTTGTAATGACTAACACTTAAGAAAACAACTTCAAATGTCATAACCATATAATCTGATTGCCATCAAGAATACAGTGAAACAGTGCTCCAGTGGAAGAATATATAAATAGAAAATGGGAACAAAGCAGCTAAGTAGTTATTAAGATTGTGTAAATGAACTGGATTTGTGATGATGACAGAAGTAAGAGATACAGAAATTATGTATGCAAAATGTGAAAAAATGTACTTACTTTCAAAGAACTATTGAGAAGTTTGAATTATGGGCAAACATACTGTAAAAATGACTAAGAATATATTTTAAATGGTTTTTTTATGTTTTTTTTAAAAAATAAAATTCTATAAATAAAAAAAAAAGAATACAGTGAAACAGTAAAGGGAGGCCTTGTAAAGATCTGAAGAGGGAAGCAGGCATGGTTGGTTTAAACCAAATTACTTTTTACAAAAACATTCTTGGTTTTTAAGATTGAGTATTTTTTTTTAAGTCTGGCTATTATTGCTGTTTTCCCACCCTCTTACTGGAACAACAATGACTGTTTGAATTTACATTTTTTAACTTTATTGGCAGTAGTTAACTGTTAGACCATTATTGATTGGGTCCCTTTCTGGGAGAAAAGTGGCATAGAAATGAAATAAATAAATAGTGTCAGTTGCTTCTTTTTAATCCATTTGTTTTATATCACAAGAAATGCCATTCAGAAACAAACCCTTCAATTTATGTAAGTTCAATCAAAACAACTTGCTTTAAAAGAGCACTTTTAAAAAGATTAATTATAATTTAAGTTAGGGCTGATGCAGATGGCCAAGAAGGGGTGGCTCTGAGCCGCCCCTAGGAGCAGCGGATTGGGGCCGCAGCAACCACATGCCACGGCCCCAATCCTCCTTTTTGCCGCCCCCCAAAAGAGTGGCAAAATGCCGCTCCTTTTGGGGGTGGCAAAAGGGTGCCCTTAGAGCCGCTACTGCCACTCCTTTGTGCCCCTTTGGTGCAGCGTGTGCACACGCTGGGCCATGAGGACGCCCTGACACCATGCATCATGCAGAGGGGCACAAGGCATCAGGGTGGCTGGCATGTGGTTGCCCTGCCCCAACTCCACCCCCAGGCTAGCCTAAACTGCCAGTCTGCATTGGCCCTTAGTGGCCATAATAACCGAACTAAATTTTGCTACTTAATTTTCTGATTTAGTCCTATATTGGTGTAGTCCTACACACTAATGCAAAAAACCCCAAACTGATTTAAACAACAACAATTATAAACAATAGTTTAAACCAAACCAACAACAATGGGTTTGAGTTTAAAAAATAAAACCTAAACTTTTCCCCAACTTGGGAAGCAGGCCTGGTTGTCTCAGGCGCATTCACTAGTGGAGGAGAGTGAAGCATCCCTCTAGCACATCATAGAGCTCTCCCTTTCTGGTAAACCCAATTCGAATGGAGTGTGACAGCAACTTGTTTTCAAAAGTGAATTCTAAGTTCTCTATCCGCTCAGCAGCAGTCCAATACTGTTCTCTGTACAACCAATGGCTTGATTTAAGCTTTCTGCAGGTGGACTGCTTGGCCCCACGACTCAATAGGAACCCTCCAAGAGCTTCCACCCTCAGCCTCCTCATTGATGGGTCTCTTCTGCTTTTCTGCTAGGGAATGGTGTTCACTTTTTCCATAAGAGAACTCTGTCATTATGTCCTAGGGAGCAGATTCAGCCTCCCCACCGTGTGGTTATCAATCTACTCTTTAAGCCTGGCATCCCATTTCACAGCATTAAATCAAGTGAGCTGTTGGGACACCTGGTGACAATTGGCCCCAAATGAAAGAGTTAATGGCCTGGACCTCCGGGTCCTCTAACTAACTGCTAGTCCTTTACTGCTGTGCTTTTGCTCTTGTCCTCATATCCTGGCATCTGAACCCAGCATTGAGCTGTGTATTTAAAGATGAGCATCATGACACCTGTATGTAAATAGAACCCCAGCTGGGTAGCAGTGTTTTTTCTTTCTTTGCAGAGAAAGAGCCCAGTATATCCAACCCATCAACAGCATACATGTTTAACAGTTCTTGCACAATATAAATGAACACATGCATATATTTTCTTGACATCCCACACACAGGCATGTTAAGCAAATATTGCAGACAGGTTTCTTCACATTCATGGATATTGTACATACAAGCAACATTTCGATTACAATAGGGTTTTGAGAGAGTATGTTCTTTGTCTGTTAGTACTCTTTTTTCCTCTTGATATTTTCTGATTTTTTGTTGCTTTTTATTTTACAGCTATGTTGTAGATCATTGTTGTTGTGATGCATATATATTTGGTAAACTGGCCAGAATTTTGATTTTATGGTAGAGGTGGATTATTGATATCCAGATAAATATTGAAAATATATTGTTGGTCCTGATCTACAATAATATGGAGGCACAAGATTTTGCACAATTAAAAAAACTACTTTTTTTGGACTGCAAGTTTCAGAATTTCAGAGCCAGCATGATCAAATGAGGACTGATACACATGAGAGACAAAAATAATAAAATTATAAAATCTAAAGACAAACTAAATATTGACAGTGGCAGATAAAACAAATACAATAAAGATGCCAGCCACAGATGCTGGCGAAATGTCAGAAAGAAACTCTTCTAGAACATGGCCACACAGCCCGAAAAACCCACAAAAACCTATAAATACAATAAAATTCACAGCACCACCCAAAATTTTACAGATTTTAAGCTCTAAAAATGTTGTAACATCTGTGGATCACCAACAAAGTTTAAGGTTAAAAACTAAAAGGCGGACTAGGAAAATAAAATGATCTTTGGCTAAAGCCAAAAATGTTCAGAGCGTAAGTGCTAAGCTAGCCTTTCTAGGGAAGGCATTCTGTAACTGGGATACCATCTCTGAAAATAACCTCATACCCTTCAACTGTTCCAGTTTGGCTTGGAAAATCCCTACTAATCCTTTGTGTCCTATTTTTTCAACAGCTTTAAAAATGTCCCAGTTTCTCTTCCCTCCTCCCACTTTACCACTTTATCTTGAGCATACAATTGAATTCAGTGTGCAAATATAATTTGTACTCAGTTAACTCAGGAGTTTGAAGGTGATCCTATAGACACCTCTTTGAGAGCAGTTTAGTCTATAGCAGTTGTTTACCTCCATAACATTAACCTACTTGTTTCTGTTCATTATCCTTCAGAAATGAGACATTAGTAGTCTCGGACACTTTTTTTGGTGGTGGTGGTGGTGATTTAGATTTTGCTGACCAATTGGTAACCCTGTGTATAATCTGAATCCAAATCAGGCAGGGCTTTAAACGTAATAACCAACACTTTGTACTTTGCCTGAAAACTAACTGGCCACCACTGGAGTGATTGAAACATTGTGCTTTCTGTGCACCCTAGTGCCTGCTGTGAGGGAAGCACAGTGCCCAAAATTTCTTTCCAAGCTTGGAAAGACCTTTCAAGGGAAATTGACCTTTTCTTGTAACTGAAATTAGCAAATTTGTATTCTGAACCTCAGTGCCGTGCCTGGTTAGAACCTCCTTCTGACTTTCTTTTCACCTCTAATTTTAGATAAGTGACTTGGAAGGTATGATCCAAAGAAAAGAATAGGCAACTCTTAGCCCTCATTCTTGATCAATTCATGTCCTTAATACTATCATTAGGACAAATGAATATGTGCAGCTGAGACAGCTGAAAAGGCTTATATCCTTCAGCTTAGATGCATGAGATCTATAGCTAAAAGAGAATGTAAGGAAATAGCCCTAGTGCTCTACAGAGGCTTAATAGTTTCATTTTATTAGCTCATTAACAGAACTGCCTGAATTGGAATGGCCAAAGTGCAGACTCCCTTTGATACTTAATAATAATAATAATAATAATTTTTATTTAATACCCCGCCCCTCTGTGCACAATCGGGGCGGCTTACATCATAAAATTTCCAGAAACAGTTAAGAACATTTACCTCCTCCCTTTCATCATATACAAAGAACCCACAATTTTTGGGTTTCCTCCCTTCATTAAAGCTTTAATCAATCCAGTTATAACAAGGACTTAAAAAATTCAAGATTCTTTATAACATTGTTTTATAACGGGAATGTAAAGTAAATACAATTAGTATACATGTAATAGGAAAAGAGAAAGCCAGTCTGAAAAACCAACTGTGCTGTACATCTTTAATTTACGTAATCCAGTAATACCTAATCTTGAAAGTGCAGTACACTCTCCACCATCAATAATTAATTGAATTTGTATAGTCAACTATCACAGTCTTACACATCTTCAGTTTAGCATGTTTACATCAATTCCAGATGCTGCTCATAGAGAACCTTTTCACTTATAAATCCCTAGCTTGAATTCTGTTAGTTAGCTCTAGTAAGGGATAGACCCACTGATTCAATTGTTGAATAAGTTAACATGTAGGTAAATCTAGTTGATTTGGTAGTGTGTCTGGTAAGGACTTATTAATAGAATTCAGGCCCACTGTGTCAAAATGTATTGTTCCAAAAACTCCAGTTGATTTATCAGCATATCGTCAACTGTCCTGATTTGTCAGGGACAGCTCCATTATTCCACTTCTGTCCCACTTTCTTAGCTGCTTTTAAAATGTCCCAATTTCTCCCCTTTCTTTCCACTTTCCATCTTTTTACTTCCGCTTACTTCAGATGCCGTAAACTGACTTGAAAGTGTAAAAGAAGTGTACACTCAAATTAGTCAGTGGGAAGGAAGAGGGAGAGGAGAGGAAAAGATGGAATATTGCCTTTCTGTGTAGACATTGGCAAAAGCAAACTTCTGAAGCTTCCCCTAACTTCTGTGTTTTCCTCATTGATAACTTTTGTTATTTGATGTTTCTTGGCCACATGTGTCATGGTATTTATCTGTGAAAAGTTTGAGGGTATGGATCAGCAGTCCTTATGATGAAGTCAAATCTGACCATAGAAGAGAAATGGTGACTGTAGTTCTCCAAATTCATCTTTGTTTATTTCTTCTCTGTGCAATCTTAAACACAGGTTAATATTTCAGATATGGCAATAAAATAGATTTTATCAAAGCAGCTCCTTATTGAGAATTCTTGCAAGGTTTTATCTTCTAATAAAAAGAGATACAATTTTTACATTAAAAAGTTGGACTTTTTTTTTTGTACAACCATGTCATGATAATGATTCTCTGATTTTTTTATAGATCAGGTATACTAGTGACTTCGCCTGCCTATGGCCAGGCTTACAAACAGCATTAAGAAATTACCGTACTGTTCTGAACATCATCTCTCAGTATTTTTGTCAGCATTGAGTCTTGGCAGTTAAAGTGGTGTCAAACTGGATTATTTGTGCAGTGCGGATACAGCCTCAATTGTCATCTGTGAAGTGTTGGAGGGCATGAGATGCAGATGGATGTTTATAATAATGGCTGGTTTCAGTAATCCTCTCAATCTTTGTTAAAGTGCACAGACACATACTGTTATGTATTCTAAACCTTTATGGATCTTTGACCAATTACACAAATTAATGTTTTAAAAAATCTCAGAAGCACTAGAACTAAAGGTTTCCTGTCATTGTTGGTTGCTTTAACTGCATGGTCCTTCATTGGCCTGGACACTTTAGAATAATGGGCACCTCTGCTCCTAGTGACAATGGAAGATGCCATCCTAGCAGATTTGTGCTTAACATAAAAGGTTCAGTCCCCATGAATCTTTGCCACAGGACACAGGCTATGAATAACAATTAAGGTTTATTACCATGTCCTTCTGCTTATGACAAATGGTATCCAAATGGTCTTTTGCCTTTGTGATCAGTTATGTCAGCTGAAAAGTATGCCATGATCATTAATAGCTCCTTTATATCAGTTTACTGAATAGCATACCCTTTCGGGGCTAGCCACATCTTGCAATAATTTTATATTTTACACAGTAAACATGATACTCGTTGTAATTCTTGAACTCTTTCCCCCCAAACTGTCTCCATACAACCAAAGGCGTTGGTATTGTTATTAGTTCTGACAAACTGGATTGTGCTTTGGCCATTGTTAAAATATTTGTATCTGCCCCGCCCCTTCAGGTCGCCAAGAGACAGAGAATTTTTAATGAATTTAATTAAAACTTTATGTGGTTCCTGAAGTAAAACTCCAGCTGCTTTACCATTCTTGGATGAAGGAAAGTTTCGTTAATGCATAATGATGTGTTTTATATGAGATATGTTTCAACCTCCTCCCTAGTAGCCCTAGGTTGTTTTCCATGTATATCACAGTTGGTGGATTATTTTATAAAGAGAGTTCAAATCAGTTAAATATATTGTCACCAGCAGCTACTTTTTGGGCAGACAGGGCCGCACTTTATCATAGATCATACCAGCTGCCAGAATCAAAACATTTATTGTGACAGATTCTAGAGATGCTGTGGAATCTACTACAACTGGATTTTACAGTTTCATATTTCCAAAATAACTTCTGGATCAGAATTTGATCAGGTGACATCTGCAGTTATGTTCCAGAAAAACAGTGGGGGGGGGAATTTTAATTTTTAAAATAAATGAATAAATAAGTAGTTTCACATTTTTCTGCCATTTTTATTTTGTTGGTTTGCAAAATGGTACAATGGTAAAATCAGAGCTTGGAAAGTTACTTTTTAACAACATTTTCCACTGTTACTCATTACAGCCTTGGAAAAATAGCCCACTGACATTATTCATTATTGTTGTTGTGTGCCTTCACGTTGTTTCTGACTTATGACAACCTCAAGGTGGACCTATCATGGAATTTTCTTGGCAAGATTTGTTCAGAAGTGGTTGGTTTCCATAGCCAAGCAGGGAATCAAACCCTGTTCTCCAGATTCCTAGTGTAACACTCAAACCACTAAACCAGACTGGCTCTCAACATTGTGTGATTTGTTGCATTGCTTACTTCTTTTCTATTACTTTCTGTTACTTTTTGACAGTACGAAAAATCCTTTATGGTTGACAGGAGAATGGTGTAAATCTTGAAAAATCCCTGTTAAAATTCCCTTTCAACATAACTTTTTTAAAAAATAACTTGGAAGACTTTGGTTACTTCAGTCTTACTTATTCTGTTAGTTTTGAATGTGGCTTTGTCACAGCCTTGTTATTCCATAAAAGTAACTAGTTAGAGGTGGTTCCTTGTCTTTTAACTCTCTACTTCCAACTTCTGGGTATAATAGCGCTATTGAAATCAGTTGGGGATGGAATGAGGCCCCCACCAGAATGCATATGGGAGAGGGGCAAAATGAGGACATTGCTCCCAACATAAGAATCCGCCTTCAATGAAATATTCCTTCAGTTTCCAAATTTGTAGCCTTGCAGAGAGTGAGGCATTGAAAATTATTCACGCCTAGAACTCTTGTTTGTTGTGTTTGCATTCCCTTGGTAACTCTGCCTGCCTCTTTTCTTTGAATGCCAAAACTGTATTTCTAAATGCTCAAACTGAAGTTTTCAGTTACTGAAATGCTAGAAATTTGGGAACTGAAGGGAAATTTTATTTGAGGAGGTAGAATTCTTCCTTTCGGGGGAGGGGGATATTATCATTTTGCTCCCCTCCCATAGCTACAGCCCTAGATTTCACACTTTCATTAGGACAGCATGGAATAACAAGTAATACAGCCTCTATACTATCTATAGTATGTATTGCAGATCCTAATAAAGGCTAACACTTTAGCAAGCATTAAGAAGGCACTCCTATGGACATGTATCTGCAAATTAGTCCCATTATGTTCAGTGATGTGAAATATGTGTATGTATAAGGAAATATGTTTTGGGTTCTACTGCAAATGAAAGAGGAGAGAAATTATCCCAAGAAACTCTTGGGATAATGTCATGGTATGCTTCACTTTAAACAATAAATGGGAGGAAATAGAAGCAGACTGGTACAGAAAGACTTCTTTCTATGCCTTTAACGCATTGTGCAAAGCGGCTAATTAACAAAAAGAAATCAACAAAGTTGAAATGTATGCATGAGTCTAATTCACACTGGATTTTATTAGCCAATGAAACACCCATAGAAAAGGCAGTGGAAGTTAAATTTTTCGTTTTTCCTAAAGGAAGGTGTGAACTCTCAGCTTGACTACAGTATAAAATGTGCAGAAACACATTCCTCATAGGAAACAAAGACATTTTATGGAACTGTGTTAACAACACTGATAGGCAGAATGTAGTAGCTAGCAAAATGCTGCATACCAGGCTGTATTTCCAATCTCATTTCCCCCTGGTTCTGTACCATCAACTTCCCCACCAACTTCCAGTCATGTGTGTGTGAATCTGAAGACTCAATCTATTGAGTAGCTCTTCCTATTAATAATTAATTGATTGTATTTGCCCTAATCAGACTCAATCCCATAGCTAATCCCATTCTAGAAAGTGACAACTATTAGATAGTAATAAGATAGTAGTATATTGCAAGTACTTGCAGCAGGAATGGGCAATTCGTGGCTCTCCATACATTACTGGACTGTAGTTCTGATTCACGCTGACCATGCCAGCTGGGTCTAATGGAAGTTGTAGTCCAGGGCCAATGCTATGTAGGGACAAAATTGCTTGCCCATGAAATTTTTTTGCAGTCCCCAAATTTCTAGCATTGTAGAGAGTGAGACACGAAAATTATTCACACCTAGAATTTTTATATGTTCCATTTGCTCATTCACTTGGTAACTTTGTCTGCCTCTTTTCTTTGGATGCCTACATTAAATTTTTAAATGATTGGATGAAATTTCAGTTTACAGCAGTGCTAGACATATGACTGAAGGAAAATTTCATTTGGTGGTGCAGAATTCTTATAGGGGCCAATGACCGGTTACACCCTGGAATCCTACATTATCTAGGGGGTCACATGTTGCCCACTTTGGCTTACAATGCACATGTAGAGACAACATGTGCAAATTTTGTTATCCTTGGTAAAACCTAAAAAATTGTCAGCTGCTGCAAGATTTTTTTTTTTACTGTTCATGAGAACAATGTTAGATTGTGCATAAAACATTGTATTTTGCAGAAAAAAACAATTTTGTGACAAATATAACTTTTTCCTCAAAACTCAATGCTTTGTCCTAAAAAATTCTTCATGAAAATTTCACCAAAAAGTCACAAAAACCTGGAAATTTTTCATTCTCACATGGAAGAACAAAATAAGCAAAGATTTATATTTCTAGTCTACAGTGTTGGAAACAAATCTGTAAATTTATTCAGTAGAGTACAGATAAATTACAATACTCAGGAAGCCCTTTTTTGGGTTCTGATTTCTTGATTCATTTTGTGCTTAAAACATTCATTGATGTTGTATTTGTGTCTTTGCAAATTTTGTCCAATTTCACTGTAAATTTTGCCCAATTTCTCCATTCTAATTTGTTGTTGTTTCATCAGGAAACTCAGAATAATCTTTCATACCCTTAATTTTGTGTTTTTAAACAATTCACCACAGCACTTTCAAGAGGTTTACAATGCTCTGAAGGGTCAAACATGGAAGTAGAACATAGCGAAGGGACTTGTTTTCTAGAGTAGATAGGGCTTGACATCCTACACAGAAAATCTGTGACACAGATTTTGAGATACAGAAAGACTATGAAAACTCCCACATTACACAATTATAGCACTACGATACCACATTAACTGTCATGGCTCCTTCCTATGGAATCCTGGAATTTGTAGTTTTGTGACATATTTAGAATTCTTAGCTAGAGAGCTTTAGTGATTTACCAAACTACAGACCCCATGATTCCATACGATCAATCGTTAAAGTGATATGGGTTCAATTATAAAGTGTTATAATTGTAGTGTGAAAGACACCTAAATATTGTGAAAATTCAGTATAGCTCTGTGTTTGCATTCAGCTCAACATGTGAAAGGTTAATTGTATAGGGACAGTGAGGACACTCATGGTGCCCCCACAATGAAGCTCATTTTCTTTGTTGAAATTGAGAAGGAAGCTTTTTTTCACACATTTGATTAAGCAAATAGAAGAAAAAATCTATTGGAAGACCTGAGAAATGATAACTCACATTTCCTAATGGGGGAAGGAGTTAGATTCCCGCATCCCATAATGTGCAAGATCAATGTGGGAAAGTTGGAGTTGGGGCAGTGCACAGAAGAACTCCCAAGGCCTCCTGCATATCTTTCACATGGTTGGGTGTACCAGAGCATGGAATAGTTACTTTTTGGACATCAGTTCTCAGAATCCCCCAGCTAGTATCTAGAAGCAACTTTTCAAGGTTCTGGACTAAGGTCGGTATGGGCATTTGTGCAAACTAGACAGGCTTGTGATATTAAAATGCTGCCGTAAGTGTTCGTAAACCTGTGATGAGTATGTTGAGTCTCTGAAGAGATGAAAATGCAGCCACAAGGAACTGTGATTTAGACCGGATCAGTGATAAGGGTGCACTGTGAGTTGAGAGAAGGCTCCTAGAAGATTAGTTTAGGTCAGAAGAATGATCCATTGGTAACACAAAGAAGGCTTATTTAGGAAACAAATGTAAAGGAAGGAAGAGAAGAATTGCAGCCACTAAGATTGCAGTGATTTTCCAGGATGTTCATTTGGAGGGCGGTAAAACAACAACCATCCTTTACCTGCAAGTTGAGGATGCATCAAATGTAGCAATATGTTTGGAACAGTTTTGGGAACTGAGAAATCATGTTGACTTGCTTTTCTATTTCAAACCAGAAAGAAATTTGTAATGAACTTTGGCTATGTGTTTTAATTATAATTTGGAAAGTAGGACAAAGAACAACACAGCCCATACATGTTGAGTATAAAAGTTGCTTATGTTATGTGGATTTGATAGTGATCTTCCAGAAATTATCATCAAATGTAACACAACTGAAAAATTTCTCAGTCTCAATGAAAGCAGGATCTTTTGGTCATCTTGTTAGAGTGAAGCAGAGAATACTAAGAAAAACCATCAGAAATATCGATGAATTAGGTAATGGCATTGTTGTTGATGCTGCTGCCTTCAAGTTATTTCTAAACCAATCATGGGGTTTTCTTGGCAAGATTTTTTCAGAGGGAATTTGCCTTTGCCTTCCTCTGAGGTAGAGAGACTGTGATTTGCCCAAGGTCAACCAATGGACTTTCATGGATGAGCAGGGATTTGAACTCTGGTCTCCAGAGTCATAGTGCTGATACCACTACACCATGCTGGCTCTCAGGTGATGGCATACCCGAGAGTTTTTTCTTCAGTACTTTTCTGCAGAACCCCCAGTCCTTTTGTAATAAGGAAAATCCATTTGAAAATTTAAATTTTAAATGAATTATAATATTTGCCATGATCTGGCCAAGTGATATATGCCTTAGTCACAGGCTGTTTGGGTTACTGTAATATGTTTAAATGAGGATGCCTTTGAAATTTCCTCTGGCCCAAATAATTGCAGCCAGATTGTAACGTGGGGCTGGTTACAGGGAGTACATAACACCCTTGCTAAAATAGCTGTCCTGACTGCCAGTCTATTGTCTGGCATGATTCAAAATGTTGGTGATGACCTATAAAATCCTATATGGTTGTCTCCATATATGAGCCCACTCATGTCTTGATATCTTCTGGGGAAGTCTTTCTTTCTGTCCCATCACCCTCACAGGTACATCTGGTGTAAACACAGGAGAGGGCCTTCTCAGTGTCTGCTCCCATGTTCTGGAACTCCTTTCCTAAAGTAGCTAGATTGGCTTCCTTCTTGCTGTCTTTCCTCAGTAAAAAAAGTAAAGACTTTATTGCAGGCCTTTGACGATTGACTACTGAAGTGGAAGAGGCCTTGTACAGTGTGTTTTATTGTCTATTTGTTGTTTTCTTTTTAATGGCTAAATTTGTAATTGATTTTAATTGTATAGATAGTTTAATCACATTTTAAACTTTTGTGTAAGGTAATTTCTTTTAGCTATCATTGGCTTAACTGTTGTAAGTTGCCTTGAGTCCCAGACTGAGAAAACTGTGGGATTAAAGGCAGCAGAAACAACAACACTTATTTATTTATTTATTTATTTTCCTCCCTCTCTCTCCCTTCCTCTCGGTGTGTGTGTGTGTGTTGATAGATAGATAGATAGATAGATAGGGATTGTTCCACTGCCATAGTCTTTATCTGTGTATATTCCGCAAACCTAGGGGTTCCTTTGAGCATACTAATAGCAATTTGTGCATGGTTATATTGTTTGCTACAAAAGAACTGGCACTTTGAAAATTGGGATCACTGTAAACACATATGATAACAAAATGCAGCTTTCAGATTCAAAGATAGCATGCAGTAACAGGAGAGAGGGCTCTTTCCTTGACACCTATCTTGTGTGCTTCTCAGAGGAGTCTCAGATGGTAAACGGGATGCAGAAATAGAACATGTTTTGTATTCACCTTGACAAAAACAGCAAGACAAAAATAATAATAATACAGCAAACCATCTTGGGAGGCCTTGGAAGATTACTACACATGGCTTTTAAACCATGATTGTAGTAATAAAATACTTTTAGTGATACTCATCATATTGCGTTAAAACTTTTGTCACTGTGATGACTGAGTTATGTCCAGTGCAAAGGGGGAAACGTCATTTTGTTCCTTTCCATCAAGAAATGTAAAACTTCTGGTTGGATGAGCACTCTAAAAAAAAATAGCATGCAAGTAATCCCTTGGTATGGTGTTATAATGTCTGTTTAGACTGTTGTCAAAAGCAAGCCATGAACCAACCAAAGTTAAGTGCCTCCTGGGAACGGATCAAGCATATGCTTCTGTCTTCCATTGAAGTCTGTAGGGTTTCAAAATAATTAACTTGACTGGATCATGCCCATATTTGTTTGGGACAAAATTAAACATCTACCATCTTGTACAAAAAGGATCTACAGCCATTTAGAAAATAGTTTTAACCTTTACAACAAACCAAGCTAAAGATCTGGTGGTTTGAATGTTATGCTGGGTCCAAGTTGTATGTGTTAGTTGAGGGATTTGTTCTGAAATGAGTACAAGAATTCTCTCATACTGCTTTAGAACAGTAGCAGGAAAACAAGCAACTTCTTTAATCTCTCTTTCCTTCCATCTCCCTGTAGAAACTGGCTTTAATCAAGTGCATGAGTGGAAGTTTGACTGTAAGAAACTTGAACCAGATTTTGTTGATGCTAGAATTTGACACTAGGAAGTAAAAAAAAAAAAAATGAGTACCAATATGCATAACTGTATAGTGAGAAGTTTAGAGCAGATGACTTAGTTTCCCATTCACTAATATTTGTGGAAAGATTTAGTATATACCTAATGTATAAAGTATCACTTATAAAGAACTCCAATCCAAGAAAAATCCATTTCCAAAGGGAGTTGGCTCAGACATCCTATTGGCAGCTGTGCATTTTTAATGTGATGGCTATATGTACATTAGCTTACATGACAGGATGATCTTTTATTTAAAAAAAAAATGACACACGTTTTTGCTGCATTACTTTCTTTCCTTTTACCCGGGGGGTGGGGGTGGAGATCACAGTGGAGAGTTGTGTCACCCTATCGGATTTGGATGCTAAAGTTTGGTCACACCGAAGAAACAAAACAAAGCAAAAATGAAACCACTCCTTTACTTAACAAATCTGGCAGATGGGTCCCTTTAGCAGCAGCTGCTTGCCATGTGATTTAAAACTTCCTGTCACTATAATTGATGTGTTTTTATTCTTTCCACTTCCTGAAGCCTGATCAGAATTAAAATTGCTGTTGGAATTTCCTGTCAAAGCAACTCATTTATTCTCTGGGCAGAGCACTGACAGTACTTTGATTGGACATTGCCTTCAGCTATTCTCGGGCAGGGAGATTGCTTCAAATTATACTCCTTTGCAAGGTTTGACTTCCATGCACACCACATCTGCAAATATATACAGATTGTCCATCATGCAGTAACCTTCCCCCCCTCCCAATGAAAACGCCACATGTAAAATGTTAATGATTTGAATATCAAACCTGGCCACCTGCTAAGGGCCCTGGCTTTTGTATTTATTTAGAAAACCCAACGAGCCTTCAAATCCCATTGCCTCTCCCCTTACATTCAGGTTTTGCTTATCAAGGGGTGAGACACAAAGGAGACACCAGATTTCCTACTGACTTCATTATTATTATTATTATTATTATTATTATTGGTAAATCTGGCTAGACATGTTGAACTTCTGAATAATTTCAATTTTAACACTGCAGCAATATGTTCTAGAAAGTTCTGCATGTGCTGTGAATTGTATTTTGGGGCAAGTATGCAAGTGGCATGGACTGTTTCCAGACTAGTTATGTGAAAAACTCTTAGGGCCCGTACAGACCAGCCACAAGGTCTGGCCTGGGAGTTGAGTTGGGGCGGGGTGACCGCACACCAGCCACCCTGACTCGACCCCAATGCCACTGTCATGCCGTGTGCCCCACCGCATGGCGCACGGTAGCAGGCTGCTCCCTTGGCTCAACGTGCTGTGCAAAGGAGCACAGAAGAGCTGTGGCAGCGGTAAGGGTGGCTTTTTGCTGCTCCAAAAATAGCGGCAACCTGCCGGATCAGGGTCATGGCATGTGGTTGCCGCAGCCCCGATCCAGCGCTCCCAGGGGCGGCATGGAGCCACCCCTTAGGGACTGTCTGTATGGCCCCTAAGTCTCAATTTTGCTGAGTTTTTACAAATTCTTCCCCATCCTTCTTCCATATCATGCTGCTGTTTCCCACAATGAAATTCACACAATTTTAAATAGCATTTTCCTTAATTTGTGCATTTATTTACTCAATTTACCTAATTTTTCCAACTTTCCTCATTTACTAAAGTATGTTTCTGAACATTAAAAAATTATACGCATCTCAGCTTTCTGAATGTAGCTATCAGCTATTTTAAAAACAGGTATATTGTTCTGTGCACACTTTATTTTTCAAAAATGCCCTGTAAATCTTGGAAATAAACAAAATGCTCCAGATGAGGTACACATTTTCTCACAGCAAAGGCCCTTGCATGCTACACAATTATAATGCTATGATTCCACTTGGACAGCCATGGTATTATCGTATGGAATCTTTGGATTTGTAGTCTAAGGAGAGATATTTAGAATTCTTAGCCAGAAAGCTCTAGTGCTTCACCAAATTGCAAAACCCAGGATTCCATAGGCACGGAAAGCTGTTCCTCCTCCTCCCGGCCATCCTAGGCCTTCAGCTGCCTCCGGAGAGAAGGCGGAGGGAAGCAGTCCCACCCCGGAAGTCTTCCCCCCCCCCCCCCATAGTCCCACCCCAGAAGTCCTGTCTCTGGTACAGGGTAACACCCAGTGCCAGAAGGCCATTTAGTTTGGGCACTCGGTGCCGAAAAGGTTCGCCTAGATGCAGCTGTGGCAGTTAAAGTGGAATGATAGTGCTACACTTGTGTAGTGTGAAAAGGTCCCTAGTCTCAGGAGATGTGAAAACCTTACTTTTGTTGAGATTATAAAGTTCAATGAAATGTCCATCCCTGCTCCAGAAAGAAATGTCCAACTTCAGAAATGTTTTGAGGCTGAACAAGGCCAAAAGGTGGAACAAGATGCCAAAAACATGCTGTGTTTTTGGAGTGTGGTCCCTTCATAAAGCTAGAAATGTGTGCATCATGTAAATTATTAATGTGGGCAATATGTTAATTTTCCAGAGAAAAATGTAGCTAAATTGATGGAAATCACTAATTTCATTCGGGATTTAGGTAGAATAGAAGCTTGTTAATAGCTACTTCCTAACTGGCAGCTCTGGATGTCATACATTTTGACTTTTTTCCTATTCCATTTTCAAATCCTGGCAACACTAAATAAAAACAGGAGTTGAGCCATCAATATGGTGTGGTAGGTTTACTCACATTTCCAGTCTAATGATTTGTAGAATATTTTAGACAATAGGAAGTATTTGGGGTCAGAGGGGGTGCATTCCTTCAGGGTCCAGGAAGGGGGGAAATGGCCTCAACCTCCCATAATAATGCAAAAGACAATTAATAATCGGGCCCGGCATTTTTGAAAAACCAAAGTGAGGCTCACAATCCTAAGATAAATACATTCCATGGTATGGGTAATTAAAATTATAATTTTTGAAATTAGTTTTATTGTTCATTAGTGAAGTGCCTGTCTTTGCACAGGTTGGTACAGTTCTTATTCTAATATGCAGAAACTGTCAAATAAGGTTATGTAATTGATAACCTGTGTCCAACCTGTCTGAATGAAACCATAGCTATTGGAGCATGTGGGCCTACTTGCTGTGATCATGCACCTCTAAAGCCCCACAGGGAAAAAGCCTTTCTGCCCTCTGTTCATGAAGGCTGGCCCATAGCAGGGGGAAACTATAACTTTGTTTTTGGACTACTCTCTTCTGCCTTGAAACCCATTAGCTGGCTAAGGAAGTCAGCTACCTAATGAGAAAAGATGGCACTGCAAGCTTGATACAATTACAGTTGTACATTGATACCTCCATATCAATGGAGTCAATCATCCACAGCTTGAAAATATATCTATTTCTGAAAAATCAAAAAACCAAACCTTGATTTTTTTCCCATTTTATATAAGAGACGCCATTTTACTACGCCATTATATATAATGGGACTTGAGCTTTCATGGATTTTGGTATCTACAGAGGTCTTGGAACCAAACTTCAATGGATACTAAGGGCCTACTGTACATTATTTAGGCTAATGCATCTTAAAGGCTAAATAACCCCCAAACCAAATGTCAGGTGTTTAGCTCTTTGAGCTATGACTTAGGGCCTTTACAGACTTCCAGAAATAGTGCAGCTTGAGGTCACTTTTAACTGTCCTGGTTCAGTGCTAGGGAATCATGGGAATTGTATTTTTTTTTTCTGGGACATTGAGCCTTCTCTGTCAGAGAGCTCCGGTGCACAATAAACTACAGTTCCTATGATTCCTTAGCACTGAGTCAGGATAGTTAAAGTGGCCTCAAGCTGCATCATTTTTGCCAGTTTGTAAAGGCCCTTAGGCAGGCAGACAGAACCACAAATTATGCTTTTAATAATTTTGAACATGAAACAAAGTTTGTGTATATTGAACCATCAGAAAGCAAAGATGTCACTAGGAGTTATGCCCTTGCCTTTTTTTTTTTTTTTTTTGCTGTTGTCTGATTTCTGTCTATTTATTTTTACTTATTATTGTATGTTAGCTGATTTACTTGATTTTAATGTTTATTGGTTTAATTTCCTTTTATGGGGAGGGTGGGGGGGTTGGGGTTTTTAGATTGTACTGATGTATTTTAATTGTTGTAAGCCACCACGATTGTTTTAACAAAGAGGTGGGGTATAAATTATTATTATTATTATTATTATTGTTGTTGTTACTCAACCACCCATGAAAAATTTTGGATTCTTGGAGTATTTCAGAATTTGGAATTCCGGATAAGAGAGACTTAACCTGTATTGTGAATGGGTCCTCTGAATTTTACAGAAACTCTGGTGAGTCAAGCAGAGATGTTTGGCCCTGTTTTCCATGACAGATATTCCTCCCGCTCCTTTATCAGTTTCTACCAAAAGGTGAAATGAATGCTTCTCCTAGGGCCCTCATCACAGAGCGTTCCCAAGATCCCATCTTTCATTCCAACTAGTTAACTTTAACAGAGAAATCTGAGTATTGACTCACTGTTTTAAGAACAACCGAACACTCTGTAGTGACAGTGGGAGCTTTGACACCTTTTTGATTAAGCAGGGTTGAAGTGGTTGCCATGTAGGAAAATTCTGGCAATATTTAGCTGAAATATGCCTATCCTGAGATCTCCTCATTTCCCTGAAATAGCCACTTGCTATTTATATACTAATGTCTGTATGTTTATATATATTTAAATGCTCCATTTGCTACACTGGTTTTAGCTTCTTGTTAGCATCACTTCTTGTTAGCTTGATGTTCCACAGCAACAGGGCAGCTGGAAAAGTGAAACATGGTTTCAAGATTTATGCAGTGTCTTTATTTTCTTTCATTAAGAGAACCGGTAATAATAGGTGCATATTATAAGTTAACAGTGTTAAGCAGTATGTTATAGCTGTGTCTGACAGATGTATTGTTTATGATCATATTTCATGTTGTTAAAACTGTGGCTATATACTTTAAAACAACATGACCTTAAAACAAGACAGAAGCAATATTTATATTGGTGCCACTAGGCATAAAAAAATCTATTGTTCAGAAAATGTGAAATCGGCTTCTCTTATCTTTACTATCAGTGTAAATCTTTATTTATTTATTCTTGCATGCAAAAGCAAAATATTTTGAAAAGTTTTCTCCCTACTGGGCAAAATTAGGAGAATGTTTGTGCATTTTTAAATGATTTTTCACATGTTGGATTTTTTTTTACTTAAAATTGTTTTTGTTTGTTAATTCAAAAACATATTTTTGCAATGGAAATTAAATGTTATACAAAGTACACTGTTTCTAGCACAAAATGTTGGTTTTGTACAAATGTCCAAGATTTCCTTGCACAAAATGATGGTTTAGAACTGTTTAACTGATTTACTTGCCCACTGCCCTGAAATCCTAGCATAAAAGGCGGGATATAAACATTGTTATAAATAAAACAGAAAATGAGAAACTGTAGGAATAAAGAAATAAAATAATACGTAACTGTAGATCACTACAGGTAAAACCACAGTTTGGAAAAATTTGTTACAATGATTGGTTTGATATGAAGACCCCTTTGGGTACCTGTCATAGCGCTATGCTGGAAGGAGCCTTCATCACCATGAGCTCAAAGAGAGCACATCACGTAGGCACTCCAAACAGAGTTATATCTGCATTTACAACCAATTTTCAGATCAAAAAGGCCAGGCTTAGGAGCTGCAAAGCAGGACATTCACACCTAGAAGATTTATGAGTGCCAGCCAGGATGTGTCCAACTGAAGGTGAGATAACATCAGCATCCAATCTCCCCTCTTTTGGAAATTGTCTACTTCAAAACATAGCAATCAGAATCCTTTGATATTAAGTATATAAATGCTCCCCAAAATCTGAGGCAGATGGGGTCTGGGTAGATTTCATGATGACATTGTGCCATTGTGGTCTCTGACTAGAGTCCCCAGCTCTATTTGGTGTCCTTTCTCTGTCATAATGGTTGAGTCTATCTCTTCATTCATCTTTGGAGCAGCCTCCTTTCAGGTAATTATCACCATTAGAAAGCCTTGTGTGTCCTATCCAAGATAACTACTTTACTCCTGGGTTCTTGTGTGTGTGTATGTATATTAGGGTGTTTTTAGTATCTTTGATCCTCTGTGTGCTTGCTTATTGATTTATTTTATTTTTCTCTCTTAATAAAAGTACAATTATTTTGGAAAATTGCTATCTCGGCAGGAATTGTTCCCTCTATCCCCCTGCATACAATGGGTTCAGAACCTATTTATTATTTTTGAGCTAATTATAAATTCCCCAAGGTCATGTTCTTATTACAAGTTACTTTTGTGAACTACAGTTCACACTGGCTGGGAAAAGTCGAGGAGTTGTAGTCCAAAAATTGAACTTTGCCAAAGCTCTGGTTAAAATGATTAGAATAGACTAGTTGTTTGTATGTTGTTGTTTCTTTCTCTCATATCATCTTTGTGCTGAAGTGTAGGGGAACAGTATGAAATGAAAATTGGTAGGGCCAGTCCCAGGATTGAGGAAACCTTTAGCAAAGTACTCTTTAGTGGTCACATCCTGTATCAGTAATCTCCCATAACATTACATGGTATAAATGAGCAGCAGCAACAAAACTTTAATCAGTATTAAGTGACTGAGAACTGCCATCTTAATGTCTCCAAGAATGATGCTACCCCAGGAACATTTAGGGAAATAGCAATTCTCAGACTCATGAATGGTTCAAGGCAGACTTCAGTGGCACAGAGTTCTTCTGCAAAGTTACTGGAGCCTGTGGCAACTGCTTGAGGGTACCAGTGGTTGATATCAAGTCTTGATAAGTACATTTCACATATTCTCAAATGTTATATTCATTAAGTTTGGATGTCATTGGTGCAGATAGAGAACTGCAGATCAGGAAATTGCAGTGCTCCTTGTGGTCTGCATGTGAGAGAAAGTGGGTCTTGATTGCAAACCTTAAGATCTAAGGTTGGAATTCAGACTTACAAGGTATCATAGATTATCTGTGATTAGCTCAGAATAAGAATATATTGTAGATATAATAAGAACAGATGTCATGATGTCTTCTATTTTGTAAATAGTATGAAAGCCTGATATAAATATTAAGCCCTGGCCCTCTATGTCGGCACAACTACTGCCTTATAGGATGAAGTACACTATGATATTACTTGGCCACATTTGTCCCAATTTTTATCTTTGAAATATTGGAGAGTATAATGTCAGGGATCTTGAGATGGAAACTCTAGATTTGGGTACAGCTAATTCAACCTTTGCCTGCCATGAAAACAAGCTTTGGGGTGAAGGACCATATACCCCTTCTATCCAGACTTTCCTCAGCTAGTTCAGAATACGATATGTATTTCATTGCTTGTGGTGTGTGTGTTGTAATCCAAATGTTACTTTCCTAACACATATTTGGTCTCAGTAACATGATAGCAACCTCAGAGGCTCTGAAGAGCTTCTGTGTCTGTTCAGTAATGGAGAAGTCCATTTTAGCCATTAAATCCAAATATTGGACCAAAAAGAAAATCTGAAGAGGGAAAAGAAAAGGATGCCTGAAAGTCTCATTTTGGTTTTCTGTTGTGCCCTAATACCGAAGATGAGTACGCTTGTTTGGAACATGCTGGGAGACCATAATTGCTCTATTTTCCCCCCAGATAAAAGGATGGAATATCCCATTCAACTGGTTGCTCTAATCGTTGGTACAATTTCACTGTCAATATTTTTTTTAAAAAAAACCACCCTAAAATTCTGCTGCAAAATAGGAAAAGATGTGTTCAGTTTAGTGTTATTTTGAAAATGTAAGCAATAGGAAAGGGAATTGATTTGCCTCTGTATAAACTGTCAGTTACATCTTTCTGTGTGACTGACCTGTTGAAATGGTCTCTTTCTGGAAGAGAGAGGAGGGGGATGCAGCATTAGAATCCCACAAAGTAGTTATTATAGCTTTTGTAGAATGAGAATAAGGGAGTTGTATTTGTGCCTGCAGATGAGGGAAAGAAAGTATTCTAAGTAAAGTTATTGCAGTAAACAGGATTGTCTCAGAAGCTGTTTCTACCTGAATGCCTTCCACTGCCAAAGAAATGACTAGCATGTTAATTTGTTGGTGATATGAAATGGCCTGAACACTCTTAATTGCAAAGCAATGCATAAGGTTAGTCACATTATCTTCTCTCATGCATTGGAGAAAGGGGGAGACACCACCTCCATGTGCTTGTCAGAGCTTGGAAAAGTTACATTTAGAACAGCAATTTCCAGAATGCTGATGGGCAATCTGGGAGTTGTATGTAGTCTAAAACCTAATCTTTGCAGACTGCGGAGAAAAAGGTGCTTCTGCCAGGGATAGCTCTGGTTCCATCAGCTTTTGGATGTTTATGTGATGCTAACAGATCCGTTCCGATGTGAAAAACCAAAACAAAAACCTGGCCAGCAGTTCCACATCTCTGCTTTGGAATTGCTACTTGATGCAGAATTACTTCTTTGCTTACTACCACTTCCAGAATTCCTTGGCCAGCATAGTTAGCAGCTCTGGATTAGTTTCTCTTGAACTCCAAATGAAATTTCTGGGCAAGTTAGAATTTGAATCTGGGTATCCTATCCTCTAAGCCTGTACCAGAAGCCCCTGTTTATCTGACAAGTTAAGGGACCAAATGACTGTCAAAAAGTGGATTCTGTTGAAAAGTGGAACCCAGCCCTTTTTTTATTGCTTGAAAATGCAAGACTGAATACTAGATGGTGCCAAGTTGACTGAGAGAAAAAACAGCACACCTAACCAGAAAGAAAAAACAAGTATGCCAAGTTGATCAAGCAGCAGTATGTGGTTAAAAGAACAGCTAGGGGTTGAAAGTGTGGTATATGGCTATAATTTAGATCTGTTGAATCAGTGAGGCATCAAAAAGAAAGGTGTCAAAAGGCAGGGAATGACTGCATATGATTTTCTTTTGTAGTAAGCAATGAATTAAAGGAGTAATCGTATAGTGGGAGAAGTAAGTACATATCACGGACATGAAAAGAGAGAGCAAATGATCAAAGTTGTAGAAAAGATTCCAAGTCTAATCCACATGTATTGGTGACACAGTCATTTTCTGTGATTTTTCAAAAGCAGGATATTTGCATGTTCAGGAACAAGTTTGCTACGCCAAAAAAAGACTCAACACAGCACTTCAGAGGTAAATGGTGACAACTATTTATTGATTACAGCTGCAGTTAGTTGGCACATGCATGGGATAGGATCCAGACATTGGGTAGCCCACCTGCTGCCTGGTGAAAACAAACCTTTGGCCTCAGCTGGAAATGGAAGTGGAGCAATGGGGACTCGCCCAGTCGGAGGTCCTCCCAGGTGAGAACCATTGCATCTCTACTTGAGTTGCTGGAAATGCCTCTAGTGGGCTGGCCATTTTCAGCACATTCTCCTCCTCAGGCCCCATAAGGGGTCACTCCCCATCTGTACCATTGCCAGAGTACTGACATTCTACCAGGATGCCAATCGCATGGTCTGCCAACAAGGTGACCAAGGAAAGGGGTAGCCCCCAGCTTTCTGCCTACTGCCAACCACTGCAGCCGTCGCCAACAAACAGTACCACCCCACAGCCCAAAATTCAGACTGGCCAGGATCTTCTGGGTGGTGTTTGTGTGTAATCCCTGTTTCTGCACACTCCTGGAGTCCTGGGTCTCAGCTCAGAGACTGCCAGATGCTTTACCAGATGCTCCCTTGCCAAACCTCCATGGTGATCCTCAGGATGTCATGAAACTCAAGAAATTTTGTGTAAGTACAGTCCAGCACCAGGTTATGCAGAATGTACCTGAGGGAAGCCCTGGACTTCCATCTGCCCAATCTTTTGATGTCTTCTGCCAACAGGCTGCACAATGCTTCCAAGGTGGCAGCCCTTATCCTGAAGGAGTGGCCCCATAACTCCAGCTCCGGTGCCCTCACCTGCCTGAGCACCTTGCAGAAAACAATATGATTTGGTAACGGGTAAGGGGGGGGAGCCATCCCAGTGGACAAACAGGGGGATTAGCAGTCAAGGCCTGACTCCAACAAATTGTTGTATTAGAGTAACTGGGCAAGGAGACATGGCATTGAGGCCCCAGAGCTTGATGGTGGTGCCCTTCCCTAACTGGTTCTCTTTGGAACGCTGCACCAAGACGAGTACTTCATCCTGTTGAAAGGATACATTGGTGCCAGAAAAGGCCCTGCTTGATATGTTTCCCTTGGAGCCTGCCACCAGCTCCCCCATCCTGAATGCTCCAAAAAAAGGCCATGGAGAAAACTGCCCAGAAGAGGCTGACCTCATACTTGGAGTGACAGGCCTGTGGGAGCAGCCTCAGAAGTTTTTTGACTGGTCTCCTGCTGTCCTGATGATGCAGCACTGAACATGCCCAACCTGTCATCCTAACTAAGATAGTACAAGGATCAGGGTGTCCCCCCACCTGCTTTACAGAAAGCGATATCTGCCAGGTGGAGAGACATATATCTTGGGGACAACCCTAACTCCCTCAAATGCACCAGGAAATGAAGCAGCTTCCCCATAACCTCCTCCCTCCTGAAGATTATGAATGAGAATATGGCCCTCCAGTATGTCCTCCGGGTCGAAGGTGCCACTGAGTTGAATACTCTCTGAAGTATTGCCCACCTCCAAACTGCCACAGCTCTTCCAGGAGTGATGTGGAATGAGGAAAGGCCCCTGGTGCCAAAGCTTGAAACCTGCCCTCCTGAAACTGGGACAATAAATCAGCAATACCATTGTCCAGACCTTGGAAGGGGCACCCGCTGAAGAGGAACTGGCATATATGGCTGGCCACATGACAATATATGCTGCTTCACTGGACCTGAGTGAAGACTGGTAGCCTGCAGACCAATCATTAGCTGCCCCCCGGCAAGCCCCACCCCTCAGAAGGCAGCAGGAGGGGAAACGACCAGCCAGCAGCTATGGAAGTGGTCCAGGCCCACTCTTGCCCTACCCAGCAACTTTGCCAGCCCTCAGCCCCATTTTAAATTCTTGTATATACTGTAGCAACTACTAAGAAAGATCAAAGAAGAAAGTGCAAAGGCAGGCCTATTGCTGAACATAAAGAAAACAAAAATAATGACAATGGAGAATCTTGACAAATTCAGCCTAGACAATGAAGAAATAGAAGTGGTAAAAAAGTTCTCATACCAGGGATCAAACATTGATTGGGATGGGGATTGTAGCCAGGAAATCAGAAGAAGATTAAGAATGGGAAGAGAGGCTATGAAAGAACTAGAAAAGATTCTAAAATGCAAAGATATACAACTAAACACAAAAGTGAGAATCATACAAGCCATTGTATTCCCTATTACCATGTATGGATGTGAGAGCTGGACAGTGAAGAAAGTGACTAGGAGGAAAATCAGTGCATTTGAGATGTGGTGCTGGAGAAGAGTGCTGAGGATCCCATGTATAGCCAACAAGACAAATGAATGGGTCCTGGAGCAGATCAAGCCAGAGATCTCCCTGGAAGCCAAGATGACAAAACTGAGGCTGTTGTTTTTCGGGCACATCATGAGAAGGGAGAACTCACTGGGAGAAACAATAATGCTAGGAAAAGTGGAGGGAAGTAGAAAGAGAAGAAGGCCACATGCTAAATGCATGGACTCTATTAAGGAGAACATAGGTATGAGTTTACAGGACCTAAGCAGAGCAGTAGAGGACAGGGAGTCTTGGAGATGTCTGATCCACAGGGTCGCCATGGGTCGAGATTGACTCAAGGGCAGTTAACAAGAAAATACGCTGTAGAATTGCATTGCTTTCAAAGATATCACCAGATAGAGCTTGGAAAAGTCAACATCTCCCAGCATCTACCATCCAATGTAACCAGTCTTCTGCGGAATAATGTGAGCTGTTATTCATAACTTTTTGAAGCTCTGTAGCAGAATAAACAAAATGTATACTTGCAGAAACTGGTCGGACAGAATACCCTGTACAATGCAGGCATACCTCAGTTAATAAAGCTTCTGACAAAGGGGCTAGTTTATATAAAATCTTTATACACTCACCCAGTGCCCTTTTCTCTTTGTCCCTTCTCTAACTTGAAAGTTTTTAGTAGCAGCAGCATCATTAGCAAGATAGTGAAGCAAGGCTGGAGAAACACAGACTTTAAGTATCAGTTTGCAGCAGCATATTTGCAATAAATAGTGGAATAAAGTTTGAGCTGAGAAAGAATAGGATTCTGCTATAGCTGATCCTACTATAAGCGGTATGTGTCTGCCTCCAAGAGGCAGAGTAAAACAGCTGACTCCCAAATCTCTTGCTGAACATGTGGATAGAGAAATGAGTAGAAATGAGGACAGTAGAAAAGCCTGCCTTACTAGCATCCTCCAGGATGAGAAAAAAAATGGATCTGTAAATTTGGCCACCAAATATCAGAAGAAATCAGAAGAAAAGTGGCAACTAGTGAAAGAAAAGGTAATCCTTGGATGTATTTTGGAAGAAGTTTACAAGTGGTCTCTACAAGGTTCAATTTTTTTGTTTTTCTTTACTTGTACAAGGCTTACCTGACCTACTATATATACTTGATTATAAGTTGACCTCATGTCAAGTCAAGGACAGTTCTTGGTGCCAAAATTAGGAATTTTGATTTGACCTGTGGATAAGTTGAGGATAAAACTCAGGGACATGTAACTTAGGGACATGTAACAAAGGATGTAAAGGATGAAGCAGAGGAAAACAATGCCAAATAATTCAAAAAATTCCAGCAGGCATAGCTGTTTGTGTTCACTCCAAAGGCTGGATGGATGAGGAGGGAACTGTGATATTTTGTGACAATGTGATGTGTGGGATAGGCAACCAGGTACAGGCGTGGCTAAGAAAATGTGCTCATGTCAAAAAGGATGAAAAGGCAAAGTAAAGAAAATGGCCACTATGTTAGAAATGATTATTGCCTTTAACTTTAATGTGACAAGTTTGCCTGGTTTTAATCTAGAAAAGCTGGGAAACATACACAAATATCTTAGTCAAATCCTTCAAAGCCTGCTCCCCCTTGGGGAAGGGCCAAAGAACTGCCACGTTTGCCATTTTCCCAGCCAGGCATTCAAAAAGGTCAGATGTGATACCATGACAGAGAGTAGAGGGGGTTGATGCTTCTTTGAGATCAGGGGTCGGCAACCTACGGCCCGCAGGCCGGCTGCAGCCCGCGGAGGCCTTCGGAATGGCCCCTGTGCAGTCCTGCTGCTGCCACCGACGCCGCCATTTGTGGCTGCGGGGGTCCTCCGGGGCGCCATTTTGGATTCCAAAATGGCGCCCCGGAGGACCCCTGTGGCGGTGCTGGGCCTCTCGGAGGCCCGGTGCTACCGAGGGAAGCCTCCTGGGGGGCACCTGTGGCGGCGCCAGACCTCTCGGAGGCCCGGCGCTGCTGAAGGAAGCCTCCTGGGGGGCACCTGCGGTGGGGCTGGGCCTCTTGGAGGCCTGGCGCTGCTGAGGGAAACCTCCTGGGGGGCACCCACGGCGGCGCTGGGCCTCTTGGAGGCCCAGCACGGCTGAGGGAGCCCTCCTGGGGGGCACCCACGCGGCGCTGGGCCTCTTGGAGGCCCAGCACGGCCGAGGGAGCCCTCCTGGGGGGGCGCCGTTGTGCGCATGCACGCGTGATGCGGGGGGGGTGGCTGCTGCCATTTTGTTTTTCAAAATGGCGGTGTGTGTGCGCGCACACGGGGGAAAGTGTGTGTGGGCGCAATCACGCATGCACTCCGGCCCCCAGCGCCATTTCCCCCTCCCTCCCGGCCCATCGACAAAAAAAGTTGCCGACCCCTGTTTTAGATGCTCCCAGGGTGGACTAGACTCTTACCTATTGCTACTCTACTCAGAGAAGGGGATGGTTCCTTTTTTTATAAGAGTTAGAGTACAGTACTCATGTTGACCTGTGGATAAGTCAACCCACGTTTTTGGGGGCAATTTTTTGATTAACATTTCCAGACTTATAAATGAGTATATACTGTTGTTTAATTTAACTTGTGCACAATGTTGGCTTTGAAACACGCTGGACTGCTCTTCTTTTTTTGGGAGGGGTACAGGGACATGTTCATATTCTTTCCATGCTATTTCTGCCTCTGGCACCAAGTTGTCAGCTCAAGAAGTAGTGCCCAAGAACACATTCTCTGTTTGTTTATCAACAGATATCTGTACAACTGCACTCATTCAGTGAGCATCAACAAAGCGTTTGCGGGAAAGTAGTTGGATAAAGCAATCACATCTTTAACCTAGAAAAGAAAAAGTACAACAGCCAGTAGAGTGTGCTGCTGACTTAAAATAAGTTTGCTAATCACTCCTGTTTTTGTCAAGACTTATCTCCTTTATTATACCTCTGAGCAGGGGAAGTGTGCAGCTTTGTCGGAAGCCAAATGGTGTAGCGTTGTCTCTTTCTTGGGGACTTTTGCAAAAGCATTGCATTAAAAAATGTTTGAATCATTTGTAATGATTGCAGGAGAGAGGACAAGCCTCATAATTTTGAACAATGCTTCTCCCCCCATCCCATCCCCCCCGTGCCCTCCTTTAAGCTCACATTCCTTTTCTGAAAGTCTCATAGCTTAGTCTAACAAGAGTGTTTCCCTTTCCAGTTTCAGCATCTTAGCAGCCATCCTCAGACCTATGTTGTGATCTCAAAACATGTAGGAAATCTTGGCAACTTCAGCATGAAGGAAATTATGCAGAATCTCTTCTTGCTTTTTCCCTTTTCCCATGTTGAAATGACTGCTTTTTCCCAAGGGAGATAAAATATATTGATGGGTTATTCTTGAAAGATACTTTGATATTGTATTGCATCTTGTTACTACTAATAATAATGGTACTACCGGTCAAGAAGCACTTGTGCACGTATCATTTCTTTTCCTCTTGATCAGATTTCTCCCCTAATTATAAAATAAGATGAAAAGAGAAAAGAAAGAGATGCTTTTCATTATGAAAAAGGGGATATTCTTCTAATTTGGGAAGTGCACTTCCCAGCTTCACTATCTAGCACTCTTGAGGAGATCCCAAGGTCTCAGGGCCCCTGTGGTAAGTGGAAGGAAAGCTGGATTTTAAGTGTCCTATAGTGTCCACAAATTATGGTATGTTGGGTGCTCCAAAGAACTGTGGAAAATCAAAAGGTCCATGTCATTTAGTTATGCACTTGGGATTCTATGGGGTGAAGCAGACAGCCTGCCAGGAGCAGCTGGAGGATGCTCAGGCCACAATTGCACCAGGACTGCGGCCACTGCAAGCCTGCTTCAAAAACAGGCTGCTGCCACAATCCCAACTGCACTGCTGCCAAGAGCCAGATTATTTCAGCTCCTTTTTGATCCACTTCAAAGGGTCAGATTGTGGCACCAGAGTGGTTTCCAACCACTTTGGGGGGCATGTGTCATCTGAACGCCATGCCTCCAAAGTGGCCAGAAGCGGCTTCTTTTGGCCTGTGTGTTTCAGGCCTATGTGACTGGGAGAAGTTTAAACTGGGTACCTAGTATATCTTGAAACAGTATTCACTATTACACATTTCCTGGCTGGAAAATGCAGAGAAAACAAATATTTCTTTGCAAATTTTGCCCAGTATTCACACATCTCAAAGTATTTCTGGAAATGATTCTGCACAGGAATGCAAATGACGTTTTTTGCTTGGGAACTGAGGGGTTTTGTGCAGAAAACAATGTTTCCAGATAGCTGTTTGTGAGTCTTTTTTATAATGGAAGATTACTGGTTTTGTTTTTCTACCAAAACCCCTCCCCAAAGCTTGCATAGAAATTCTTGCACAACAAAAATATTGCACAAAATAACAGCAGCCTTGAGCAACAAAAGCATGTGGCTACTTTTATCTGTATGCAAGATTACTCTCTCCCCCCCCCCCCCCGCATAGAAAGTAACAGTCTTGCATGAAAACACACATGGCTGTCTGAAAACAAAATCTGTATATTCCCCCCCCCCCCCCCCCGAATTCTCAAATGAAAGTATACATTTCTCTGCAGGACAATTTCCCAAATACATTGAGGTATGCAAATAACAGGTTAAAATGCACAAAATTATCACACTGTATTCTTCTTCTTCATTTATGGAAATGAGAACACTGGAAATTGTTTTGCCTTTACTTGTAAGGATGAAATAGTCAAATATTAATATCCCAAGCCACCAGTCAATGCCTCAAGGTAAATTGGATGAGGCAGCATGCCAGCAGGCCATCCCACTTTTTCAGATGCTTTTACAATGTCCTAGTTTCTCTCTCCTCCTCCCTCTTTCCCCCTTTCTCCTCAATTTACTTCAGTTGCTGCAAACTGAGCTCACATTGCAAAAGGAGTTTGCATTCAGTTTAGTGATCAGGAAGGAGAGGAGAGGAGCATCCTTCCCAGTAGATTCAGGCAAAAGCAAACTACTGCAGTTGACGTGCTTGTGTGCACTTCCTTATTAATAACTTTTGCCATCTTGACTACACTCTAATGTTGCTTGGACACGTGTTGCTTTTTTCATTTGTCAGGTGTTGGAGGGTAGGAATGTCAATACATGTGGGCATTTTCATTTTACATCATTTACCTGTTGTATGATATGCCAGTGTAACACTGACATTTCCTGCATTCCTCTGATGCTCAGGAGAATGTATCAGAAAGTTTAATAAGGGCTCCCAATTATCCTTCTTCACTTCCAGAACTTGGAAAAGTTCCTTTTTACAATAACTCCCAGAACCCCATAGCTAGCATTGCTACTAGCCATGCTAACTGAAGGATTCATGCAGCTGAATTTCAAAGAGTAATTTTGTGAAACTCTTGTTTGGCCACTGAAGTCAAAGTGGCTCAAATGCACATAAGCAAACCATGTTTATAAAAACTTTGTA
The DNA here is from genome assembly GCA_026167975.1 of Phrynosoma blainvillii. Lineage (NCBI taxonomy): Eukaryota > Metazoa > Chordata > Lepidosauria > Squamata > Phrynosomatidae > Phrynosoma > Phrynosoma blainvillii. Next base: position 35,589,032 of record JANUYF010000005.1, read on the forward strand.
TATAGATTCCATTGGGCCAATGCAAAAATGAAGCTTTATAATTTACATATAAACTGAGTGTGGGCAGTTTAATGTAGGTTTATGCCCCTAACCAGAATAGGGCTATATTTTTTCCTTGTCTAAGGAAGTGTAATCAAAGAAGACTGAGCAATAGCAATTATTCCCCCCCCCCCAAAAAAAATCTATTAGAGCAAATTGCAAATCACAGTTGCAACTGTATCGTGCATATGCATTTAGAGTAAGATGCAGAAAGGGCTTGCTTTTTGTTTAGAATTAATTGGTGCTGCTTGCTTCTGTCATTCATTAGCTTAACCAAAAAGGCATCATCCGGTACTAGCAAGGATTTAATAGGCAAAGCACTTCATTGGAGGGCTGGTTTCGGCTCGCTTGCTTTGGCAGGAAGAGATTTCCAACTTTAGCTGAACTGTTTAAATAAGGAAACCAAAACATTTTTTAAAAACTATTTTTCTCTTTGGGATTTTCCTACAGTACTTCATGTGTGGCATTTAGTTTTTCTCCTCCTAAATAAAATCCATTTCTCATCACTTCTATGAGCTGCCCGCATTAGGGCCACCCATCTATGGGATGAAATGTTAAGATATTATTGAGAAAGTGCTTTGGAAGACTATCGCCCCCAGAACCCCCAGCCCAACCATACTACTTGAGGGATTTGGGGAGTTATAATCCAAAAAAATAACTTTTTCCAAATTCTGGGTATATTATAGAAGCCTATATAAGATGCACAAGTGAATTAGTGTTAAAATAAGTTATTTTTATCCCACTTTTCTACCACAAGGGAGCTCAAAGCAGCTAAGTGCATCAGGGATAAAAATAAGTAAGACAATATCATAAAATAAATATGATAGCTAGCAAGACCCATGAATTTAGACTTGATTTATTTTAAAAAAATAAAAGGTACACTAATATAAGTCTGCAAATACTCATAATCTCTGGCCTTTCATCTACCTCATCATTCCAACACCCACAACAGAGGACAAAGGAGAGCATGAACCAATGCATGAACTGTGCAATGTTCCTACTCCACCCATGAGACCAACTCTCCCATAATTGTTGCAATAACTAAAACGTAAATGTTAACCACTGCAAAAGAAGTAAAATTATCCCTCATTAAGTTATTAAAGTAATGTAATAACTATTATTTCATTATTTCACAAGTAACTAGTTAGTTCCAGTGTAGCATAGAGGTTTGAGCATTGGACTATGATTCTGGAGGCCAGGGTTCCAATGCCTACTGAGCCATGAAACCCACTGGGTGACCTTGGGCAAGTCACACACTCTCAGCCTCAGAGGGGGAGACCCCCTCTGAAGAAACCTGACTGGAAAACCCCATGATAGGTTTGGCTTAGGGTTGCCATAAGTTAGAAACGACTAGAAGGCACACAACAACAGCAAAGTTGGTTCCAAGCTTTGCTGATAAATACAAGCCATGAAGGTGGATTGTAGAAATAGAATCAAGCATCTTGCCAATGTGATACATTGTGAGCATGCATCTGAAAAAAATATATATTAAGGGATTATTCCAGCAACAGTGAATACTGTTTGTTAATGAGCAATGAAACAGTATTATTGTTTATATTTCAGTGTTATCATCTTTACAGGCGACGGTCTGCCTGGCGCACTTTAAAAAAAAAAAGATCCCTCTTCAGGAAGGTGTCTAAGGTAGGAGTCTGTTGTGGGTAGCTGAAATTTCATGTTTATAGTCCAGAACGCTTGCTGAAATTCTTGTTCTTTGGTCTCCAGCTGAGCAAAGTACATATTTCAAAATTACAGCACAGTGATTGGCTGTCTGTAGCCTTAGAAAGTAGCCGAGCGCCAGCAGTCAATTAAAACTGGGCTGGAGTACAAGATGAAGAGTTATGCTAGGCCTGGTTTTTGGATTCAGATGTGCCTGAGTTTATGCCTGGGCTACAATATGTTTTTGATGTAAAGCTGTTTGGAAAAGGAAGTGCTTACCCCTTAAGCAGCTTGTCTTCATTTTCAGACACATGCACAAACATACCGACAAGATTCAGACATCTTGTGCGACCACAGTGCAGTCTTTGAGCACATCTGAGAAGTGTAGCTTTTCCATCAGAGCTTTGAGAAAAGTCCTCTTTTGCAGAATAAAACTATCAGAATCCCTCGGCCAGCATGGCCAGTGCATAGCCATTAATATGTCACAGATGAAAATGGGTACCCTTGTGGTCAAGCACCATCAGAGTGTGCTCAAGATGCCAAATGTTATTACTGAGAAAGATCACAAGCTGCAGCAATTTGCTTTTGCCTGAGCCTACTGGAAAGAGCGAGATTCTGCCCTCTCCCTACTAAGTTAATGGAGTGCCAACTACTTTTGCCTGTTGAACTCAGTTTGCAGCAAGTAAAGCAAGCTGACAACAAAGGTGGAAGAGTGAAAGAGAAAGCAACTGGGACATTTTAAAAGCAGCTGGAAAATGGGATAATAGAGGATTAATCCGGACTCTCCTTCCCAAATCTGGATAGTTGGAGTATATGGTCAGTTGCTGACTGTAGGACTGTGGCAATCATAGTCCAGAAAATAAACTATTTCAAGCTCTGCTTTGCCTCAACTAGTTTGAAGCAGATTGAGGTTTTATATTGAGATGGTCAGCTGCCAAGAGTCTGTGGACTGCACCTGCCCCCTTTTCAATACTGCTTTTAAAAACGTCACTTCTTTTATTGGGAAACAAAGGCTATATGGAGCCTAAAATGGCTTGTCCTTGCAGAATATCCTTTAAATGGCTAATCGGACCCCCTGGAGATTCCTAGAGAGTATGACTAGCCATTTAGGGGCCATTTTTTGGTGTGGGTATAAGAATTCTCCTCCCCATTGAAATTTTCATTTAAATGCTGAATTTCTTGTCTTACAGACAGGATTGAAAGTCAGTCACACCCGGAACTCCTTTTTTCCTTCTTCACATTGCATTGGTAATTTTGCCTGAACTTTTATTTTGGATGCCTAATCTGTATTTCCAAATCCTCGACTGATGTTTTAAGTTGCTACAATGCTATAAAATTGCAGACCAAACAAAAATATCAAGGAGGGGGGCATAATCTTTAGGGAGGCAATGCCCTCATTTTGACCCTACTATAGCTACATCCTAATGGATGGGGACATGCAGGAGGTTGCACTGGGAATCCCATGTGGCCTGCGAGATGCATAATTTGTGTCTCTTTTGGGTCTTGCATTAGCTATTTCCAAATATCTCTGTGAATCTTAAAAACAAGGCATGGAGCAATTTGTGTTTGTCCCCAGTTCTTGTTGTCAACATTGGTATTCAGAGGCATATTTTTCTGCCCATAGAGGAGCCATGAATAATGGGTGTGACTCCTTACCTTCCAACTGTGCTAGTTTGGCAAGGATAGTCCTGATCGATCCTCTCTCATCTCACTTTTTGAACTGCTTTGAATATGTCCCAGTTTCTCTCCTCCTGCTTCCTTCCTTTGTCCTCAGCTTACTTAAGTTGCTGCAAACGGAGTCCAAAGTGCAAAAATAATTTAATTCCATTAATTTAGCAGGGGGAGAAGGGGCAGAATCTTGCCCTTCCTGCTAGGCTCAGACAAAAGTAAACTGGTGCAGTCTCTCCTAGTCTGTGCATACTTTTTCAGTAAGCACATTTACCATCTTGATCACACTCTGATGTTGCTTGACCCTGTGTGTCCCATTTTTCATCTGTGAAATTTTGGAAGGTGGGTGACACTTATAAACACAGGCAGTTGTGCTAGTGAGAAGAATGTTAGACAAATGGAAGCAAAAGAATATGTAGAGGGAATGGTTTGGTAAGGGGGAGGATGATCTCTAGCATCACTATTTTATTGGAATTGACCATCTTCCCTGATGCTTCTGTCTATCACAAATCAGAACACATCTGTTTACAATTTTGAAACTTCTTTGCACTGAACCACAGTGGTGATCCCATCAAAGATATCCTTTTCTTTAGTTATTATTTATATAACACAGAGTTTGAAAAAGTTACTTTTTGGCCCAGAACTCTTCGAATCTCTTAGCCAGCCTGCCAGTTGGGGACTCTGGGAATTGCAATCTAAAAGGCAACTTCTCCAAGCTGTGAGAGAGTAGTTGATGATTTGTTAAACTGTTGTGACATATCTGACTGCCAGGCAATTTCTGGTCCAACCATTATTTTTGGACTCCATCTCCCATCAGCCTTAGCTGATAGAATAAGTTATATAGGATGAGAGTTTAAAAACATTGATTGGACAAGAAATTGCCCATCTCTGATTTTACCCATTCTGCTGGTTCAAGACTGATTCATGTCAGTGAGTCTTGTATATGGTAGTTTGTGCAAGAGTAAAATTACTAGTTCACCTTAAGTAGAATACAGTGTTCCTGGTTCTCAGATGTCCCCCACTGAAAGGGATGCCTACATTTAGCAAAGCCTCGCCTGCTCACCAATTCTTCAGAGGTTATGATGTAAGCAATTGGGATTTTGCCACAGGCATCATTAGGGGAGGTGCAAGGTGTGTGGATCACACTAGCTAACACCTCAGAGAGGAGTGTCACCCAATGCACTGCTGGGAAGGGCCTGCCTTCTGGGTCTAGAGGGTCTGCTGTCTAGGCAGGAAAATGTATCTCCTTCCTTTTCCACCTGGCCGGCAGCTCCATCAGACCCAGAAATGATGAAGAGGGAGGGTGATATTTAAAAATGATCTGCACTTGGTGTCAAATATATTAGGTAAACTACTGGATTTTGCAAAGCTCATGGAAGAAGGGTGGACATAGTAAAGCAAACAAACAAAAAAACCACAGCACAGAGTTAGGATGTACCTCCTAATAAATGACATTTATGAGGTTTAAATCTACTGGCCCAATTTTTTAAAGACAGCCGCTTATGCCCTCTTTTAAGCACAAAATAAAATTTGAGCTTCATTCCATTTAGAGGCTTAATCCAGATGGAGAAATACAGGATGCAATAAGAAAATGAATCCAAGGTTTACAAAGGGTTGTTATTCCCTTTAGTAGAAAAGACTGAGACCAGGCTGCCATGAATTCTGCTGGAGAGCAGAGCGATAGTGCTTGCCAATGGGCAAAGGGACTGTCCCGGGGGAAGTGTTAGGGAGGGGAGGAAAAGGACAGAATCCAAGATAATGTAGTAAGAAAACGTTCAACACCACATTGCAACTAAAAATGAAATATCAGAAATCTTCTTGAACCAGGAAACAAGTTTGAAAAGACTGTTAGCAATAACAGCAAGAGATATAGTTCCAGTGGCCAAGATGGATTTCCTTGGAGCCAAGATGAAAGCCATTGTTCACCAAAGCCTGCTCACAGCAGATTTAGATTCCTTTGTTTTATAGTTCTGCCAAGAATTGGTAGGACAAATATGAAAGATTAACTATGCAGTTGTCAGTGACTCAGGATAATATATTTTTCTAAAATGCCATTCATAATAATAGGGCTAATGAGGGAGGAAAGTGAGAATCGGGTTAGGGGTCTGGTTTAAAAACGAAAACAACAAACGATACACACCAGACTTCTGTTAGTTTCAAGACACAGGACACCTGACTAGCTTCTAAACCAGGTAAAAGCCCAACTAAAGGTCTTTGGATCAGGCTTGCTAATCAGTCTTTCATCTAGTGTTATTATGTTGTAATTTGATCTACTGGAAGTGGTGTATGAGAAAGCTTTGATTTCGAAATGATTTTATGCGCAAATCCTTTCTCTGCATTCCTGTACAGATGATCAGTCAGTCTTTGTAGATGTTACCAAGTAGAATATTCTCTCTCTCTCTCTCTCTCTCTTTGTGTATGTGTGTGTGTGTGTGAGAGAGAGATTGGAGTTATGGATTGAAGAGTAAGCTTGGATGCAGACGTTGATAGACTACAGAGCTTGGACAGTGTTTTTGGACTGTAACGTGGGTTGCTGAAAATACCATCGAGTCAAAAGAACTGAGGATGCAACCATAATTGTCTCATCCATTCTCCAATAAAATCAGATCAGTGTCTGTGTTTCTCCCACTATCTCTAATCCTCACAACAAGCTTGTGAGGGAGGTTGGTCTAAAAGAAAAAAAGGGACTGTGTTTGCACTTCACTTAAACCATAACTTGAGACCTGATAAACCAGAATAAGGAACACAAGCAGTGTGTGGGTGCACTCTTGCTGCATCTGTTGTATTTTGTTGAGCAGGGACTACTAATAGCAATAGCAAGTCCCTGCTCATCAAAATAAGTACTAAGAAACTACTACTCAACAGTTTTATTTTAGGTTCAAACCTAGGATTATGGTTTATGGTGCCTAAACAAGCCAGGATTGCATGAAGAGCAAGTGTAAGTGAACCAGCTGCATGCATTCTGGTTTATTAAACCATAATTCAAGAATTATGCCATAATTCATAATTCACAATGGCAACTGGTGGCTTCCATGTCAGCAGGCAGAGATTCTGCTTTAGGTTTTAGTCCATTAGTTAAAGAAGCTATCCATGGTGCTGAACACTGCCCCCTAAAAATCTCATTGTATCCCAGTATCTCCCTGGAGGTAGCTGTACATCATGAGGTCTGCCAGCACTGGCTTCAGGGTAAATTTGGTATTCCCCACCCCCAATTTTTTTTATAAGTCTGCAATTAATCAGGTTTATGTTTTTGCAGAACAAGTGTTGCCAGGTCTCAGGGCATCACCTGTTTCTGTTGTAGAGTATTTTCAAGTTGTTTCTGAATTTGGCAATCCTAAGACAAACCTATCCTGGGGTTTTGGCATGATTTATTTAGAAGTTTGCCATTGCTCTCAGGCTAAAGAGAACTACAGATGTTTATGTGTGTTTATTCATTCCAAATGCATTTAGGGCTATCTAAACATCAGCTTTGTACCCAGTATGAGCTAACAAACCCTATGCACACCTTGGCACTGCTTTAATTACTATGGCTCAATGCTGTGGATTTCTGGGACTTGTAGTTTGTTGTGGCATCAAAATTGTCTAACAGGGAAGGCTAAATATCTCACAAAACTACAAATTCCAGAATTCCATAGTGGTGAGTTATGGCAGTTAAAGTCGTGTCAAACTGCATTATTTCTGCAATGCAGATGCAGCTGAGGTCAGTGGAGCTTACTTGTAGGAAGACACATGCCAATGCAGTCAAAGTTTGTGAAAATGCTTTATGTATTTCATCTTAACACTGTTAACATGCTACAGACTGTAGAAGTTTGGAAGTGTGCCTAGGTTTTTCTCTTCCCTCCTCTCCTTTTCATCCTGTTTTTCCTTTGCTTAACATATAGTCTGAGGAATGATTCTTCTGTAGTCCTTGAAAGATTGCTCATTAGTTTATAATATTTTTGTTGGGCTTTATAGCAAGTATTACACTATGGTTTTTCTGAACACCCCCCCCCCCCCCATGGATCAACAAGGCTATGCAATTCTTGACAATGGATAAATTAACCATGATGATTAATGGGAAAACTGTGCAACAATATTCTAAAAAATGGGAAAAAGTATATGAATTATGGCAATAAAGATTGTATTCAGTAAGAGGAATTAATTAATGTAATAGTAATGGAGCATATAAAGTTATATGATTGTATACCAGAATATGGATGATAAAGGGCTATAAATAAGTTATTAATGTAAGATACCGATAATTTATTTTGTTACTCCGCTATTTTGGAAACTGTGTATAAGATGTAAGATTGGAAAAAAAAATAAAATAAAAAAAAAGCTATGCAATTTTTGTAAATCATTTAGTTGTCCATCAGGTTTGTTGTACTGGCATGTTGTAAAGGTTATTGCTTTAAAAGCAGAGAATGAGTAATCTAGTTGTTTTGCCTTCATTTCTTTTTCTTAAAAAAGAAAATAACAACCCCAGTTAACAGTGCAATTGTTTTCTTTCCCTCTGTCTTTTCTTTGTGCCCTTAGATGAGGCAAAAGTAACCTCTCAAAACCATTATTTCTGATTTGCATGAAACCTAAAAATTCCAGAGATTTGACACACACACACCCCATCTCCCCAGATTGGCATAAGGTCTTGGAGAAAACATCAGAACGCTGGGATAGTCACCAAAACCAAATGTTTTCAGAGAACCGAATTCAAGTGAAATGAATATTGGTGAAATGATGACACATTTATAGCAGCCCTGGTGGCGACAGAGACATCTGTTTGTTTTTTTAAATCCTAAAAAATAATAGTAATAATCCACAATCAGTAAAACCATCACTTTGTGGCCCTTGCCAGTGGGCTGGGGTAAGAAACAGATCAACACAGTGGATGGCACAGTCAAAAACAAAAAAGGCACTACTTATAGCTAATCCTTTGATTCCATGGCTGTCACGTAAAGCATTGCTTCATTTTCTTTGTCAGTCTTCCTGGGTCCATTATTTTTCTTTCTCGTTGGTTTGTTCCTTTTTAAAGCTTTGGGCAAGATCCAAAGAACCTTGATATAGGCCCCATGAGCCCATGTGGACTTTAAACTCTTTAACAGATATCTTAGGTTCTGCATTGGGAGAAAGAAAAGACATTTCTTTAAGTAATTAATTAAATACAACCTCCCCGTTCTGAGAAAGGTAATACAGAGGAAATGTTTTTCAAAAGAAGTTTGTGAATGGCATGATTTGAAGTCAAAATGTGTGATGGGGGCAAGGGGGAGGCCAGAAATTCCTCTGGGCCAGCCCAAGCTCCTTGTAAGAACATGAGCAGCTCTTTGGATTTTAGCCTATTTAAGAGTATAGGAATATTTAAGAATATAGGAATGTGCAATTTGCTATGGTCCATCTATTTCTGCATCCTTTATATCAACTGTGGTTGGAGAGAGGCCTCAGGGAGATCCACAAATCAGTATAGGAGCAATATCCATTTTCTGCTGTACTTCCTACTGTCAGATAATTGAAGGTATATTGTTTCCTAAAACAGGCTGTTTTTGATTTTTGTCGCTATTGCCATCTCTAAGCATATCTTCTGGTTATACTAATTATTCTAATCTTATTCTAATCTTGTGGTTGGTTTTGTTTTTTTTTTGAAAAAGCAATTTGAGCTTGTTGATAAGCCAGTGTCCTGTGGCACTGAGTTCCACAGGTTCATTATGCATTGTACACAGTTATTTCATTAATTGACATTCTGTTTTGCTCAGTACTTGGAAAAGTTTTTGTTTTTTTAAATACACTGGCCATGCTGGCTTTTGGATTTTGAGAGTTCTTGTCCAAAAAGTAGCTTTTCTAAACTCTGGCTCTTCTTTGGAGGTTCAGATATGATTGCAATCTGGGTATGTTTGGTCCAAAACACACTGCAGAAACAATCCAGTTTGAGACCTCTTTAATAGTACTGGCTCAATGCTAGGGAATCTTGGGAGCTGTAGGTTATTGTGGCACCAGAGCTCTCTGACAGAGAAGGCTAAATATCTCACAAAACTACAGTTCCCAGAATTCCCTAGCATTGAGACCGGGCAGTTAAAGTGATCTTAATCTGGATTATTTCTGCAGTGTGTTTTGGAGCAGTGTTTTCTACCAGGAAGCACAGTCTTGTTGGTTTTTCAAGACTCATCACTGCTCACTGTCTCTTTTCTCTCATACCCTTCTTTCTTTACAGCATAGTTGCTTATCATAATGGTCTCCTTGAGAATCAATATCTTAGAACCTTAATTATGTTCTATAATGCAGAATAACTTCAAGACTATTGCAAAGAAAGAGTTTTCAAATTGTTTCCAGCAGGCAATTCAGCCTGCCTGACCGTGGTACTTTGGGCTGCAGTCACTAACAAGTATGCTGATTAGCATCCCAGTTTGTCCACTAGACTATTTCATCCATTAAAGGCCACTGAAAAAAGATCTAAGGTGAATTAATAGCCATGTTTTTGTTTTGTGGTGATAGTAAGAAGCAGAAGGGGGGAAAAATACCCCAAGCATGTTGAAAGTTAATTCAGGGAAATCATGGTCATTCCATCCTCCCACTCCCCAATCCAGTACATGGCAACAAGAGTAAAAATCTGTTTTTAGTTTAGCTATCAATTTAGCAGTAAATCGAATTAAATACCAAAATGTTTGAAAACAGAGTTGTATTTCATTCCAGCTGCGTCACTGGTTTGAGTAGGGGGAATATGTCTTAAATGCACAACATTTTTTATGATTAAACACCCCAATGGTCTTCTTCTTAAAATGAACCATACCTGGAAGAAGGTTCCTGTTAATATTCATCAAATCTCTTCCCAGCAAATGGAGAAGAGATTGGGTTAGGTAGGCACAGAGAGATGCAGGCTAGAATCCTGTTGGCTAGTCCCAAATAGAGTAGACCCAGTCAAACAATTGTTTAATAATAAGTCACATGGATGAATCCAATTAATTAAACGGCTCTACTCTAGACAGGATTAACAGTCAGGTTAAGGTCATAGTGTGTTGCCATTTGAGTTTAGAAAGGTTCCCTTTGGGGGCTGTAACCCTCAGGATCCTTTAGCCAACATGGACACTGATTGGAGGATTCTGAACACTGTAACAAAAAATAGTAACTTTCCGAAGTTCTGATTTATTAACTTTTACAAGAGTGGGGCATTTTTAAAGCTTCCTTAAGTCCACTAACAAGTATTTTATACTGCTGTTCATGCTGATAGGTTTGGATCTACTGCTAGGTCATAGCCTAACTGGGTCCCATTTGAGAGAAATTAAATATATAAATTAAATGAACAAACAAATAACTGCAAGGTGGACACAGCAGCACCACTACAAATGTAATGCAAATATTTGGTTCTTTCTACTTTTTGGGTGTGGTATATCAATGTACTTCTCCTTCTATCCTCCATTTCCAGATAATCCATTCCATTCCATTCCATTCCATTCTGGTCTCCTGCGACCTAGTTGGCTTTTGGGAGGGGTGTCTTTAGTCTGCTTTTGACCCCTTTATGCTGGGGTGAGCAAAGTACAGCCCATGAAAATATTTTGGAACCTTCAGTCCTTCCAGACTCCCATGGATTTCTCTTTTCCTGGTTAAAAATGAGGGTTGGATCACCTCTCCTAGGTAAATAGGTTTTGAATAGGTTGAATCTCCTAAACACTTTAATAGTAAAAAGTGGAAGTGGAGCTGTCATCAATTCTAGGCTTTCCCCACATTAGCCACTGGACCCACTGCAGTTGACAACCCAACCTTAACATTTGCTCTTCATTTACCTCTGTCTTGTGTCTGGGTTATATAGTTTTGATTATGAACCTAGGAAGACTTGACTTTATTGTATATGTGTGGATGGTCTATGTAGAGTAGCATTGTCTGCCTATGTTAATCTATACAGGGAAATCAACAATGAATCAACAGTGGCACTAGGATTGGGAATCAGGTTCCTAAAAATGGTCCATATATAATTTTCTGCATTGCACTGGCTGTCATTGAGTTTTCCAGAGCTTGGAAATAATACTTTTTTGGACCACAACTCCTAGACCCCCCAGGGACTGGGAAATTCTAGGAGTTATGGTCCAAAAAAAGTAACAATGTCAATTTGAATCTTCCTTATTTTGTTTGGGTCAAGTGTTGTGGTTGTGATGCTTCCAAATGCTCTTCTGAAATCTGCCATTATTTTGGTAACTGTGCCTTGTGCTTATTTGGAACCACAGAGAAAAGACCACTGTGGAGCCCTGAACAAGAGAGTGCATAGAAGCCATTGCCTGCCTGTCTCCCAAAGGAGTTGATCCTGTGACACAGCTGTGCCATACAGGAAAAACAAACAAAGTGCCATTTTGGGAAGGTTAGAGGAAGAGGGAACCACTGTCTATCTCACCTGTCTTTTATCTCCGCTTGTGTCACCAAGTTTCAGGGTACTGGCTGAAGTTTCAGGGAACAGCTGTACAGTAGTTCTTTGGATCTCCTGACAGGGTAAGCAGCACCAGCTGGAGGAACTTTGATTTTTGTATGTGAGGTGGCTTTAAAGCCTTCACAACTTTTTCTATGCATTCCAGAATGTCACAAGGACTCTCTGGCTCAGCCTGAAGATATTTGAATCTGTATTGCACTTGTACAGTGTCAGTGCACCAAAAGCCAGAAAAGAGGGGGAGGGAGAGAGAAAGATGCTGGGTGCATGCTAGAGGTGAAAACCCTTGGGTATATCATCTTTCCTGCAGAGAAAAAACAAGAGGGTGTTTAAAAAACTGTTTCCTGCACAGAAAAACAGGGACCTGTGTTCTCTGCAGACAACCTTTTCTGCATAGAAAATGATTTTGCACAGAAAACCCCCACAGTGTTTTAAGCAGAATAATTGCTCTACAATGCTTCAGGATGTTGAGGACCAGGATAAAATTGTGTAAAATTCAAGCTGACATATTATACCTCCTGGGTGGGTTACCTGACTCTTTTTTTGACCTGGGAATGCACAATTATGAGTCTTCTTTCCATCTCCCTTGCATACACTTGGTCCCATTGTGACTTTTGGAGCAGAATAATGGCTAGCCAGAATTACAGCCCGTGAGTCTTCTTTATACACAAGACCTGGAATGCAGAGTTTATGGAAAACATCTTTCTGAGAACTGGTGATGAGCCTTTCAACAAGATGCAGGAGATGGACTCCCACCCCACCCCACCTCACTGTCATGTGCTGTAGGCAAAGACCATGCAGAAAGTGAGTTCTAGTGGGAGCAGTACCAGTTACTGCTTGCCTTGCTACCAAAATAAGTTATATTTCTTTATTTTTTACCCCCCACTCCCAGTTGGCCTGGTTTTATCCAGATTCTATGCCCATTTATCCAGATTTATCAGACCTATTTCCACAATCAGCTCACTCAAATGTCCTCTTGCCTGCCCTGCTTTTGCCACATCCTAAGAACCCACCCAATGACATCCCAAGATCCCAACTGGTGACATCACCAGGACACTTTCCCTGCTCTGAGAATTTGGCCCTGAAATTTCATAGAATGAGATGCTGCTGAACTGGCAACCTTAATCTCAACCAAATGTGATTATCTCTGAGGAATGCCTGACTCAGTAGGATTATGCAAAACATGTAAGTGCCAAAGAGACATAATCCTTTGCAAAAAATTGGGGCACATATTTGGACTGTGTGGATGATATTGCAATAGATGTCACTAGGTAGCTTGTCCAAGCCTGGCACCTTCCTGATTATTGGATTACAACTCCCATCCTCCACAGCCAGGAGAACTAATGCTGGGTGGTGTGGTGGTGAGCATTCTGATTCCAGGGCTGATGAGATCTGTCCATTTTTGCCTCTTAAATCTTGCAGATGGAATTGTATAAGAACTTGAAACTTCCATTCAAAATGAACAAAACAAAACAAAAACACAAAAACAAACCCCACATCCACCAGCCTGCTTTTTCATTTCTAAACAGAGTCACATTTTCAATATACAGCTAGGATTAAAAAGTCTTCCTGATAGCACAATGGTCGCCTCTCACTTTGCCCTGCTTCCTAATGTCTCCAGGCCACAGAGGTCAGGCTGAAAATCTTTCCGTGACATGATGGCATTGCCAGCCTTTTCTAGTGGGAGGCACATACTCCTACACAGTACATTTTCTCTGTGTTATGGTGCTCACCACGCAGAGAGCTGTACTTCTAAATGGTTTCTTGTGTAAGCTCTTTCATGCTTCTCTCCTTGGAATCTTCTTTTAGATTCCAAACCAAGAGGTCAGGAAATGCTCAGTGTTTTGGCTTCTTTTTCTGTATATGTTTCTATGCGATTCTCCATGTATCCAGAGAACACATTCTTTCTTTCCCTTTTTATCTTACACACACACACACACACACACACACACACTTCCTCCTCAGCTTTTGGCTCAGAATATTCTAGAGTTTTCATTGTTTGCGTGTGGAAAAATGACAACTTGATGATATGGGATGATCTTACTACACTCGTCCCTCCATATTTGTGGCTTTGACTTTTGTGGATTTGATTATTCATGGATTTTATTAATATGTTCTCTCTAGGAATATCTAGATCCTCCAGCACAACTCTGTGGTCAACTTTAACCAAAAATTGCACTGAAGGATCTAGAGATTCCTAGAGAGAACACTCCATTAGGCATTTGTAGCTCCTCCAGCGCAATTCTGTGGTCAATGTCTGGCAGATGTTGACCACAGAGTTGCACTGGAGGACCTGGAGAATCCTAGAGAGGCATTCTCTCAGGTAAAAAAATAGTGTTTTTGTTATTTGCAGTTTTTCCACATTCACGAGTGTCCTGTGCCCCTAACCCCAATGAATGTGGAGTGTATTTCCTTTTCAGTCCTTTCCCAAAGTATTCCACTTGGTGTGCTATCTATCTGTCCAACATTTACACAAGAGTAGAAGGAGCAGGGGAAGAAGGAGGCTTCTTCCTGGGTTTTCACATATACTGTGAAAAATTATTGTGCTGATGGAATCAGCAAGCTTTCAGGACTTTTAGGTTTGGCCAAGCTGTTAATGCATTTATTGCTTTTGGCATCAGGTGACTGGAGTGGTTAGTTGCTTGAATTTCTCCCTCCTTCCCCCCTCTCTCTGTATCTCTTCCCCCTCTTTTTAAAAAAGATCACGGTGTTTTCCTCCCCTTTGCAATTCTTTTTCCTTGCTAATAGCGCAGAGTGACAGCCACTGATTAGAGGAGCCTTGAAAAGGCCACTAAGAACCTAGCAGTCAGAGGCATCACATCAAAACCAAGACAGATGCTAGCTCTCAAGATCCTTTCCCCATATGGTGGGCTGTTACCCTCCCTGCGCTTTCCAGATAAAATTCACCTTTCTCTTCTTACTCTCTGACCTTGAGATTCCAGTAAAAAGCTTGAGAAATAATTTGCTACCTTAACATCTCTGTCCAGCCATTCTGTTCAGATGCAGCTTGTTTTAGAAAGAATCAATACAGTGCTACAGTTCTGAAAGAAGTGTATATTTAGACAGCCACTGCAGGAATTGTCTATGGCCTAGTTCTCACCCGTGGGGTCATAAATCTGTACCTGAGATGTACTGCTTTGGACAGTTGACGGGTTCAGTTCCTATGACTGAGTCCTTCCCTTCATCCACAGTTGCTTTTTCTCTATACAGATACAGTTGGCCCTTTCTATACACCAGCTTGCCATCCATGGATTGGAGCATCCGCGCATGACCCCATCCCATTCTCCCCAGTGATAGCGCATGCACACATTTGTGCTGCCATTGAAACAACAGGACTAGAGATCCTGCAGTTTTTGGCATCCTGGGGGGGGGGGGGGATCCAGAACAGAACCCCCATGGAGATGAAGGCCAACTGTACTAGCCTGCCAGATGGAAGACTAGGACTGGGAACTTTTCTCCAGAAATCTACATTCTTCTTCATGGTTTCTGTGACTTACACAAATGGGGTTATCTGCACCTGTGCAGTACATTTAGAACCTTCTAGAGCTGAATGATTGCTTATTAGTATTGTTAATCCATCCCTTCAACCACATGTATATAATTAGCTCAGCAGTGTGCTTTCCTCAGTTCTTTTTTGTTGCGGCAAATACTTCATTCAGAAGTTTCATCATGACATTTTTCTTCTTACTATTGAGCAATCATTGAATTTTTAGCAATTTTCATGTTTCATCTTCTCAGCAGTTTCCACCTAGCTGAGTTCAGCCCCTTCAGGGACTGCCCTTCATGCAGAGGCAAAATCCCTGATTCAGGTAGTAATTCTTGGTGTCTCTTCTGCCTTGGAATTGTGGAGTACTTGACCACATCCTGCAAGTAGCAGAATGCAAGTGGTACAGCCTAGAGAGTTTTTAAGACAAGTTTTTCATTGCATAGTCACCCTACTTTATACACAAAACTTTAAAGCAGCTTTAGAGACCACCTTCCACTCAGGGTTGGCCCATGATCCAAGCAGAAGCTGGGTGCCCCTACCTCAAAATGGCAGGCTGATGTGCAATAATAATAAGAAAAATATGATGAAGAAAGTTACAAATCAAGTTATTGCCATGACAAAAAAGAACTAAGGCACAAAGAACTAAGGCTGGGCTAATTATATAATTATATGGCAATATGAAAATTTGGAGCAAACAGTGAGGTTTTTAAAATGTGCTTGAAGGCAGAGAGGGCTCTGATTCAATGCAGAACTGGCCTTCCCTTGTGAAGACAGTCTGCAGTTGAATTGAGGCTTTGTCCATTGTGTGGACAGGATGACCAGAGGATCAAGGGAAACAGGTGTAAATGGTCCATGTTGACATGCCCTAAGTAATCCAGTTCTGTGGCACTTGGGAGCCCTCCTTCTCATTCTGGCTGATCCTTAGGCTGCTGTCTTTCCAAATGGTACCGCTGTCAATGACCATTTAATAGGGCTGTAAAGACACAGAGAACTTTGAAATTTAAGATGACACAAAATTCTGAACAAAGTTCCAGTCTCAAGGATTTTTATGAGTATAATATTATAAACATTTTTGTTATTTTGTTGTTGTTAACTTCCTTCACGTCAATCTCGACCAATGGCAACCCTGCTGCTCTGCCCAGCTCCTACAAACTCATATTCGTGGTCTCTTTAATCTAGCATGTGGCCTTCCTCTCTTTCTATTTTCTTCTATCTTTCCCAACATAATTGTTTTTTCCAACGATTCATGCCTTCTCATAATGTGCCCAAAGTTTTGTCATCTTGGCCTCCATGGATATTTCTGGCTTGATCTGTTCTAGGACCCATTTGTTTGTCTTTTTGGCCATCCATGGAATCCTCAGCACTCTTCTCCAACACCACATCTCAAATGACTTGATTTTCCTCCTATCTTCTTTCTTAACTGTCCAGCTCTCACATCCTTAAATGGTAATAGGGAATACGATGGCTTGTATAATTCTGACTTTTGTGCTGAGTTGTATGTCTTTACATTTTGGGATCTTTTCTAGTTATTTCATAGCCGCCCTTCCCAGTCTTAATCTTCTTCTGATTTCCTGGCTGCAGTCCCTATTCCGTTCAATGTTTGATCCCATATATGAGAACTCTTTTATTATTTCTATTTCTTCATTGTCTATTTTGAATATAAGTTCTCTGTAGTCATTAGTTCTGTTTTCTTTATGTTCAACATTAAGCCTACCTTTGCACTTTCTTCTTTGATCTTCCTTAGTAGATGTTCCAGGTCTGTGAGGTTTTCTATTAGAATTATGGTGTCGTCAGCATATCTTGGATTGTTGATATTTCTTTCTCTCATTTTCACTTCTCCCTCTTCTATGTCCAAGCCTCACTCCTCCCTCTTACAATATGTTCTGCCTATAAATTGAATAGGTAGGGTGATAGGATGCAGCCCTGTCTTACCCCTTTGCCAATTGGGAACCATTCCGTTTCCTCCTGTTCTGACAGTAGCCTCTTACCCAGAGTACAGATTCCTCATCAGGTCTATCAGATGTGTTGGCACTCCCATGTCTTTAAGGGCATTTCATAGCCTTTCATGATTTATGCAGTCAAAGGTTTTACTGTAGTTTACTATATTTTACTATAAAACATATGCAGATTTTCTTTTGGAACTCCCTGCTGTGCTCCATTAGGCACCATATAGTTGCGATGTGATCCCTAGTGCCTCTTTCTTTCCTGAACGCTGTTTGACCTCTGGGATTTCTCTCTCCATGTATAGTTGGAGTCTATGTTGCATTATTTTTAGCATAATTTTACTTACATGGGAAATTAGTACTATGCTTCTATAGTTGCTGCAGTCTCTTGTGTCTCCTTTTTTTGTAGATGGGAATGTATATTGATCTTTCCCAATCTGTTGGCCATCGTTTTGTTTTCCATATCTGTTGACATATGTTGGTTAGCACTAGAGTTGACTCTGTCAATGTGGATTGCAATAGTTCTATTGGAATGTCATCTGTTCCTGGAGGCTTGTTGTTGTTGTTTTGCTATTTCTTTTGTTGCAGCTTCCACCTCAGTTTTTAGAATTTGGGGTTCATCTTCCTATGGATCTTCGTTCCATACCCTAGAGTAAAATTGTAATTCTCCTCCTATTTTTGCCTTTATTTTCTTCTAAGGTCTTTTTGTAAAGGGGAGCTAAAAATTTTTGTTTCTCCCACCCCCACCGGTTCCCCCCAAAGTAAAATCTGTATTTGGATTTGCACCACCTGGTTATACTTAATTTCTTATTTTAAAATAGTTTTCCAAAATGGATTCAGATATTACACTGCTAAAAACAATTTTCACTCTAGGTATTGAATGTCATACTGGGCTTGTAGTAATAACTGATAGATATCTTGAATAATCTTCAATATAGGCTGAGATTACAAAGCTCTGCCAATCATTGGGTTTAACCTTAAACATAGATGATTTGAATTCACATTAGCAGCGTGAGGAAGCCAAGAAAATGGAAGGGTGCTGTTTGCAAAAAAGATGAGAGGGTTACTTCTGCTGCTAGCATTTCCTTCTACTTGCCTGAGATACTAAATCAAGGTGAAGTTTATAAAAAAAATCTCCAAGAAGTAGGGGGGTTCTAACTGTTCGTTCCTACTGGGATTTTCCTATTATAAATCTGCTGTCAGAAATGAGTGTTTTACTTGTGGCTTAATTTTACACAGGCCCAAACACCTTGGCTCAACACATTTTGCCAGAAACCATCTTGACTATCTTAATGCAGCAGGGTCCTCATTAGCTGTGACTCAGGAAAAAGGAAAAACACACACTTATTCTTTTGTCACTGCCCATTGCTTCATGAGCTATCCAATGGAAACTGAAAGAAGACATAAATTCCAAGGTGGCAAACCTTTGAGTAGCATTGCTCACATGAGTTAGCCATCTTGAAGCAAAGCATCGTTAATCTTTTCATTGAAGCCTTACTCTGTAAATTGTGCATACAATATCTAATTGTGTCTATAGCTGCTAATATTTTGAACAGAAAATAACTGCTTTGGTTATTTCCCCATCACTTCTATATCCTACTGTCACACAGAATTTGCATGTATTGCTTTCTTGCATTGCAAAAATCAGAATCCCCAGCTACTGTGACCATTGGTTATGCTGGTTGGAGGATACTGGGGATTGCAGTTAAAAAAATCCTTTTTCCAATTCCTTCTTGCATGAAATTACATTATGCATGGACTGTACATAATGTTTAACAACGCACAGGACTGCAGCCATAGCATTAGATAATAACTATCTCATTGGATGAGCAATTTCATTTGAATATGTATTATATGTTGAGTCTCCATTATCTGAAATACAGTCAGCCCTCCATATCCACAGATTCTTTTTCTCCGGATTCAAGCACACACGGCTTGAAAATATACAAAAATGTATACATTCCAAATAGCAAGCTTTGCTTTTGCCATTTTATATAAGGGACACCATCTTACTATGCTATTGTATTTAACAGGACTTGAGCATCCACGGATTTTGGTATCCATGGTGGTATCTGGAACCAAACCCCAGCAGATAACAAGACCCCACTCTACTTGGGAACAGAGGTTTTTTGGATTTCAGTCTTTTTTGGGGGATTTTGCAACACTTGTATTTGAAAATGCATATATAATGAGTTATCTTGGAGAGGGGACACAAGTATAAACACAAAATTCATTTATGTTTCATATACTCCTTATACACATAGCCTGTAGGTAATTTTATAGAATATTTTAAATAATTTTGTGCATGAAATAAAGTTTGTTTACTTTAAATCATGGGAAAACAAAGGTGTCACTTATCTCAAGCACCCATGAAAAAAAAGTTTTAGATTTTGGAATATTTTAGAATTCTGGATAAGCAAGATTCAACATTTACTTAGATTTTAGGGGGAAATAAGCATTTTAGGTGTATCTGCCTTCCCCCCACCACCCCATCATGTATCCTCCTTCCCTCCAGACTGATAAATCAGGCAAAATCTAGGCAACATATGCATATGCATTACTTTGCATAGCAAATATAAGCTGCAGAATGTACAGCTGTAGCTGGATAGGTTTTCTTGACACAGGTTTGTAAAGGATAGAAACTACATTGTCTAGATCAAAAACAGTACTGTGGAGTGAGCATGAACCTAATAGTTTTGCTTGCTTCAAATATAAGCATGATGAATGTGTGGCAACAAAAAAAGGGGGCTAGACTGTGCCATTGGTTTCAGTCCCACACATCGCTCATTGTGTCCCTGTGACATTCATCCCTTCAGACTGACAGCAGCAAAGGGACACATCTATGTATTTTAAACATACCTAAACATGATAAGTGCACATTTAGAATTACATGGTCTCCTCCATGTGTAGAACTCCTAATTGTTCAGTTCCTGTTCACATGGAGTCTTTATGAGTGTGTCTTTATATATCTAGGACTTCTCTATACTATAACGTCAATGGCCAAACTGGGTAGATGTGACTGGCGGGTGCAAACTCACTCTCCATCACACTTCCAGTGACCATGTGTGTGTTGTGTAAACTCCTCTGAAGAACTTCCTCTACTTGGTTTGATAGGAAATCTCTTTGATCTGTCATTTCACACATTAGCATCTCAAGGGCCTAGCCCCAGAGATAGATGAAAGGTCCTCCCTCCATTTCAACTGCCACCACCCTTGTCTTGGAGGGAGAGAAGAAATGGTAGTATCTGCTGGACTTGATCCCATTTTCTACCACCATTCCCTTCTCCTTTTGTGTGATGTATTTTTAGATTGTAAGCCTGATGGTAAGGAACTGTCTAATTAACAATTTGTAAGCTGCCCTGAGAATCTTTATGGTTGAAGAGTGGAGTATAAATATTCTAAAAAAAATAAATGAAATAAGTGATATCCTGGTGTTGCTGTATCATCTTAACATTCTGATGCAGGTGTCACAATATTGAGGGTTACAAGTATTTTGACCAGGCTCCAGGACGAGAGAGTTTTCTAATTGTAGGGCTATTGCCTCTTGGTTGATATCCTGGTCCAGGTTGATCTAACATGACACATGTGATAAACTAAAAGCAGCTTACCCTGAAAGGATTTTATTTATTAGCTTCCCCCTAAACCAAGCTTTTAGTTCCAACTAAAGGAAACATATTGAATCTATGAGATATATTTATTTAATAAGTGTTGACTTATTAAAGCAGGGGTCGGCAACCTACGGCCTGTGGGCCGGGTCCGCCCCCCCAGGCCTTTGGATCGGCCCCCGATGACCCACACCACTTCTGCGTGCATCACGGCTGCCATTTTGTTTTCCAAAATGGCAGCCACGACTCGTTTGCACATGCAGAGTACTCCTGCGCATGCACGAAAGAGCCATGGCCACCATTTTGGGAAACAAAATGGCGGCTACGACTCGGCGGATGCGCAAACGAGTCGCGGCCGTGATTTTGGAAAACAAAATGGCGGGGTTGTCGTCACCGCTGCTGGTGGCCACGCGTACGCTGCTATTCCCCCCCCCCCTTGGCCCATGGAAGACCTGGAGGCCAGCGGACTGGCCTCAGGTAAGAAAAACTTGCCAACCCCTGTATTAAAGTCTCATTGATTCAATGATTCTAGATTCATTTATTCTAGTCTGAATTAACAATTAAATTTAGGCTATATTATATGTTTGATTTTAGGATGTGAGACTAACGGGACAGGAAAAACCTGTTGCCTCATTGTGTATCTATGAATGTGAGCTGCTCATTCCTGATAGCACATTAAATTATGGTTTATTATTACAATAGCGAAGAAATCATATTATGATTTGTGTTTCCAGTGTATAACAGGGAAACCATGGTTTATTACTGCTTATCTATAGAACTATAGGCCTGTGTCACTACTGCCATTTTTGAGCAAGGTGATCGAGAGGGCAGTTGCTCTTCAGCTCCAGGCAGTCTTGGATGAAACCGATTATCTAGACCCATTTCAAACCGGCTTTAGGACAGGATTTGGGGTTGAGACTGCCATGGTTGCCTTGACCGACGATCTGCGTCTGAGCATCAACAGGGGTAGCGTGACCCTGTTGGTGCTCTTAGACCTCTCAGCAGCTTTTGATACAATAGACCATGGCATCCTCTTGGACCACCTGAGGGGGTTAGGTATCGGAGGCACTGCTTCGCAGTGGTTCCGGTCCTTCCTCTCGGGTCGGTCCCAGAGGGTGCTGCTCGGGGACTGTAGCTCCAGTAAGAGGGACCTCACTTGTGGTGTCCCTCAGGGAGCTATTTTGTCCCCGATGTTGTTTAACGTCTACATGAAGCCGCTGGGTGAGATTATACGGAGTTATGGTGCTGGGTGTTATCAGTACGCTGATGACACCCAAATCTATTTCTCCATATCTCGTTCGTCGGCCTCGAATTCCAATGGCATCTCTTCTCTCAATGAATGTCTTGGGGCGGTAATGGGCTGGATGAGGAAAAACAGATTGAAGCTGAATCCAGACAAGATGGAGGTGCTCACGGTAGCGGCCCCGAAACCAGGAATTGGGTTGCAACCTCCAGTCCTGGATGGGGTCACGCTCTCCTCCAGGGACTGTGTTCGCAGCTTGGGGGTGCTCCTTGACTCATCGCTCCTGATGACAAATCAGGTTAATGTGACGGTCAGGAGCGCCTGTTATCAGCTTCGGCTGATACGCCAGCTGCGCCCGTTTCTGGAAGTAAGGGATCTCAAGACTGTGGCGCACGCGTTGGTAACCTCACGCCTCGACTTCTGCAATGCACTCTTCATGGGGCTACCCTCGTCCCTGGTTCGGAAATTACAGCTGGTACAGAACATGGCAGCCAGACTTGGTTCAGGAACATCTCGGAGGGATCATATTACTCCGGTTTTGAAGTCCCTCCACTGGCTGCCTATCAGCTTCCGGGCCAGGTACAAGGTGTTGGTTATCACCTTTAAGGCCCTAAATGGCTTGGGTCCAAGCTATCTCAAGAACCACCTGCTCCCGTACAATCCAGAATTCAAGGCTTGTGGCTACCTCCCGGGGGGCGTTCTCTGTTATTGCCCCTAAGCTCTGGAACGGCCTGCCGGACGAGATCCGTCTCTTAACATCTTTAGACAGCTTTAAAAAGGCTATCAAGACAGATCTCTTCCGGCAGGCCTTTCCAGACTAGTTATACCAGATTGATCCTCCCCGCCTTAGATTAACACCCGTTTATGAGACGATCCTCACGTGGCCCCATCAAGTGATGGGAGGATCGTAGAACCAGGCTTTTGGAGTCACTGGGCTGGATGGTTTATATTTTAAATTTGAATTATTGTTTTATATTGTTCTAATTTAATCCTGTTTTAAGGGGGGGGACAGGGTCTGTTTATATTGTATGTTTTATTGAGAACTGTATGTTTTAACTGTAAGCCGCCCGGATTGGATTACCAATGGGCAGGATACAAATAAATTATTATTATTATTGTTATTGTTATTGTTATTGTTATTATCTGCTTTCATATTCTGTTTATTTAGCATTTGCCTTTGTAACTTGAGTTCTGTGTGGTCCAGCAACTCTTCAGGAGGGAACAACTATAACTATAGTTTGCAACCATTTGCAAATTCAGGTGTAATTGCAAATTCTAGTGTTAATAACAGTTTTAAAATAAGAAATGTAAATCATCATTGGATATGCTGGTGTGGCAGCTGCTTGTGAACCAGCATAGCTTCAAAATTTTAAACAATTTGGATTTGCAAACTGTAATGTAGCATCAGAGGTATGTAATCTGTGGTTCCTCATTGCATCTTCCTTCTATCTTTAAGTCAATACTTGCTTCATAGTTATAGATTTCTAAATATAGTTGCAGGGGATCAGTTCTGGATACACACACCAACGAATCAGAAAAACTGCAAATATTCAAAGCCCATTGGTTAAAATGGGTGTGCGCTCCTGTGTGTGCACCATTTTGTCCCTCCCCGCTTGCTGTCCGCAAAGGAGCAAGACCGCAGTCCAGGAATGAGGAGGGACAAGTGTATTAGCTCTGTCATAATTTAAGCCTAGGCTTCAACCTTTTCCCAGTAACAATACTTGGAATATGGCGTTCTGGTGGTCAATGTTTTGAGCATGTGGAGAGTGTCTTTTCCTTATGGCTCCTTAGCTGTGAGCAGTTCACAGACACATTCAAGTGGAAGTTTCCAGGGCAGAAGTCATGACTTCTAGATAGGCTTCAGTTTTGGCACCTCTCAGTGTAGAGATCAAATATTAGATTGTCCCTGAGCTTGTATAATGGCTTTGTAGCACATGAATATCTGCTTTTGCCCACTAGCATTTATTGCCACAGCCTGGAAGCATTTCTTTTGGAACTGACTCATAGAGAAAGCATGACGATCGTGAAGTCACGCAACAAAACAGCAAGCACAGTGCAAGAAGAGTTTGTGTGATTTTTTTAAAAATTGCTTTGGCAATGAATAGAGTGTTTCTGTAGCTTGAGGAAATACAGGCACAGCTTCTGTTTGAATCATGTATATAAAGCAGTATCTCTGGGGTAGAAATAGTGAGTAGTTTTTTATTTAAAAAAATCAGTTCAGTAAGATGCTTTGTATTCAGTAAATATAACTACTGAAAACCATAGTCTCTAAATTGGGTGTGGGTGTTGAAGCCAATGGCAGAGAAGAGCAACTCTGGGCATACCCACTATGTTAAAGCTTTTTGTAAACAACCAAACATGTTTTTAAGTGCACAGTCAAGTAATAGGGAGGGGTATATCTTCCCAAAGAAAAATGGTAGATCTCTACAAACTGTGAGCCTTACAAAATGGAGTTAAAAAATGGCAGCAGGGTTGGGTGGTAATTTTGCTCAATTCTGAATTATGCATCTATTTAGAAATTGTGTTTCTTTCAAATAATGACTATCATTTTAGGGCACTGGGGGATTTATCAGACCTCCAGATATCCTACAGCTTCTAATTTCCTGGAACATTCCTTCCAATTTCCTGTGCTGACTGGGGCTGATAGGAATTATAGTCCGAAACAAATGGGAACACCGGGCTCATTAGTCATTAGTCAAGGTATTAGTCATGTTCATTTGGATGTTTCTAGGAAGGCACCCCCACCATTTGGTTTTGAAAAGATTTTAGTGTGATGCCCCTCTATGAATAACTGGATCTTTGAATAATCATGAGAACTAGTTTTTTCTGAGACATTGAGCCTTCTCTGTCAGAGAGCTCTGGTGCCACAATAAACTACAGTTCCCGTGATTCTCTAGCACTGAGTCAGGGCAGATAAAGTGGACTCAATTTGCACTATTTCTGGCAGTCTGCAAAGGCCCAAAGTCCCTCAAATAAGCATTAACTACTTCCTGGGATCAGCTAGCCAGCCCCCTCTGATTAGACATCACAAGTCATGATGGGCACGGGTTGTACATACTGCTCAGAAGCTGAACCTTTTCAAAAACCTATACCATTCCTTACATCAGGCTGCAAAAATTCAGATGGACTGACCCCACACAACCTGATCCATCAATGCCCTGAGTGCCTCTGTGAGATCAGCCACAACAACAGCGAGTCTTTCACAAATGCTGACATCACTGCCTCCTGGTAGTCAAGATCATGTGCTCTCACTCTGAGAGTCATGCTACTTGCACTCAAGCCTTCGTCCTGGTTGCTTCATTTTATATAGCTCCCAGGGGTTTGGCTGGGCTTTTGCTCCCAGGAAAGGTCCCCTGAGAGTGTTGTATCCATGCCCTGATGAAAGGATCTTCATTGGTGTTTCAACTATATCAGCCAGAAATGAACATTTGGAAACCTCTCAGATTCAATTAGCTTCTATGGATGGACCATCTTAATCATGCAGCTGTTTTTTTGGATGCCAATGGAAAATGAACCATCATGTGTAGAGGGTTTTCTGGAAATTGTGAAAAATTCTGGAAGTGCAATTTCTGTGGATAAGAAACTTCAAAGAAATTTTGAAGAACACTGTGCTACTACAGCTATCTATTAAGAGATTTACCATACCTGCCACCCATTCATTTTACTCCTTATCCATTCAGTTACCTGTGAGATACTGGGATTCCAGTTTACTCTTTGTGCATAGCCACTGCAGATTTCTTCTTCATAAGATATTAAAGCAGTGAGTTTGACCCTGACTATGGCTGGAATTTTTATATGGATTACATAGCACTAATTTCCTTTATACACAGGAATTCTAAAGAGTTTATACACCAGAAATCCAAGGAATTCAGCAGAGACACCTTTGTGTCAGTTCTTTTGGTGATTTGTTCCAGGAAGAAAAGCCTTTCCAGAAAGGGAAAAAAATCAGTGTTGGGAATTTTCTCCATCATTAAAACAAAGGTGTTTGCTCTTGTCTTTATTCATGAGCAAACATAATCGCTTTGCAAATTATTGGGTTGTAAATTACCTGATGTTAGACTGAAATTAACTTGATAAGTTTGGTCCTTGTTTAAGCCCCACTCATTTTAGTGGGAATTAATTGCAACTACAACGGGCCCTTGGTATCCACCCCTGTATGGTTCCAGGAGCCGCTGTGGATTCCAAAATCTGCGGATGGTCATGTTCCATTACATATAATGGCATGGTAAAATGGTGTCACTTATATAAAATGATGAACTCAAGGTTTGCTTTTTGGATTTTGTTGTTTTTGGAATATTTTCAAACCATGGATGGTTGAAATCCGTGGATGCAAAATCCTTGGATATGGAGGGTTGAATGTACTTCTTTTAATGGAGGTTAAACCTTCATCCAAATGTCTTTAGTGGACTCATTACAAATTTTTCTAGAAAACTTTAGAACTTATGAATATTTTAAACAGTAAGGGACATGATTGAAGGATGTTGAATTTTGTGATTCTCACTGAAACCATGAAAAATGTGCTAGGGCAAAGGAAATTCATATTTTTATTTTTATTTTTTGAAAAGAGACAGATGCTTTTCATAAGAAACACACAGAACTCTCCATTTTTAATTAGTAGGAAAATAATTACATTGAAAGATTACTGACTGTAATAGTTGAAGCAGTACAATGTGCAGGCAGGACTGTAGTGAAGATGACTTAGCCAGCTTAAAGGCCCTGTGAGATGCCAGGAAAAAATCATAAACAAAACATTCAGAGGCATTTCCTTGCCATTTGGCTGCAATACTCCATCATTTGTCACAAGATGGAAAAATAAGACCTGCCTTTCTGGGGCAGCAGCTGAATGCAATGAAAACAACGCTGACTGCAAACACAAAAGCGGTGCTCAGAAGTGAAGCTAAAAAACCAAGAGATGGAAATGAGAAATATTACACCAGAGGGCCTGCAGAAATAGCACATACACAAGCCAGAAATAGCACATATGGTAACTTATAGAGAATCAAAGGGAGAGTGACATTAAGCAAAATTAACAAAATTTTCTTAACAAGATAAAATGTATTTAACGTTTGTTGTTACTTTGTGCCCTCAACCCTAAGGCAAATCTAACATGGGGTTTTCATGGCAAGATTTGTTCAGAGGGGGCTTGCCTTTGCCTTCCTCTGAGGCTGAGGGAGTGTGACTTGTCAAAAGTTACCCACTGGGTTTCCATGGTTAAGAGGGGATTTGAACCCTAGTCTCCACAGTTGTAGTCCAGCACTCAAACCACTATGCCATACTGGTTCCCATCTCCCTGCTAGCCTTTTCAAAAGCAAGTTTTAACTCATCTTACAACTCTGTTGTTTTTTCCTCAGTTTATTGGAGCTTGTTAGTAGCCAGCTGCATTTGTGCACAGCTATCTTCCACAGACCTAGTTCATAAGAGGAAGGATGTAGAGTTTGTTTCTACATATTACATATTACTACCCCATTGTTGTAAAAAGTATTTTATTAATAGGAGGGTCATTTACAATTATGCAGAATTAAAACATGGTACTGTCAGCCTTATGGCTCTTGCTACATAAAACCATACATGGGAATTATGTTCTCTTAACTAACATCAGAGGTTTAAATCATGGAAGTGTAAATCTCATACTCCGGAGAGCAATGCAGGTCATAGATGTTGAATGGGTACGGTATATATCAGCAACGGGAATAGGGTCTGCTTTACATAAATCTTAAATGAATATTTAGCTGTTCACTAAACTGGTTGAACAGCAAGAACATTAGCTGCATTAAAAACTAAAACCACATGTCCCAGTGAAAATATCCATCCCCCATGAGTGAGCATCAGTGTAACCCATGGAATATACATCTCCAGGAGAAACAAAAGTATTTTCAATGAACTTATAAGAATGTTATAATTCTTATAATTAAGGTTCCTTTTTCTTGACTTGAGATGTTCTTGTTTTCCCTCCTATAGTACTCATTATACTCACAATAGTGTATTTAGTGCTGAAATGATACTTACCTTGGGTGTTTGGCTGGTGGAACACTGTTAAAGTTAGCATATAATTAAGATAACAGTAAATTTTAAATAACAAGTGGGTTTGTCATGGTTTAACCATTAATATTATATTGTTGTAGAAACATGGGAAATATGAATGACAGAAACATGTACCAAAGCACCTCTGTACATGCACCAGGACATCTTAATTGATTGGCAACTCCACAGCCTTCACATGTTCATGCTTCTTCACATGTCATATTATTACTTATTATTATAATTTTATTTAATTATTTCCTGCCTTTTCTTTTGGGCCTCAAGGCAGGTTGAAAGTTGTTTTTAAAATATAGAGATAAGAAAAGCATTCATTTATAACGCCCTTTCCACCAAAGGGTGGAATATCAAATATATACAATTGAAAACAAGAACAATAAAACATAACACTATAAATATACATCTACATATCTATCTTGGTTGCTCTTCTCTGGACATAATTCCATCATGTCGATACACTTCTTGAACTGCACAGTATTCCAGTTGAGGTCTGACCAAAGCAGAATAAAGTGGGACTTTTGAGGTGCTTTTAAAATAGTTTCTCTCTCCTCATCTCATTTTCTCCCTTTGTCTTCAGTTTGCTTCAGTCTGCATCAAAGTCTACATCATTAAAACATACACAACTTAAAATATAATTAAGCTACAAATAGAATTAAAAGCAATGTAAAAACATTCCCATTAAAAAAAAAGAATACACCGATTGCAGACTAGACGGCTCTTATTAAAAGCCCTTTCCCCATGAGCAGGTAGTTCTCAAAGGCCAGTGGAAACAAAGAAGTCTTTGCCTGCTTCCTGAAGGCATCATGGGGGGCTGCAGTATAATGTCTCTAGGAAGGGAGTTCCAAAGCATGAGAGCAGCCACTAATGAGGTCCTTTCCAGTGTTCCCACCAGATGTACCTGTGAGGAGGTGGTGGGACAAAACAAGGGCTGCACCTGAACATCTCAAGATACAAGCAGCTTCATATGGGAAAACACAGGGGGGTTGCAGACTGCCAGAAATAGTGTGAATTCAGTCCACTTTTAGGGTTAGGGTTAGAGTTAGGGAACCATGGGAACTGTATTTTATTGTGGCATCAGAGTTGTCTGACAGAGAAGGCTCAATGTCTCAGAAAAATAACAGTTCCCATGATTCCCTAGCACTAACCCTAACCCTAAAAGTGGACTGAATTCACACTATTTCTGGCAGTCTGCAACCCCCCACAGTCCTTCAGATGACTTGCCTAAACTGGTCATTTATATGAATGCTGTGGGACCTATGGCTATAACACTAATGTATA
Organism: Phrynosoma blainvillii; assembly: GCA_026167975.1. Classification (NCBI taxonomy): domain Eukaryota; kingdom Metazoa; phylum Chordata; class Lepidosauria; order Squamata; family Phrynosomatidae; genus Phrynosoma; species Phrynosoma blainvillii. Next base: position 35,618,363 of record JANUYF010000005.1, read on the forward strand.
CACGGTCAACATCAAGCATAAATTTGTTTGGGCTAGGCACATACTTCTAATGTGGGTCATACACAAAATCTTTTGTCCATTTTGAGCAACTGACAAGAAATGCCTTGTTTGTTTCTTTATAAAATTTCTATGTATTTCTGCATGAATATTTATTTTTAAAAAATTAAAATTGGAAAAAGTGGAATGTGTCATGTTTGGCGGACTTGGATCTCAAAAACCAAGACAGCATTGTAGTGTAAAATTAAAGGTTTATTTTGGATTTCAAGACAGAAGTTCACCATAGACTTGGCTGTGTAAGAGCTGATTTTCCCCCAACCAGTCTACCCTTTAAGAATTCCCCTCTTCCACCCCTCTTTCCCAAACCACAGTCTGTGGTTTTTGATCTAGATCAAAGCAATTCTTTAAACTTTCCTCCTTTCCTCAACTCCCCTCTCCATTATCATTTCATCTATCCCAGGAAGAAAGGTGTTCATCGTTTATCATCAGTGTCCTGCAACAGGAAATAAACAAGACTATAAACTGCAACCCCTCCTACTGCTGCCTGTTTGGTTCCCAGACTTGCCTCCCCTTCTGATTTCAACCCTCCTTCGATCTTTATTTATTTAGCCATAGGGCTATTTCACCCTATCAATTTATCCCTATATCAGCCAGCCTGTTCCTTTATCATGACAGGTCCATATGCCTATGGATATGACAGGATGCTTGACCGTTGTCCTTTAGCTTTTGAGACCCGTTTTCATAAATTTCTTGCTGTCAAATTTGTATTTATAGCCAGATATAACTATACGGCTAGTAGATATGTTAATTGTACATGCTTGACAAACTCTCTTTAATCTTTGTTCTTTTTTCTAGGATTTACTGTATATTCTTTTGAACTGTCCAGAGATCTCACTGTCTTACATATGTTCTAAGGCCTGTAACGTGGCACCCACACCCCATTGCTGAGATATGACTGTTCTTGATTATGTTACTTCTCTCTCCCACCCACTTCAAGTGGCCTAAAATACCCTGTTGGCCTCTTGTGTTTGTTCAGAAGAAAAGCTGGGAGAAATTAAAGAACTCTGGGGATTGTTCTTGAGATAGTATGTGACATTCTTTCCAACTTTCTCACTCTCTGTTGTGTTCAAACTATAAGTTGTACAGTTTACTGTGTAGTTATTCTTTCTTCACACTTGTAAAGTTGCCAGAGTGAAAATTGGAGGTGGCTCCTGTACCTTTAAAGAGCTGTGTGGAAGAGGGAATTTCAGCACCTGCTGCCTGACATACAACCAGGTAACAAGCAACACCTGTTGAAATTTTCTCTTCTACACAACCACTTCAGAGTCTTCCCCCGTTTTCACTTTTGTCACCCTAATTTCTGAAGAACCATCAGCTCACTTCTCAAAATGTTGTTCATTCTATACTAGGTTTCACAGTTTTCCACTGTGAAGTAAACATCCTCTTAAATAGATACAGGGAAATAATTCTGCACAAATATGTGCAACCATAACATACTAAAATGGATGATGAAGACACTGAAGTAGGTTTTAAAAATTGCTATACCTTGGTTCAGTCATTAGTCAAAATAAGAGACTAGTCAAGAAATCAGAAGAAAGCTGAGACTTGGAAAGGCAGATATGAAGGAATTTGATAAGATCCTCAAGTGTCATGATACATAATTAATACCAAAGTTATAGCAATCTATGTCATCATAATTTCCCATTTCTATGTATGGTTGTGAAAGCTGGACAGTGAAGAAAGCTGATGGAAAGAAGATCAACTCATTTGAAACGCTCTAGAGGAGAGTTCAACAGAAACTGTGGGCTGCTAAAAAGACCAATAAATGCCCTAGAGCAAATCAAGCCTGACCTCTTCCTAGAAGTCAAAATGACTAAACTGTTGTACTTTGTACATATAATAAGATGACATGACCCACTGGAAAAGACAATAATCCTTGGTAAAATAGAAGGCAGTAGAAAAAAGGGAAGACTACATTCCAGATGGAGTGATTCAATCAAGCAGGCCACAGCTATAAGTTTGCAAGACCTGAATAGAGTTGTTGATTATTGAGCCCCTTGGAGATCTTTCATTCATTGGGTCACTATAATTTAAAGCTTGTGGCAAATAGCAAAAACAAAATGGGATTTTAAACTGGACTGGGATTTCCCTAGACCCCAATAAAGTCTACCTACTTTCTGCTCTCCTCAGGCCCGCCCCATGCTTAGGCAATACAGTTGCTTTTTAACTTCTGGTACTAAGTTAAATGAAATGGATGCAGAAACAGGAGTGCTTATGTAATCAGAAAGTGTTTGTGTGTAAATCCCAAATTGCTATAATGAATTGCCCTGAAATAAGTCAATGCTTCTGAAAGTTGGTGGTGATTTGGAAATTTATATAGGAAGAAAAAATTCCTTCATCGAGAGATGAAACCTAGGTTATAAATCCAGACCTTTGAAGCACAAGTGAGACAGGTCACTTATGAGGATGTCTGGTGTGTAGTTTAAATAGAAGCATTGTTCTGGCCACTAGGGACCCTCCTCATTTTGAACAGAAACATATTAAAAATTGCTTAAAACCAATTGATTAATAGTATATGCAGATAGGGGAGACTCATAGCAATGACTAAAAATCCAGTTATAAAAGGTCGTCTATTACCAATGTGCAGAAGCATGATTCATTTATGAGAGTAAATCCTCATGGAATAGCCTCAGCAAAGACAGAAGTGGTACTGAAGACTTTTCAGAAATGTAAAAAAACAAAAAAAAATGTAGAATGATACAGATGGCCACAGTATGGTCAACTTGAATAAGTGGCAAAAACTAGCAAGTAATTACTAAACTTAGATTTGAAAATAACTTTGGAATTCTTCCTCTGAGCAAGGCATCTTTGTGTATAAACGATAGTGGAAAAGTTACTTTTTGGATGACAATTCATGGATTCCAGTGGTCATACTGGCTGGAGAATTTTGGCTGTTGTATTTCAACAAAGTATTTTTTCCAAGCTCTAATACAAACTGCACATCAAAATAGATCCTTATATTCCCCCCCCCCCCTGCTGAAGCAATGCCCCTGAAATGTCACATTGTAATATTCCAGCATTATGGAAGAGATAGAAGTCCCTGGACAACTATAATCACAGACTTCTGGGTTCCATTTACTGTATTTGGCAGCAGAACAATTCGTTCTAAATAGAAACCACAAAAAACCTGCTGTCATTCCCACTGATCAAGATGAGCCACCTTCATGGGCCTGACACTTTAAGAATTTCACCTGTCTGTGGAGAGCATCGATGGAAATGCTGGCCCTCTGTTCAGATCAGATAATCTGTTCTGTTAGATTGCTTTTTCTGGACCCCCCTTCCCAAATGGTGGATCTTGGATGGAAAATAATAAAGTTGCCAAGAAAACCCCATGATTAGGTTGGAAGTGACTTGAAATGACACATGCACAATAGCATCATAACAGTATAGGATGATAAGGTCTGAGATGTACTTAAACAGCCATTTTTTAAAAAATAGTTAAAAATAATTTTAAAAACTTTGAATAGTACAATTAAAAGCAGTATTGCAACCTTTCAGAAGCCCTTTCCCTAGAAGTATTCAGTTCCTCAAAGCATGTAGGAATAAAAAAGGCTTTGCCTGCCAACAGGATAGCAAAACTCAGCCATGTACTGGACTCTATGAATTAAAGCTCAGGAATGCATCAAGCATTCCAACACAAAGAAATAGAAGACAACAACAAAAAGGGAAGAATGAAAGACCTATTCCACAAGATTCAAGAAATCAAAGGAAAGTTCAAACCAAGGACTGGGACACTCTATGCCAGGGGTAGGCAACCTAAGGCCTGGGGGGCCTTTGGACTGGCCCCAGGCCGGTCCTGCCGCCGCCGCCCCCCGCTGCCTGCCATGATGATATTGATTGTTGTTATTACTTGTTCTTGGGGTTTTCTTGGCAAAATCTCCACAGGGGGTTTGCCATGGCTTTTCTGGGCCTGACAGAGTGTGCATGCATATTTTTAATTTTTTTTTTTAAAAAAAAATCCCATTTTATTTATTTATTTATTTATGGTGCTTCGGCCCCCCCAATTGTCTGAGGGGCAGCAACCCGCCCCCCGGCTCAAAAAGGTTACTTGCTCTATGACAATTAAAATAACATAATTCAAGACCAGGAAGGAATAAAAAGACATTGGATGCAATACACAGAAGAGTTATGACAACATGAAGGGCATATGGAATGAAGAGCCATATGAAAATGAACCCCATATTCTAAAAACTGAAGTGGAAGCTGCAACAAAAGAAATGGCAAAAAAAAAAATCTCCAGGAAGAGATGATATTTCAATAGAACTATTGCAATCCACATTGACAGAGTCAACTCTAGTGCTTTATAGACTATAGCAAAGCCTTTGGCTGCATAGATCATGAAAGGCTATGGAAGACACTTAAAAATGTGGGAGTTCAAACACATCTGATAGTCCTGATGAGGAATCTGTACTCTGGACAAGAGGCTACTGTCAGAACAGAACACGGAGAAACAGAATGGTACCAGTTGGCAAAGGGATAAGACAGGGCTGCATCCTATCTTATTCAACTTATATACAGAACATATTGTAAAGAAAACAGGCTTGGACATGGAAGAGGGAAGAGTGAAAATAGGACAAAGAAATATCAACAATCTGAGATATGCTGACTACACCATAATACTAGCAGAGAACCTCACAGACCTGGAACAATTACTAAGGAAGATCAAAGAAGAAAGTGCAAATGCAGGCTTAATGTTGAACATAAAGAAAACAAAAATAATGACTACAGAGAACTTACATACTTTCAGACTATACAATGAGGAAACAGAAATAGTAAAAGTCCTCATATTTGGGATCAATCATTGATCGGAATGGGGACTGCAGCCAGGAAATCAGAAGAAAATTAAGAATGGGGAGGGCAGCTATGAAAAAACTAGAAAAGATCCTAAAATGAAAGGCATACAACTCAGCACAAAAGTTAGAATCATACAAGCCATTGTATTCCTTATTACCATGTATGGATGTGAGAGCTTGGACAGTCAAGAAAGAAGATAGGAGGAAAATATCTTCTTCTTATTTGAGGGGTGGTGCTAGAGAAGAGTGCTGAGGATCCCATGGATAGCCAAAAGGGCAAACAAATGGGTCCTAGAGCAGATCAAGCCAGAGATATCCCTGGAGGCCAAGATGACAAAACTTAGACTGTCATAAATTGGGTACATCATGAGAAGGCATGAATCGCTGGAAAAAACAATAATATTAGGAAATGTGGAGGAAAGTAGAAGAAGAGGAAGGCCACATGCTAGATGGATGGACTTTATTAAAGAGACCACAAATATGAGTTTGCGGGAGCTGGGCAGAACAGTAGAGAATGGGGTGGGGGGGTGGAGATGTCTAATCAGCAGGTATTGCCATGGGTCAGAATCGATGCAAAGGCAGTTAACAACAAACAAAAATGCATCAAGCATATAAACAAATCCAATACTGAATCTTTCTAGACCAATACTAGTATGTAGAGATATCTTGTAGCACCTTTGAGACTAACTGAAAGAAAGATGTTGGCAGCATGAGCTTTCGTAGACTAAAGTCTGTTTTGTCAGATACGTATAATTAGACCAATACTAGGCACTCTTGACATGTGCTTCAAGTTCAGATGGAGATTCCCTCTTCCAACCCATCCCAAGCTGTGACACACACACAGAGGATGTTCTGTCAGAGATCCTTTTTATATTTTATCTACCTCTTTTGGCTGGATTGATTTCTGTGGCTCTGTCTTAAATTTGAATCTTCTTCATCATCATGGGTCTACGCTTTGGCTTAGATGTTCAAATATTGTGTACCTTAACACAAACATAGCAAAACACAAAACAGGAAAGGAAAAATCCATATGAATTGAGTGGAAGAGGGGAAAGCAGGAGAGGAGGGATTTGCATAGGTGAAGAAAGGGCAGTAAAACATCTGTTAGAAGTAGCTGACATGTGTCAATTTTCAGTGCTCATTAAATTCGTATTAATGCCGAATGGCTCTTAAGCTCCAAATGTACCTCCTGACAGATGTGTTCTCAAGTTGAGTTGTGTTGGGTTTTCAGAACTGTGACTATGCCTATTTACTTGCCAGTGGCATCTGACCTGAGGTCAAGATTCTATTTAACCCCTCCTTGTAGGTCAAAAGACAAATTAATCTGGTGAGAATTGAATTGTAAATGAGGTGTTTGAATAACAGGTGTCCCACTAGTGGTGTAGCTGCTAGGCTCAAACATGTATGCATTCCCCCCCCCCCCTTTACTGATCACAAACATGCCACTGGGGACAAAAAGTTAAACGTAAGATATTTGAGATGGAAAGTTGCTGCAGGGGATAGGAAGGAACAGGTGATTCATTCAAGAATGTCTTGCAGATTTTGGAAAACTTAGTGCTCTCATGCTTCTGGGTTTGATGTATTCATCAGCTTGTGCCCAGGACTTTGCTAGATCAAAAGTTGACCACAATCCTTTTCAAAAAATGTTAGTGTTATGTGTGTGAGTGTACCTGTGCGCACCTTCAAGTAGCCTGTTGACTTATGGTGACCCAATGCATTTCATGGGGTTTGCTCAGGCAAGGTATACTCAAAGGTGGCTTTGCCAGTTCCTTCCTCTGAAATATAGCCCACAGCACCTGGTATTTGTTGGTGGTCTCCTATCCAAGTACTAACCAGAAATTGCCCTGTTTAGCTTCCAAGATCAGATAGGACTGGCGGCTTTAGGGTATTTACCTGATTTATATATGCCTAGTAAAATAAACAAATTAGTCCTAGGGTGGATCTACACTGGCCAGAATATGCCAAGCTGCTACTGGCCCTGGAGCTGGCCCAAATTTCTCACATTACCTCTGCATTCTGGAGTGATGCCAGGTGGCTGTCTACACACACATCCCACTGTACCACCTGGTGCCACCGCTACTAACATGAACTGCTCGCTCTGAGGTAAAAAACGAGACACCCAGTGTCAATCACTTAGCTGGGCACCTTGTTGTGACCCCAGATAGAGTGACTTGTGCCACTGGTGGTGGTGATGGGTGGCATGGAGGAACGCTGTAAACAGGCACTCAGCATTGCTCTGAAGTGTCTGGATTTTCCTGGAAAATAAGGAGTAAAATACTTTTAAAAATGCAGTTTAAAGCAGTTTAAAGCAAATGTGGAACCAGCCTCACATTGTGAAGACAATCTGCAGTTGAATTGAGCTTTGGCCATGTGTTGTGGAGACAAGTCACAACAAGGGTGGGGGGAACCGGTTTATTTGGTTTGTTTAGACCAGGGGTAGGCAACCGGCCCCCTTTAAGGGCCGAGGGACTTCAGTTCCCAGAATCCCAGGAGCTATTGGTCAACCTGGGACTATTGGCCAACATGGCTGAGGCTTCTGGGAGCTGAAGTCCCTTGGCCCTTAAAGGGGAAAGGTTGCCTACCCCTGGTTTAGACATACCCCTAGGCATATTTATCCAGAAGCAGATTGTACTAGGTGATATAGAGTAATGCTTGTTAAGCTATATGATGCAGTGGAGGGCAGCAATTTATTTTCCCTAAGTTGGTGGGGGGGGGGGGTCATTACGATATTTGTACTCATTGGCTACAATTGTTTCTTTCTTTCCTGGGAACTCTCAAGGAACTGGCAGCTAATGACTTGTGCACTGGCATTGGTTTCGGACCAATACATTAAGTAACACTTCTATAGATTTTACTCTTAAGTTTGGCTACATGGATTCAGAATAGGATGGCAAAATTTGGACCATGGTCTGAATCTTCTCCTCCTAGGATTCCAGTCTATCCCTCTAGGCTTCTCTTGATGATCATACCCTGTTCCCCATGACATATACTTTTGGTGGTCTCCCATCTTTTGTGTGGTTTTTTTCCCCATTCAAAAGGTTAAAATGCCTCACTTAAAGCAAAGCAAAGCAGCTTCATTTATATACCTCTTCATACCATGCTGTGGAGTGTCTTAAGTGGTTTACAGCTGTAAGCTCATTGCCTCCCAACAGCTGGGTACTCATTTCAGTGACTGTGGAAGGATGCAGGCCTGAGTCAAACCTGAACCCTGGCTGGTATTGAACTCACAACCTTGTGGTTTATGAGTGAGTGGCTGCAGTACAGGCATTTAATCACTGCGCCACCGGGGCTCCTTACGTTTAGTTACTAGAAGTAAGCTAAAACATGCTTGTAGATTTGGTCCTACCTTTCTGCCTCCTATCAGAACTAGACCAGACCCTTGTTATATTGATATAAATATAGAGATATAGAATAGCAGAGTGCAATGGAACATATCTCATACTGCTTTTGGAACTTTCTTGAGCTCCAAAAATAATTTACTATATGGCATGTGAAGCTGGATTTGTGTGGTTTTTTTTAAAAAAAATAACTTTTTATATTTATTTCTTAAATACTTTTCTTAGTGGAAGTCAACAAAAATACAAATACAAAATGATAAACATAAATACACCACCAAATAACAACAAACCTCTCCCAGATATTATCAGTTCCAACCTCCACCCCAAATATAATCAATTTATCAATTTATAATCAACATTATAAATGTTTTTTCCTTTCCTTCCTTGTCAATAATTGTGAATCTTCAGTTTCCAAAATGTGATGTATCAAAGATCCTGTAACATGTACCCAATATTTATGCTGAACCTCTGATGGTCTTGGGATATAAGATGCGTTGTTTACAAAATCGGTGAATGGCCACCATATCATAATAAAGATGTCTGTTCTAGTTTCCTTGTGTGAATCTGTTTTCTTGTAAACATAAGTCCAAAGATCTCTGAGCAAAAACAGGCATCTAATTTTCTATCAAATCTGGCTGTGCTGATTAAAAATAGTATTCTTCACCAGGAACAAACGGGGGAAATCCTGTGCAGAAACAGGATTTAAAAGGTGGGGGAAACCCGCAAAAGCGGGCAGATTTTCACACACATTGCTGTTAAAATGGGGTTAACCCAAACGGAAAGTAGTCAGAAACTGCTTCTTTTTACTTTCGGGATTTTCCGAAGGTAAAAAGAAGCAGTTTCTGACTACTTTCCATTTGGGTTAACCTCATTTTAACAGCGACGTCGTCTGAAAATCTGCCCGCTTTTGCAGGTTTTTTCCAATTTAAAATCCCATTTCTGCACGGGATTTCCCCTGTATGATAAACTCCATAGTGTTGGGTTCTGGGAGACAAGACATAATAACTTGAAAAAAATGGAGTTTTGTCAAAATAAGCTTCTGGGTGTTTACTGGCATTACTCTCTGGGACTCTACCCTTTTCCTTCAGGGCAGAGACAGGTGTGGCATCAGTGAAAAGTAGAGCATATAGAAGGTAGCCCTACTACAGGTTGAGGTGTTTTGGATTTTGGATTTTTTTCTGGATTTTGGAATATTTGCGTAAACATAATGAAATATCTTGGAGATGGGACCCATGTTTAAACATTCATTTATGATTCATGTACACCTTATAGCCTGAAATTACTACTTACAGACACATAGTTTTGCCTCTCTGAGAAATGCATTTACAGAATTCTTTCTTTCTTTCTTTCTTTTGCATTTTTAATCATAAAATATATTTTCTTATGTGGTTTGTAATGGCTTTTAGTAAAATACCAAGCCAGCACTTTCCTAAGTGTAATATTTGTTGCTAAATTTACATCTAATTTGTCTGTTGAAGAAAAACTACTCATATCTTGAAATAACATGGTTGCAAAACTCATTTTTTTCTTTTTTTTCTTTCTCTCTCTTTAGAGGATGAGGAAGATGAGGAATTGGTTGAACCAAAAGCACAAAATGATTCTGAGTTAGAAACTCAAGAAAAGAAACAAGAGGTGAAAGAAGGTTTGTAAACACAGACGTTATACTAACTTCATCAAGCATTATTCTTTTCAACTTAACTTTACACATTTTTCTATAGTCTGTTATTTTTCTTATTTTTACTATGATTGGGCCCCACCGGTGGGACTTTTTATGTCAGTGGGTCCAGGACGATGGGTTATCCTTTTCTGCCCTATAGCCTCCTAGCACCTTCAAAACATGATTGGGAGGCCAACCACCTGAAGCTACTTTTGGAGCAATGAAGTGGAGAAGAGTGATGAGGAGAGCTCTGTTATGCTAGTTGGTTTCTCTTAGCATGAAGTGGTATGTGGAACTATGGCTGGAAATCCTCTATCAGATAGATTTAATCATCTGTAACTATTTCATAACTATGTAACTATTTACATAGTTATTTAAATTTATTTAAATGTATTTATTTAAATTTAAATTCAAAATTATTTCAGTTTATTTTAATTTTAATTTTGAATTTATTTAAATATGTAATTGTGGGGTGAGCTCCCATCACTAGTCCCAGCTTCTGCCAACCTAGCAGTTCAAAAGCAAGTAAATAATAGGTACCACTTTGGTGGGAAGGTAAATAGTGTTCCATGCTGGCCACATGATCACAGAGTAGTCTCTGACAATGCTGGCTCTTTGGTTTAGTAACAGATATGAGCACTGCCCCCTACAGTCAGACACGACTTGACAACCTTGTCAACGGGGAATACCTTTACCTTTTAACTGTTTCATATTTTTGATAGCTACTTAGCCATGTTTGTGACACTATTGCTACAATCATAATTTCTGTGCAAACCTGTTTTACTGCATATTCGCTGCATGGGAAAGAGATCCATTCTGCCAGCTACTGGAGCATGGTTGAATTATATTTCCATCAGGTTTTTGGAAGAGGTCAGGCCAAGAGAGGTTACTTAGAAAAGGCCCTTTCTCCATGGGCCAAATAAAACGTCCTCTCCCTGTCCTCTCAGTGGGGAGTCCAGATGACACAGGGCCAAATCCCTGAGTCTGGTGTGAACAGTATGGATGATGTCTGGCTTGTTCTGCATGAAACCCAGATTAAGTAAACTCACTATTTGCTCCGGATCTTCTCAGAAGACCCAGAGCCCTCCTTTGCAATGCAGGGGGCTGTTTAAAGTATGTCCTGCTGTACCACCCAGCACAGCTCCAGCAGCGACAAATCACTCGTTCTGAGGTCAGAACGAGGTGTCCAGCCATGTAATCTATGCTGGATGCCTTGTTCTGACATCAGAGGAAGCAACCTGCTGCATCAGCGGCTGGCACAGTGTGATGTGGGTGTGAACAGCCACCCTGCATCACAGTGGAGGGATCCAGGTAATGAGGGGAGGTTGGCGTAGCTCTGGGGCCAGGATATTCCAGGCTACTTCTCCTTGCCCTGAGGACTAGAGACTAATTAATAGGGAGCACAGTACATATTTTAAGTTAAAACTCTTCTACAAAACAGGTTGAAATATGCAGGGGTAGCTGTTGGCCATTTAGCAAATTCAGACAAAACCCCACCAAACAGTGATACCTTTATTGGCCAACCGAAATGCACAATCTACTTGTTGCAAACTTTCGAAGCTCCACTGGCTTCTTCATCAGGCAAGGTGTTACAAGCAAAACAAGAGAAAAACAATTGGAGATGTTAGTTAGATGCCTGCATTTTATTCTTTCTGTCCATAGTTAAGATGGTATGAAATAATGCAACTGAACAGTCTTACCTTCACCGAGTCTAGCAATAAATTGATCAAATTTTACTGAGCTGTTTTGTGGGACTGTTCAAACTGAGGTTCCTATAATAATGAAGAAGTTTTTCACCATCACTCTGGGTACCGTTTTCATCCATAGCTACATACTTGGAAAGGTGGCCTGGCATGCTCTTCTGCTTGAGATGAAAGATAAGATGATACCTCTCCATTTCATGTACAAAAGCTGATTAAACTGATGATGGAATCTCACTTTAACAATAGCATTTACATCTGGGCATATCAGGCTATTTTAGATATGAGGATAATATCTGTAGCACTCCTCATTTTGTTCTTCAAGAGGGGGAAATGGGAAAGGTTCTCAGGAGGTACAGGAGGAGGTCTACCCCTGTTGAACTCCAGCATCTGACAACTGAGGTCGTTGCTTCACTTTGCCGAATGAGACATGGCATCACTGGGCTAACATCAAAGTACATTCAATACAGGATTGTATACAGATCAGTGAGACATCTTGGGCTTTGGCTGTAGATGATCACTGGACTAATGCATGATATCTCCAATTAAAAAAGGATGCAACAACAGGAGATTTGAAAATTCTGTGGTTTAGAATATGGTGAGTGGTTGCCAGTCAGAATTATTTGGACGGACAGATAGTTTCAACTGATACAAGGTAGTCTCCTATATTCTACATTTAGCCTTCATTACTAATAATCAAAGTTTTGAGAAGTTACTGTTTTAGAATACTGCACACAAAATCTTTGAACCAATATTCCATTTAGGAGTTGCTGGGAGTTGTAGTAAAAAAACGAGTAACTTTTCCACGGTCTGATAATAACTGTGGATGCTAATAAACTCCATATACTGGGACATATATTTAGCAGACACCTCTCCCCCCTGAGTGCCTGGTTTATTATTAATAGGTTCAGTAAGGGGGCTTAGAAAAAGCAAGACCAGTGTTGTTGAATACTGTACTGTATTAGTTGTTAAATTTTGGTTGAGATTTGTGTTATGTTTCTTCCCGTTGCCACATAAAAGTAGCCCTAATTCAGATATCTCTGGAAGGCGACATTGTGGATTATGCATGAATACTTTAAAAAGCCAAACTAAATAGGCTCCTGAAAGATATATATTTATTTTAGTTTTTCACATGCTTGCAACTGAGCCCTTTGTATACTTTTGTTGTTGTATTTGAAGGAGAGCCATAACTAACATCATCTATTTCTTTGTTATAGTTTAGTCTAGTAGAAGTGCCTCATGTTGCCACTGGCTCCTCTTCTTGTCTAGTCAAGCCAGGTCCCGGGTGAATGGTAGCTGTGTGTTAGATTTTTTGGTAGTAACAGCTTTTGAGATGGTCAGACCACAGAATTCAAAAGGAAGTGCGGTAGTTGACTCAGATATAACAGCACTTTGTGAGAGTGTTAGTATTTTAGGAGCTGGGGGGGGGGAATGAATTACCACTGATACCATATCACAGAAAAAGCATTTTGTCTTTGAAATGCAACAGCTAAAATAAAAATGCTATATTAACATCTGCACTTCTGATAAAATAATCTTAAATTAGAACGGAGCTCATTTTTGAGCCATGTTTATCAAGGACTGCTCTCAGTAAAATGTATGAATCATATACACTCAAACTGTCTTGATTTGGCAGTCCGTTAATCTTCTGTTGTCCCACTTTTTCAACTGCTCTTAAAACATCCCAGTTTGTCTCTCCTCTTCCTGTTTTCATGCTGGTTTTCTTCAGTTGTTGCAACCTGACTTCAAAGTGCAAAAGTAATTTGTACTCAGGTTAGCAGAGGATGAGGACAGGAGGAGGCAGAATTTTGCTCTTCCCTGTAGATTCAGGCAAAAACAACCTGCTGCAGCATTTCCTGTTTGTGTCCGTTCTTATTTATTTTCATCTGTTCTTCCTCATTAATAACTTGTGCTCTCTTGACCATAGTCTCATGTTGCTTGGCCACATGTGTCCCAGTTTTAATCTGAGAAATTTTGAAGGATATGAAATCAATAACCATAAATGTCATGTCACTTAACATACACAGAGTACCTTTTGTTAACAGTTGAGTAGTAATACCCTCCCCCCCCACCCCCCACATGCATTAAGCATTATTGGAAGGATTTCCTAATTCTTGTACCTTTGGAAACTATTCCTGTGCATATTTACTCTAAAGTCAGTTCCGCTGAATTCAATTTATTCACAATTAAATACAACTAGGATTTAGCCTCAATATGTGAAATGGCTAAGAGAAAATACAGATAAGAGAGGTTTTTCCCTTTTCCTCAGCTTTTATTTCCCCCCTCATATAATCATATTTGATTCCCTTATACAATCCCTTCTGAGTTGGTAACCTCCATGTGTGCTTCATGGAAGTGATTAAAAACATGTTAGAAACAAAACAGGAATTTAGAGTTACATTTCCTGTCGGTACTGGGTTCTACAATGCTTATTCAGAATTAAGGGCTTTCCTGCAAATTAGTCTATAATGGGTTAAATGCATGTTTATGTTGGCATGAAGTGCTCTAGTTTCTTTTCTTTTCTTTTCTGCACAAAGCAATACAGTATTTTTTCCCTCTGGACTTTTAAAGAATCTCTAATAGATATTATAGCGGCGCCATTCACGCTTCTGTATAGCAGCTAAAGCCTGTGTCAGCACTTCCCTCATGAATCTTGTTTTTCAATCACTTTATAACCCAGCCATAAAAAATTTGTTCTGAGCTAAAAACTGGCTATCACACAGGAAGCAAAACTTTCATTTTTACTTGAAGAACCTTGGATCATTTGTATCACCTCAGCATCCGGTTTTTGAGAGGGATATGAATAAAAGATTTATTTATGTATGGAAGAACAACAACAAAACCCACAGAATTTTAAAAATGAAATACTATTTGCAAGCTACTCTATCCTTGCTGTGTAATTTTTTTGAGGTCATTTATTGCAAGCTTTATCAACAATATCATGAAGGAGCTGAATCTGTGGTATACATTAAATTTTTGCAAAGTGAGCAGGACTGTTATATTTTACAGCGGAAGGGAGGTAACTGTGTAGCAACAAAACAAAAGTCTTGTGGCATCTTCAAAACTAACAATTGCCTCATGTTACATAATAATAACATTTATAAACTTTTGTGGACTTCAGCCCACTTCATTAGATGGCCGACATATTCCCTGAACACATAAATGTTTGAGTAAGAGGGGATGTTGATATTTTTGTTGTTGTTGTTGTTATATGCTATCATGTCAACCTCAACTGATGTTGACCCTATGAATGATAGAACTACTAGAGACCCTGTTTTCATACCCGCCAGCATTTCACAGACAAAAACTCAAAAACATGTGGCCAAGCAATATCAGAGTGTGGTCAGGAAGGCAAACATTATTAAGGAGAAAGAAAACACAGCACACAACAGCAGTTTGCTTTTGCCTGTGCCTACTGGTAAGGGCAGGATTCTTCCCTCCTCCCCCCTTTTTAATTGACAACCAAAACGTACAGAATATACAAAGACGTTCACATATTCTGTCTCCTATTCGCCTCTCTCCTGCTGTGTTAATTGTGAGCAAACTATTTTTGCACTTTGAACTCAGTTTGCAACAATTACAGTAAACTGAGGACAAAAGGGGAAAATGAGAGGAGGAGAGAGAAACTGGGATTTTTGAAAAAGTAGCTGAAAAAGTGTTGGGATCATCCCTGTCAAATAGGGACTGTTGGAGGATATATATTCTTAGTAGCCCAGCTCAGGTCTTACTAGCTAAAAGCCACAGCTTTTTTGATAGAGCCAATATCTGTGTCATGTCCTTCTTTTCCTATTACCTTCCACTTTACAGAGCATTATCATCTTATTAAATGAATCTTGTCTTGTGATATGTTCAAGGTATCACAGTTTAGTCATTTTGGCTTTTAGTGAGAATTCAGACTTGATTTGCTTTTGGGCCCATTTATTAGTTTTTGTGGTCTGTAGTATCTGTTGATCTTTAGGACCACATTTCAAATGAATCTTTTTTTTTTTTTAATGAAAAGACTCCAGCTTTCACATCCATTCACAGGAATGGGAAATACTGTGCCGTGAATGCTCTTAATATTGATTTTCAATGATATATCATTACAATTAAGGATCTCATCTTAATTCATCATGACTGCCATTACAAGGCTTAGGCTGTGTCCACACTGTAGAAATAATCTAGTTTGATAACACTTTAACTGCCATGGCTCAATGCTGTGGAATTCTGGGATGTGTAGTTTCTTGTGGCACCAGAGCTCTCTGGCAGAGAAGGCTAAATGTCTTACAAAACTACAATTCCCAAAATTTTATCGCATTGAGCCATGTCAGTGAAAGTGGTGTCAAACTGGATTATTTCTGCAATGCAGATGCAGCCCAAGTCTCCTTCTGATTTCTTGACTACAGTCTCAATTTTAATTAATGATGGAGCCAAGGAGTAGAAAAATGTCAACACTTTCACTGTCTTCACCCACCCCCTCACTCACCATGGAGATGTAGAGGAAGAGAAATGCAAAAAGTGCAATCAATGGTAATTATTTTAGCTGTGATTGGTTAACAAACATTTGTTACAGAGCTGGCAGGGAAACCCAGATAAAGTTTCATGTTTTTGTAAAGACGGTCTTTGCATTCCTTCATGCATTCTAGGTGACCGTGCATCTCTCATTCTAATATAAATCTTTAATTTACTACATCAGTACAATAGCCTGTCAGATTACTAGGAAATTCCTGAAGTGCATTCCTAATTTGGCAAGGACAATTCTCTGTTCCACTTCTTCACCTGCTTTTAAAATATCCCACTTTCTCCCTCTTCTTTCCACGTTCTTCCTTTGTCCTCAGCTTGCTTCAGTTGCTGCCAACAGAGTTCAAACTGCAAAAGCAGTTTGCATCCACTAATTCAGAAGGAGAGGAGCAAAGGAGCAGACTCTTGCCCTTCCCAGTAGGCTCAGGAAAAAGCAAACCTCTGCAGCCTCTCCTAGCTTGTGTGTTATTCCTCATTAATAATCTTTTACTTCTTGACCACACACTGATGTGTCCCAGTTTTCATCAATGAAATGTGGCAGGGAGGGAAGAGAATTTGCTAGCTAATTGATTAACTAGCTAATCTGTTAAATTATTAGATATAAACATGGTCACTAACGAATTAAAAATAATTAGAATGGTTATTCATTATTCATATTAACATTTGACAACTAAAATACTGAATGTTAGATTCACTGTTAATTTTTTCCTCCAGTGAATTATGGGCAATGAATTACTTTTAAAGAAATCATTTCCACACTTTGAATCCAAAGTATTTTATATGTGAGTGGAAAGCACTTCTCATACATGGAGGAAGGCATAATTTCTTCCAATTTCCTCACATTTTCTCTAACTACAGTACTTATGGTGCATCAGATACTTTTTGGGATGGGTCTTCAACCACCATTTATGGGGATTAGAAGACATCTAAAGGGTTTCTAGGGGAAAGGAAGACAGCATTCTGCACAATGAGTGCATAGAACACTGTGTTCAGTTCTTTGGATCCAAGATAATATGACTTTTACCTTCCAGTTAATTATGCTATCACATTGAAAGAGGCCGAGTTATAGCATTTCAAAGCAATACATTTCCATTTTTAAGCCTTCTGTACCCCACCCACCTCTGGCTTCTTCCATCATTTTTCCCCTTCAGCATAGGAAATCTATTAAGTAGGTAAAGGTGAATTGCAGAATGCCTTTTGACTGATAATGCATCCAGAGACTAAAGGGGGTTGCAGACTGCCAGAAATAGTGCAAATTGAGTCCACTTTAAGGGTTAGGGTTAGTGCTAGGGAATCATGGGAACTGTTTTTTTTCTGAGACATTGAGCCTTCTCTGTCAGAGAGCTCTGGTGCCACAATAAACTACAGTTCCCATGATTCCTTAACCCTAAAAGTGGATTCAAATTGCACTATTTCTGGCAGTTTGCAACCCCCCTAAGGGCCTTTGCAGACTGCTAGAAATAGTGCAAATTGAGTCCACTTTAAGGGTTAAGGTTAGGGTTAGGGAATCATGGGAACTATATTTTATTGTGGCACCAGAGCTCTCTGATAGAAAAGGCTCAGTGTCTCAGGGGGGGAAAAAACAATTCCCATGATTCCCTAGCACTAACCCTAACCCTTAAAGTGGACTCAATTTGCACTATTTCTGGCAGTCTGCAAAGGCCCTAAATGAAAACCTAGATCCTCAGATATTGTATTTGTTTATTTCATTTATGTTCTGGCTCACAACATGATAAAAGGACAGGTATAAATAAGATCTCCTGAATTTATAATATTAAAATACATTTAAACACACCATAGTATTAACACACAATTGACTTCAAAACAATTTTGAAAGCACAGCGGTTAAAATGATATAATAATAATAATAATAATAATAATAATAATAATAAATAGTTTTTATTTATATCCCGCCCCTCTGCCAAGCAATCGGGGCGGCGTACAACAATCACAATAACAAATAGCATAATGGCCTTAATTGGTTAATGTCAACTAGAGAAGATTTATTGAATCAATTGATGAATGGCGACTTAACTAGGGGCTTCGGCAGACGACTAATTGAGTCGTCTGCGAGACCCAGAAGAGGAGGAGCAACCGCACGCGTGGCGCTCCTTCCTCTTCCTGAGGTCGTCCTCGGAGCTTCCAGCCGTCCGCACGGCGGCTCTCCGGGCATAACTTCCCGCCGCAGCAACCGGACGCGCTGCGGCGGAAAAGGCAGGGAAAGTGCGCCCTACGCTTTTAGAGCGCACTTTCCCTGTCTTGTGGAAGGAGCGCTGATTTAGTGCTCCTTCCAGGGTCGCTGCAGGAGCGCCGAGGTGCGGAGGCTGCGGTCACGCGGCGCTCCGTCCGGCGGCGGCTCCGGCGCCTCCGTCTGCTTCCCCCCTACGTTTCCTAGATCTCAGGACATGGCTCCGAATCTCAGAGCCTAGACTGTCTTCTTCAGTTCTCAGGTCAAGGGGAAGGAATCCCAGGGCAAGAGTGCTACCTGGAAGTTTTCCTTCCCCCCCCCCCCGCCCTTTTTAAAAAAAAATCTATTGTTTTATATTTGAATGGCAGACTATGTGCAACTGTAGTTGATGCTGAAAGTATTATGCTTAATGACATTACCTGAGTCTACCTTTTGTACTATCCCTACATGTCTGATTTTAGCCCTGAATCCAGGGCCTGGGATAGTCTTGACATGGCACCAGGGGTGTCATTAAGGGATGTGGAAGGTGCAAACCACACCATGTGACACTTCAGACAGGGGTGTCACCCAGTGCACTGCTGGGAAAGGGCTACTTTCCAGTTCTGGTGGCTCTGTTGACCAGGCAGGAAAGCAAGTTGCTTCCTTCTCCCACTCACACAGCAGCTCTGCCAGACCCAGAAAGGCTGCAGGGGGTCAGGACTAGCCCACTCCCACTGGTGGCTGCTGGTGGGACTGGGCTGCCTTCTGGGGCTGGCAACTCTACTGGCTGGATGGAAAAGAGAGTTGTTTCCCTTTGCCACACAGCTAGCATCTCCGCCAGACCTGGAAAAGGCTATCGGGGAAAAAAAAAGGGGGGGGGGTTACTACAAAATAATCTGCACCGTGTCAAATATAGTAGGTACACCACTGCATGGCACGCCAGAATCAGCAGATAGGCAAATCCCATTGATTCAATGGGCCTGTTCTAGTTGAGAGTAACAATAGAGCCAGGACAATATAATAATAAAACGCACAGCACCCACCCTTTGAAAGCCCTTGGCATCCAATCAGTTACTTAGAACATATTTAAATAGAAAGGGCTGCGCTAGCAGTGGAAGGACAACAGGAAGAAGGTGAACATAGCCTCCTCTGGAAGGAAGTTTGTTAGACTATGAGCATCTACAGAAATGATCTTTCATGTCCTCAGTGTGGTGAGACTAACAGAAGAGTGTCTCTTGCAGATTTTAAAGCCCAGGCAGGGTTGCATGGGACAATACAATCTTTCAGGATATCTTCATGTAAATTCTGGTGTAGCAGAATACATTCTAGTTCTTTTTTTTGTTTTCTTTTTTTTTTTAATAGGGCTACATATTAAGTAAATCTTTTGGCTTTCCTTTTTTCTTTAGTTTTTGGTTCACTGTCTAAAACAATCATGTTTTCATGTTTATGGGTAACAGATAGTTCGTTGTGGTTTCTGGCTACATTTTATGTTCAACCATCATTGCCCCAGTGAAATAAAAGGCTGCCTTGCCAAAGGCTTATATGGAACCTAGATTTTAACTCATCATATTTTATGTTTCTATTATAACTTCTGTTTTTATTTATGAAATATGAAGAACTGACAGATTTGTTCTTCACAGATACCAGGGCTAGTTCCCATTGTATCCAGGGCTAGTTTCCCTTGTATAGCATTAGATTGCTGATTTTTATTTTATTTTATTGCTTTATAAACTGTCAGACAAAAGATAAAATATTCACAGTTTGTGCCAGAGAGAAAGTTAGAGTAAGCAAACTATGATCTCATAGTCTCAGTAAGCATGAACATAATAAGCTTCCCAAGTTACCTATGGACTTTATCACATGGGGAAAATCCTGTGCAGAAACAGGATTTAAAAGTTGGGGAAAACCTGCAAAAGTGGGTTGATTTTCACACATGTCGTTGTTAAACTGTTGTTAAGCTGAACAGAAAGTAGTCAAAAGCCACTCCTTTTTTACTTTTAGGATTTTCCGAAAGTAAAAATGAGTGGCTTTTGACTACTTTCCGTTCAGCTTAACAACAGTTTAACAATGATGTCGTGTTTGTGCAGGTTTTCTGATTTAAAACCCCATTTCTGCACAGGATTTCCCCCATGTGATAAAGTCCTATGAATGAGAAGGAACAAATCCTCCCATAAAGGTAGCAGATGTCTTTCCCTGCCCACGTGTAAATGTTAGAAAAAGGAACATGGGAATCTGTCTTATACTAAATTAGACTGTTGGCTTATGAGGTTCATTGAGGTCTACATGACTAGCTCATACTCCTCAACAGTCCTGATTAATCCCCTGTTGTCCAGCTTCTTCAGTGTTGAACTGTCCCAGTATCCCTCTTCCTTCCACTTTTGCCATTTGTCCACAATTTATTTCCATTGCTGCTAACTAAGTTCAAAGTGCAAAAGTAATTTCTACTCATTTAACTCAATGGGGCAGGGAAGTAGAAGACGGGGTGGAGTCTTACCTTTCCAAGTAGGCTTAGGGTAAAGCAAACTGCCACATCCTCTTCTAACTTGTACCACCTTCCTCATTAATATTATAATGATCCTTGTCCATATGTGTCTTGGTTTGCATCTGTTGGAAGATATAGTTGTTGTTAACTGCCTTCAAGTCAGCCCCAACTCCTGGTGACCCTGTAAATGAGACATGTCTATGATTCTCTATCCTTAACAGCTCTGCCCAAGTCCTGCAGACTCAGGGCCTAAGCAGACTGCCAGAAATAGTGCACATTAAATTGAGGCACTGCCCTGGCTCAGTGCTAGGGAATCATGGGAACTGTAATTTATTGTGGCACCAGAGCTCTCTGACAGAGAAGGCTCAATGTCCCAGAAAAAAATACAGTTCCCATGATTCCCTAGCACTGAGCCAGGGCAGTGCCTCAATTTAATGTGCACTATTTCTGGCAGTCTGCTTAGGCCTTCAGTGCCATCTCCTTCTTGATTGTGTCTATCCATCTAGTATGTGATTCTCTTTTCCTGCTGCCCTCTACCTTTCCAAGCATCATCATCTTTTCTAATGAATCATGCCTTCTCATGATATAGCCAAAGTATGACAGTCTCAGCATGATCATCTTGGATTTTGGGGAGAGTTGAAGTTTGGCTTATTCTAAGACCCATTTATTTGTCTTTTTAGCCATCCATGGTATTCATAACACTCTTCTCCAGCACCACATCTCAAATGAGTTGATTTTCTTTTAGGATTTCTTCACCATCCAGCTCTCGCACTCATACATGGTGATGGGAAATATGATGGTATGGAGAGTCCTAACTTTAGTGTTTAGCTGTATATCTTGGCACTTCAGGATCTTGTCTAGTTCTTTCATAGCTGCCCTTTCTAGTCTATGCTAGCAGTGATTCTCTAAAGTTTCACACAACAGTCTTTACTACCCCTACCTGGAGGTGTCAACATTTAACCTAGGACCTTCCGCATGCAAAGCAGGTTCTCTACTACTGTGCCAAAAGCCTCCATGTGCTTCTGTCTCATGATTGTGACCTGTGTCTTATTACTATGAAACCTTCTCAGTATGGTGGAGCAAATGCATACCTTTTAATCAGTTGAGAACATTTTAGTACTTTAAATAATGTACTAAATTTGTTAAAAATGGTTTAACGTACACCCTCCAACATTTCATGTATGAAAACCAGGACACATATGACCAAGGAATTTAAGAGTGTTGCTAAAAGTGTATCACGAGGCAACCAGAGAGCAAGAGTTATTGATGAGGAGAAACAGGCAAAACTACCATTCTAAGCAGAGGAACCTTGGGATTTATTGTTGGGGTATGCAGACAGGCAGGATCTAGCATACACACACACACACACACACACACACACACACACACACAAGAGTTGATGCATGTAGGCAGGAATGCCCAGAAGATGGTTTTCTGTGAGGAATCTTGCTCCAGACAGCACAGGAAAAATCCTCCCATATGCAGGCTGCTTCTTTCAGCATGGAGAAATGAATCGCTAGACAGCGAGACTTCACTCAATGAGGAATTTAATATTTGTTGCAGATATTTACAAAGATACACAGAGTACCAGACATCCGTCTTGAATCCTCACAGCTATACAACCCAACAAAGTGCTTTGCCAACCACCAACTACAACTAATCAACAACGGAGATGTTGACTCTCTCCCATATATAGGTGGTCTTCTTAAGGACATGTGACAGCCATGCCCTAATGAAACCTGGCTGGTTTTATCCCCAGTGCCTGTTGCATTAGGACTGTTCCATCAGGCCTCCCATGATGCATACCTGGCTGGTCTCACCTACTGTGCATGTTGCATCAGACTTCCCATGATGCACAGCTTTCCAAATGCTGACCTCATGCACCTGCCACTTGAACTGTAGTAACCCTGTTACCATTGCTCTAGTTCCTTTCAGTGGCCACATCCATGTCATTTTCCAGACCAGGGTGTCACATGGTCTTGACATTTATGTACTGTTTTTAAGAAACAAATCAAATCAAATCAATATATACAACATAGTTAAAGTATATGTGTGTGTGGGGGGGAGCAGAGAATAATATACAACACTTTCATTACAGGATATACGTAAAATAGAAATAGTTTAGAAATATATACTTGAAAAAAAACACAATTGTCATTAAAAAAAAACCTTCTTGCATTCAAATGACTTTTTAGAATGTCTCTCTTAGGCTACAATCCTGTACACATTTATCTAGGAGTAAATCCCACTGAATTCATTGGAGTTTACTTCTGAGTAAACGTGTATATAATCCTATTGTTAATGCAAATGGAACAGGGCCAGTAAATCCCAATTGCCAGTAAGTCTCTTGCAAGTTACACTTTCTTTTCTTTTCTATGGCACTGTGTAGTCCTGGCATGTACACACATACACTTAGAGGATTAGTAAAAGTTGAGGGTAGAGAGAAGAAAACCAGTAAACCAAAGCCTTAAAATATAAGAATTATGCAAATCTCAAAGACAAGCTGCAATCAGAAGAATATTTTCAAATCAAGAATACTTCTCTACAATATTAATCCTATTTTAGGGGAAGGTATATGTAGAAAGGGAATCTAACACCCATTAAAGGGCAAAATGTGTACAAGAGCAAGAGAGCATTGTGCACAGTTCTAGGGATGCTGTATTTCAGAGAGGATTTCTTCAAGGAAAGATCCACTTCCTCTGATTTTTAAAAGGGTATTCATTTTTGTTACCCAAGAAGCAATTTGTGATCACACAGTACAGATGTTCCGTCAAAAGCTCTGAAATGGCTACAGTGGCAGCCACTTTTGGTCTCACTCTGACCCTACTGGGAAGGGCAAGAGTCCATCTCTTCCTCTCTAGAATACAATCTGCTTCCTGCTGAGCTAACTGAGTGCTATTCATTTTGTAGCAATTGAAGCAAACCAAGGACAAGGGGGAAATTAGGAGGAGAGAAAAAGTGGGACGTTCAAAAACATTTTAAATGGAAGTAAGAAGATGAAGTCTGGCCATCCCACCTGAACTAAGACAGTTACAGGTTATATTTATTGTTTTTCCAAATTCGGCTTCTCAATAAACATCAGCCAAAAGTGTTTCCTGAAGTTTATTTTATTCTGGATCTTAAGTATTTTCTGCTTCAGAATAATAAATACATAAGATACAGGATATCTTAAGTATAGAGCCAACATTCCAGGACTATGCCATACAACGTTTCAAGGGTTCCAAAATAAGTCTTTGTAAGGAAGCTTAGCAATGCTATTGTGACTGTAACAGGAATTTTTCTTTCTTTCCTAAGATATTTAGCTGGAAATATTTTAATGCTAGCATGTTTAATGTTGCCAATATGCTTTTGTAAGCTCCTCCTAGGGAACTGACAGAGGAGGAAAAGCAGCAGATACTCCATTCAGAAGAGTTCCTCATATTTTTTGACCGGACTATACGTGTGATTGAGCGAGCGCTAGCTGAAGATTCAAACATTTTCTTTGACTACAGCGGCCGAGATGTAGACGAGAAAGATGGGTCAGTTGTTTTTCTTCTATCGTGTTACCCAATAAATAAATAAATCATCACATTTGACTGATAGAGGGGCACCCTCTAGATATTTTTATGTATTACTTTACCGATACATTTTGGTTATCAGATCAATCAGATATTTTCTGCAGTATCCTCACCTTTTATTTTAGACATTCCTGCACTCTTGATTGCCCTCATTTAATGATAACTTATTTACTGTATTTGAAATAGGCAAATGCTAAGGGCCTTTACAGACTGCCAGAAATAATCCAGCTTGAGACCACTTTAAGTACCTTGTCTCAGTGCTAGTTAATTATTGTGGCACCAGAGCTCTCTGACAGAGAAGACTCAATGACTCAGAAAAACCTAGAATTCCCATGATTCCCTGGTACTGAGCCAGGACAGTTAAAGTGGTCTCAAGATGGATTATTTCTGGCAGTGTGTAAAGGCCCTATGTCCTGACTCTTCCACACAAATGAACTGAATCCTTTGGGCATAGTCTGCACTGCTGTTTTAATAGGACATAGGAGACCTGAATCCACACTGGGGAGGAAAAGGATATTCACAATTATTCATTTCCAGGTTGAAAAATGGGTTTCCAAGCAGTCAAAGCACGAGTGCACGTGTGCACAAACACACACACACACACACACACACACACACACATGGACCACCAAGAATTTTGTGCAATTTCTCCTGGTCTTTGACTTCCCAAAGTGTTGCATAGGAATAATTCTGCAGAGAAAAACAGATTGTGTGTGTGTTGGGTTTTCTGCACAGGAAAAAAATCCTGGGGCTCATTTCCACTTACATTTAACCTAGTTTGTGATTCGCTTTCACTCCAGGTTGGTGAATCGATTCCAGACCATGTGTCGTTCCCACTATGGAAGCAGGTCTTTTCTTTATTTGCTTCTTTTTTGGGATGACTGTCATTCCCACTGGTTTGTTCCCCTTCAAAATGCCTGTCAATCATCTATGCATCATTGGCAACACATTCAAGAAATCGCAAGAGAGAGTCATGGGTGCCGTGGCCAGAATCCCATCCCTCACTAGTATCCCATCCCTCACTAGTATCCCATCCCTCACTAGTTTTTGGGGAAATCTGCCATTTCCTCCCATTTCCTTTCCCAGGACCCATCCTACATTCCAACCTTCTGTCCAGGAGGAATTCCAAAAGCCCTCTATTCTGAGCTTGACTAGGAAGCATGTCTGAGTGCAGTCAGTCTGGAACTGGTTTCAAGTGGGAACGACAGACATATAACCCGATCAGCAATTTGTTTTGAATCATAGTGGGAGCGAGACCCTTGTTTTCTGCATTGGAGACAGGAAATCCAGTGTGACAAAAATATGGTGTGTGTGTGTGTGTGTGTGTGTGTGCAAGAAAACATGCTTTTCTCTGGAAAATAACTCCTACCTAACCAGCGACAGGCAACCTTTTTCTTACCTGGGCCGGTCTGCTGTTGCCCAGGTCGCGGCTGGGCCAAGGGGGGACAAAATGGCGGCGCGCGCGCTGGCGCGCACGCACGCACCCGCCGCCGGCGCGCACGACCCCCCCGGGCACATAGCCGCCGCGATCGCTACTGCGGTCACCGCCGTGGCGCGCGCGGCTCCAGCCGCCACGCGCATGTTGCGGCTGCCATTTTGGGAGTCAAAATGGCGGACGCAACACATTTGCGCATGCGCAAGAGTACCGCGCATGTGCAAACGTGTCGCGACCGCCATTTTGACTTTCAAAATGGCGATCACCGCGAGCGCACCCGGAAACGTGCTGTGGCAGCGGCGGCAGCGCGCCGCGGCGGTGATGGCGGCAACCTCCGGCCGGGGCCGGTAAGTCCGGAGCCCGGGGCCTAAACCGGCCCCTGGGCCATAGGTTGCCGGTCCCTGTACATAACACTTTTAGACATTCCAGTACAGGGAGAATACTGCAGAGGAATATTCACATTCTCCCACATCAGGGAGAAAACTACTATAATGATTTGTTCTCGCATGGATGGACAAAATAGTTGCCTTCTACCCCTTTCTTTCCTATTAAGTCATCAATAACAATCGGTGTTGTGGGCAGTGTGTGAAACTTTCACAGGGCACTCTTCACATTTTACATAAAATATATAGGAGAAGAAAATAACTAGGGAACATAGCTGTACCTCTGTCACTTGAATGCTGGACCAATTATGCTCCATATCTTAATTTTCATGGATTTATATTTTGACCAGAATTAAATATGGGTCAGGTGAAGTATTTACAGACTGGGTATATACTGACATACAATTGTATTGTTTAGATAGGAAATACTTCTTGCTATTCCATGCTTCTACTTCAGACAGACAGAATAATGGGTGGGATGTGACAGGAGGAGTGAGGCTGCTAAGGACATGAACAGGAACAACACAGTTCAAGATATGCTGACAGCTCAGCTGGCTATGGATACATAGCCAGAGCTTGGAAAAATTACTTTTTCTTTTTTTTAAACAACTCTGAGAATTCCTGCAAACACTGGCTATGCTAACTGGAGGATTCTAGGAGCTGTAGCCAATAAAAATAATTTCTCTAAGCTTTGCACATAGCCAAGGAAAGAAATGATCAGAAATCCAGACTGTGTCAATTTTGTTATTTTAAGTTACCAACTCCCAACTGGGGATCTCTCTTCCACGAGAGGTCCAGTTGGCTCCCTCCCTGTTCTTTCTACCAGCAGATGAAGACATTTTTATTTAGGCGGGCCTTTGAATTTTAATTATGCAGTTGTAGTGGGTGTGTAAAAGGATGTGCTTTTTATATATTTATTTTAATCTTTGATTGAAACTATGTTTAAAATATGTTTTAGTGTTCTTAGCTCTCTTCAATCATGCTTTTAAGAATATTGATATTTAATTTCTTCTTAACTTTAGTGAATTAATATTTTAGCTGGACTTTTTAAAAATTATTGTAATTTGCCTTGAATCCCTTTTTGGAAGAAAGGGAGATATAAATTCGACAAATAAACAAACTGTACCTTTAATTATAACTAAAGCACAACTTTCATTCAAATCCATATAGAGATGTCCAGGCTGGAGCCAACCTTTCCTTTAACCGACAGTTCTATGATGAGCATTGGTCAAAGCATCGAGTTGTCACTTGTATGGATTGGTCCATTCAGGTAAGATGTATAAAAGAGGTAAAAAAAAAAATTGGATATTCTGGCCAGCATCTAAAATACTAGGCTACTCATTCGGGAACTTGGACTACTACAACTAGAAAACCAGAAATACTACATAGCAAACTACTATTCTTGTGATAGTGGCAATTCACAGGAAAAAAATGGATATTTAAAATGTTATTGGCCCTTGTTACTGGTATAACAAGATTGGAAGACCTGGGGCCCATTCATGCTACAGAATTATAGCACTATTATTTCACTTTTAACTGCCATGGTTCCATCCTATGAAATCCTGGGATTTGCAGTTTGAGAAGTAAAGTATTTAGAATTCTCAGCCAGAGAGTTTTAGTGTGTCATCAACCTATGAATGCCCAGATTCCAGGTGTTGTTGATCCAAGTAGCCTGGCTGATACTGAGGGAGGTTGGTGCTAGTTGTTCATCAATGGACTTATGGATTCCCAGTCCCTGGGATTAGATCTTTAAAAAGTTGAAAAATTGGCTATGCTGGCTGGAAGAAGTGACTTTTCCAGGCTCTGGGACAGATCTTGAGAGGAGGAACAATACTTGAAAGGAGGGACAATATGCACATGTTCCCAGTATCTCCTCTTTAAAAAAAAGATTCAGCAACAGGTAGCAGACAGAATGCAAGACATCAGCTGAAATGCCCCTGCGTCAAATAGATTGTGCTAAACTGGAGAAATACATTGCCTGACCTGGTATAAAGTACTGTCTTATGCTGAGAGCAGAACCTTGAAAATCTACAACTCACAGAATTTCCCAGCCAGCATAGTCAATGCTGTCAGGGATTCTCAAAACAGTAGTCCAAAGCATAGACTTTTCAGGCTCTACTTAAGCCTTCATACCATCATTATTCATTGTATATTACTGAGAGATAGATTTATGTAGCACAAGCTTTTGTAGACTATCAATTTCAAAGGTGCTACAAAATACTTTTGTATACTGACAAAGACTAACACAACTATGTCTTTGAATCCAACTGCATGGTATATTATGAGCCTGTTATCTTGGGCCTGATGACGAAACTCAAACTGGCATTGCTTGCTTGAGGGAGCCTAGCACAGAGCTTGGAGGTCTATTTCTATTTAATGGCATTTGCTCCAGCTTCATTTTTTTTTTTTAAAAAAAAGGAGCTTTGCATCTATGTGTTTTAATCAAATCCATTTTGCGACAGGTATGCAGTGATATGTGGGTGGCCAGTAAGCCTATGTGGATTTGCACCGAAATGGGAAACAAGCCTGAGGAAACACTTATCTTAGGTTGTTCAAGGAGCTGGAAATTACACGGAATTCTTATCTGATATTTTAAAAAAGGAAAACAAGCACAAGTTACAGTATTCCCAGGACAGTGAGATAAACCCTACTTGGAAGGCAACTGCCAAAGTGTAATCGTTCACCCCCTCAGGCATGCAAGTGTGTTTTATCTCCCATTCTTTGTTCTGGGGTGGCCTTGTCTCATCTAGTCTTTTTCTAAATGCTTATCTCTCTTGGACATACACCTTAGCTATGCTCAGTGTCACTGTATATTATGTCTAAGGCAGTGCTTTGAACTCTGGCTTCTGTGTTTGGCCTGTAGAGTAGGAGAAACCTATGACAGCACGTTGTGGTACATTGTGAAAGCAACCTTTCCCAATCTCTCTGGCTGGGACATTCTGGGAATTGTAGTCCACAAAGATAACTTTGTTCAAGTTCTAGGAAAGTGGAAGCATTGATCTCTGTGTGAACCAGGAAGATGGTGAACAGTGGAGAGCATTATCCTGACCAGATAGTTAGGCACAGTTCGAGGCCCAGGTGCCGCATGATGGGGTAAGCTCCAGTCACTAGTCCCAGCTTCTGCCAGCCTAGCAGATCAAAACCATGCAAATGCAAATAGATAAATAGGTCGGTATGGGAAGGTAAACAGTGTTCAGTGCAATCATGCTGGCCCCCATGATCACAGAGTAGTCTCTGACAATGCTGGCTCTTCGGCTTAGTAATGGAGATGAGCACCACCCCCTATAGTCAGACACGACTTGACAGTCTTGTCAATGGGAAATACCTTTACCTTTTTAAAGGTAGCTACATATATTAAAACACTAGGAATCAGCTTAGTGCCAGTGTGCAGCATTTTCAGACCATTGTATGGGCCCTATGCTCCTACTATGCTCATATGTATCTTACCTATCTTGTCATCTTGGGTAGATGACTAGTTCAGGGAGCTCCATGCTGAGTCTAAAATCACAATGCTGCCCTGGGAGTCTGGTGGCACAGCGGTTAAATGCTGGTACTGCAGCCACAAGGTTGTGAGTTCAATCCCAAGAGCTCCAAGGTTGACTCAGCCTTCCATCCTTTCATAGGTCAGTAAAACAAGTACCCAGCTTGTTGGGGGCAGTTAGCTTACAGATTGTAAATTGCTTAGAGCAGGGGTAGGCAACCTTTCCCCTTTAAGGGCCGAGGGACTTCAGCTCCCAGAATCCCAGGAGCTATTGGCCAACATGGGACTATTATAGGCCAACATGGCTGAGGCGTCTGGGAGCTGAAGTCCTTCGGCCCTTAAAGGGGAAAGGTTGCCTACCCCTGGCTTAGAGAGTGCTGAGTTCACTGATAAATGGTATAGAAATGTATATGCTATTGCTGTTACTGTTGCTGGAGCATCAATTCTCTAAGGGCAGGTCTGCACTGGCCAGAATACTCTGCGCTGCCCTTGGAGTATTCTGGCCCTGAATTCCCTGCTCTCGTGCTGTGCATTTTCAGCTATCACAGTGAACAGTGGGCATGTTCCTTCTCATGCAGTTCTCATTCACCACCCAGTGCCACTGCTGATGTCAGAATGAAGTGTCTAGTCATGCTATTGACTTTGGGTGTCTTGTTCTGACCTCAGAAAGACTTGTGCCCACAGCAACAGTGATGAGTGGCTTGCAGGGACCATGAATGAATGTAGCTACCGCTGTCATTGTAAAGAGATCCGAAAGCCCACAAAATGAGAGTTATTTAAATGCAGATGGGAGAGGGAGCCTCGAATTGTCCAGTCATTATGGAGACAGTCCACACCCAATTCAGTTTTTTGATCCTGTGTCATATAAACCAGAAGTGGAGAGTCTGGGGGAAATCCAGGTAATTTGCTCATGTAGACAAGACCTAAGATGTTAAAGCCTGTCACCAGCTGTGTCAAACTGCTTAGGAGGGGGCCTATCAAAAAGTAATTTACAGAGGGCCCCCTATTACCTGGACCCTACTCTGCTTTGCCATGCAGAAAATATACAGGCTATGGCATAGCTGAGGGACATCTCGTGACCCTTACCATCATACTACAATCATTCTTGCTAATATGTACAATGTCTTACTAGTCAATGAGGAAACCCACATGTGAGGAAGAGCTTTAAGAAGCTGAGTTTGTGTATATAGTTACCAACATTGCTTTACGACAAGGTCTTGTGAATGGTGTCAGGCAAAAATCAAATAGGTAATAGATATAATAGAAATTAAAGCTATTACAGAGGGATGAACAAAATTGTATATGGATAAATTTCTGTTTGTTACGTAGCTGGAAAACAGCAGTAGAGCTCTTTTAAATAAAAGAAAAAAAAAACATTGGCAATCACTATACAAAATGAAAGGCATAATTTAGGCATTATGATTCCAATAGTTTCATGTCAGTATTAAAAACAGATGCTCGCCCGCACTGCATATCATGTGAGGGTAAAAAACTACTTCTTTACACACTTTGTAAAGAAGAACACATTTTAAAAAGAAAACCAGCCAGCTATTTCCACCATGGTCTAGCATCCTCCTCCTGTGCTGGATTTAAATTTTGTGTTTATCCATCTTTGAGGAGACAGATATGAGTAAAAACTGGCCACTTTCTCCCACACAGATCTGTCTGCTAAGTCCCTCCTGGCTTCAAATGCCTTTACAAGGACATTTCAATAGAATTAAACAATTAACTACTTGTTGTTTTTCTTTAGCTTTTTTATTATTGTGGTTTTAAATGTCTAGTTGAATAGTTTTATTTCCTGTTTGGCTGTAGGTTTTGTTACTATATTTTCATGCATTTTGATTTTTGTTATCACAAGTCACCTTAAAACCTTTTGTGACATGTGAAGGCTGGATGAAAATAACTTTAAATAAATGAATAGCCTTGTATTTCATCCTTCTCCTGGTTGCCATTGGCAACCAAGAATTACAGAGAGGCCAAAGTATTGAAACCCCTCCAGGTGAGTTGAGCAGGCTGCTGTTGAGGGACAAAACAAGATGATCTCACTCTCTTCCACCCGCTGCATCTACACTGCAGAATTAATGCTGTTTGATGCCACTTTAAGTGCCATGGCGAAATGCTAGGGAATTCCAGGATTTGTAGTTTTGTGAGATATTTAGCCTTTTCTGTCTGAGAGCTCTGGTACCAAAACAAGTAAGAATTTCTATTGGATGGAGCCATGACAGACAAAATGGTGTCAAACTGAATTAATTCTGCAGTGTGGCAGCAGCCAAAGGAACTCTTCTGCCTTCTTGACTATTGAGGAAGTGAAGTCCTTTCCCCTGCAGTCTGGCAAAAGTAAAGCAGAGCTCTGTGACCTTATTTTGCCAGCTTTTGTCTTGTCTGTGGAGAAAATGTCTCCACTTCCGCTGTGGCAAAAGCCAAAAAAAGAAAGCTAAGTGTGCTGAAGGAATTATAGTAGAAAAAGAATCTGAGCTATTTCTATATAAAAAAAAATGTTACCTTACTTTTTTTTTTATTTATAAGAGGGGTGCATGTTATGAGTAAATAGCAGGTAAATAACTTTTCTTTGGTAGGCTAGCAACTTTGGAGTCCTTAATAACAAGGCTGAGCTAATATGCAAAAATGCTTCAGGTTACATGTTATATGAAGAATAGATAACCTATTTGTTTATTTGTATTGTGAAGCACCCAAAGGTGTTTTCATACCTAAAGGGCTGGATAACACAAATAAATTAAAAATGCATCTGATAAAGTGGGTACAAGTCCATGAAAGCTATGCTAGAAACCCCCCCCCCATTAGTCTCAAATGTGCTATAGGATTTCTTTATATTTTTTAAATTCTGAAACAGACTAACATGGGCATATCTTTAAATGCAATTGAAATATTGTGGATAGATATTTCTACAATCATTCTAAGCTTAGATGGGTTGTTTTTTTAAAAAATTACATCTCCCCAAAGCCCTATGGCATTTGGAACCATGTATACAGAAGGTGTAAAGCTATTGACAACACATTGGGATGTATTTCCAAGTAAATCATGCACAGGATTAGACAGTAATTCCATAAGGTAAGACTAGCTTTTTCCTTCTGAAGGCAACCTTCTGCTAAAAATGCATTTGGAAAATACTTTTTGCCTTCTTGCTATAAGTTATTTCTATTTTAACCTATGCACTTACTTAGTTTTTTTTTAGCATTCATTCCCTTTGCCCATCTCAGCATATTCAAATTTGGATGGATTAAATTGTTAAATCCTCTTAAAACATGCACCACATATTGTTTCAGTATATTTTGTTTTATACTGTAAGCTGCTTTGAGAGAAAGATGGGATATAAATCAAATTAGTAGCAACAACAACTGCATATTGTTTTCTTTACAGTACCCTGAGCTGATGGTTGCTTCATATAACAATAATGAAGATGCCCCACACGAACCTGATGGGGTAGCATTGGTCTGGAACATGAAATTTAAGAAATCCACACCCGAGTATGTTTTTCACTGCCAGGTAAGAGAATATTAGTGGTTTGTTTCTTACAAGATGTGCTTGAAGACTACTGTGTATCTCATCTACCTACCATTTGGAAGAGGTTGGAGTTAAAAATAGATGCATTTTGGAAAGAGTGCTAGGAAGAATTTGAATGTTTTTCGACTGCATACAATCTTTTAAAACAACAACATAGTCCAGTTGGAGACTGTGTGTCATTTTCTGTCTATTTTAAACAATCCTCAAGGGGGGTTGTTATAAAAACCTCACACTTATGAAGTAAGTGTGGCGTACCACTTCCTCCTTCAGCTGGCAACATATGCTTTCCCACCCACATAAATTTCCTTGTGCCCTCTATTCTAAAGCTGTCTGCACATTGTTTAATATTGTTTGGAGGGATATTGCAGCGTTTCAGTGCTTTTCTACAGAAGGCATTAGTGAATACCAGTTTTGCTGATAGCGATAGCACAGGGGAATTGTGATTAGCAATTCTCAACAACTGCTATTTGACAAGCAGTTCTGGCATTGGTGCCTTATCGCTGTCATTCACTGCTGCACATCAACCATGGAATCAAGGAGTAAAGAAGAAGGTGTGCAAAAGGAAGGGTGTGTCTGCACTGGTGTGTGTGGTGTGGGGGAGGGGGAGGTATGGCGGCAGCAGAGCCAACAGATGTTACAAAAGAAGGAGGGATCGATGCTTGATATCTATCCCCCCTTCTGTTGGCTCTGCTTCCCAGGATAACTTGGGGAACGTGCCTGCCATTCCACTGACCCTCAATCTGCTCCTTTGCAATGCCAGGTCGGTCAAGAACAAAACACACATCATCCACGATCTCTTGGTGGATGAGGCAGCCGACCTGGCATGCTTCACTGAGACCTGGCTGGGGGATGCCAGCTCCGCGACCTGGGCGCAGGCTCTCCCAGCTGGGTACTCAGTTATTGAGCAGGTGAGGGAAAGTGGGCGGGGGGGGTGGTATAGCCTTGGTCCATAGGAACACCTTGACCTTGATCAGGAAACCTATCCGGAAAACGACACATATCGAGTGTATGTACCTTAGCCTGAAGACCAGGGATAGTTTGGGGATCCTGTTGGTGTACCGGCCACCCCGTTGCTTAACAGTCTCCCTGACCGAGCTGACGGCCCTGGTTTCTGAGTTGCTGTTGGAATCGCCCAGACTTTTGGTTCTGGGCGATTTCAACATCCCACTCAAAACCAGTTTGCAAGATCTAACTGGCGCGGCTCGGGAGTTCATGGATACCATGACTAACATGGGCCTATCCCAATTGGTTGACGGGCCCACACATTGTGCTGGTCATACACTTGATGCGGTCTTTAGTACGGAGCAGGAACATCCGTGGGCGGAGATCAAAAATATCTCCGCCCTGTCATGGACGGACCATTTTCTGATCAGGGCAGAACTAAAGGCTATTACTCACCCCCTCGGGGGTGGCGGACCCATTAGAATGGTCCACCCTCGAAGGCTAATGGAACCAATTGGTTTCCAGAAAGCCTTAGAGGGTTTAATGGTTGGCAACGCCGGTGATTCTGTTGAAGCCCTGGTGGACACTTGGAACATCGATCTCACCAGGGCTATTGACACAATCGCTCCCAAGCGTCCTTTCCAGCCCGCTTCGAATCGTAAGCCCTGGTATACCGAGGAGCTTAGGAAGATGAAGCGTGTTGGACAACGACTAGAGTGCGAATGGCGGAAGACTCGTCTCCTATCCGAC
Organism: Phrynosoma blainvillii; assembly: GCA_026167975.1. Lineage (NCBI taxonomy): Eukaryota > Metazoa > Chordata > Lepidosauria > Squamata > Phrynosomatidae > Phrynosoma > Phrynosoma blainvillii. Next base: position 35,653,127 of record JANUYF010000005.1, read on the forward strand.
AGAACTCGCCTTAGGAAATATCTTGATTCCTATAGGGAGGCTTTGCGTGCAGCGCAGAAATCTTTCTGTTCTGCACGCATTGCGTCTGCAGAGTCTCGCCCGGCAGAGCTGTTTAGGGTGGTGGTGGAGTTGACGAAGGTATCTCCTGCGCCAAACCCCCTACTTAACCCAACGACAGCCTGCTGTGAGGCCTTTAATATTCACTTTGCAGACAAAATCTCTCGGATAAGAGCCGACTTGGACGCCATTGTTTTGGCAGAATCCGTAGATGAGGTATCCAGGAACTCCGTTGATGGCACTTTACTGGATCAATTACAATCTGTGAGTACCGATGACGTGGACAAGCTGCTTGGAAGCGTGAGGAAGACAACCTGCCCCCTCGATCCTTGTCCATCATGGCTGGTCGTCCAGGGGGGGGACGCGTTGAGGGTGTTCCTCCGGGACACAATCAACGCGTCATTCAGGGAAGGCAAGGTACCATCTTGCTTAAAGGAGGCGGCGGTTAAGCCACTCCTGAAAAAGCCTTCCCTGGATCCCCTGGATAGAAACAACTATAGACCAGTCTCCTTGCTCCCTTTCTTGAGCAAGGTGATCGAGAGGGCAGTTGCTTCCCAACTTCAAGCAGTCTTGGATGAAACCGATTATCTCGACCCATTTCAAACCGGCTTTAGGACAGGATATGGAGTGGAGACTGCCATGGTTGCTCTGACCGATGACCTCCGCCTGAGTATCGACAGGGGTAGTGTGACCTTGTTGGTGCTCTTGGATCTCTCAGCGGCCTTTGACACCATAGACCATGCCATCCTCTTAGATCGCCTGAGGGAGTTAGGAATTGGAGGCACTGCTCTGCACTGGTTCCGTTCCTTCCTCTCGGACAGATCTCAGAGGGTGAGGCTTGGGGACAGTTGCTCATCCAAAATTGAGCTTAATTGTGGCGTCCCTCAGGGTGCCATCCTGTCCCCAATGCTATTTAATATTTACATGAAGCCGCTTGGTGAGATCATTCGGAGGCATGGAGCTCGGTGTCTTCAGTATGCTGATGACACCCAGATATATCTCTCCATGACCAGATCATCGACTCAGACTTCAGATGGCGCCTCTCCTCTTGATGACTGTCTTAGAGCGGTAATGGGTTGGATGAGGAAAAACAGATTGAAGTTGAATCCAGACAAAACGGAGGTACTTGCAGTCACGGGCCCGAAACCAGATCTGGGAATACAGTCTCCAGTCCTGGACGGGGTCACACTCTCCGTAAAGGACTGTGTTCGCAGTCTGGGGGTTCTCCTTGACTCATCGCTTCACATGACTAGTCAGGTGAATGCGGTGGTCAGGAGCGCCTGTTATCAGCTTCGGCTGATACGCCAGCTGCGCCCTTATCTGGATAGTAAGGATCTGGAAGCTGTGGTACACGCCCTGGTAACCTCACGTCTGGATTTCTGCAATGCACTCTACATGGGGCTACCCTTGTGCCTAACCCGGAAACTTCAACTGGTACAGAATATGGCAGCCAGGCTAATTACGGGAACATCTAGGAGGGAGCACATAACACCTGTGCTTAAATCCCTCCACTGGCTGCCAATTAGTTTCCGGGCGCAGTACAAGGTGTTGGTTTTGACCTTTAAAGCCCTACATGGCTTGGGCCCATCTTATCTTAGGGACCGCCTCTCCCCATATGACCCCCCCCCCGCACCCTGCGGTCCTCTGGGAGGAATCTGTTACAGCCAATAAAAACTAGGCTGTCCCAGACCTCCCAGAGGGCCTTCTCCGCAACCGCTCCCAGACTTTGGAATGGCCTGCCGGATGAGATCCGTCTTACTACCACTCTTGCTGCTTTCAAGAAAGCAGTAAAGACGGATCTCTTTCGGCAGGCCTTCCCGGAATAACGGTCGGCCCTTAAAGGGGTCCCCATTTGTCTGTCTCCTCGGAAAATCTTGTTTTTAATTTATTGATTTAACTAATATTGTATTTTAATTATTCTTCGGTTTAATTCTATTTTAAGGGGATGGGGAGGGGGGAGGTAGGGGTTATGGGGAGAGGGAATGTTTTAACGTTGTTCTGTTTTAACTATTGCTGTCCCCCGCCCCGATTGCCTAGCAGAGGGGCGGGCTACAAATAAAAATTTATTATTATTATTATTATTATTATTATTATTATTATTACTTCAAGATATCTGTGTCTTGTGTAGAACAGGTGATGCAGTCTACACTAGTATTGACATATCAAATAAAGGGCAGGGCTTCTGTCCCTTTAATGGTTGCATAGAAGAGGGGAAATCATTAAAGGGAGAAGAGCCCTGTCCTTTATTTCACCTGGCATCCTTAATCTACAGCTAAAACTGACAAGGCATCTTTCATGATGCCTTGACTTCCAGATCTTGTAATAGTTGAAAGTGTGTGTGTGAGTGCGCGCATGTGCCTTCAAGTTGCTTGTCGACTTATGGCAACTCCATGAATTTCATAGAGGTTTCTTAATCAAGGAATACTTGCAGGTGGTTTTGCCAGTTCCTTCCTTTGAAACCTGGTATTTGTTGATGGTCTCCCATTCAGGTACTAACAAATACTAACTACTTAGCTTACAAGATCACACAGGAGTTGAAGCCCTTTGCATATTTAAGTATTTAGCTGAAAATAATACCACCTGTGAATAGTGTGAATTGATCCCACAAAAAACAAAGATGTGTCACTTCACTTGTTCTTCCTGTTGTTCAGCCAGTGCCTCCACAGCCAAAAGACCATCGTGTAAAAGCCCTACACATGGTCAAATCTGGGTTCTGCTCTGTGGATGGATTTCCATTTATTCTGGCATTTTGTTCTGTCCATATTTAGTGCAAAAGTTGCAAGAGATCAAGTTCCTAGAACAGGAAACTTCAGTTCAGACACACTGCATAAAGTCATCCCTATTAGTGTCTGTTTTAAAAGCATGAGAATTGACTTCAGTTATCCATTTCATTGTGAAGTTCCAAAATTTCTTTTTATCTATTATTCAAGTTTTCATATATTTTGAGTGTTTCGTGAACTTTGACACTCAGATCAGGACCTTCTGATCAAGGATTTCTGTCTGCGCTGCTGGATAAACATTCCATTAAGTCAGCCATGGATGACCTGCAGCCTTTCACTTTTCCTTTTGTTGTCCCTGCAACGCAGTTCAGCTTACTGGGGGACACACTTTTTTTCCTGGCTTCCAGGATTATTGAGGGATGGAAGCACTGGTCATGCTGGCTGGGTGGTGCCTAGTGCTGTCTTTAAATAAAATAACTTTAAAATAAAGGAAACATATTTAGGGGTAGTTGTGTTGGCAATGCAGCAAAATACAACAAAATCCACAAAAATTGTGATATCTTTATTGGGCCGACTAAAAAGCACAAAATATATCATGCAAACCAAAGAGATGCAAAAGAGCTGCAGTGGCAGCTCTAAGGGTGGCTTTTTGCCACCCCAAAAGGGTGTGGCATTTGGCCGCTCTTTTCGGGGTGGCAAAAAGGATGATCGGGACCACGGCATGTGGTTGCCGCGGCCTCAATCCGCCGCTTCCAGAGCCAGCACAGAACCATCTCTTACAGGCTGTCTGCATTGGCCCAAAGATATCAGAATCATATAGGAGAAGAAAAGTGACAATGTTAGAGTCACAGGCCTGCATTTTGTCTCAGATGTTACTTCTGTTCTCAGAAAAGATGGTCTGGAGGGATCCCGATTGGTTGACAGAGGGGCGGGGTATAAATAAATTTGTATTATTATCATCATCATCATCATCATCATCATCATCATCATCATCATCTTAATACAGGCAGAGGACACTCCCCACCACCATGTGGGGACCAGGGACAAATGGCAGTAAATGACAGGCAATGAAATTTCAAATGCATTAGCATCAGCAAAATAACTTCTATTGAGGTCCAGGGTTAACTGTGTCCTGTGCAGGGCTGGCTGCCCCTTTTGGAATGTTTCCAAGCTCTGCATATGGGTGAGAGAGGCTTTTTATCTCCATACCACCAGTCCCCATTTCTGTGCATTGAAATATGTGCAGTGCTATATTCAAGTCTTTTACTCCAAGTATCAGGTCAAGTCTTGAATCTCAAGTCCTCAAGATACTTTCAAGTTGAGTCTCGAGTTGAGCTTCAAGTGTGGGAGCCAACCTTTAACAGAAGAGAAAGAGGAGGAGTGTGTTTCTCACAGGGGTACAGCAAACACTTAAAGCAATGGGCTTGAGGTGGGGATTGAGATCTGCTTGACATCAGAGGAACTTTCTTCTACCTCAAGCCCATTGCCCAACACATTTACTGTTCCCCTCCAAGAAACACACTCTGCGCTCTGCGGTCAGGTCGCCTGTTGCCTGAAGTGAATGATGCCAGCAAGTCGGCTGCTAAAAATATATAAGTCGTGAGTTGGTTGAGTTGAGTCAATGCATCATTTATTGCCTAGTTGAGTCCAAAGTGAGTCACTGAAGTGATTTCCGTTTGACTTGAGTCTGATTCAGTCAACTCCAGCCTACATCACTGGGTATGAGTCTGTGTACACATGTATATAGATGGTGCCCCTGCTGATTCTCCACAACCAATACTGCATGCAACTCTCAGATTAATCAGCCCTGTTTTAACCCTGATAAAACTTTGTTGTTTGTGTGGCCATGCTGTGCTCAAAGCACTCATTTGCTTATGAAGCAGTGTTGATAACTGATCAAATATAAAATTAAGAGGTGTTGTTGTTTGTTTCTTTGTTCAAGTTCAGGTTTGCTGAGACTAAAATAAGGGAAGATTTGGTGGATGTGAGAAGTGTTTTCAGGACATCTGCCTTAACAGTCAGGATTTTCCTTGTGTGTCTGATAGAAATGCACTAAAAATTATATAGCGTTTCAAACCGCAAATAACCTGAATCAGAGAATAAGCTGGATTTAAGAATGAGCTAAGAACTTAAAATTGCTGTGATGCTGTGCCACTTTATAAAAAAATTCCCACAGTTATTTTAAGTGGCCTTCCCTAGTGCATTTCTAGCTAGAACTATATTGGATCTACCATCCTGAAAAAGGCTAATGGGAAGAGACTGAAGGTGAGTGGCTAGGTGCCAGATAGAATTTCTTCTTCTTTATTGGTTGATCATAGCTCATGTGCTCAAAAGAGATGATGCCACTTGGCTAGAATGCCTTCTCATGGTCTGTGGAATAAAGGCTGAATTCACTGATTCAGATGGAATCACACTCAAACATTTCATCTTACCTCAGACCTTGGAAGGCAAGCAGGCTATACTCAAGATGATCATGATGTCATTCTTTGGTTTCTCAGTAGAAAGCAAATATGTTATTATTTTAGTGTGTGTGTGTGTTTGTGTTGTATATGAAAAATGTGCAAAGGAAATGTTCCCTGACTTGCTTCCTGGACTCCTAGTGTTCACAGTATTTTTTATCAAACGGGTGCAATTTACAGAAAGTAGAACAATCACCATTCCCTATGACTGAACAAATGTAGATGGTTTCATGACATCAAGTTTGAACAAACACTAAGAAGAGAATGGTTGTTGTGTTGTTGTTAGACAATTCCTCATAGGAAGTCAGGACAACTAGCAATTTAAATAGTTGAAATGACAGATTACAGATATCTAAAACCACAAATGAAGAGGTCTACTTAAAGACAATGAAAATAAGCCACAGTAAAAGGCATATCCGATACTTCCCTATTCCCTCAAATCTTGTATTAATGCATATATTTTTTAACTGTTACCTGAAAGACTCAACTGTGGAGCGCAATTGGAACTCTGACAGATGGGATTTGCTACCACCTGGAAAGCCCTGCCATGTGCTGTAGCCTGGTGAGACATATTATTTTGAGGCCCTGTGTCAGGGACAGCCAGGTGGAGAACTTGGAAGACTCTGAGGGGGAGGATGTGGGGCCTGATCCTAGCTTGGTGCTACCAGCCCCCATAGAACTAGCTGAACCTGGACCTAGCTGTGTGGAACCCAGTGAGCAACAGCCCCTGCCTCAGCAGCCTAGCCTCCCTCCTCAGCAGCCTAGCCTGTCCCCAGCAGAAAGCCTTTCCCCAGCAGAGGTTTCATGCCAGGAAGAAGCAGAGGAGCAAGAGATTGAAATCCCTACCTTTGCTCAGAGGAGAACAGATAGGGAGGGGCTGCGGCGTTCTCGAAGGCTAGCTGAGAAACGCGCAGCTAAAGAGAAACACCTGGGGGAGAGGAGCTGAAGCTAGATAAGCAGCTGGGAAAAGCCAAGCTCTTTGTCAAGGCTTATCTTGGATCCCCCAGTGAAAGCTCTTGGCTCTCGGCTTGACTTTGGATTGCTTATACCCTGTGACCTTTGGAACGGCTCTGGACTACCTGCTCGCTATAACCCTGAACTTTGGAGTGCTCTCTGGACCTGACTTTCGGAACTCTTGGTTTGTTGGTACGTCATTTGCAACTGGGTTGCTATCTGGGAAGAGGCCTCTGTCTTTATCAGCCACGTGTTGGCAGCTTTCCTGGACACCCTGTGGGTAAAGCTTTCCTTACTGGTCTGGGATGAACAACCCTAGTGAGTCCAGAGACTAGTTTTCTGCCCTCAGGATTCCCTGCAGACTGCATGGATTGCAAAAACAAACTAAGCGGAATGGCTGAAGGTCCACTACTGGATTTGGAAAAGATTTTAAACATGTTAAACAATGAAAAGTATATTTCTACTCCTGCAGGCTTCCAGCAGAGACTATTTTATTTTTAGTCAGAAAAAGGATGATGTAGTGCTTAACCATTAGTAGGTCTATACCGTCCCAAGTATATCTGTCCACTAATTGTGTGTTATGCCACTTCTCCAAAAATTATTGCAATCATCTCTATTATTCTATTTGTTATTTTTGCTTATTAAGTTGCATTGAGTTGTACACCTGAAAATAATACAGTTCTTTTTCTTCCTCCTCGGCCTTTGCTCCTCCTTGTACCTGTGTCCTCAGCTATATAGGGCTATGTATGCAAATAGTTACATCTTGAATTGGTCCAGATGGCTCACTGGCTGCCAATGTAGAGATTTCAGAATGAGCAAAATATATCTAGTCCTTGTTGTCCCCTGTACTAGCTGCAGCTTCTGGGCCATCATTAAGCAATGTCCCATGTAGAGTGTATTGCAGTTGTCTTGTTGAAATGATCAGAGCATGGATACTATGGCTAGATCATCCCAGTCCAGGAACAGCTGAACTGGTGGATGATTCTGGCCTTTCAGTGAAAACTCTGAATCAGAGGCATGCTCCCAAATTTTGTACTTATTTCAAAAAAGGTTAATGCATGTTGCCACCCTATACATGTTTACTGCAGAGAAAGCCCTGTTGACTTCAATGGGTCTTACTCCCAAATAAGTGTGTCTAGGGCTGCAGCTTAAAACTGATAAAGTACTCAGATGTGATATTAAAAGGTATTCTTTGTAAGTGGACTAGTTTAAATAATACATTGCTGTTGCTATTTTTAAGTATCTGTTTCTAGTTACAAGCACATAAGTCATGGTCAGGCTTGGAATAGTGGTTTCTTGGTCAGTTCTGGCCATTGCATCAGGAAAAATATGTTCACTTGGAAGGGGTATTCAAAATTTCCCTGTAATATGTGTAGACAGACAGAGGTAGGAAGATTTGTATTGAAGGTGCCATCTGCAAAGGACCATAATGTTTTGGTTTGGTGGTGCAGGCAGTTGTTGTTGTTAACTGCTGTTGGGATGGCTTCAATTTATGGCAACCCTATGAATGGGAGACCTCTAAGACACTCTCATCAACTGCCCTGCTCAAGTCCTGCAAACTCCTGTAATAAGCTCTTCTTTTCCTGTTGCCTACTACTTTACCAAGCATTTTCATTTTTTGCATTGTAGTCTCATGATATGGCCAAAATACAAGCCCTAGTTTGATAAGCTTGGCTTCTACAAAGAGTTCGAGCTTGATTTCTTCTCAGAGCCAGTTGTCTTTCCTTTGGTCCATCAGCTCCATAGAACTTTTTGGCACCACATTTCAAATGCGTTGATTCTCTTCCTGTCAACTTTCTTCACCCTCCTGCTTACGCAACTATAATACAGAAAATGGAAATCAATGTCATGGACAGTCTTGCTTTAATATTCAATGATATATTTTTATTCTTGCAGATCTTATCTAGTTATTTCTTAGCTTCCCTTCTAAGTCCTAATCTTGTTCTGATTTCTTAACAACAGTCTCCATTTTGATTTATGATTGAGCCAAAGTATAGAAAGTCTTAGGTCTACGTCAATGTCTTCATCATCCACTTTAATGTGAAGAAATCATTTGTGGTAATTATTTTTTTGTCTCAATAGTCCACTCTAACTCTAATTTTGTACTTTCTGCATAGGGCTTTAAAAATAAAAAATGGAACCCTGAACCAAGCAGTAACTAGTGCAGTAGTATGATACAGTTTCTTCAGTGCATATCAGATAAATGCATGGCCACTCCAATGTGGTCCAGCTACCATTTCTGAACAAACAGTATTAACTCTTGTATTAATTCCAGATCTTTGTGGGAAATTTAACTAGCTTTCATTCTTATTTAAATTGTCCTATTCACCTGTCTTCTTTTGTGGAAGAAATATAGTGTGCAAGAACTAAAATAGGATCATGAGGAGAACCTTCCCTCTTCTTGTAAACAGGAAACTCTATCTCCCTGCAGCTGTATCTTGCAAATAGTTTACCTCTATTTCACCATTATATAGAAAGTCCGTTAGCAATAGAAAGTCCTCCCTGCGGGTGTTATGGGGCATAACTCATGAACCTGAATCTGGAAATGTTTCCTCACCATTCATGAACTACAGCCTCACATTCATGCTTGGTAGATTGCCTCATGGCAGCACAATGTTGTGGGAGAGGAACTGCAGCTATTTCTATCCTTTCTCCCTAAAGTGCCACCATCCACTCAACCTTACTCTGTAGGCTCCATGTCATGCCTAAACTGTCAATTTCTATGTGGGCTATGGCCTTAGGTTTTCTATTTTAATTTCAAATAAAAGCTGCCGAAGCTTGGGAAGTATTGTGGGTTGGTTCTAGAAATCAGCCACTTCAACCGCATTATAGAATGTTTCTCTCCCTTGTGCCTTCCCCTAAGTTTTCTGTAGTGGGTTCCATACACTGTCATTAAATTATGTATTTGACCACCCCTCCTTGCTTATTCTGGTGTGGTCTTTCCCTTTTCAACTGGGTGGATGGATTCAGAAATGCCTGTCTTAGAATTAAACACATTGAAGTTAACTGAAAATCTGTATTTAGTGGTTAGCTTTGGCTGGAGTTTGTATCCACTCTCTTGCCCCTGATTTTCATTTCTTTTTCTTCACTCACTTCTTTTCCTCCATTAAAAAAAATGTTCCTGTTGATAAATACAATGCTCCAGTCGCCTGGTTTTCTTAAGCAGTCACGAGGAGAGCACTGTAGTTGCATAGCTACATTGGCAATGTGATGATATTTTACAAAAAAATTAAAATAAACAAAATAAAAACCCTTAAGAGTATGTGAGGAGAAAGAAGTGGTTTCTTTTGGACTTTCATTTTTGTTCTTTTCTAATCTAGTCTTCTGACTATATTCCTCTGTCTCCTTTACCACTAGACACTGCTTAGAACAAGAATAGGAACTGTGCAGTCATCTAGGTGTTGTTGAATTGCATCTCCCAGCAGCCCTGGCCTGCAAATGCAATGATGAGGAATTTTGGGAGTTTCAGTTCAATAGTATTGGCAATAATAAATAATGCCTATCCCCTGTATAGAACAAACACAACAAACACTACCAATTCTCTGACTCACATATCTAGTCAGGTTATTCAGTGATTCCACTTCTGTGTTAGAAGGCCATGTGTGATCAGTAGACAGCCTAGAGCAGGGGTAGGCAACCTTTTTGAGCCAGAGGCCGAGTTGCTGTCCCTCAGACAATTGGGGGGCTGAAGCACCCAAAATAAATAAATAAATAAAATAAAAATATACATGCATGCACACTCTCTCAGCCCCAGAAAAGCCATGGCAAAACTCCTGTGGAGATTTTGCCAAGAAAACCCCAAGAACAGGTAATAACAACAATAATCAATATCATCATGGCCGGTGGCGGTGGCGGCGGGGGGCCTTAGGTTGCCCCCAGGCCTTAGGTTGCCTACCCCTGGCCTAGAGCGTCCTACTTCTTCTGAGTATGTTTTCCCATGAGACCTTCAATCTGTCTTTAGCAGGAAGGAAATCTTTTATACACTTTTTCCTCCACATTTACAGCTTTGACTTTTGCAGATTTGATTAATATGTTCTCTCTAGGAATATCTAGGTCCTCCAGCGCAACTCTATGGTCAACTTTAACCAAAAGTCATCCTGAAGGGCCTAGAGATTCCTAGAGAGAACTCTCCACTAGGAATATCTAGGTCCTCCAGCGCAATTCTATGGTCAATGTCTGGCAGATGTTGACCACAGAGTTGCACTGGAGGACCTAGAGATACCTAGAGAGGTGTTCTCTCAGGTAAAAACATAGTGTTTTTGTTATTTGTGGGTTTTTTACATTCACGGGGATCCTGTGCCCCTAACCCCAGCAAATGTGGAGGGACAAGTGTATCTGTTTTCTAGTAAAGCATTGCAAGTGCTTAAAACTAAATTTTCATCTCCACCCCCAATACATCAAATGATGACTAATAACAAAAACAACCACATTTTAAATACTGGGAATGGACCGTGGAGTGTGTGATGGAACAGTCCTTAAACAATTCAACCATGCACAGAGGTTCTTGCCACCAAAAAATGAATGCCCACAATATCCCTTTGCATTTTAACTGTTCTCAGCACATGTCTCCTGGTTCCTTTGAGAATGAAACTTCATATTCACCTATTAGCTAAAGCATTAAGAAAATGCTTTCCTTGGCTGGAAAAGTTTAGGCACTTGTTGCTTTAAACTGTGGGGGCAGGGGAGTGGAAATTCAGTGGTATTATTTTATGCGTTATAAAATCATGAGTTGTAATATATCTTTCCTTATAGCATTTGAAGGATTTAAAAAACAAATTTTATAACCAACCTGGTTTAAATCATTCTTTCTCTTTTCCAGTTTAGCGTGAAGCATCCTCTATGAATTGAGGAAAAACATATGCTTAATCCTTCTTTTCATGATAATTTGGGGAGAGGTCTGTTCCAAGTCAGTGACAGAGAAAACACTAGACTTGGTGGAGGCGTGAATCTCTGGTTTGGTCCCCTGTTAAAACCATACAAAGTTTAGGCACCAATAAAGTTTAGGGACCAATTTGTTCGCCACATGAAAGGATGTTCTGATATAATGAGACAACCTCTAGAGAAAATGGTCAAACCACAGGAGATTTTCTGTGTTTGTGGCCTTTGTTCAAACAAAAATTACTATTCAAAAATATTTTTTAATGGAATAGAGTTCATTTTGTGCAAATTACAGTACATTTTGAGCAAGGTGTTGCTCTGTGCACAAAGTCCAAGATTTTGTATGTGTATGCATGTATATTTGTGTCTGTCTGCCTGTCTCTCTCTCTCTCTCTCTCTCTCTCTCTGTGTGTGTGTGTAGATAGATAGATAGATAGATAGATAGATAGATAGATAGATCTAGATAGATCTCCAGTGATTTAATTCTTGAAAAAATGAAATGTAAAGTTTTGTATCCCTTGTCAAATGGCATGGACAACACCTGTAAGCCTGCAGTCTGTTTTTCAGGTTATCCTGATACTAAAGGGCTGCACTTCTTAAGCTACTTGAATTTTATCTGAAATATACTTGATTTTAATATATTGATTATTGATATTGAACTAAAAGGGACTTAGATTTAGTTATTCTACTCTTTGGCCATTGTGCTTTTATTGGTGTCCTGCTGAATTTCAGTAATAAAACAATCTCAATTTTTTAAAAAAGAGATACTGGAAGGGATACGAAAAGGACTTAGGGGTTTCATGAAGGATACAGGAGGCTCTTTGCCCTGCATCAGGTAGAACAGTAGCAGAGAACATGGTCTATAAACCAGGGTAGACTCACACATCACAAGTCAGATTTCAAGAAACCATGTCATGGTTTCTCATCATGTGCAAATCATACAATCATAGAGTTGGAGGGGACCACAGGGGCCATCCAGTCCAACCCCCTGCCATGCAGGAACTGATAAAGTACCCCCAACAGATGGCCATCCAGCCTCTGTTTAAAAACCTCCCAAGAAGGAGACTCCACCACCCTCCAAGGCAGCGTATTCCATTGACAAACAGCTCTTGTCAGGAAGTAGAATCTCTTTTCCTGTAGTTTTAACTCATTGCTCCATTTCCTAGTCTCTGGAGCAGCAACATCAGAGTGTGATGAAGAGGGCAAACATTATTAATGAGGAAGGACACAAAAGCTGAGAGAGTTTGCTTTTAATCAGGGAAGTTCAAGATCCCATCCCTTCATTACTTCTGCATTTTGAACTCTTTTGCAGCAAAGTAAGCCAAGAACAGAGGAGGAAAGTAAAAGGAAGAAAGAGAAACTGAGACATTTTAAAATCAGCATATAAAGTGGAATGGCAGAGTATTAATTGGCAGTGTCCTTGCTAAATTCGGACAGTTGGAGGGTATGTTTTATTTTAGATGGGAATAGCCATTGGATTTAGCCCCCCCCCCCCACTTTTTTTTAAAGGGTTAGATATATTTGTGCATAATATCAGTGGCTATTCACTGTGAAAATTCAAAAGAGCATTTAGGGGTAATATATGTCTGACTGGATACAAGTTAGCGGATGTCTCTGTACTTTTTGCCTTGTCTGTGTGCTTCATGTGTTTGACTGGCCATTGCTCTGGTCATTTTTGGATTGATCTAGTAAAGCAGTTCATATCTTCTTGGATATCCTTTTTCAATATAAGCAGCATGAAACACAATTTGATGAAAGGCAAAAGTTTCCATTTGTGAAAGCAGGCATGGCATACTTTCAAATTTTTCGCCTGTTCCTTAAAAAGATCCTGCTCACAAGCTATATTTCATAAAGGGGAATTAGAGGGATGTTGACGACCTGCCAAAACCTCAAGTAGTGACAAAATCATCAGAGCGTCCTGGAAAGGATGCCTTCACAAAAAAACAGACTTTCACAGATGGCTTGCATTATGGATACCCAAAAGCACATGACAGCATTTGTTTGGTTTAAGAACCTGAAGCAGGATCCATTGATAGAAAGCATAAATATGTCCTCTTACTTAGTAATATAATTTATACAGTTCAGTCCTGTCAAACGATGTAAGACCTATGTTTTATGGGTTGCTGATTCAAACACATTTTTGCGATACCTTTGATATACAATTGTCAATTTATTAATCTCTTCGATGGGAAAAGGTAATGTAGATTACATTGCAAAAATAAAATCTCTGATTAAGGTCTGTCCACAGTGCATTGCTATAAGCAGTTTCATTCTGCTTAATCACAATGGTTTTTTTTTTTTATGAAATCATAGGACTTGTTATTTGATGAGGTACTATAACTCCCTGGGAGAGAATTCTGAGTTACTTGTCACCAGAATGCAAAATTCAGCATTTCACAGATGATCATGGTTAAACTGGTATCAAAGCAATATAATCGTGCTATGTGGATGCCTTGTCTGTGTGCTTCATGTGTTTGACTGGCAATATAATCGTGCTATGTGGATTATCAAGTCTCTATAGTGGTAAATCTATTGAAATTGAAAGGCCATGATCTTGACAGATAATATCTGTATGTGTGGGTTTGTGTTTGTGTTTTTGTGTGTGGGGATCTTTTATACTATTCCTGGGATGAGTTGAGTCATCATTCCCAGTTCCAACACAGCTAAACCTAGGGGACAATGAAGATCTCAGACCTGCTAAGTATTGTGTTACTATTTGTTACTTGAATCTCATCATGTATGTTGCTGGAAATTAAACCTAATGCAGTTTTCTTTACTGGGGTTGCTTTCTCCCATGCATGTTAGGCTGCATCCATACTTTAGAAATAATCTGGTTTGACACCCCATTAGTGCCAAGGAATTCTCAGAACTGTAGTTTGTTGTAGTACCAGAGCAGGCTTCTTTTAAATTGGTGTCAAATCCAGATTATTTCTGCAGTGCAGATCTAGCCTTAAAGAACTATTTAACATGAGTGAGCAAAGTGTGGCCTGCAGACCACATGCAAACCTCAAGTACTATTTTGAAATACTCCAATTTTTTTTAAAAAAAATCTTTGGAAAAAAGCAACAACAATACAAAAACCTAACATGGGTACAACACAGAACTTACTATAGGAGTTTTGCCTCTCTGCCTTTCTCCCTCCTTCCTATCCCAATACTATTCAGTTTTTTAAGCTATACTGTATGCAGAACAAACATTTCTTGGTATGTCTTTTTGTGCCATTCCTGCTCTAACCCAGGTCTCCCTTCCAAGGGAAAGTGTATTCAGTCTAATTCCCAGGCAATGGGTTTTTGCCTTATGTGTGTTGCCTCTGTGGGAGTCCTCTGTGAGCTGTGTAGTGTCATATTGTGTTATCTGGCACACAACAGAGAACAGTTACTCCTTTGAAACATTTCAACATTCCCAAAACCAAGGGATCCATCGCTAAAAGCCTGGCTCCAACTGCCCCCCATGTCCAGTACCTAAAATCAAGTTTCCCACCCACTGACCCCACAGTGGGATAACTGGCAACCGACTTCCCCCCCAAAAAAAATCATTGTATAAGAACAACATTCGTTTAATGATGATTAATATCCCATACATTCTGTAAAGTGAAGCTAAAAGCATTCAATCACTAGCTGAGGTATTGAAATTTTCTCGGAAAGATTGTTCACAGAGGGGCATGACCTTTCAAGCAATTAACAAAGTGGGGGAAGCATATGTATTCTCCACATGCAAAGTGAAAATAGGAATGAATTGGCTCTGAGCTGTATAAAGACACAGCATTTACCTTAAACCCACCTATCACAACAGGAGTATGAAATCATTCATCGTTTTTATTTTCAGAGCAACTCCTGTCAATGAGCTTGGGTGATCACTTAGTGTCCTTAGCAATAAAATATATAAGGATGGCTGTTATCACACAAAACAATGTAATTTAAATGTTTTTAAAAAGTATCATCAGTTCTGGTGGTCTAACTTTACTAAGCTACCAATCGAAGTGTGAAGACCACAGGATTTGGTAGTTCTACTAAATGAAGCAACTATATTTATGAAGTACCATAAAATAATGAGCCCAATTCAGAAATGCTTTCTTGCTCACAACAGCATATGTTCACTGAATGTTCATTGCTGCATGCTATGATCTGCTTCCATAGCGTGTCAAGACCTATGATTAAGCTTTGAAGGTCTCAGGATCTGTTCTCTCTTCTCCACTCCTCAGGGTAAAGGGAAAGGAATCACCAGGCAAGAGCTCTGCCTTAATATATGTGTGTGCCATGTAACATCAATTTTGTAGTGTCTCATACACACCTGTGACATCAGGTTTTAACCCTGAAATCTCAGTGCCTCTGAGAGTCTTGACCTGGCAATCCAATGTAGCTATAATAATCTATTAAGGGGTAATAGGGTAGTGTAAATCTGCCATTCCTTTGCCCTTTACCAGTTCATTACAGCTGTTTGAGCTGTCCAAAACTTGGGTTACAATTCCCATAATCCCCAGCTATCATAGGCTGAATACCTTTGCAGCTAACCAGATGCCCTGGCAGCTAAAAACAACAGAAGAGCAATCTTCAGTGAAATCAAGGTCTACCTAGTCCAGCATTCTACTTGCAGAGTTTGGAAATGTAAGTTTTTAGACTACAACTCCCAGAATGCCTCCTCAGCCAGCATGGTGCCTAGGAGTTGTACTCCAAAAAGTCATTTTTCTAAACTCTTTGTTTCACAGTGCCATTTTCCACTGGACATTAGACCTGAGATCACAGACCTCATGGTCAGCTCTTTATGTTATTCAGATCCCTCTACCAGAATACAAAGGTATTAATATGAATGGATAAATTTGTTAATCCAGATCAGAAGAGCAATTGAAGATACCCCTGTTAAGGAAAGACCAGACTTGCCCTTTTGTATGGTTTTCCCATTTCATATGAGCTTTCCATTGTGCTCACAGGCTCAACTTGAAGATTACTATGTGCAAAAGAGGCATTGTGAACTACTAGTACAGTACAGAACAAACTAGCTTCAGTGATACTAATGACCACATGTGGATGGGTACTGATGTGTACTAAAGCCAAGGCACATTCACAGCCATCCTGCAATAGAATTATTGCTGACTGCTGAAGAATATACGGAATATATATGATATGAAGATCATACTGCCATGATAGAATGTATACAGAATTCAATAGCTCTGTATCCATATCCATGCTTCAGTCATCATACTGCTGCACAATAGTGTGCCGAAGCATGCACATGCTGCAGAATTTTTGGTCTGCATATTTTGCCTACATGTAGCAGTGTCTACTATTTTACCATTTCCAAAAGTGCAGGGTCAAAAGCCCTATTCAGGCATTATCAAATGAGACTTCAATAAATACATAAGGGAAACCACGTTAGCATCACTCTCTTCTGTGAGTGGTTCAATTGCCCTTAGAAGATGAAGATGTCTGAAGAAGAGAACCTCGGTTACCCATGGAAGCAATTTTTAATCCTGGTTACTCATATTTTTCAATTAGACCAATAGTCCCCATCCATTTCCACACAGAGAGGGTGATGGTTCTGGCCACAAAGAGCTAGCATGCTTACCTTCTTTGTGTGTTTACTTAAAACAGATTTTTGATGCTTGAATAGGGCTAAGCTGATTGTTACATGAGGGTGAAACTGATTAGCATTCCACATAAAGTTCCATATATTCCTTATTCCAAAATCTTATCTTCTACACTTTGATTTAGTTGTTTATATTTTCATTTATATTTTAAAAAATTGATTTATCTTTAACAATATTAGATCCCATGGGGGTGTAAATCTTAAATATAATTCTTGCAGGCAAGTTCAGCATAATTTTATCATTTTTTATCTGTGACAAAGTTGTCAAAAGGCACAGTTCTCAATGACTGTTTGCAGTTTAAGACTTATTCTGTGCAATGAAAAAGTGTGTGTATCTTTGCACCATGCTTCTTGTGCAGAATCCTAGTTTCCTGTGCAGAAAGCGGCACTTCCATGCATAAAATTAGAAAGCAGCATTTTCTGTGCAGGAATTTTATTTTTCTGCACAGACAATGCTGACCAAGAAAGCCATGCATTTTTCACCACAAAATAAAACCCAGATTGTGAAGATTCTTAGTACTCTCCCGATTAGGCTTTCCCAATACTTGAAGAATCTAGTTTTTGACATTTTTGTATATTTTAAAATATTCTTTCCATCCCTAGTTGTTATGTGCCTTCAGTTTGACTGATGTATGGTGATCCTATCATAGGGTTTTCTTCCCAAGGTTCACTCAGAAGTTTGCCATTGCCTTCCTCTTAGTCTGAGTGTGTCACCAAGTGGATCTCCATTCCTGTGCAGGGATGTGAACCTGATCTCCCAGCATCCTAGTCCAACATGCAAAATGGCACTACCATACTGAGCTCCTTTTAATGGATTGCCACAATCTAAAAAGGAGTTCACCAGGTCATGGATAGCCAACCTGTCTCATGTAATTATATATGAAAGAAATTTCGAAATTGTAGTTACTCACAAATTGAACATGAGTCATTGTGGAGCCTGAAGATCTTACTTTACTGGGCATGCTTACCTGAGGAATTCTGGGAGCCATGGTCTCAAAAGTTAACATTTTCAAGCTCTGAACTGTGACTGAATACAAAATAGAGAGCGACAGTGAAATAGGCTAATGTAATTTTAGGCTTCATTTATAGAACCATAGGAAGTAATAGCTCCACTTTATTCTGCACTGGTCAGATCTCAAATGGAGTACTTTAGTTCTAGGCACTAAAAGTATATAGACAAAATGGAATGGGTTTGGAGGATGATGATGAAGATGGTTAGTTCTATGGAAAATAAATCCTGTGAGAAAACAGAAAAGAAAATTGTGGGTGTCAGACAAAAAAAAGGGCAATGACTTGTTCTATACTGCAGTCTGGAGGACATAACTAGATCTAAGTTACATGAGAACACATTTTGATTGACTGTCTTTGTGTTTGTGTGTACCTTCAAGTCACATGTTCCTTGTCTCCATCCCACCACCATCACAAACATGGTTGGTGGGGACACGAGAGAGGGCCTTTTCCATGGCTGCCCCTAGACTCTGGAACTCCCTGCCCAGGGAGACCAGAACAGCCCCTTCCTCAATGGCCTTCCGCCGACAGGCGAAAACCTTCCTTTTCAGACAGGCATTCAAAACATTCAAAACAGAAAGCTTTTAATGGCCTGGGGTGTTATATTGTTTTAATGTATTTTACACATTTCTATATTTTTAAAGTTTTTGATATTTTAGCTTGGAACCTGTTTTAATTTTTATACTAATTTAATTCAGTTTTAATGTACTATTTTTGTATGTTTTTAATTCTATTGTTTTTTAATGTTGTAAGCCGGCCTGATGTCCTAGGACAGGGGTAGGCAACCTTTCCCCTTTAAGGGCCAAGGGACTTCAGCTCCCAGAATCCCAGGAGCTATTGGCCAACATGGGACTATTGGCCAACATGGCTGAGGCTTCTGAGAGCTGAAGTCCCTCGGCCCTTAAAGGGGAAAGGTTGCCTACTCCTGTCCTAGGAGAAGGGTGGGATATAAATTAATAAATATGATGATGATGATGGTGGTGGTGGTGGTGATGTTGATTTATGGTGACCATATGAATTTCATAGGATTTTATTAGTGGTTTGACACCTAGTATTTCTTGGTGGTCCCCCATCTGGTAATGTCAGGCTATTTAAAAGAAATATGATAATAAGAGCAGTTTGACAATGGAATTGGTTACCTAGAAAGGTGTTGGGCTGCCCTTCTTTTGTGATCTGTTACCCAAAATGCAAGGATCCTGAGAAGGCACTCACAATTGGAACTAGTAGGAGAATGAATTGTCAAGCAATTGAGTGTGCAGACAAAAACTTTGGAAGCTTTCTTCACTTTGCCAAGAAAAACACCCAGCGACCTTGGAGTTGTCTTGCTGCTTTGGAATGCATTCCTCCCTGCTTCTGATGAAACAGACTGAAGCCAGGTTTTTAACTCCAAAGAGGCACTTTTATTCTTTAGTTGCAATATGTACAAAACTATATACACTCACCACCGACCACCGACAACCCACACCTCTACCCATATGCTGTGGTCTCGGTTTTTTATAGACACTTGCCATGCGGCCTCTTCCTATGACTTCTTCCTGTGTCACTTGAATTGTTGTCCCCCAAACATGATGACATAATATGTTTACACTTGGTCTCCATACTCTTTGGCACATCCTGACCTTGGACACTGCTAAGATGTTTTGAGTCCCAGCTGCAAACAACTTTCCCAGTTAGCAAACTGTAAAGTGACCTGTAGTATCCTTTGTCACTTTCCCACATCTGGACATTTAAACTCAGGTTACAAATCCCAACATGAATTTAGCTCAACAGGAAGGGGTGAGAGGGCTTCAGGTAAAGCTGGGGTCTAGCCTATATATAACAGTTCCAAACCAAAGAACTTCAGGCAGCAGTTTCCAAATTAGTTTAGTTTTATTTATAACTGCAAGGGGAAATTAACTTTTACTCAAAGACACTCATGCATACACACGTACAAGAACTAACAATGTAAAAGTGGTAGCTGATAGTAATTTCTGAGGGTTTAGCAGAGGGTAATACTTTACTTGATACAGGCGCAGAGTTCCAATTGAGAGATATAGTGGATGAGTCTGGCTCAGCACACAGCCTGAACCTGAGTGGGCCTGTGTGTGCCAAGGAGTCAAGGGAGAGGTGGATAGGGTGTCTGAACTCAACCAAGGCCAAATTGGGGCTGCCCTCAAACAGGCATATTTATAAGAGGAAATATTTCTTGAGGCAGTCCTCAGGAGTTTGAGAGGATTTCTCTAGGGACTTTATCACACGGGGGAAATCCCGTGCAGAAACGGGGTTTTAAATAGGAAACCCCCCACAAAAGTAGGTAGATTTTCAGATGACATTGTTATTAAAGTGTGGTTAACCCAAACGGAAAGTAGTCAAAAGCCGCTTCTTTTTACTTTTGAAAAATCCTGAAAGTAAAAAGGAGCGGCATTTGACTACTTTCCATTTGGATTAACCACACTTTAACAGCAATGTGTGTGAAAATCAACCCGCTTTTGCAGGTTTTCTCCAGCTTTTAAATCCTGTTTCTACATGGGATTACCCCTGTGTGATAAGGTCCTAGGAAAAGAATAGCCAGAAGTGTGTGGAAATGGCAGGGTGATCAATTCAGATGTCTCACACAAAGAGATGTCACCATCAGATGGACGTGCCCTCTGATTCCCAATCTTTTGGCAAGTACCCAGTACATTGGCCACCATCGCACTCCTGTGTGAAGGGATTATGCAGATTCCAGCTTCAATTTCTACATGTGCTAGTGCTTCCAAGCCAAGCCTACTGGATCTCCTTATTTGAGTAGGCTATTTTTCTTGCATTGGGATACCTTTAGTGACTACATGACCACACATCTCTTTTTATTAAACTGATATCAAAGGTCAACTAGAGGTGAAGGAGGGCTATTCTGTGGAGTAATAAATCTTTAAGCAGAGAGTTGACAGCCATCTGTTAGGGATGTTCTACCTTGGACTTCTAGTGTTAAGTAGGGGATTGGACTAGGTGGTCTACAATGCCCTATCCAGCCCTACAGTTCTATTATACCTGTTCAGGTGAGGCTGCAGCTAATGCACCAGCTATAGCAAATGGAATTCAACTGGCATCTAAAAATAAGGTTGGATTTAATAGTACTACAAAAGTGGGAGCATGATCCTTTAGGAGAGGGCTAGACAATTTTGTCAGATCCATGGGGAAGTCTTCTGATCCTGAGATCCTCCACAGGCTTTCCACACTGTAAAAAAATGATCACAAAATTGAGGCAGGGAGCAAAACCAGAATTGACTGGAAGTCTGCTTCTGTGCTGAAAAAAATGTGTGTAATTTTTGAACCACTCAGAGGATCTTGCAACCTATTTAAAAGGTTAATCACTTCTCCTAGATATCTCCAGATGAGGAAACCCATCCCTTTTATTTGCCAGGAAGTAGGTGATCTAAAGGAGTTGGGTAGCAGCAAAAATAGCCTTAGGGGGTGAATATGGGCCCAGGGCTGTACTTTCCTTGTTACTGCTTTAGGAAGAGTATTGTCCTATGCAGACCACAACCTCCCTAAATAGCTGAATCATGTGCCTACAGATCCTCAGTCTGATTTGGACTAAGTTTCACTTTACTGTCCTTCATCTAGTGTGTTTCTCCATAGCTTCACCTGAATCAGATGAGGGGAACAAATAGATTTGGATACAAAATAGAATCCTCCAGTACACCACAGCATAATCTATTCCTAGACTCCTATTTCACAAGATCTGGGAAACCAAAGGAAAATTCAAACCAAAGACTGGGATGCTCTATCACAATAAAAATGACATAATTCAAGACCAGGAAGAAATAAAAAGACGCTGGATGCAATACACAGAAGAATTATACAAAAGAAATGACAAAACGAAGGACACATGGAATGAAGAGCCATATGAAGATGAATCCCCAATTCTAAAAAGTGAGATGGAAACTGCAATAAGAGAAATAGCGAAAAACAAATCACTAGGAACAGATGATACTCCAGTTGGACTGCTGCAGTCCACATTGAAAGAGTCAACACTAGTCCTAACCAACATATGTTAACAGATATGGAAAACAAAATGGTGGCCAACAGATTGGAAGTGGTCAATATACATCCCTATCCACAAAAAAAGGAGATACAAAAGACTGCAGCAACTGTAGCACAATAGCATGGATCTCCCATGCAAGCAAAATTATATTCAAAATTCTGCAACATAGGTTTCATCAATATATGGGGAGAGAAATACAGAGGTCCAAGCGGGGTTCAGGAAAGGAATAGGCATGAGGGACCACGTTACAGACATACGGTGGCTAGTGGATCACACCAGGGAATTGTAAAAGAAAATCAGCATGTGCTTTATAGAGTATAGCAAAGTCTTTGACTGTATAGATCATGAAAGGCTATAGGATATCCTTAAATACGTGGGAGTGTCAACACATCTCATAGTCCTGATGAGGAATCTGTACTTGGGACAATAGGCTACTATCCAAACAGAACTTGGAGAAACAGAATGGTTCCCATTTGGCAAAGGTGTCAGACAAGTCTGTATCCTATCACCCTAGCTGTTCAACTTGTATGCAGAACATCTTATAAGAAAAGCAGGCTTGGACACAGAAGGAGGAATGAAAATAGGAGGAAGGAATATCAACAATCTAAGATAGGGGTCGGCAACATTTTCCTACCTGGACCCGGTTGCTGGTCCTCAGGTCTTCCGCCGGGCCGAGGGGGGGGGGAAATGGCGCGAGCGTACACTCGCTCGCGCATGCGCAGTACTTGGAAAACAAAATGGCTGGTCCAAAGGCCTCGAGGGGGGGGCAGATTCGGCCCCCGACCCCTGATCTAAGATATGCAGATGACACCATAGTACTAGCAGAAAACCTAAGAGACTTGGAACACATACTAAGGAAGATGAAAGAAGAAAGTGCAAAGGCAGGCTTAATGCTAAACATAAAAAAAAAAAATGGTCACTGAGGACCTTCACAAGTTCAACCTAGACAATGAAGAAATAGAAATAATAAACGAATTCTCATACCTGGGATCAGACATTGATAGAAATGGGGACTGCAGTCAGGAAATCAGAAGAAGATTATGAATGGGAAGGGCAGCTATGAAAGAACTAGAAAAGATTCTAAAATGCAAAGATATAAAACTCAGAACAAAGTTAGAATCATACAAGCCATCATATTCCCTATTACCATGTATGGATGTGAGAGCTGGACATTTAAGAAAGGTGATAGGAAGAAAATCAATTCATTTGAGATGTTGTGCTGGAGAAGTGTGTTGAGGAACCCATGGACAACCAAAAAGTCAAACAAATTGGTCCTAGAGCAGATCAAACTGGAAACCTCCCTGGAAGCCAAGATGACCAAACAGAGGTCAAGAAGCCAAGATGACCAATACTTCAAACACATCATGAGAAAGGAGGACTCATTGGAAAAGACAATAATGCTGGGAAAGGTGGAGAGAAGTAGGAAGAGAGGAAGGCCATGTGCCAGATGGATGGACTTTATTAAAGGAGGTCATGGGTATGGGCTTGCAGGAATTAAGCAGAGTAGTGGAGGACAGAGGGTCTTGGAGTTGGCTCATCCATAGGGTCGGCATGGGTCGAGATCGACTCAAGGGCAGTTGAGTCTGCTACCCAGAAAGAATCAGGACCACTGTATTACAATATCCCTGTTGTAACCTCAGGGTCTTCTCTGTCTTTGGATAGGAAGTTACAGTGAGTCACTGGTAGCTTTTGTACATTCTGTTCATCACACATTGCTCCTGATGGGATATGAAAGGTGATATGAAACTGAAAAAGTACACATAAGACAGACTGTACAGAATACAGAATTTATCATCTAGAACAAAAAAATTCAACAAAATGGTAATTCACTTTTCAATCATTTCAAGGTTTGTTTTTTGAAACAAAAACCACTTCTTTCTTCTGCAAGAGTCCATTTCATATAGAAAATGGTATTTACACACAATGATATCAAAGTCTTAAAATGCAAAAAGAGTTTGAAAAATATATTTAAAAATACCCAGTGGGGAGCAAACTTTTCCATGCCTAACAGAAACCATTGCAATAAACATGTATCCTGTTTGCCCTGGATCTTGTAAACTGTAAAACATACTGCCTTTCAATTTCAGGAATCTGAGAGTGAAGAGCTGAATTTAGGTCCTATGACTATATAGTTGCTGCTTCTCTTTAAAACACACATAATTTTTCAGCATACTTCCGGTGCCTTCCTTACCCATCCTGTATTCTATTTCTCCATCCATTACATATGTTGGAAAACAGGAAGAACAGTAGTGAATATAAAATTGAAAACTGTTCTACATTTTTCATCAAATTATATTTTCATTCAATTATATTGAAAGGATTTTAGATGAGGAAAGTATGTGAGCAAGGTCTAAAATCAAAACAACATAGGAAGGAAATGGCAAACAAATGTACCATGAGAAAAGTTAGTAAGAGGGGAAAAAATCCTTCTTATTGGAACAATCAAAATATTTTCATTATGCATAAAATAATATTTGTTAAATCTGGATTAAGATCCATCCTGAATTCATTTTGGCAGCTAGTATAACAAATTTGTTTAGTATTTTTGTGGTTAAGACTACTCCTTTGCACTGCAGTTTCTTATTGTTCATGAACACATAGCAAATGGCTAAAGATTTTTTCTAATGGAGAACATGGTTAACATTTATTCTCATGTGTTTGAAATGTGGCTGTGGATGGCTGGAAAGAAAAATATTGAATTAAGTAAGACATAAGCAAAGAATTCATAATAGTCCTTTGTCCTGATAGCAGCTTTCATACAGTTTAGGTGTTCTGTAGTTTTGAGTACAGTCTAGCCTCTGCCTGGCTGTATCCACACTGCAGAAATAATCCAGTTTGACACCACTTTAACTGTCATGGCTCAATTCTATGGAATTCTGGGAATTGTAGTTTATTGTGGCACCAGAGCTCTCTGACAGAAAAAGGTAAATGTACTACGGTTCCCAGAATCCCATAGTATTGAGCCATGTCAGTTAAAGCGGTAAAGCATTATTTTTGTAGTGCAGATGCATGTTCAAACAACACAAAACGCTCATGTTCAGCCATAATGCAAAATTACAACTGTGTTACACGTATCTAAAGTGATCACTGTTGCTAGTTTGAATTAGGTTTAAAAAGACATAAAGGAATCCAGTAGCAATTTTAAGACTCACTGGGAAGAATTTTTTAAATTTTTTTTTAGTGTAAACTTTTGCTGACACAGGAGATTATCACACCAGGGCCAATTCAGCAATAATCCTGGCAATGAAAACAAAAAGCAACAGTAGTGCTATAGTGCTCAATCGTTCCACACACTCTAGTTTTCGTGATTCGGAAACTTAAAAGCCAAAGAATAGCGTGATTGCTTTTTGCACATACCTGTGAATGAATCATTAGTACATTGGTATTTATCATTTTGCTCATGCATCCTTGCTTCCCGCAGTCCCTTTAAACCCAGGTTGCTTCCTGCAGTCCCTTTGAAGTTTAAAGATCCCGGGCTGCTTATTTATTACGGTTCCTTTTTAAATGTCCTAAACGTGTTGTAAATGTGCTGCATCTCAAAAATCATCTTCACAAAAATCATCTTTTTCTTTTGCTTTACCAAACTTCCACCTCCATTTCTCCTCCACCTTTATTTCCCTTCCCTCCAGCAAAATGGAAGAGAAGGGGGGGGGGAAATCAAGGCAGTGACAAAAATATATATAAGAGGAAAGACCAGGCGTAGGCAACCTTTCCCCTTTAAGGGCCGAGGGACTTCAGCTCCCAGAATCCCAGGAGCTATTGGCCAACATGGGACTATTGGCCAACATGGCTGAGGCTTCTGGGAGCTGAAGTCCCTCGGCCCTTAAAAGGGAAAGGTTGCCTACCCCTGGGAAAGACTGTAACTAAAAGGGACATTGTAACAAATTTGTAACATTTCAACAATAGAGGAGTTTAAAAGTGAAAACGAGCAGTCCCTTTAAAGTCTAAAGATCCCAGCTTTCTTCCTGCAGTCCCTTTAGAATTTAAAGATCCCGGGTTGCTTCCTGCAGCCCAATTAAATTTTAGAGATCCCACATTGCTTCCCCAATAGCATGAAGGAAACGTGATTAGCTTTCACACACTGCCAATCGCATTTCAATCACGCTATCGAGAAGCCATTCACGGGAATTCCCCATGAATGGTTTGTTGCTGGAGCATTGCTGGTTATCCCCGGGAGAAGTCTTGACTGAGCGTGAAGTCGTCTGAAAATCTTCCATGTGATCCTGGGATTTTGGCTTTTCCTTCCCCCCCTTTTCCCACATGTGATACTCTCCACAGTGTACTTTCTTCCCATTTAAATTGCCAAGATGCTACTGGATTCCTTCATATCTTTTTGTGTTACAAGCAAGTGCAGTGACTGGCTAAATTCTCAGTGTTAGGCCATGGTTCAGAGAATCTTTCCTACATATGCAAGCAATTTTTGACCTGTGTAGTATCTTCTTTCACTGTGTAAGCAAGACATTCAGGAATCTGGATGAGCAAAATAAAACCACTTCTGCAGGCAGTAGACTATTTCACATTGTGTGTGAGTGTAGTTGTGCAAGGGAGCATGCATCCAGCCTCAGGAGAAGAGTAGAAAGTATTGTTTCCTCTTTCACTTGAACACTGGAGCAAACGATATTTTACATATATCCCCATGGAACGTTTTTTTCCAGCATAACGGAGGGGAGTGGGAAGAGGGCAATGTACCGCAAATAAGAATTCTGTCCCCTTGCAGAATTTTCTTCAGTTCCCAGATTTCTAGCATTGTAGTAATTTAGAACTTCAGGTAAGCATATAGAATTACAGGTTGGGTAGACAAGCTGGAGGGCACATTTTTTATTTTTATTTGGGGGACAATGCCCTCGTGTTGTCCCTCTTATAGTTACATACTTGATGGAGAATGACTCTCCTTGCATGGCAGCTACTTTCCACAAGTGCCAGCGTGGGGTAACTCCATTGGGTTTGGTGGTGAATTTTCTGCTCAAGTGCAGGGTTATGTATGTGTCACACAGACTGCCTAGAAATAAAATAAGGACATTTCTGGAAGTCCATCTCTGGTTTTGAAAAACTGAGGCTATTGCCCTGTTAGGAAGTTACATCATCATAAACCGATTTATAATCACATAAAGTTGAATTGCACCATTGTACAACATTCATATTTTTAGAAGGAGAGGGGAGATGTAGCTATGCCATTGGGACCCATGCACAAGCAGAAAAAACAGAACTGCCATTGTGAAATGGTTCTGATGTGCAACATGTCCTAATGCACAATGTGTTACGAAAAATGAGGATATAATGAAATTGCTATAGGCAACTACATTACTTGTAACTCACCATTTCTGACACTTGGTATTCCTTGGTGGTCCCCCTCCTAATTCCTAACCAGGCCTGCCCATGCTTAGCTTCCAAGATGAGACAGAATCTGGTGCCTTAGAATATAGCCCTAATTATGGGTAGAATTATCACATGATAGATAATCAATCTATTTACAATCTATCTATTAAGTTTTGAACTGCCTCTCAGTAAAATATAATAACAATGATCCCATGAACAAAACAATCTAATACAAAGACAGAAATATTTTCAAATTGCAGTGACAACTATTAATTGCCATCCTAAGTGCTGTATTAATTGAATACAAGCAATTATGAATTTTAAAAAAGTTTCCATGGTGCACTTAAATGGTCCTGATTCCTTGATGGTTTTCTTTTCTTTTCTTGTGGGAGATAATTCTTGAATCTTATGGCTAAACTGGAAAAAAATGCCTCTTAACTGTTGCTGCTCATTTTGCTGTAGTAGGCTCTCAAAATAAGTCATCATTACTGGATTTCAATGTGTGGGAGAGTACATATGGTTCCATTTATAATATTCTGTGTTTACTTTTCCCTCGATTCTTTCATCTTTTTTTTTTCAAGCTTAATTTTTTTAAAAAAGTATTCCTAATCTACTTGGGACCACCATACCAGAGTTACTGAATATCTAGTAATGTCCTACTGTTTTCTCCTCTGCTACAACTTTCTGGGACTATTGTTTAACAGGTTTTAGGGTTGAAATTACTATCACTGCCTTCACACCTACATGTTTCATTTCCTTTTTCCAAATAGTGTGGTCTATGAAATTGGCATATCTAGGCTTTCCACTACACCTCTGCTTATCCCCCAAACTATCAAGATAGCTCATGGTAATGTTCAATTAATTTTAGATTATTTCTAATTACCCACTGACATGACTTGTAAGTGATACATTAGTGGAAGGGATGGCTTTGGGCAAATATAATAGTCTGTCAGTCTTCCCTAGAAGCTGTAATTAAATCAAAAGATAAGAAGAGATTACTGTAATTATTTTGACAGTGAACTGATAGAAGTGTGCCCAAGTGACACAGACTGAAGAGCACCAAATGTCAATTGCTTAGAAACAATTAGGGTAAAGCAAGAAATGTAAACATGTGCTTATCTGTCCTTAGATTTCCTCTGGGCTACTTGCTCAAATCATTTATGAGGTTTTACAGTTCAACCAAACTCTGTGCAGATGAGGATTTGGATGACAGCAGTGGTTGTACATAATTTGTAAACACGTTGGTCTTGTAATTTGGAGGCCAAATCAATGACCAGTTCACTCCTAAAGAAAAAAGCAACAGGTTTTAAAGACTGCGTTATGCTGACATCAGGATACAAAACATTTTTTTTAATTCCACAAAGAAGCTGTAAACTTTAAAGTGTAAAAAGTATGATTTGATGTACATTAACTTTGGTAAAACAGGACACATTCCATAATTGTTGGTGCCTTCCATTTTGTCTTCAGTAAAAGAAATAAAATATTAAAAAAAATATTTCAGATATTTGGTTTATTCTTTCCACAAGGAAATATCCAAAACAGATAAAGTCTTTATTTTAGAATTTTTATAAAATTATATTCTGCATACCATGAAGGGAACTCTAGATAACCGATAGTCTGAAAGTACAGTAAATGAATATTGTTTTTATTAGATTACCTTAGACTTTAAGCCTGACGGCAGAGAATTAACAAATTTGTAATCCATCCTGGGGGACTTTTTGGCTGAAGGATGGAGTGTAAATACTCTAAACAAATAAACAAACAAACAAATTTATTTATTTTCTTTGAAGACGCCCAAAGAAAGTTGCACATATTTCTCTTGAGCCAACATGTTAGTTGTGTGTACTTATAATTAGCTCCTGTTTTGTTCTAGTAGAAGAATTTTGTGCATTTTTAATGTACCTACATGACTAAGACTTTGATCACCTTGAGTCCCAATCTTGGGGAAAATGCTGGATAGAAATAAATACACCAGCAACAGAATGCTTTTTCAGTTGGCAGCCAATGTGAAATATTAGTCTTTGTCTGCGCTCCCATTTCCCCTCTGCAATTGTGTCACTCTCAATTTCTACGAATGCCTTTATCCTAGATGTCACACTTGATAATATGCACAGAATATCATAAACATGGGGGCTGGACTGGGATGCTACTTGCTGCCAAGAGTGGATGACTGAGCAATTGTAGCAGGTCAGTCAGCTAAATAATTGTTGCTGTGTGACTTCAAATTATTTCTGAGTTATGGTGATCCTGAGATGACTCTATCATGGTTTTGTCTGGCAAGATTTGTTCTGAGGGGGTTTGCCATTGTCTCCCTCTGAGGCTGAGAGAGTGTGACTTGCCCAAAGTCACCCAATGGGTGTTCCTGGTCTCCCAGTGTCCTAGTCCAACACTCAAACCACTACACCACCCTGGCATCTGCATACCTTCTAACATTTCACAAATGAAAACCAGGACATGTGTGCCAAGCAACATCAGAGTGTGGTTACATATAACTCCTACTCTTTCTATTTGGCAGGGACAGTCATGGTTATTCCTCTGCCATTATTCTGTCAGCTGTTTTTAACATATCCCAGTTTCTCTCTCTTCATCCCTTTTTGCCCCTTGGTCCTCAGCTTACTTCAGTTGCTGCAAACTGAGTTCTGCATACAAAAATAATTTGCACTCAATTATCAGCCAGGGGAAAGGATGGGAAGGTACAGAATCTTGCCCTTCCATGTAGGCTCAGGCAAAAACAAACTGCTGCAGCTTCTCCTAGCTTATGTGTTCTTCCTCATTAGTAACTTCTGTTGTTCTTAACCACACTCTGATGTTACTTGGCCACATGTGTTCCAGTCTGCATCTGTGAAACGTTGGAGGGGATGTGGTTAAGATAGCAAAAGTTATTAATGAGAAAGAACACACAAGCTAGGAGAGGCTGCAGACATTTTAAAAGCAGCTGAAAAAAAAGGGACAACAGCGGATAAATAGGGACTATCCCTGTCATACTGGAACAGTTGAAAGGTATGCAGCTGACCTATCAGAAATGTAATGTGATTTTAAGAAAACATGACTGTTTACTCAGTTATAACTTCCAGTGAGCTCCTCTCTGTTAGGGGGTGAATGGTACAAGGAATAATGTTAATGTGACATCTAACTGACAAATACAACACCACAATTCTCCCTTTTCATTTTTGTCAAACATGGGGTTTGGATCCCCTGGGTTTTGGATCCAAGACTCTCCGTGGATACCAAAATCCGTGGATGCTCAAGTCCTATTAAAAACAATAGATTTCCTTGTGAATGATTTGTTGTTGTTTATTGCCTGTTTATTCCCAGTATAATGGCTCTTTAATGGCGATGTCATGTGAAATTCTTTATGGCGATTGCATGATTTTAACGGGATAATGGCTCTTTAAACCCCTGATTTTCCCTGTGTGATTAGGTCCATAGTAAAATGGTGTCTCTTATAGAAAATGGCAAAATCGAGGTTTGCTTTTTAGAATTTAAATATTTTTTCAATATTTTCAAATCTTGGATGGTTGAACCCGTAGATAAAGAATCCATGGATGTGGAGGGCCAACTGTATAGTATTTCTACTACACAACATTTTCCTGAATCATGTAATAAGATTAATTGCAACCAAAGAACTCTGTCTCTCATCTTATTTGGAGGTAAGCAGAAGCTAACAGAAGACTTTCATGGTTGTTTTAAAAAAATATATTCTGGGAGAGATACAGGATCAATATGTTTCGAGAGAAATTGTAAAGCCAAACATAACAACCCCTTGTCTGAGCTGAGTTTTGAACACTTTGTGAAGCATTACCGACAATTAGTTATGACTTATCACACCGAGTTCCTTCACTTGGAGGAAGCCCAAACACAACCAAGTTAACACAGAGATTGAATTTCCACTTACTTAAAAAGAGGGTGGTCTCACCAGGGTAGAATGGAGTTCATTAACAGGCTTAAGAGGTCCCTTTGTAGCTACCTGTGTTGTACTTAACCCTTTTAACATCAGATATTTCATTCAATCAAATCACGTTTGACAAAAATGAAAAGGGAGAATTGTGGTGTTGTATTGCTAGTCAAGGGAGGATAATACTATGTTTATTTACTTTTTAAAAATCAATGGACAGGCTGCAAATTCAGTGGTGCAAAAAGCATGACTTGCTGTAAATGAACTGTGGTTTAGTCAGATTGTTTCCATAGGTTTTGACTATGGGGGGTTGCAGACTGCCAGAAATAGTGCAAATTGAGTCCACTTTTAGGGTTAGGGTTAGTGCTAGGGAATCATGGGAATTGGTTTTTTTTTCTGAGACATTGAGCCTTCTCTGTCAGAGAGCTCTGGTGCCACAATAAAATACAGTTCCCATGATTCCCTAGCACTAACCCTAACCCTAAAAGTGGACTCAATTTGCACTATTTCTGGCAGTCTGCAACCCCCATATGTTTTCCAGTTTTTTAATGGTTTCTTAAAAAGAAAGTTAGTTATTTGAGATATTTGGTCTACTAACTATTAGTCCATAGAGTAAATTCAGAGAGAACAGAAGGAGGGAATTTTTGAAGTCATTGATTATGATGTAATTCAGTTTATATGTGTGGTTTTAAGGTGTGTCAAGGCTTTTTAGAGATGTGAATGTTACTTGTATGGATTTGTAAGCTTAAAACAAAATTCAAAGCTCAGATGCTTTTTTTTTTTTTTTTGCAGATTATTGGTAGATGCAGATATGAGCAGTTTCCCCATGAATTGGATCTTCCAGTTACCTAGGACTTAGGGCCTTTGCAGACTGCCAGAAATAGTGCACATTAAATTGAGGCACTGCCCTGGCTCTGTCCTAGGGAATCATGGGAATTGTATTTTTTTCTGGGACATTGAGCCTTCTCTGTCAGAGAGCTCTGGTGCCACAATAAATTACAGTTCCCATGATTCCCTAGCACTGAGCCAGGGCAGTGCCTCAGTTTAATTTGCACTATTTCTGGCAGTCTGCAAAGGCCCTTAGAACCTCCATTTTGAATAGGCTGCATATGAAGAAAATGGCTGTTCTTAAACCATGCAGCCATTGAGAGCAGAACAGAGGTACATCACATTGGTATGGTGTACTGCATACTGCTGTATACTTGCATTATAAACTTTACTCTGAAGTTTCTGGATTTCCTAACACACCATTCTCCTCCTTTCAAGGACTTAGTAGTACTTTTTCAATAAAAAAATAAATTCAATTTGTGGCTCTATTTCAAGTCAGTTGGCTTGATGGTATAAGTAGAGCAGTACCAGTTTTGGATTTAGAGAGCTGTGTGGCTCAATCTCTTTTCATGTGGTTGCCTGAGACATTCTTAGAAACCCCAAACATTTTTGAAGATCCTCAACTGGAGACATTCACAATTCTTCCCTCCCTTTCTATCATTAATCCTTCATGTTTTAACAAGCATTGAAGCTAAGGCAGCCTACACTCTTTCCTGTCAAATCACCCTTCTTTCCTATATTATTTCTCTTGAATAAAGCAATCTGCTCCCTCCAGTCCATGTTCTTGTAAATCAAAGGGATAGATGTCAACACATGCCATATGGAAGTATAAACTTCCTTTTTTTTAATTAAATAGGATTTTGACATTTGGTTTGAAGTGTTTGGTTTTTTTTTATTTTTTTAAAGAAAGATCTATGCAAGACTATCAACTGTTTTTATTTTTAGTAAAGCTGTCCCCCCCCCCCCAATACCACAAATAATTTCCAGCTTAAAAATCTTTCTATCCTTCCATAGTTCTTGGGCAGACTGGAAGAATTATCACTTTTGAACAG
This sequence comes from Phrynosoma blainvillii, assembly GCA_026167975.1. NCBI lineage: Eukaryota > Metazoa > Chordata > Lepidosauria > Squamata > Phrynosomatidae > Phrynosoma > Phrynosoma blainvillii. The sequence goes on from JANUYF010000005.1 coordinate 35,685,883, forward strand.
ACATAATTGCAGAAATGTTGTATTTTATTGAAACAAATATTTGATACCATTCTTTTTAACATGCTTTATGCATCATTCCATGATCATATACCATTTAATAAAATCCCCTTATTCAGCAAAGTTTAACAATGCTTCACATCATTATACAACGATACACAGTTCTGAAGCAAAGAGAAATTGTCTTTTTACAATTTTTATTTTCATTCCACAAGATCTGAAATATGTATTTAAGGTGTATTTAAGTATATATTTAAATTTATGGAACTATATAGCTGGCTCTCCCCTTCTGTGGGCTTGCCATCCATGGATTGGAGCATCTGTGGATGCCCACACCACATTCTCCAAAGTGGTGGCATGCACATGTGGTTGTGCAAATGTGGTTATGTGTATATTGCACACCATTGGGAGCAACAGAACTTGAGGTGCTTCATATTTTTTTTTATCAGAAAGGAATCCTCACAGATACGAAGAGCCAACTGTATATATTTAAAGTGAACCAATATAAAAATACAAGAATTGACAGGATGAGTCAAACAGAAGTTCCATATAGTACAGCTACAGCCTTGTCTTCAACCAGCAAAATATCTTGGTGGAGGGAGGGATATTTTGTTTTAACATAAATCATGGCCAGTATTCTATATCAGCTATTTAGTTAAGACAACTTAATCATGACTATGAAACTATCATCACAACCATAACTTCCCCAACCTTCTTTACTGAATGCCAGTTCCATAGGGAGAAGGAGGTCCATTCTGTTGGTGAGTGGAGCATGGGTGAATGATGCTTCCATCAGGTTTGAGGGGTTTGGTCAGGACCCCCCCCCAAACCTGGTGGAAATGTCATGAGAAAGCATGACTCATTAGAAAAAACAATAATGCTTGGTAGGCTAGAAAGCAGTAGGAAAAGAGAAACACAGATGAAAAGACTCAAATCAAGAAAGCCACGGGTTTGAGTCTGCAAGACCTGAGCAGGTATAGGCCGACTTGGTGGTCTCTTATTCATAGGATCACCATAAGTTAAAATAAAATTAATGGCAATTAGCAACAACAACAACAACTGTTCTGTATTCACAGCCATTACTTAGGGCCTTTGCAGACTGCTAGAAATAGTGCAAATTGAGTCCACTTTAAGGGTTAGGGTTAGGGTTAAGGGAACTGTATTTTATTGTGGCACTAGAGCTCTCTGACAGAGAAGGCTCAATGTCTCAGAAAAACACTAACCCTAACCTTTAAAGTGGACTCAGTTTGCACTATTTCTGGCAGTTGCAAAGGCCCTTAGTCACAGTTCTGACACAATTGCCATGTTCACCTACTTCATCTCTTCCCCTCCTTTTACCAGGCATCAGCTGCATGGGGAGAAGGAGGTCCCTTCTACCATGATTGGAACATGGATGAATGATGTTTTCATCAGTTTGAGAGTGAGTCAGGCCAAGAGAGGTTACTTAATATACCTACGTACACTAAATATATTAGTATACTTAACTAAGCAGCTGATTTGAATCATTGGCCCATGTTTTTATAAATCTCTTGCCATTTTAAAAACCTCTTAGTTCAATTGCTGCAAAGCTTAGTTCAATTGCTGCAAACTGAGTTCAAAGTGGAAAAGTAGTTTGCGCTCAATTACTTTAGCAGAAGAAACAGTAGAAGAGAAATTTAACAAGAAGATGGGAACAAGGTAAATGAGTAATTTGGCATGACACTGGTTCAGTGCAAAATATGAGCACACATGTCGTGTGCAACAAGAAGACAATCAGGTGAAATACTGGATAGGGAGAAAAAGATTTTCTTTCTATGAGAATGTTACTAGATGAAATGGGGGAATTGCCCACATTTCAACTAGTGTTCTTACCTGTCCTGCAGTAGGAAATTCATGCTTTGAAATCCATCTTATAGCCACATGGGGCCAAGTTACAAACATGCAGTTACAAAAGCCACAAATGAACAACTAGGGCATGTCAAATGGACCAGGAAGCAAGATGGTTTACACCTTCAACACATAAACATTCTTTGAAGCTTAGAGCATTCTTTGGAGCTTAGAAAGTTTACTTTTTTCCACTAGTGCTCCAGAAATTCTCCACTTAACATGGATAGTGGCCATGTTGGCTGGGATATTCTGACAAGTATAGTCCAAAAAAGTACCTTTTCTAAGATATCTCTCCAACATAGGCCATGTCATTCTTGGTTAAGCCCATGGAGCAGCTACAAGTGATCCAGTTGAGGTCACTGTGGCCCCACTAAGAATTCTGAACCCCCCCCCCCATGAAATTTTGCTCCTGTCCCTAGATTTCTAGCATTATAGTAACATAACACTTCAGTTGACTGCTTAGAAATACAGTTTAGTCATCCAATGGAAACAGGCAGACAAAGTTACCAAGGGAATGCAAACACAGCAAAAATAACGAGTTCTACCTGTGAACCATTTTCAATGTCTCACTCTCTGCACTCTACAAACCTGGACCTCTGCCAGAACCATCCCATATTTTAACCTGCCATGTAAATTTAAGATCATCTGATAAAAACTAACTCTTAAGATTAAGGCTGGAACCTTGGCTTTTGTCCTTTCCCACTAAATTCCTCTAGAACTTGTTGGTTTGGTGACGGTCTAGATAGATACCTCTTCTGCCCTCACCATCACCCGAGGAACTCTTTGGTTTAATGCTGTCCTAGAAAGTCATCCCTTTCCGCCGCCACATCCCTTGCCACCGCGTCCAAACTAATTCAAAAGGACCTACCAATGAACACTAGTCTGCTTCCTTCCTCTGGCCCTGCCGCCGCTTCTTGCTATGCGGGGACTAACTGATACCTGGAACCGGTCCAGTTAATCCTCTCCTTTCACCACCACTGCCGCTGGTCTCAGGGTCAGGGAATTATTAATATTTCAGGTCCTCCGCAAATCTCCTCTCTCCGTCTGACTCTGTTGCCATTTATTTCTGAGGTATGATCATGAGGGAGTGGCCGCCGCTTTATCTATAACTCTGGAAAGTCCAGGTGATCCTGATTACCACCAATTTAGGGGGTTTAAAGAAACCTCTCTCTTTTCTTCTCTTCCGATCCCTTTTACCATTTATATCCAGTTCAGGCTCAGAAATACCAATTTCTGTTCCAGTCTTTCTTTCTTTCTTTCTTTCTTTCTTTCTTTCTTTCTTTCTTTCTTTCTTTCTTTCTTCTCTCCACTCCTCTCTCTTCTTCTATATCTCTATTTAACCCGCTCCGCTTTTCAATTTTCAATTTTCACCTCTGGTCCCCCACACTGCATCTCCATCTTCTCAGCCTTTCCTCTTCTTAACTCTTAACTTTTTCAAATTGGTTACCTGCTTCCCACCCTCTTAGCGTCTTCTCAACATCAGACTTAGTGCGGAACTTTTATATTTTTTGAATATCACAGTCCACTCAAGAAAAAAAAATCCATAGAGAAATAAAGCCATTCACTTTTCGCTACTATAATTATACGTTCATTGATAGCTTTGTTTTAAAAAAAGAGTGGAAAGGCGTTCTTATATTGCCCTAAGGCTATCATTTAATGAGCCTCGTCTGCCCTTCGGTCTGTATTTCCGTGGCTTACCTTCTTCCACTTTCTTCCACCTTCTTGGACCCACAGCAAGCTCCAGTAGCCCCTCTTACTGGAGGGTTTTTGGCAGTGTTGTTTCCAGCTGTTATAATAATTTTACCATTCAGAGCTCATTAAATTCGGTTGCAGTCACGGAGCTCCACGACCCTGCAACCTCTCAGAACACCATCCACCAGAAGTTCTTTTTCATTGTTTGTCTTGGAACCTTGGCTTTTAAAATAAATTCATAGTGGTCTAACAGTGAAGTGTGAAAGGTCCCTGGTTTTTGAAAAACACCTGTATAATATCTTAAACTGTATGAACATAGAAACCTATTTAAAAGGTGAATTGCCATTCCTGGGGCAATTTCTAGGGCCCTTTCACACTATGCTATAATCACCTCAGGATGATAATAGGAGTACAAGATTTGTAGAGGCCACTAGGCCACCATGCTCCCCTGACTTTAGTGACTAAATCATGAATAATATGGCATCAACTGCTTATGTGTTACTTTTATATTTAGGAGATTATTGCAGTGCTAATTAAACCAGCTTACCTGAGTCAGCTTAAAATTTAAAACATGTAGCATCCTGATCTTATCACAAGGATTTTGCCACTGAAATCGCTGCCCGGGTCCAGCCTGGGTCCATCCCCACTCCTAGGGTTGCTCTGGCAGCCATTCCCTTAAGCCGGAAAACTCCCAGCTTCGAAAAAAGACCCGCTGAGTGGCCCTGGGAATAGGGCTGGACCCAGGCTGGACAAGGACGGCGATTTCAGTGGCAAAATCCTTGTGATAAGATCAGGATGCCACCCATTTTAAATTTTAAACCGGCTCAGGTAAGCCGGTTTAATTAGCACTCTGATAATCTCCCTAGTTGTCTACTCTGCTTTGTCAGTAGCTGGAAATATTTCATCTTCTCAGTGCCCACAAATGCGATCTGCTTACATTTCCCACAAAATGCCCCAGAGAGTAACATTTTTGAAGAAGATGATTCTACCCAAAGCAAATCTAAATTTCATATTAGAGTAATTTTTATTGAACACTCTCCTCCAGAAGGATCTAAGCAACGACTGGCAGGAAGCCATCCCAATACATGAACAGCAGTACAGGCAGGCAGTTTGCACTCATCATGTGTACGTCAGATGTGGGCCCCGAGGTCAGGTTTCCCAGCCAAGATAATACAGATGACTATCTGTTATGAGCATATCCATCTGTGGTTAAGGGGATGTGCCATCACTAATCCAGATCTGGCCTGCATCAATTTTCCAAAATAAAAAACAGCCTTCCTAGGCATAAAATGAACCTTTTCCAGATCTGTAAGTATTATCCACAGTGAGATATAGGGAGGAAGAAAAAGAATCATGAGGACATAGCAGAAGTATTGCTGAATTGGACCGAAAGTCAATCTTGTCCAGCATGGTATTCTGTCAGTGCTTACTAGCTGGAAGCTACTTGATAGTCTTTAGCATGTTTCCTCAAAATGAGAAATAAAGAACTTTTATTTATCTGGGATATTTCCCCCTAATATTAAAATAATAATTATTGTTGTTACTATTTTCCCTCAATTTGACCTTGATTCATGGTGACCCTGTGGATGAGACATCTCCAATCATCCCTGTCCTCCACTGCTCTGCTTATGTTTTGTAGATTCCGACCCATGACCTCCCTGATTCTATCCATTTAGTGTATGGTCTTTCTGCAGCCTTCTACCTTTCCTAGCATTATTGTCTTTTCCAATGATTTATGCCTTCTCATTATGTGGCCAAAGTACAGCAGCCTCAATTCAATCACCTTGACTTCCAGGAAGAGCTCAGGCTTGATCTGATCACAGACCCATTTGTTTGGTTTTTTTGGTAGGTTGAGGGGACTGTCCATGGTATTCTAAGCACTCTTCTTCAGCATCACATCTCAAATGAGTTAATTTTCTTTTTATCTGTTTCCTTCACTGTCCAGCTCTCACATCCAGACATGGTGATATGGTATACAATGGCTTGTATGATTCTAATTTTATTGCTCTATACAGGGGTAGGCAACCTTTCCCCTTTAAGGGCCAAGGGACTTCAGCTCCCAGAAGCCTCAGCCATGTTGGCCAATAGCTCCTGGGATTCTGGGAGCTGAAGTCCCTCAGCCCTTAAAGGGGAAAGGTTGCCTACCCCTTCTCTATAGTATATCTTTGCTCTTTAGGACCTTGTCTAGTTCGTTCATTGCTGCCTTCACATTTCTAGTCTTCCTCTGTTTTCTTGATTGTAGTCTCCATTCTGATCAATGTTTGATTCAAGTTACAGGAACTCTTTAACTATTTCCATTTCCTCATTATCTAGGTTGAATTTATGTAGATCCTCCATGGTCATTATTTTTGTTTTCATTAATGTTCAGCAACAAGCCTGCCTTTGCAATTTCTTCGTTGACTTTCCTTAGTAATTGTTCCAAGTCCATGATGTTTTCTGCTAGTAATATGGTGTCATCTGCATATCATAGATTATTAATGTTTAAAAAGTATACAAGGAAATAGACTGATTTTTCCCCAAGAAGAATAAAACCCAACTGGATTACATTAGACTTCATATTGAATTAGCCCTGGTAGTGGCAGATCAGGGCATAAATGTTCTTTCATCTGTAAGACTTTGGTTGCAGCTGTTAGCTTATTACAATGAAAATGCTCTTTTGATGTAACAAAATCCAAGCTTGTGCATGAGAGGGTTGCATAGAAATCTTTTTTTGTTTTAATTACTGTTTATTGAAATGTTTTCAAAATTTTACAGTAGAAGAATCTTCTTCTTCTCTCAGATATACAAGTGGTAAAACCTCCTCCTGCTGAGAATGTAAACTGTTCAGGATGTAAATTTTACAATACAGATATTACTATATATGAATAAGAAGTGTGGGGTGGAAATCTATTGTTATAGTCCTGCATTACCACCTGTATATGTGTGAGAATAAAACAATTCTTCTATTATAAAATTTTGAAAACAATAATTAAAACAAAAAAAGGTACACTATGTTTGTAAGCTACCTTGAAGACCTTGAAATGGTGGAGGAACAGGCTTTGTATCTATTATGTCAGTTAGTCAGTCAATATGTATGGATGAAGCAAACCTATATTTCTAAATGTTTTAGGCTTTGAAAGAATGAAGCATCAAAGGAAAATTTGCTTCAGAATATTAATTCTAGGATTATTTTCTCAAATGGAAACAAAGGAAGGTGACTTAACAGCTAAAAATAAACCCTTTCAATTTCTCTCTCTCTCTCTCTTTTTGATCTAGTCATCTGTGATGTCTGTCTGCTTTGCTCGCTTTCATCCAAATCTGGTTGTTGGAGGAACTTATTCTGGTCAAATTGTATTGTGGGACAATCGTAGTCACAGAAGGACACCAGTTCAACGTACACCCCTTTCTGCAGCAGCACACACGGTAAATAACCTCTTTGTTTTAAAAATATCACTATTAATAGCCGTAGTGTAAGAGCATGCAATTATAAACAATATGTGGTAGGACAGACTACTGGAGCTAGGAAAGTTACTTTTTGAAAAGGAATTAATTACATTTGTTAGTCCAAGGCTCAAAATATATGTAGCTGCCATTGTTTTAAAAATGGATCCTTACTTTCTTATTTTTCAGTGTTAACTCAGGGGTGTAGGGGTTTGGGTGTTGCACTAAGAATGCAGGACACCAGGGTTGTATCAATAGCAGGTTGACACTGCTTTAACTGCCATGGATCATTGTTATAGAACTCTGGGATTTGTTTTCTTGGGTTCAGGAAAGGAAAAGGCACTAGGGACTACATTGCAAACATACAATGGCTAATGGAGCACACCAGGGAATTCCAAAAGAAAATCAGCATGTGCTTTATAGACTATAGCAAAGCCTTTCACTGCATAGATCAGGGGTAGGCAACCTAAGGCCCGGGGGCCGGATGCGGCCCCCTGAGGCCTTTGGACCGGCCCCAGGCTGGTCCTGCCGCCGCCTGCCATGATGATGTGGATTATTGTTGTTATTCATTGTTCTTGGGGTTTTCTTGGCAAAATCTCCACAGGGGTTTTGCCATGGCTTTTCTGGGGCTGAGAGAGTGTGCATGCATATTTTTTTAATTTTTTTTAATTTTTAATTTTTTAATATTTATTTATTTATTTATTTATGGTGCTTCGGCCCCCCAATTGTCTGAGGGACAGCAACCTGGCCCCCGGCTCAAAAAGGTTGCCTACCCCTGGCATAGATCATGAAAGGCTATGGAACATCCTTAAATACATGGAAGTGCCAACACATCTGATAGTCCTGATGAGAAATCTGTACTCAGCACAAGAGGCTACTCTCAGAACAGAACATGGAGAAACAGAATGGTTCCCAATTGGCAAAGGGGTCAGACAAGGCTGGATCCTTTCATCCTATGTGTTCAACTTGTATGCAGAACATATTATATGAAAAGCAGACTTGGACACAGAACAAGGAGGAATGAAAATAGGAAGAAGGAATATCAACAATCTAAAATATGCAGATGACACCATAGTACTAGCAGAAAATCTCAGAGACATGTAACTCCTACTAATGAAGATCAAAGAAGAAAGTGCAAAGGCAGGTTTAACGTTAAACATAAAGAAAACAAAAATAATCGCCACTGAGGACCTTCGCAAGTTCTACCTAGACAATAAAGAAACAGAAATAGTAAAAGAATTCTCATACCTGTGATCAAACATTGATAGAAATGGGGACTGCAGTTAGGAAATCAGAAGAAGAATGGGAAGGGTGGCTATGAAAGAACTAGAAGAGATTCTAAAATACAAAGATATACAACTCACACAAACTTTAGAATCATACTAGCCATTGTATTCCCTATTACCATGTTTGGATGTGAGAACTTGTCAGTTAGGAAAGATGACAGGAAGAAAATCCATTACTTTGAGATGTGCTGCTGAAGAAGAGTGCTGAGGATCCCCTGGACAGCCAAAAGGACAAACAATTGGGATCTTGAGCAGATCAAGCTGGAAACCTCCCTGGAAGCCAAGATGACCAAACTTCGGACACCTCATGAGAAGAGAGGACTCATTGGAAAAGACAATAATACTGGGAAAGGTGGAGGAAAGTAGGACGAGAGGAAGGGCACATGCCAGATGGATGGACTCTATTAAGCAGCTCATGGGTATTAAGGGGTTGCAGGAATTAAGCAGAGCAGTGGAGGACAGAGGCTCTTGGAGATGTCTCATTCATACGGTTGCCATGGGTTGAGATCAACTTGAGGGCAGTTAACAACAACAAAAGTTGCTGAGCCTTCTTGTAAGGGCTTGTACAGATTAGACATTTTCAAAGATGTGCAAGTGCTGTTGTCCTCTAGTTGCACATGATACATGCCTTAGTATTTTCTACTGGACCACTCATGCCAGATCACTCACTTAGCTTGTTCTCATCTAGTTCTTAATTTTATTTTTTAAATTCAAAACTTCTCAGATTGAAATTCTGTGCTCAGTCACATGGCAGTAAAAGTCAAAGCAATCAGTAGGATTTACTGCTGAGTAGACATGCATCAGATTGCATTGTTAGAAGAACAAGCACCACCATTATGATAGAAGTATTCAGGATTTTGTGTGTAATTGTCATAGCCCTCCATCATGATGATAGGACATGTTTCCCTTTCTACCTCATGCTTGTGCAGCTTTGGAAATGGTTTTACAAGTATATAATGTGTATAATGTCGGTATAATGGATGCTAAGAAGACTTGTACAGTCGTTCCTCCATTTTCGGGGGGGATCTGTTCCGTGAATATTCAAACTCCATAAGCTTGAATGGCTGTGTGTTCCTGCGCACAACTCTAAGTGTGACATGTGCGTGTGCGCCATTTTAACCCTCTCTGCTTGCCGGTCCATGAAGGACTGAAATCACAGACCCAAAGTCCACAAAAATGGAAGGACTAGTGTATAGTAATTCACAGATAGCAGAAATGATGCTAATCAGTCCTTTAAAGTTTAAGATAATTGTTATTATCTGATTCACAGGAAAATACTGGGGCTATAAGAAATTTGTTCTTTAGGATGAGATAAACACATACACTTATGAGATCTGTATATGTCCAGCTTACTTTGCTTTCTATGCACACCTGTTGTTCTTTGACATAAACATCTTAGAGTCAAACTACACACTACATTAAACATGTAGATAAAAGTATGCATGCCCCCCCCATCTGGACTGGGGCTAACATATATGCATTTAAAATGTCCATCAGCTTTAACCTAAAAATCCTCCCACCAACATAGGTATTTTCAAAAAATGAAAGAAGTTTTTTAAACCAATGGATTTTTTTTTCTTTTAACCCATGCAGGTGAGTAATAGCAATTTTTTAAATAAAATGCAGATGAAAATCATTGTAAAAAAGAAAGGAAAGGAAAGGGGTGGAAATGTCATTGGAGCCAATGGAGTTTCTCTTCTTTTTTTACCCCTGCACAGGAGTAGGGGCAAATTTTTAGTTAAAATGCAGGTGTGAGGTAAGATTGAAATCCTCAGCACCTATGTGTACTGGTATCAATCCAGATTTGGACTATGGGGGGTTGCAGACTGCCAGAAATAGTGCAAATTGAGTCCACTTTTAGGGTTAGGGAATCATGGGAACTGTATTTTATTGTGGCACCAGAGCTGTCTGACAGAGAAGGCTATATGTCTTTGTGAAGACACACCCAACTAGAGGTGGTGGCAAATATGGGTGTGCAACACCAGTACCCTGGTGAGATGAATCTCTAACCCAAAAAAGGCTCCAAAGCTGAGTGTAAAGTCCAAAAAGAGGGAAATTTATTAAAGGGAAAAAAAAGGCTTTCTCCTCCCAAGCTCTAATAGGCTTAAAATAAAAGGTACTTTACAGTTCCGGTTTAATGATCTTCAGTGTTGTCATCTCTCTGGGTTTGTTCCTGGATTGATTTCCTTCTCAATGAAGCTGGTGCAGGGTCTTTCAGCTTCTGGTGCTCTTGTTTTCTTTGATGCTGATGTTTATTGGAATTAACTGCTACAGGTAACTAAATTGGCTAATGTGGTAAATAAGTTGGCTATATGGTAAATAAGTTGGTTGCAGGTGTAAGTTTGGCTAAATGGTGTAAGAAATGCCCTTTCCCTCTGCCTGAGCCTGTTGCCACTAAACAGATAAAGCCAAGCCTGCCTAAGAAACTAAAAATCCCAAGCTAAAGCAGAGCTTGCTGGGAAGGGGCAAACCAAAAACTAGAAAAATGCAGGGGATTCCTACAGCTCCTCCCACAAACTAATACAGTGGAACATTCCTATGCTCAAACTGAACTAAAAATGAAGGAAAATGCAGGGGAGAATTTAAACAGTCCAGGCTGGATATCACAGTCTTAGAAAAAAAATAATTCCCATGATTCCCTAGCACTAACCCTAACCCTAAAAGTGGACTCAATTTGCACTATTTCTGGCAGTCTGCAACCCCCCTATGTTTCATCTGTATTGAGGCTGGAATGGCTTGAAGGAGCAGGTTTAGTCCTCATGACTGGTGTGTGCCTTCAGGTTTCCTGTTGACTTATAGCGACCCCATGAATTCATAGTTTTCTTAGGCAAGGAATACTCAAAGTTCCTTCCTCTGATATAGCCTACAACACCTAGTATTTGTTGGTGGTCTCCCATCCAAATACAAACCAGAGCTGATCCTCCTTAGGTTCCAAGATCAGACAGGTGGCTGAGCTAAACATGCACATGAATCTGTGTTTTTCTCTGCGCCTAGGGGGGAAAAAAAGAACTTTATTGGATGACAGCTCCCAAAGTCCCCATGCTAGCTAAGGGGATTTTCAGAGTTATTATACTCCCACAAAAAAACACTTTGCCAAATTCTGCTGTTTCTTAACTGCAACTCACAGTGAGCTGGAAAATTGTCAAAACATGGGTTGAACCACTGCTGCGTTAACGTGTGCTCCTTTCTTGAAAATGGGGCAGCACTCACAAGCTCACTGAAACAAGCCAACCGGTAACTCAACACTTCTTTCCTTCAAAATTTAATTTTACAGTCTACATAAAAAGAAGAATTTCTCCCTCCCCTACCCACTGTCCCCAGCTGGAAAATAAATACCATGTTGCCACGAACCACTGGGTTCCAAATTTCCTGAGCTTATCCCTCCAAACTGGTGCCAGAATTCATAAGGGAAGGGAGTCCCACCACACATTACTCAATAATTTCCTTTCACACCCACCACACATCTGCCATTTGGGATAACAGGAAATTTTAATTACTCTCTCTCTCTCTCTCTCTCTCTCTCTATATATATATATATATATATATATATATGTACACACACACACACACACACACCCTCTAAGCATGATGATTTCATTTCCAAAATAAATAAAAGCAAGATGGCATCTCTTGGGAAAGGAAGGAGCTTGGTTAGATTCTTTGCAAAGTACCATTGGTGACTCCTTCTCCCATTTCCCTTCCTCCCACTCTCCCGTTTGAAGCATCCTTTTCAATTTTACAGTGAGACTTATTGCTTCTGAAATTGACAGCTGACAGCTCTGATTAAAGCCAGGCGCTGCACAAGTAGTGCTGCGAGGAAAATAGGGAGTTGTTCTTCATGCTACTGAATGGTGCCCCACCTATTCGAACTTTGCCCCCATTCGTTCTTGTAGTTCCCGGCTCAAGGGGACTGTGTTACCAACCTGCCCAAGCGCCATAGTGAGAAGGGCAAATGTCCAGTAAACTTAGATATGAGATGACTTGGTTTGCTTTTCTTTCATATAAATACATATGAAAGGCTAGTTTTGGCTGGCAAATGAGTACTAGATAAGCAAAGATGCAATGGCATTGGAAGAATTTGAGCCGCCTCCGAACCAATTTGCTGAGCTAGTGCACACAGTCATACATCTTGTGAGTTGTAAAACAGTTGTGGATTTTTAAAAAAATAATAAGAAAACCTACTGTGACCATAAATGCAATCTTAATTTGATGTGCTTGCTTTTAATCTGGTCACAATCCTTTTGATACTATCTGCTAATAGTCAATAGTCAACATTTATCAGTCTAATCTACTTCACAAATTTGTTGTGAGAACAGATGGAAAAGACTGTATCTTACATTTGGATATAATTGATACATGTTTAGCATTAAGTGGATGTACACAGATGAGATGGTCAACAGGTCAATGTTAAGACCCCCAAATGTGTTTCTATGGTTTATCTCAACGAGCCATAGGATGGATGCAGACGGTGAAAAGCGCCATCTTGAAGCGAGAGAAGGGGAGGGGCAGCCAGACGCCGGGCGCTCCAACCCCTTCTCAAGGACGTCATTGGAGCGCTCGCCATTGTACATGGCGAGAGCTCTGATGACGTCCTTCCGGCTCAGCGTCCGGACATGCTGAGCCAAAAGGAGCGCGGAAGAGGCTCCCGGCACCTCTTCTGGCACCCCTTTTGGTTCCTCTGAAAGGAGCGCTATTTTAGTGCTCCTTTTCAGAGGCGGCGTAAGGGTGGATTGGGGCTGAGGCGTGGGGCAGCCTCGGTCCCAATCCGTGGCTTCTCGGGGCGGCCCATGGCCGCCCATCTGTAGAGGCCCATAATCATTAATTGTGGTTTCAAGTTAGCTTATTTTAGGCCCATTTGAAGGACAAACTGTTGCTCGTGTTATATACATGCCTCCTAAATTTTCAACCGCAATCATAATTATCATATTCTTCCAAAATCCAGCTTGTCCAAAAACTTTTCTGCCCAGAAGCAGGAGTGAAGTCTCTCTTAAATGAGTTTTGATTCTCTTTTTCCCAGCTAGATGGTTACCCAACCTCCAGTGAAAGGGAACCCACCAGCACTTAAGGCAATCTTCTTTACTTCCAAATGGTGAAGCTAAACAGAGTCAGCCCTGGTTTGTACTTGGATGGAAGACCATGGATGAATACCAGGTGCTGTAGGCTAAATTTCAGAGGAAGGAAGTGGCAAAACCGCCTCTGAGTATTCCTTGCCTTAGAAAACCGTATGAAATTCATGGGCTTATCATAGGTCCACAGATGAATGAAGGCAGGCGCGCGCGCACACACACACAGACACACACTAAAAAGTTTCTCCTTTCTTCAGTAGCAAGGATCAACTTTGCTAAAAAATGGCAAGATAAGGAAACTCTGAGTATGGATGAATGGAGGATGTATCTCTTGGAAGTTACTGAGATGGACAAATTAACACAAGTAATAAATTAACAATTTTCAGAAAAAGTAGAAAAAGAATGGGAAGACTTACTAAATTTCTGTAATAACTAGAATTAGAAAAAAAATGGTTTAACTGTTAAAGATTTCAAACAGCTAACCAGAAGATCTCAATGGAATTTAAAAAAGCAGATAACACTGAAGAATCTGAAAAACATGCCATACTGAAAGAAGCAATTAAACATAACGAAACTATGTCTCACTCAACAGAGAAACATAAGGAAGTCACAAAAGAAGAACAAGAAAAAGAAAAGAAATAAATCAACATTGAAATAAATTTTATTTATTTATAAATAAAATAGAGGAATTAAGTTTGACATGCACAGGACAAGTTATGTACTAGATAGATATATTTTGGAATAATAATTACTTCGGTATATTATGAACTTTGACATGAATAATAAAGTATAAAAAAAGTTTCTCCTTTCTAGCTAAAATCTGCTTCAGTTTCCACCCATCAATTAAACAATAAGATTTAATTTCTAGAGACAGAGAGATGGGAAAATAAAAGCAGTCCCGTTTCTATTACCCTAAGTTTAAATGGAATAAGCAACACATTTGTTCTTACCAGAACTAAGACTCAGTTTTCAGTGCCCCTAAAATCATGAAGAATTTCTTGTGCGCATGGGCTTTTTCTCACTTTATTGTGACAACCTTCATACACTGAAGGTTGGAGGGCAAGGCATTTAGACAATTTTGAAAACTAGTTCTTCCCAGAGTGGAAAAGAATTGTTAGTCCATTTTAAATCTAGGGGAAAATGTGAAAGAGTGATGCAGTTACTTCAAGCTAACCTCAGTGGGCATGAGAGAATAAATTGTCCTATTATTAAGGTGACTTAATGGATTTGCTGACATTTCCCCCCCACTAAAGTGTGTTGGACAATATTTTCTGGAATGGTCACACTGTGTCAAAGTTGGTAGTCTTTCTTTCTTTCTTTCTTTCTTTCTTTCTTTCTTTCTTTCTTTCTTCTTTTCCTTCACTTTCCAGTTGTTTATTTCAGTGAAGTCTATATGTTTTTGATCCATTTGAAAAGTTGCCTCTTTCTTCAGGTACTTTTTAAGCAGCAAGCACGGTCAGCAGCATGATAATGCATCACTGCAGGGCAAATTTCTTCCACAACAGCTTGCCATAGTAATCATTTTGGTCAATTTCTAATGGTGTAAAATGAAGTTATGACAAAAGTATGTGTGTGTGTGTGTGTGTATTTCATAATGTACTATCAGGATTTTGGGAAGACAAAGAAGTCCCTATTAGACAAACAGAGGAACTCAGAGCATTATACGACAATCTAAAGCCCCTTAGAACAATACATCTGCATCCTTAGGAAACATATTCCCCCCCCCCCCAATATATTAGTAGGCACCTTCTGACTGTTATGTGCATGGCATTTTTGTGTGTTTTCAGCACCCTGTGTACTGTGTAAATGTCGTTGGAACACAGAACGCTCACAACCTCATTACCGTTTCTACAGATGGAAAGATGTGTTCCTGGAGTTTGGATATGCTCTCAACTCCACAGGTGGGTTTGTTTTTACCTATACAAGAAGAAAGTCCCAGGGTTAAAATGGATAGTTATTTAATGGAACATCATTTCTAAAAGCTAAAACCACACATCCTATGCAGTCTAAAACCTGTGGATGAACTTAAAAGAGTGCAGCTTGCTTCCAGCAATTGGCTTCTGTAAGAGCCAAAACCCATTTCCTCTGCTTCAAATCATGTAATTATGGTAATGCGTTAATATGCAGGTCAGTTTCAAGTGAAAATGAAATAATCTGATTTAAAGCACAGGTAATCATACAAGTTGCCAATGGTAAAAAAGTATATCAAACTTGCTCTACATCATTGTTGAGCTGATATAGACTAGATCATCATGTGGCAGTCACAAATGGTGTCACTTTTCATTTGCATTTAGGATTTAGCTAAGCGGACAGATCACATTAGAACTCTGACAAATGTGTTTCCTCCCTCTTTCCTCCTAATTTCCATGTGATGTTATTATTAGCTATAGTGCCAGCTCTTGCTAGTATAGGAAAGAATTATATGGTTATTATGCATTCAGCATAACTGTGAAATGATAATGCATTTGCTTCAGTGTAACTTCAGATATGTAGTTATAAAAACTGATTGAAACGGTCTCACTGGCTACCGGTTCATTTCCAGGCACAATTGAAAGCACTGGTTATGACCTATAAAGCTATATATGGGTTAGATCTAGAATACTATGATTGTTTAATTGCATTTTGGGGGTGTGGGTGTGGGAGACAGGAATGTATGTTTTAGCGTGTAAGCCGCCCCAGTTGTGTTACACAGAGAGGTGGGATACAAATTATTATTATTATTATTATTATTATTATTATTATTATATTTGAAAAACTGTGATTCAAAACATACTGCAAAAATAATCCAGTTTGAGACCCTTTTAACTGCCCTGGCTCAATGCTAGGAAATTATGGGAACTGTACTTTTGTGAGACATTGAGCCTCACAAACTACAAATCCCAGGATTCCCTAGCATTGAACGAGGGCAGTTAAAGTGATCTCAAGCTAGATTATTTCTGCAGTGTGTTTTGGACCTGTGTCTCCATATATATGCTTGCCTGAATCTTAAGATATTAAGGAGTCTTTGTTGGGATCCTAAGTACATGTTTAATGGGAGGGGAAAGAAAGAGAACACAACGGAGGGAAAGAAGGAGAAACCTGCAATATTTCAATAAAGTTTTGGATACAAATTTAGGAATTCTTATTATTATTATTATCGTTTATTTGTATAGGGCCTTAAATTTACATGGCCCTTTACAGAAACAATCAAGTCAAAACATTAAAACCTCCCAAAGGTGTACAATCTAACAATAATGAAACATAAGTATACAATAATTACAAGCAAATTATACAGGTAAAAGGCAGTACTATAAATGCAGCTGACATATAATCAAATATAAAATTATAAAACATATCAATGTGAAGTTTCAAATGCTTTGGCAAACAAAAATGTCTTCAGTTCAGATTTGCAATCTGCAAATTTGCAAATAAATATGAATATGCAATATGCATATTCCCTAATATTCGCGTATTCCCCTAGCGCATACGCAAATATTAGGGAATATGCATATTGCATATTCATATTTATTTGCAAATATGCAAATAAAATAAAAACAAAGAGATACTTCCAGATACTTTTTTCCTTTTGAGATGTGCCCTCAATAAGTAAATGAAATAAATAAGAAGCAGTGGAGCACAAAGAAATATTAGGGAAAGGGAATTAACAAGTTCCTCATCCCTCTTCTAATCCTAAAACCATGACAAGTTATTCCCCACTACTTAAACAAACAAAACAACTGACAGTTTATACACCTTTCTCTAAAACATTTCAGCCATCTCCCTGCTTCCCTAAGGAAAACAGCCAAAATGGCCCACCTTGTTTCCTCACTTACCCTTCCACCCACCTGATGTACAAAGGGTCATTTTGTCTCTGTACATGTATATGTGCCAAAAGAAAGGAGTTGAAGATAAACTTTGGAACAGTCACAAAAGATGCAAAATGAATAGGAAAATAGTTTTGCAATTTGCTTTCTTTCCGCAATATACAGAAAAGAACATGTCCTGTATCTCTATCAGCTACTAGTTAAGTATACTTTCCTGAACTTGGTGGATCAAATTGCTGGCAGAACACATCTTTCCATGTGGCTGATGCCTGGTAAAGTAAGTTGTGGGGAGAGTTATGATTGTGGCAATAGTGCCACAATCATGGATCAATAGTAATTGTGAACATGGGACCAGTATGGATGAGAAATCTAGGTAATTGGTTTGTATTCATGGTCATTACTGTGACTGTACCTGTACTACAGAAATAATGCAGTTTCACACTGCTTTAACTGATATGACTCAATGCTGTGGAATCCTGGGATTTGTAGTTTGTTGTGGCACCAGAGCTCTCTGATAGAGAAAGCTAAATATCTTAGAAAACTACAAATCCAAGAATTCCATACCACTGAGCCATGGCAGCTAAAGCAGTGCCAAACTGGATTATTTCTGCAGTGCTGATACAGCATTAGTCACAGTTTTAGTCACTATTGCAATGATTATAACTGCCCCCCAGCTATTTTATCAGAGGTCAGCTACATGGGGAGAAATGGGTCCATTCTGCAGGCAGTCAGAGCATGGGTGAATGATGTTTCTGTCAAGTTTGGACGGGTCAGGCCGGGAGAGACTACTTAATAGCTGATAGAGAATACAGGCTCTGGTTGGGGGGAAAAAAACAATGTCTGTGGCTTATTTTGCTAGGAAAGCATGGAGCTGGTGTACAATAAATCCAAGCCAGTGGCAGTTACAGGAATGGCTTTCCCTACTGGAGATGTCAATAACTTTGTGGTAGGAAGCGAAGAGGGGACTGTCTACACTGCTTGTCGCCATGGAAGGTATGTTAAAAAGGGGCACATTTTGCTGATGGCATCACATATGTTTATTTTGGTTGCATTGCACTATGAGGACCAAAAAAGGCATGGATCCTATGGTTGAAAAAACACAGGGTATATACTGAATTAGTGAATGAATAAAAAGGGTCAAGATCCTGCACTGGAAGATGTACTGTGGGCCCTTGGAATTCATTGGGGTTTGGTTCCAGGACCCCCTGTGGATACCAAACTTCTTGGATGCTCAAGTCCCATTTTATATATAATGGCATTGTAAAATTGTGTATGTAAATAAGTGGCCCCTCCCAATTCTTGGGGGATCTGTTCTGCACCCCCCCCCCTTTGAAATTGGCGACACGCAAATATTCAAGTCCCATTGAAAATAATGGCATGCACACAAGGCCATGCATGGGCACCCCCGCCATTTTCTCCCTCCCTGTTTGTCCCTCCCGTGAAGAGCGAGACTGTGGGCTTCAAGTCTGCAAATAGGAAGGGGCGATTCTCTCTCTCTGTATGTGTGTGTGTGTGTGTGTGTATGCAAAATCAGAATTTACTATTTGTAATTTACATATTTTTGGAATATTTTCAAGCTATGGATAGTTGAAACCATGGATGAAGAATTCATGGATATGGAGTGCCAATTGTACATGTCTCACATAGCTATGTCTCTATAGCTACATCTCCCTATACTACCCTCCAAAACTCATCTAAGTAGTGCAGTCTCTCCCGCAGGGTGACCATTTTCATGTTGTCGGAGAGCAGCACAATGAGTGGCAACAAGTCCAGCTGTTTCCCTGTAGATGGCCAGGCATTGGCAAAGACCACCAGGGCCCCTTTAGTTATCATCCCAAAAAGTAACTTACCCAGACTTTATGTTGGCTGACAGTTAACCTTCTAACTATATTTGCTGATTGCATGGATTGGAGGAAAATGTAAAGTGTGACAATGTCACATCAATGGAAAGTTTGTCTGAACATTATAGAGAAAGGAGAACATGACACAGAGTGGACATTTTGGACAACAGTTTGATGTCTAGCATCAGAATTATCTTATTCCACCCTGAATTGATGAAATAAAAAGTTATGTAGACCTTCTTGTCTTCCTTTCTTCTTCACATTCAGTGCAAGTATACGCTTTGGATTTCATTAAGAGAAATATCATTTCCGTATGTTCATTTAAATGAGTACAAATGATTCTCTTTTAACAGTTTCATTGTGGTTGCCTGTTGTAAGGCAACTCCCCTTATCCCAGCTCTTCAGCTGCACCATCTGTGAATCCATGCTATGACTTTGATATGTTTCAGTTGCACAGAATAATGGATATGCTTCATTATGTGTAACAGTTCAGAAATGTTGGTTTATTATCATTATGGTGTCATTATCAGTTGCCCTTTTGTCTTACTCAGAGGCCTCTGTTGTTACTCTGTATCAGTTAGAAATTTGCATGTGGAAATACTAAATGAGAAAACAGGGAATGAAATGGGGAGAGCATGGTAGAGCTTGAGAAATTAATGAATTGCAGCTGTTAAAACTCTCCAGCCCACATGGCCTAAAGTCATATTAGCTGGGGAATTCTGGGAATTGTTGTCCCAAAGTAATGTTTTTTTACACTTTGCTTTGTATATATGTTATGATGGGTGAGATGTGAAGGAAATGTTGGTTAACAAAACTTCTGTTAGTCATACGAAACCCAATATTATTAGCAGATGAGAAGTACATTCATTCTCTGTACTCAATTTCCCTCCATTGTTGAAGAGGGAGAACCATTTTCATCTTAAAAGGATATTGTGAGGGAAGATTTAACACTACCCACCATCACAACCATTGCAAAGTGTTAATATGGAATGAATAGAAGCTTACAAAACCTATGATGTCTTACAAAAAATATTTTAAAATATAAAGCAATGTTTAAAATAGATGACGTCTTTTTGGTAAAGAAGGAAGGAAGGTAGTTAATAGCACTGCCTTTTAAATGAATGGTCTAAATCCAGTAGCTAGTCTCAACCAAAGCAGATCCATTGAACTGATGTAAGTGTTGACAACATTTGATTCAATAGGTCTACTCTCTTTGAGACTAGCAATTGGATTTATGCCTATGTGTATTTATTTTAATGTGTTGTTTAATTTTTTGGTTGGCTACATATACAAAATCTGCTCATGGTCTTGTCTAAGTGCTTTACTATCCCTTTCAATATATCTGTGATGCTTTGGGAGTTTTATAGTCTAAAACATAATTTTCCAAGCTCTATACTTACAGCCCTTCCCATAACTCTTAAATTTGCTCCTGAGCAAATGGAATGGGAGATGGGATGCTAGATTATGGGGTTGGGCATGAAGAAAATGGTGAAGGCATCATCCCAAGATTTTCATCTGTTGGGTATTTCCTGAATATACACCTCTGTCTTTCTACAGTAAAGCGGGGATTGGTGAAGTCTTTGAAGGCCACCAGGGTCCTGTCACGGGAATCAACTGCCACATGGCAGTGGGTCCAATTGACTTCTCCCATCTGTTTGTCACATCATCCTTTGACTGGACTGTCAAGTTATGGACCACGAAGGTAAGAAAGGGGCATGAAGAAGTTTAGGTCTTTTCTTTCTCTCCCCCAACAGAAAATGACCTCAGGCAAAATGTAAGAGAGGATGAATCTTAACTGGCCATGTTATTACTTTAAGTTGCAGAAACCACCCCACCCCACCACCAATACTGCATTTCTTTTAGGGTAACCTATCAAGACCACATTTTATTGTGACTTATGGAAGGGAGGGGGGAAGAAAACAAAAAAGCGAGAGCCTTCTCAGTAGCTGTTCCCACACTCTACAATTCCCTTCCATGGGAGGTCAAGCTGGCCTCCTTCTATCTCTCCTTTTGCTGGCAGGCAAAGACCTTTTTGTTTAAGAAGGCTTTAATGTGTATGCAGGAAGGTTTTGTTGTTGTTGTTGTTATTCCTATGTGCCTTCAAATCATTTCCAACTTACAGTGACCCTAAGGCTAACCTATCATGGGGTTTTCTTGGCAAGATTTGTTCAGAGGAGGTTTGCTATTGTCTTCCCATGAGGTTAAGATAGTGTAACTTGCCCAAGGTTACACAGTAGGTTTCATGGCCAAGTGGGGAATTGAACCCTGGTTTCCAGGGTCGTAACCCAACACTCAAACTACTATGCCACACTAGGTCTTATTAGGATGTGTGTTTATTTTTAAAAAAACTTTGTATGTCTTTTAAATGATATTTTACTGTTTGATGTGGTGATTTTAAATTGCTTGAACACTTTAATGTTAATCTTTAAAACTGATTTTCTTTGGGAGACACCTTGGGTTCCACTCTGGGAGAAAGAGGGAATACAGATGTAATAAAATGAATAAATAAAGAGAAGGCAGTGGGTGGACATACAGTCAAAAGTAGGAGGGCCAGAAATGCAATACATTCTTTTTCTCTCACACAGAGGATAAGCCTTATTGTTGTATGGGGAAAGTGATAGGTTGGGCTTGCGCAGAAAGGAACATTGAGCTCATCTTCCTCAGTCTCTGCCTCTCTCAAATTTGCTATCCCCCCCATAGCAATTACTGTATATACTCATGTATAAGTCTAGAAGAATTAACCCAAAAGTCTAGAAGAATTAACCCAAAAAACTTGAGTCGACTTATCCATTTAATTCTTATTTTTAAAAAAGAAACTGTCCCCTGGTGAAAGGCAAGAGTGTAATCTGTCTTGCTCCCACTTACTCTCCCATCCATCCAGCCTTTTTGTTCTTTGGCTTTCTTTCTTTCTTTCTTTGGAGTATTTATACCCTGCTCTTCAGCCAGAAAGGCTCTCAGAGCAACTTACAAATGGTTAATTAGACGGTTCCCTGCCCTCAGGCTTACAATCTGAAAAACAGTTTTACCGTCGACTTATCCATGGGGCATATCAAAATCTATCATTTTGACCCCAAAATCTGCCCTTGACTTATACATGAGGTTGACCTATAGTCGAATATATACGGTAGGTTCATGGGGAAAGGTCCCCTAACTGTAAACATGATACATTTTTATAGGTCTCTTGCTCACATGACAGGAATCAAGCTGAGGAGGGGAAGCAATGTTCTGGATCAAAATTCTCCACTATTGCTTTTAATTGTAAGAGCACCTTTGATTATTGGCAATTATTTGGAATTATTTTATGCAAGGGTGAACATAATACCCACTTTTTACACATAAATCCTTGGGCTGGCAGATTTCAAAGCATCCAATTGACCCAGTATAAGAACAGCTGGATACTCCTGGCATCCACAGTGCAATTTGTACAAAATGATGGATGGGTTCCTGTATAAGGTTGTTCAGTAAAGTCAGTATCTGCATACATATTTTTAATTTTTTTTGGTTATTTTAAATATTGATCTGCACAGCATATATATCTCTGAACAGAAGAATCTGGAGGTCTTATGATGAGGGAGAAGATTGTTTCATACTTCTATAATGTCTGATACAGAGCTTATTTGATTTTCTTCTACTGGTCTTAGGTTTTTTTTACAGCTGCAAAATCTTACCATATTCTGCTATTAACACAGATTTACTAGGAGAATTATCTTGCAAGCATAGTTATGTTACCGGTGTGCTACACTATCCATATATTGGATTGCATCAATGGCATAAATGATTGCAAACTTGAATGATGCTGGTGGATTGTGTAATGTGTAATGATTGACAGGGCTTCCAGTCAAAGTGCCCTAGTGGAACTACTTATGTGACACCTTGTGCAACAGTTATGTCAGCAGAACTCCATTTGCACAGTTATAATCAGGATATGATGCTTGTGCAAACACTAGTGTATGGGTAGTTACACTGGCATATGTCACCAACAGGATTCTGCTGCCTCAGTTCAAGATAATAATACAAAGATAATATGAGGGACATTATTTCTGGTGGAGGCATGTGAGATAGCAAACTGCCTGATGGATAGTGTTCAGGACCAGGAATGGGCAAATCTGTCTGTTTTTGTTGCTTTTACATTCATAGTTTTTAAACTTCATGTTCTGAATGTGAGGAAATTTGAGAAGTATGGGGAACAAACCCATTATTTCACCCATTTGCACAGGCTGAATCTGGATTGTCATTGCTGGCTATGTTGCCATAGCTAATACATTCTCCAGGTTCTCCAGAGGCCCTCTGGGAGATCCTGGAAGATGCCTACCTTATTGTATATGAGATGTCTGGTAAAGGGTTGACAGGAAGAGAATCAACTCATTTGAAATGTGGTGCTGAGGGAGAGTTTTACAGAAGCCATGGATACCATGATCAGCTATAAAGAAAAACAAATGGGTCTTAAAGCAAATCAAGCCTGAGCTCTCACTAGAAAGGAAGGTGACTAAACTGTCAAACTTTGGACATATCATCAGATGACATGATTCACTGGAAAAAATGCTTGATAAAGTGGAAAACAGCAGGGAAAGAGGAAGACTATACTACAGGTGGATTGATTCAATCAAGGAAGCCACTGCCCTGAATTTGCAAGACCTGAGGAGGGCATTTAATAACTAGGGCTCTTATAGGTCTCTTATTCATAGGCCTGTTCATGAGTCCAGATATTCACCTGAAGGCAAATAATAACAGCAACAACCTGCCATGGTTGCCCATCAGTGATCTAAATTGTTCTGAACATTTCTCTCAATGGAAATGTACAACTGTGCTAACCACCCAGACCCAACAGATTCAGTTGTTGTATTGCAAGGTCAAGACCCTTGTGATCAGTGTGAAGATCCTACAGCATCCAATGTTATAGGCTTCTCCCATTCAACCGTGTACCTCAAAATTAGCAAGAGTCACAAGAAGGAGCCATGCACAGTGGTGTCCATACTGTTAGGAGGGATAATTAAAGTAACTAAGAAAGAAGGGAAAACCTAAAGGTCCATAAGTAAGGGCCCTTAGAAAGCATTAATCTACCCACAGACCTACAGTGATGGGATTCCTTGAAGAAAAGCCATAATCTTTAGAAATGTAAGGCAGTGTCCCAACCATACAAGATTAAAGGAATAAAGGTAGCTGACATGCAGGCTCAGAAGCATATAGCATTCATAATATATTCATGCTTTTCAAAAGATTGATGATCTAGAATTGTGGCATTTTGGCACTGGGAAATGCAGGCATGACTTTGATTGAAACAAAAATACCATGAAATCAGAACTGGGATGTCAAAACGTCAAGAGATATCCTACTAGGATGAATCTGTTGAGTCTTGTATCTATTTAGCCATTAGTGCTTTGAACATGTAAATTGTTTTCTAAATGCCACCTGTCCCTTAATATATACTCAGGATTATTAACAAGTGCTAATCTTCAGCTTTCCTTATCGTCTTGTCAAACAAAAGGAGAATATATGACACATAAAGGGGGGAAAGAGTTGGATCACCCTTTATTCTTTTTATAAATAATCTTACCTATGGCTTCATAATGAGGATGCCTGCTTCTGAAGGTAGATTGTACAGGACTGAACAGGATTTCAGCTGAAGCTTCTACTTTTCATCCATTATAACTAACCAGTGCTGGGAAGAAGTTAATACTCATGTCCCATTATGACTTTGTAATTGTGTGTGGCTCAAATAGAATATTCATCCTAAAGCTGTTTGGGGAATTGTTGCTAAAGGGCAGACCAGAAAATATGCCCTCTTGGTAAAAAATTTTTTAAAAAATCATCTGCTTTCAGTTGTCACAGTGTGTCACTACAATAAAGATAAGCAGAGCTCCAAAAACAAACAAACCCAATATTGTACAGTGGACACATAGAGCCTTATCTCATGAGAAAGGAAAGTTGAAATGGATCAGGGGAGTAGCAGCTTTCTCCATGCATCTCTGCATGCTGTCATAGCATTTCCATTCCATTCCCAAGGTAGATGGTCATACAATTATGCCTTTTGCCAAACAGATTTTTCCAGTGCAACAGAAGTGTGCCTTTTGCCAAATTGAATTTTTTCAGCGTTTTTATGATCATCTCTATCAGGAAGAGAATGGAAGTGCTTTGACAGCATGTGGAGAGGCACAGAGCAAACTGCTGCTCTCCAAATCCATTCGACTTTCTTTTCTCATGCGTTGAGGCTCATAGTCTTTATTATTTGGACCCAAATTACCTCAATGTTAGGAATGTCTTTTGAATGACCAACACTGAAAGTGAAGAAGAAGAAAACATGTTTACACTTAAAATCAGGATTTGGGGACAGCACTAAGAAGAGAGAGAACAGTTAAAGATGATATGAAAGAGGAAGTTGTATCATAAGGACAGAGAGGGGCTCAAAGGAGAGCCAAAAGTTATGACCATTGTCACTAAGTAATAAATCAGGAGTGGACAACTGTGGCCCTCGAGATGATTTTGCACTGCAACTGACATGGCCCTTCATTATTGGACACATTGGTTGGGAGTAATGGCAGTTAATAGGCCTATTATTGTTGTGTTGCTGCTGCTGTTTATCTGTACAGTACCATCAGTGTACGTGGTGCCTTGTTAGTAAAAGTACAACAAAAACAGCCAGCCCTGCCAAAGGTATACAATTTAATACACATATACACACACAGAGGAAAGAGTTATGCAAATATAAAACTGTACAATACAATTGTAAAACAAATTATCCAGTTAGATTACAAAATAAAACCCCGCCCAATACAATATAAAAATAAAGCAAACTTGGGGGAAACAAGCAAACAGGAGAGCAGACAAGAGGGGAAAGTATTAATTCCTTGTTCTGTGTATCACAGTAATCCTAGATAATTATCATTCCCTCTCCCAAGAAGATGCAAACCCAGCATATTCTGTGCAAAGATAATTTTGACCCTTACATGATACAACTCTCTCAGAAGCATTTGTTGTTGTTGTTAACTGCCCTCAAGTTGATCTCGACTCATGTCGACCCCATGGATGAGACATCTCCAAGACCCTCTGTCCTTCACTGCTCTGCTTAAATCCTGCAACCCCTTAATACCCGTAACCTCCTAATACTTAAAACTTCCCTCCACCTTTCCCAGCATTATTGTCTTTTCTAAAGAGTCCTCCCTTCTCAGGATGTGTCCAAAGTACAAAAGTCTCAGGGCCTTTGCAGGCTGCTAGAAATAGTGCAAATTGAGTCCACTTTAAGGGTTAGGGTTAGAGTTAGGGAATCATGGGAAATGTATTTTATTGTGGCACCAGAGCACTCTGACAGAGAAGACTCAATGTCTCAGAAAAAACAACAACAATTCCCATGATTCCCTAGCACTAACCCTAACTCTTAAAGTGGACTCAATTTGCACTATTTCTGGCAGTCTGCAAAGGCCCTCAGTTTGGTCATTTTCGCTTCCAGGAGTTTTCCTGTTTGCTCTGCTCTAGGACCCATTTGTTTGTTCTTTTGGCTGTCCATGGGATCCTCAGCACTCTTCTGCAGCACATCTCAAATGAATTGATTTTCTTCCTTTCATCTTTCTTAACTGTCCAGCTTTCACATCCATACATGGTAATAGGGAATACAATGGCTTGTATGATTCTGACTTTTGTGCTGAGTTGTATATCTTTGCATTTTAGAATCTTTTCTAGTTCTTTCATAGCCACCCTCCCCATTCTTAATCTTCTTCTGATTTCCTGACTGCAGTCCCCATTTCTATCAATGTTTGATCCCAGGTATGGGAATTCATTTACTATTTCTATTTCTTCATTGTCTAGGTTGAACTTGTGAAGATCCCCAGTGGTATTATTTTTGTTTTCTTTATCTTCAGCATTAAACCTGCCTTTGCACTTTCTTCTTTGATCTTCCTTAGTAGGTGTTCCAGGTCTTTGAGGTTTTCTGCTAGTTGTTTTCTCAGAAACATACAGTACCATATTTTGTCATATTTTAATTGATGTCCCATTCCTACCTCATCACAATTTGCCACAAAGTTCTTACTCTTCCCTTTGCTTTTAATACCTCACATAATTTGTGACTAACTGATCATATTTCTTCTACAACTTTTTCTCTGAAAAATGGAGGAATACTCCTGTAAATGTGGTCTCCTATGTGGTCAAGTATGGAACAAAGTTCTGTCTTTGATCGTTTCCTTCCTGTCTAATTAGTTGCTTCTACTGCCTACTAGCACTATTTTCATTCTTCTGCAATCCTGTGACATCATGTAGGCTATCTTGTCTTTTTTCCCTATGTGTCATTCCTTTTAACCTCTTTTGTCCTCCATATTCTCCAGTCTGTTTCTTATATGGTACATTACATCTACAAAAATGAAGCATAGATAGTGATTATAATGAAATATATCTGGCTTTCTTGCACCAGATGGTCAAAAGATTTCAGCTGCTGGAACATACAGATTTCTCTGTCCCTGTGAAGCTTAATTGATATGAACTTGTTTACTTTCACACTACGCCATTATCACACTATAATTCCAGTTTAACTACAATGGCTGCATCCTATCAAATTCTTGTGTTTGTACTTTGCTGAGTATTCGCTTTCTCTGGTTAAAAATTCTAAATACCCTCTCCTTAAACTGCATATCCCAAGATCCCCTAGGATGAAACCATGACAGTTAAAGTGGAATCATTGTACTATAATTATATAGTACGAAAGAGCCCCTGATTATTCAAAAATTACAATATATCTGCCCTCTCCACTTCCTTTTACAGAACAGCTAACCATTGGGCTAAAAACTCTGCTGTTTGTGAAAACTTAAAATGGAAAAGTTAAGCTAAAAGGACATCCTTTGAATTTTCCTTTGTTTAATGCACCAATTATGGCAATTTGAAGTAGTTCACACTAATTCAGGGCCCCCCTCCCTTGTATCATAAAATAGTACCAGTAATATAACAGAGGTACCCATATAACCATGAGAGGTAATATTCCAAAAAATGTAACATGGTAAATTATTATTTATTATATTATTATTATATTTATTTGTATCCCATTCTTTCCCCAAAACTGGGACCCAGAGTGGCTCACAATATTAAAAGTACAATTAAAAGCATACAAAGTGATACATTAAAATAGAATTAAATTATTACAATATTAAAATAGATTGCTCATTAAAAGAATAAAATACAGTTTAAAAAGTGTTTAAAACACTTTAAAACAATACAACGCCCCAGCCCATTCTTTTAAAATGTTCTGTTTTTAAAGCCTGTCTGTATAAGGTTTTAACCTGCCAGCGGAAGGAAAACAAGGAGGGGGCCATTCTGGCCTCCCTGAGAAGGGAGTAAATGATCTTTTAAAAACCCCAAAACTCTTGGGTAATGGATAGTATCTCATTTATTAGTCATTCATTCATGGATTTAATGCTGATTATATATATTTTTCATAACCTCCAATATTAAACTGAATTGGAGGAAAGAAATTAGTAGCAGAATTGGAGGAAAGAAAATGATTTGGGAAAACAATGCTGTATACAGTATATGCAATGACAGTGAAGTTGCTTATCAAACAGGCAGGAGCAAACTAGATTGTTTCAGGCACATGAAATGAGGAAGCAAGACAGAAGTGGCACAAAGTGGCTTGGCTTGAAAAAATACATACCAAGTGCCCATACTATGATCTGGCTGTGGGCACTTGGATCTGGTTTATAAGTTATATATAATTTAGGAAACAAGCATGTTTTTCCTTGCAGAGTGAACATTACAGCAGACATAGGGGATGGGCAAGAATTTTTGGCAGACCTCAAATGAATCCACCCTTAAAATTTACACACAACCACCAACAATAACAATGACAACTTTCCAAGTCCCCTTACAGATTTGATTCCAATTCAAATTGCAGTAGCAAAGAAAAACATTTTCAGACTGCTGCAATCAAGTTCTTGGTGTCCAGACTTGTGGTCCTACATGGCCCATGCTGGTCCACAGACTGACAGGAGCCAGTGTGGTGTTAGCATGCGAAGTGTGGACTTTGTGGCTGGATCACAGCTCTGAATATAATATCGCAAGGAAAATCTATCTGCCTTTTTCTGGTGCATCAGGCATATCTCTGAACAAGGCTTTTATCATACAATTAGTTCTTTTGGTGTGGTTTGTGTGTGTGCCAAATGGGAGAGACTTCAACTTTGTTTTCCCACTGCTTCTTCCATCTCTTTTTGTTACTGCACACGCATGCATGCATGCACAATCATATATACACATAAAAATATAACCTATTAAAGATGAATGATGGTATAGTGTCACAGTGTCTTTTCACTGTTAATGCCAGGAGCCCTCTGTCTGGAAGCATCCAGGCTGATATTAAGCAGAGCTTGGAACAGTTGCATATTTGGACTATAACTCTCAGAACAACTCAGCTAATATGGCAAGTCCAAAAATGAAACTTTTTCAAACTCTTATACTGAGACTAGTCATTGGTCCATCTAGCTCAGGGGTAGGCAACCTTTCCCCTTTAAGGGCCGAGGGACTTCAGCTCCCAGAAGCCTCAGCCATGTTGGCCAATAGTCCCATGTTGGCCAATAGCTCCTGGGATTCTGGGAGCTGAAGTCCCTCAGCCCTTAAAGGGGAAAGGTTGCCTACCCCTGATCTAGCTCAATACTGTGTGTAAGTATCAGTGGCTCTCCAAGGTTTTATATTGATGTCTTTTGATATGCCAAGCAGCATTCAGCTGCATTCCCTTAGGACATTGATAAAGGTCCCAGATATATGGTGCAATATCTGGCCACCAGCATAAAGAACTATTATCTATGCATCCTCCAGTCTTTGATTAATAGTGGCCACTCACCTACTCACTTGTAAAACTCACCTCCAGCTGAACAAGTAGAGAAGGAAGAGCCAGTTCTCTTTCTGGTCCAAAATTTTCTAGGCCACAAATAGCAGCATTAGCACAATATTTTGAGAACTACTAATCTGAGAGGAGGTGGAAATAAATGTGAAAAGTTGTCCTAATTTGGTTAATCTTCTACTTCCCCACTATACTCAGTAGTATCATGGAGGCAAATATCTTCCTTAAACTAATCCAGGAAAAAAGGTTCTTTTCTGGCAGCATTTCTGCCAAATATATTGTATCCCATGGGAGGAAACATTATATAGAAATTAAAAGTGTACTTATAATTACTATTAAGAATACAGTTGTAAATTCTTCACCAAGCAGCATGCTGACTCACATGAAAATCTTACTGTCTGTCTTGTACAAGTACAGCGTTTTGAGTTTTGTCCAGAAGCAAAGCAATGAATGAATTTTCTTCAGAGCTCAATTTTGTTGTCAGAAAGCCAAACTGACTCAGGCAATGGGTGGAGCTGCTTGTTCAGACAGGATTTTTACTTTTTGCCCTTTACCTCTGGAGCCAGAGGTCTGGCTCCCATCCAGCTGTATGAGGAGAAGATTATGGTCTTTCTCTAGGTAATTTGAAGGAGCAAAACCCAAGCGAAGTCAGGTGATCAAAAAGCCAGCACTGACTTTTTCCACAATGTTTCTTTTGATTTTTCTTATCTATTCCACTGTAACCACAGGATTTTTTTTTCTTTAAAGAAAAGCTTCCTGGGGAGTTTATTGCATGTGAAAAACCTGAGCTTGGAAACGTTACTTTTTCTTTGACTACTAGAATTGCACAGCTGGGGGATTCTGGGAGTCATAATTCAATAAGCAATTCTCCTAAGGTTTGTGCCAAATTGCAGAACTTTTCACAAGAATGAAACTGTAACAACGTCAAGCAACATATGGAGAGAATGGTGGCTACAGGCAGGTTTAAATACATGTTTGAAAGAGTAAAGAGTTACTTTTTGTTAATATTTTCCCTGTCACAGCTTCCAAATGGCAAATGGATAGTGAAAGCTGAAACTCCTGAAAATCCAACACAGTTTAAGTAGGTAAATCCAACATGATGCTGGCACACCTTTCAGTAAGATTCTGTCCTCTCTTGCCTCCAAGTCAATTTGAGTGTAGTTGAAGTAAATTGACAGCAAAGGGCAAAAGTGGGAGGAGGAGAGAGGGAGTGGGATATTTTTAAAACAGCTGAAAAAAGTGGGATGACAAAGGATTAATTGGAACTGTCCCTGTGAAATCGAAACACTAGAGGGGCATGATCTTCCAGTCCTGCAGAAGAGTTTTTTTGAGGTGCATGGAGTCTTGCAATGGGGAAAGGGAGATCACCCCTCTGATCTACCTTCCCCGTTGCAAGCCTCCATGCACCTCAAAAACCTGCTCTGCAGAGCTGGAAGATCATGTCCCTCAACTGTTTATTTGCCCTTTCTACGCACATATATACAAGATTCAACTGTTTCACCAGTTGGTGTCTTGTACTGAGTACAAGGAAAAACAGTCATGGGGTGCTCAATCCTGTAAACTAGGGCTTCAAGAGGCCCTCTAGGGCCATTTTTGTGGCTTACTGTGGAGTAAATGGGATGCTCCCAAATACCCTCTTGGGTATTTAGAGGACATTTCCACCACATTTAGAGGACCCTTGGGTCCCCCAGTGGTCAAACTTCTATTTTTTTCTTTTTACAAAATTATTTTGCCCCAAAATGCTCTCTAAGGGATGGGCTGCCCCGGGAAGTGGAGGATCGAGGTCAAGGCTGCCAGACACCTCAGCCCCGATCCCCCCTTTCGCTGCCTGCAGAAGGAGCGCTAAAATAGCGCTCCTTCTGCAAGCCGCGAAAGGGGCGCCGCAAAAGGCATGGCACGCCTCTTTGGCGTCTCTTCCAGCTCAGCGTGTGCGGACGCTGAGCCGGAAGGACATCATCGGAGCTCCCATCATGTGGAAGGACGTCATCGGAGCGCCTGTCGTCCGGCTGCCTCTCCCCTTCCTTGCCTCCAACATGCCGCAAAGGGTCCGTCTGCAGAGGCCCTATGCCAATTTACACCCAAGAGAAATAGTCTTTTGAAACAGGATGAAGCCACTTCCTCTTCACTTCCTGGTTTTGTTTTGGGTTTTTTTTAAGCTTCTTGTAGGCCTAAAATGGCCCAGGAAAACCCCAAAACATGGCAAAAATAGCCATCGGCAATATGAAAGCAACAATTTTTTTTGTAGGAGTGGCTTCAGTGGGACAAGGGTGCAGCCCTCCCATTTCTTCTGGCATTAATGCAGCCCCTACACTTCCACAGTTGCCCATCCAGCCAACTCGTGTCTGCTGGGTTGGCTGCTGATATACAGTTTTGAGACAAAGCTGAGAATCAAGAAGATTTAGCCTGCAGCTGTAATTGTGAAACCACTTATTCTTAGAGAAGTCTCTTTGAAGTTAATGGGCTCTCCAGCAGACATTGGCTGGAGGGTTGTAGACAAAATCAGGATGCTTGCAGCAGCTCCTCTACCTCCCGCACTGCTGGCATCATGCCTCTCCTATCTCTCGGTGTAACAACATGGTTTGGGATGTTGATCTAACATCCTGAAACACGCTTAGTGTTAAGCACTTACTTTGTGGTGATACAAGTATTCTGCTTATTTATTTCTTTATGTATTGAACCTACCTGTAACCTCATTCCCTTTCTCCAGTCTGAGACAAAAAGGTGAGAATAAATCAAGAATAGATATAACAGAATGGTACAAACTACTGTAAAGATAAACAATATCCTGTAATATCAATTTAAAAGCACAGCAGAGGCAAACAAAGAAAGGTCATTTCACATTTAGAATCCTCTGCGTTCCTCCAAACATGTCAAATGAGCTGCTTGAAAGGGAGGATTTAATAATGATGGCATTATCACCAAAGAGACTGGTCTCTCTGTTCCATGGTTCATCTGACGCTAGGCTCTTTTACACTGCACAGTCATAGCACTGATTCCACTTTAACTGCCATGGGAACCTGGGATTTATAGCTTGGGATAGGGTATGTACCCAAACAATGAATTGTAGGGTTCCATAGGAATGTTGACATGGTAGTTAGTTTCCACTTTATAATTATAGTGCTATAATTATGTAGTGTGAAAGGGCCCACAATATCTATTGAGATTATTTGGTCCATATATCATTTCATCTCAGGAACTCAAGATTATTGCAGTGTGTAGAGCAGAGGTGACCAACTTCAGAGATGGTGGAAGCCATTTACCCTCCCCAGTACTTCCCCAGTGTGCCTTGCCATTGCATTTTGGTATTCTAGAAGTGATGTAATGCCACATCCAGCCACCATTTTGGCCAAATTTTGACCTTTTTCCTTTAAGTTTTTTTTGGGGGGGCAGAGTTGGGGCCTCTAGGGTGCAAGAAATAAATGATTGCATGTGTGGCAAGTTTGGGTGCTTTTGGCCTGAACATTGACATGATTTTTTCCCCCTAGAAATAGTTGGGGCTGGCCACATGCAGACTGTATCTCTCACTTTGCCAACTCTAATGTAGAGTCATAAGCAAAACCAAACAATTAGGCTATGTGGCATCCTGGTTCATCTGGTATCCTAGCCTAGCTGAACTTAGGAAAATTACTTTTTTGGGCTGCAGTTTCCAGAATCTTCCAATTTGCAAACTGCTCTCATTTCCTGAGCTCGAGTACCAGCTGTGATTTGAGAAGCTTGGGGGGGGGGGGGAGAAGGGAAGAAATTGGGTAGGCATATCATCTGGGACATGTACAGCATTGCCTTGAAGTGGCCTGCAGCAATGGGAACTAGCAGAACACAGTTTTGTTTTGTTTTAAGGCATTTTAAGTCTACACTATTTCTCTGAGAGTCATCCTCTTATACTGAGGTTCTGGGGAGGGAAGCCAGGCCCGCAGACTAAGGGCTCAGTCTTGTCATATGGGAACCCTACTCACATCACATGTGCCCCTTCCCTCTTACTAATGTATGGGGTTGTTAATGAATATTGTGACATAGTTTGATGCTGTTCTGGGCAATATTTAGAAGTCCATAATAGTGTAGTATCTCTATTAGACCAACCAAAAACAAGAAACAAACAAACAAACAAACAAAACAACAACACCAAAATATTCTCTATGCAAACTTTTGAAACTGCACATTTCTTCTTCTTCAGATGAAGCTGGTAGGTAATCTAGGTCAAAATGTTATTCCATGTGAGATTATGATGATTAAGCCAATTTGGGATATGCTTGCTAGCTAAGGCTGTATCTGCACTGCTGAGATAATGCAGTTTTACACTGCTTTAATTGCCATGCCTCAAAGCTATGGAATACTGGAATTTGCAGTATAAGAGTTCCCTGACAGAGAAGGCTAAATATCTCACAAAACTGCCAGAATTCTGTAGCCATGGCAGTTAAGGCAGTGTCCAACTGCATTATTTCTGCAATGTAAATGCAGCCTAAGGCTTTGATCATAGCAGGCACTGACTACCAAGGCTGAATTCAGTAGCTTTTTGAAAAGACCTGAAATTCCATTGACCACATATTTTGAAGAGAAGAGATAGCCTTTGTTCCAGGTACCTTCACGTTCTTTGTGGACATTATTTTGGCTTTTAGAAAATGCCACTCTAGCTGTTGGTCCAGATGTAAAACAGCCATAGATCACATAATGCACTGGCAAGTTAATCATAATAACTGACAGGCAACATAGAGGAGCCCACTATCTTTCTTCGTGTGTGTCATAGATGTGTGGGAGTTTTTCAGTCAGCATGTGGAAGCATTCATGTCTAAACTAACCAGAAGTGCCAAATGTAAGCTCTAAATCTCAAGGCCTGTATTTGTGTTGGGCAGTCAGTAGTAATAGTCTTGCAGTAGTTATGCCTCCCAGCATGGCATAGTGGTTTGAGCATTGGACTGTGAATATAGAGATCAAGGTTCAAATCCTTGCCTGGCTATGGAAACCCACTGAGTGACCTTCGGCAAGTCACACTCTCTTAGCTTCAAAGGAAGGCAAAGGGAAACTCCCTCTGAACAAATCTTGCCAAGAAAACCTTGTGATAGGTTTGCCTTAGAGTCACTATAAGACAGAAATAACTAGAAGGCACACAACAACAAGAAGTTCACCCTCAATTGCAAGTTCCCATTTAAATGCACACAGATCAGTTGCTCATACTTATCAGGAAAGTCATGCTAACCTTAAGGATACCCCTGCACATCTTGCAATTTGCAAAACTGATCACAGCCCCACCAGCAATGTATTGTACTCAAAGCCTAGAACAGTTACTTTTTTGTACTACATTTCCTAGTATCCCCAGAACAATGCTACCAAAAGTAACTTTTCAGGTTCTGGTTATGATTTGCTAGATATAATTTCACAAGTCAAACTCCCTGTTTTTGCATTCCCAAGAAATGGAAGATTTGCTGTGTCTTTGTTGGGCTTCCATACATGGCTTGTGGTCTGTGCTCAGTTCTACTGTCAGAGTGAGGCAGAATAAGAATTCTCCCCAATGAAATTTTCCTTCAGTCTTCAAATGTTTAGTATTGCACTAATTTAAAACTTCAGTTGAGCAATTAAAAATAGAGTTTAGGCACCCAAAAAAAAGGGCCAGGCAACATTACCAAGGGAATGGGAAAACAGCAAGTATACATGTTCTAGGTGTGAAGTAGTTTCAGTTTCTTGCTCTCTGTAGTGCTAGAAATTTGGTGACTGAAGAAAAAGTTCATTTTGTAGGGACAGAATTCTTATTTTGGGAGGAAAGTCCTCTATAGCAACTCTCCTGGTTGTGTGTACACTGTCTATCTGTGCCCCACACCCCTATGCTAAGACCTTTGCCCTAACAGGGATGTGATGATAGATGCCATTTTCAGGGCTTGGAAAAGTTTCATTATTGGACTGTAGTTCCTCCAAACAGCATGAGTTTTGGTCTCATCAAGCAAGGTTCTTTTCATGATTTTTGGCTGCAAATGTATACAGTTATCAGGAAGGCAAAGAGAGAGAGAGAAAGAGAGAAATGAGTTAATTCATAGTAAGCTTTGCTACACCAGCCAAGATGAGTCACTACCTAGCAGTTTAAAACTGCTATGGAGATTAACTAAATCACTAGTTTGCCTCCCCACTCCCAGTACCCCTAACTTCATCTCCTTCAGATCTCTGTTGCCTGACAGGTTGACACTTCCAAAAGTCAGGTGATGTCTACCATAAGGAATTCACTGTTTTTTCCTATTGTCTATTGTATTAGCATATCACAGGTGAGGTATAAACCATTTATATTTCACACATTTGTACACCCTTCTTGAAGGAGATGAGGTTGGGAGACCTTTTTTGTCTGGCCATTTTTACTTTTACAAGGTAAGCTGAGAAAGAGCAACTGGCACCAGTTCAACCTATGAAACCCACAACTGGAATAGAGAATGGAAATCTGAATTAGATTTTCTAGTTCCCGATACTTTATTTTCTACGCCCTGTATTCCGTACCCAAACATTACACAGATGAAAACATGTAGTCAAGTAATATCAGAGAGTGATCAAGATGGCAAACATTATTAATGAGGAAGAACACATAAGCGAGGAAGACTACAGCATTTTGTTTTTGTGTGAGCCTACTGGGAAAGGCAAAATCCCATCCCCTCCTCTCCACTGCCCAAGTTGAGTTTTAATTGACTGCAAATTATTCTTGTACTTTGAAAAAGAGAGAAAGAAACTGGGACATTTTAAAAGCAGCAGAAAAAACAGAACAATAGAGGATTAATCGCGACCAACTCTTCCAAATCAAGATAGTTGGAGGGTGTTATATTCTACACCACAATGGCTATTTTTGTGCATTTTATTTGGTTATAATTTGACTATAAAACCATAGTTGCTTACATTGTGCATTTTAAAATATCTGCCTTCTGCTGTGTACTTTCTTAGAACTTGGGGAAAAACTATTGTGGGGGGAAGGACTACTGCCTCAGAATCCTTCATCCAGGATGGCTAGTGCCCATATAGGATTAGAGAGAGAGAGAGAGAGAGGAAGGGAAGCTGTAGTCAAGGGGAAAAACACACACCTCCTTTTCAAGATATGTTGTGTTGTGCTCTGATTTAAGGTGGGTTACATTAGCATTGCCACCCATTTCTGCTTTTGTGATGTTGAGAAAGTTTTTTCTTTCCTTTCCCCTTTTGTTCTTCTTCTTGTTGTTGTTGTCATGTCTTAAAGTCATTTCCAACTTATGGCAACCCTAATGTGAATTTATAATGGGGTTTTCTTGGCAAGGTTTGTTCAGAGGATGTTTGCCATTGCTTTCCCCTGAAGCTGAGAGCATGTGACTTGCCCAAGGTCACCCAGTGGGCTTCATGACTGAGCAGGGAAACAAAGGGCCTCGGCAGACGACTAAAAGAGTCGTCTGCGAGACCCGGAAGAGGAGGAGCCACCGCACTAGCGGCGCTCCTTCCTCTTCCTGAGGTCGCCCTGGGAGCTGCCGGCCCTCCGCACGGCCGGCACTTCCGGGGCAACCTCCCGCCGCAGCGACCGCACGCGCTGCGGCGGAAAAGGCAGGGAAAGTGCGCCCTACGCGTTTAGGGCGCACTTTCCCTGTCTTG
Source organism: Phrynosoma blainvillii (assembly GCA_026167975.1). Classification (NCBI taxonomy): domain Eukaryota; kingdom Metazoa; phylum Chordata; class Lepidosauria; order Squamata; family Phrynosomatidae; genus Phrynosoma; species Phrynosoma blainvillii. The sequence goes on from JANUYF010000005.1 coordinate 35,723,239, forward strand.
TGGAAGGAGCGCTGATTTTGCGCTCCTTCCAGGGACGCCGCAGGAGCACCGCGGTCCAGCTGCCGAGGTCCCGCGGCGCTCCAGACCAGGGCGTCCCCGACGCCCTGGTCTGCATCCCCCCAAATCCTACTCTCCAGAGTCATAGTCCAACATTCAAACCACTACAGTAAGCAGAGACAAACAGAAAGAAAGACAGAACAGAGACTGAAGTACAGACTGACCAAAATTCAAAACTTTTGCATGGGTGACTGAGGGCCTTTGTAGACTGCCAGAAATAGTGCAAATTGAGTCCACTTTAAATTGAGGCACTGCCCTGGCTCAGTGCTACGGAATCATGGGAATTGTATTTTTTTCTAAGACATTGAGCCTTCTCTGTCAGAGAGCTCTGGTGCCACAATAAATTACAGTTCCCATAATTCCCTAGCACTGAACCAGGGCAGTGCCTCAATTTAAAGTGGACTCAATTTGCACTATTTCTGGCAGTCTGCAAAGGCCCTGAGCTAGTGATACTTTTGCTTTTTGATGATTAAGTGTACTCAAACTTGGTTCCATGCACAAAATTATTGTTAAAAATGTTGTATAAAATGATATTGAGGCTATGTGTATAAGATGTATTTGAAACATAAATAAATTTTGTGTTTAGACCTGGATCCCAACTTCAAGACATCCCAAAATCCAAAATCCAAATCAAAAGTACTTCTAGTCCTAAGCATTTTGGATACGGGAGACTCAACCTTTATATAATAAAAGTGTTTATATGTAAAGAGCTGGAAAGGCTCTGAAAAGGTTGAATATTAAAGTTGTAGGTCATGAAATAAAATTAGGCCTTTTGGAGTCCTCTTATATGAGATGCCAGCCAACTAACTATACTGCCTTCTAGGGAGTTTATCACACAGGAGGCAAAGCACTCAAATCCTGTGGATAAATGGGGTTTAAATCTGGGAATATTCTGCAAAAGCAGGATTGTTTTCAGACATGTCAGGCTGAGTGAGCATTAACATAACATTAACATCGTGCTGCCCCTTTCCCACTAGTTTCTATATCTCAGCCCTAGCAGTATATACTCAGCATATTCCAGAGGTACACTCACTGGGCACATTCAGTCCTCCTTCTGCCATTTTGTCTCTTAAGAGTTTCTCTGCTCACCCTTAAGTTTTTGTAAAACTTCTGCAAACCTTGAGGTTTCCTTAAACACTCTGATACCTCCTTCTGTATTTTTCTGTGGCCTTGGCTTGAGTACAACCTTGATGATGCTCAACAGCTCCATTGACTATTGGAGGAAGTGATTGCATTTGCAACATTCACAAGTAAGACATTGGAGGCAAAAAGGGGTTGTGAACTTACAGAAATGTCCTTGGGCCATAAGACTGGTTGTCCCTTAAGGGACTGGCTGTAGCCTTAAAACACTTACTGGGGTGAAAACCTCATTTGACACAGTGCATTTGAATCTCCTTTACTATTGGCCAGACTCTTTTTCATTGGTTCTTTCCTGTAAACTCAGCTACAATGCCTTGACTTTAAAGGAAACCACAAAAGCCTAATCATCGTGTTATCTCCAGACGTAGTCTGCTCTTGGAAGCCTTCTCTGTTGCCCTCCTTTATTCCCTACTTATAATAGTTTCCATATGTTTAAGCAAAAATATAGTACTCTTTTTAAAAATCTGCAACATAGGAGAGCTCAGTTAAACAAATCAACTAACAATTTGTTAGCATCTGCAGCAAGAGTGATTTATAAGTGCAGGAATCTTAAACTGAAACTGGGATGGAATGCAAGTTCAAGTCCACCAAGGTGCAACAGAGATGGATGGTGCATGAGAATGGAACAGAACAAAAAAAGTGGTACTAAGTGTGTAATAGAAAAAAATGCTAAAAATGATGAGGATCTTATCACAAAACAAAGATGGCTTATTTTCTGCAAAAATTGTAGACAGTCATATTGGTTTATTAAAAGGAGAGGGATACCCAAACCCAACAGCAATAGTCTCCAGCATTTCACAGATGAAAAACAGGACACAGATGAAAAACAGGACATATGGTCAAGCAATATCAGAGAGTGATCAAGATGGCAAACATTGTCAGTGAGGAAGAGCATAGAAGCTGGGAGAGACTACAGCAATTTGATTTTGCCTGATCTTACTGGGAAGAGCAAGATTACACCGTCGCTTCTTCTTTCTCACAGGTTGAGCTAATTGGCTGTAAATTATTTTTGCACTTTGAACTCAGTTTGAAGTAAGATGATGACAAAGGGGGGAATGTAGGAGGAGGAAAAAGAAACTAGGGCCTTTCAAAAGCTGCTGAAGGAGTGGGATGATTAATTGGGACTGTCCCTGCCAAATCATGGCAGTTGGAGGCTATGCTTCTGCCATGTAGATTAGACCTCAGTCCCTACATCAGGTGTGGACAAAGTGTGGCCCTCCAAATGCTGTTTGACAGCATTTCTATAAACACCATAGTCAGTAGTGAGGAATTTAACTTAACTTGCTTTGTGGCCATTTTTCAAAAACTTTTGGTGATCAGTGAAGAGACCTTCTTGTTGACTGAAGTTTACATCTGGATCTAAATCAGGGTAGGAAAATTCTTCTAACTTGAGTGCTACACTTACTCTAGTCAAGTATTCCAGGGATTATGTGTTAGCCATGGGTGAGCCCTTCATCAAAGTGGGTTGATCTACCTCTCTTGTGTAGCCACCAACATGGTTTCATAGACACACACGGGCATAGACATACATAGGCACACGTATCTTCCCCATTCACACACATTTGGAAAATTACAGGGTGTATCTACTCTACAAAACTATTTGTTTTAATATTCATTCCTGTTCCTCAAGAAACTCTGGAAACAAGGGACTGAGGGGGCAGGCAGGAAGAATAGCATTCTCAGAATAGAACGATCCAGATGGCCATAGATTCTTTGTGGGGGCGAGCCAGGATTTCTGAAACTAGTATAAAACTGGTGTGAAAACTGTAGAATGGATCTGTCTAAAATGCCATGGGCAGCTGCAGATTTAAAGCAAGTTGAAAGTGGTTAATTATCACAGCTTCTGCTAGTGTACTCTGGGAACTGTTGTTGTTTTCATGAGGCTTAATGACAATAGGTTGCTGATTAATATTTCAGCCACCGCATAGAATGGTTTGTTGGAGTTTCTTGGTTGGAAGCAGCATTTGAACTTTGTTAAAGAATTGCAGCAAGAAAACACAAAAAGGTTATTTTATGAGCGTATACATATTCCTCCTATGCGTGCATAGTGAACTGAGGGGACAAAAAGAGAAGAGTTTACATTTCAGCTAGGTGAAGGACCTATGGCTTTATGATTTGAAAATAGAGTTCAGAGACATCCCTTCATCATGGAGAGCCTGACTCTATTCTGTTGTGTGAAATACTTCTTTTATGAAATAAGCAAAGCTGATAGATTTCACTGTAGCTTTTAAGAAGTTAAATGCTAGTTAAAACCTGTGAACATGTCCCCATGCCTTCCTCTAAGTAGTGAGGTTCTTACTGTGTGGCGCCTCCTGGATTAAGGAAGATCCTTCATGTAGATACGTTGAGAAGCTGGCTGGAACTTTAGCCCTGGATGCAGGTATACTTATTATCAACTTTCTGCATGCAAACTGTTCTTTAGGATTGAAAACAGGCAGGCCATCAAAGTAAGTGGTTTATCAAGGAACTGGTAGAAACCTGTATGCATCATCCACAGATTTATAATTTTGCCAAGCTTCTACTGTGTAACTTTTATTCACACATACAATGTTTAAGCTGTGTACAGAGTAGCATACATTTTATCATGTTGACCTCAAGCAGAAAACATGGATTTTATACAAAGTTCTGATAAGTGTCCAAAGTGTTCTATATTCATCATATTCCAAATAAAAAAAAATGCATGCATTAAACAGGGACATAGATATGTTTAAAACGTAACTCTTTGACTTCTCCTTTTAAAATACACAGACACAGGGTGAGGAAATACTTATGTGTATATGCACACACACAAAAGGGAAACTGTTACCCTTGTCATGAACTTGGAACTTAGAAAAATGAATTTATGGCATTACACCCTGTTTATTTTGCCCTACTACCTTAGTATCCTACTAGCCTGGGTGCCTCTGTACAAGTGCACATTATAGCTTGAGAGATAACGTATTCCAATCTTTAGAAAGCAGCCTAGTGGATATTTTGTTCTTGGATGGTCTCAGATTATTCTTCTTGTAGGGAAAGCATGGGCAAAGTCATTCTGTTCTGGGGGGTCGGGGAAGAGAATAGAATTAGGAAAAGTTGCTTTTTGAAGTATAAGTTCCAGAATCCTTCAGCCAGCATGAGAATCATAGTCCCAAAAGAAACCTTTCTGACATAGGAAAGAGTAAGTGCGTGCTGTTGAACAAGCAAGGAACTTTACACACTAGGTAAACAGTGGGATCACTACAGTTTGTCTATACTATCTGCCAGTGTTTTTGGATAAAGATACCCAAACTGATAAGCAGGTGGTTTTATGAGATACTTAACCAATGCACACGTGTCATCTTAAGTAACCCTTAAGGCAGGGGTAGGCAACCTTTCCCCTTTAAGGGCCGAGGGACTTCAGCTCCCAGAAGCCTCAGCCATGTTGGCCAATAGTCCCATGTTGGCCAATAGCTCCTGGGATTCTGGGAGCTGAAGTCCCTTGGCCCTTAAAGGGGAAAGGTTGCCTACCCCTGCCTTAAGGCAACTGAACTGCAAGTGAGGGCCATACCTCTGAACCTCTGGGCAGCCCCACCACCACTCCCAAACAGGACTGGAGGTGATATGATGTTACTTCTGTTTTGAGTTTTGGCTAATTGTTTTCACTTTGGGTGTGCAGTGTTTATGAGGAGTGAGAGCAAAATCACCACATTTCACAGTGGGTTTTAGCCATTTTTGTTGGGTGGGGTTTTTTTTGGTCATTTTTGGATGCCAAATCACTTGGGGAAAAATTAAATGGGGGGGGGGGGCTGGGGGGATTCCTAGGCCTCAGAAGGTTTGTTTTTTAAAAAGCTTGGAGCCACATGCAGGCCCTAGACCACACTTGGTCTACCTCTGTTTTAAAGGATGTCTAATGTTAATATATGAATATAATCAACAATTACTGAAAGACTGACCATGTTTCCAAAGAAGTAGCCATATCAGTCTCTTGCAGGGTAAAAGAGAGAGGGAGGGAGAGGAAAGGAATGTGAAAGCACCTTTAAAACTAACTGCTATTTATTTTGGCATGAGCCTTCATGGATATAAATCCACTGAATCTCTGATTCAAACCCTGGTCTTCCAGAGTCCAATATCCAAACCACTACACCACACTGAGTCTAACCATTCTATTCTGCTTTGGCCTAAAAACTCTAAAGACACCAGATCCCATCTTATCTTGGAAGCTAAGCAGGGTCAGCCCTGGTTAGCGCTTGGATGGGGGACTGCCAACCAATACCAGGTGCTGTAGGGTATATTTCAGAGGAAGGAACTGGCAAAACCACCTCTACGTATTCATTACCTAAGAAAACCCTTTGAAATTCATAGGGTCACCATAAGCTGACAGGCAACTTGAAGACACATATATATACATATTCTGCTTTGATTAGATTCCACCAAGAATACTGTGCTGAGTGTTGGGTTCAACAATTCAAGAAGAGCATTGAAATGCTGGAAGGTAGCCACAGGAGAGTGACTAAGGGGGGTTGCAGACTGCCAGAAATAGTGCAAATTGAGTCCACTTTTAGGGTTAGGGTTAGGGTTAGGGAATCATGGGAACTGTAGTTTATTGTGGCACCAGAGCTCTCTGACAGAGAAGGCTCAATGTCTCAGAAAAAAACCAATTCCCATGATTCCCTAGCACTAACCCTAACCCTAAAAGTGGACTGAATTTGCACTATTTCTGGCAGTCTGCAAGATGGTAAAAGGTCTGAAAACTAAGCTTTATGAGGAACGGCTTAGGGAGAGGAGAAGCGAAGCGAAGTGAAGCGAAGCGAAGCGAAGAGAAGTGAAGCGAAGAGAAGAGAAGAGAAGAGAAGAGTGAGAGGTGACATGGTGGCTGTCTTTAAATATCTGAAGGGATATTAAGCTTGTTTTCTCCTGCCCCAAAGACCAGGACACAGACTGGTGTATTCAGATTCTCAGAAAAGCGGTTGGATGATCATCTCTCAGGAGTGCTTTAGTTGTATATTTCTGCATGGCAGGAGTTTGTACTAGATGGTTCTTGAATTTCCTTCCAACTCTGTTATCCTATTAAATGCTGTCATCCTCTCTGTCCCCATATATATACATATATACATACAAACACATACAGATATGGAAAAATCCCACTGTTTAGATTTCTGTCAAGAGCAATAAGAATATTTAATTTCTTTTATCTCTGGAGTTTTCATTATCATTTAAATTTCATTTTACATTAATTGATTGGGGATTAGCAAAGCCATTATTCAGAAATCAGACTACGACACGCTAGATGCAATGAATAATTCATGAAATGCAATTACATGTTACAATTCTGGTGTACCTTTTAAAAACTTGCCTCCAACTTCCAGTCTGTTGTTAAATGAAATGAGGGTGTAGGCACTTGAAAGTCAAATCACAGCACCACACTCTCTTTAGCAGCTGTGCTCTCTGAACCTTGCCACCTCCTCTCTGAAAAGAAAATTTTAAAACACTGCATGTGGGGTGGAGGGAGACAGCAAAGGAGAAGATTTGAGATGCTAGATAATCTTCTCGTTAAGGAAAAATGAAAGGAAGCCTTCATAAAAATGGGGGAAAGTGAAAAAGAGTAATGGGAATAAGTAACTGGACAAGTTTATATAAGAGAATGCAGTTTAGCCTGGAAAGATGCCACATTCTGCTAGTTAATTGTTTTTATTATATGTGATTTACAAGCTAATGTGGCATAGTGATTTCAGTGTTGGAGTCCAGGCTTCATATCCTTGCTTGGCCTTGGAAACCCAATGGGTTACCTTGGGCAAGTCACACACTCTCAGGCTAAGAAAACCCCATGATAGATAGATTCGCTTTCGGATCACCACATGTCAGAAACAACTTGAGGCCGCACAACAACAATTTGTTGCATTTGTGTGCCTTTAAGTCATTTCAGACTTATGGTGCCCTACAGCAAGCATATCATGGGGTTTTCCTGGCAAGTTTTTTTCAGAGCAGGCTTGCCATTGCCATGATTTAAAACCCAACAAACAGAACTTGTGACAAGTTTGTTTTGTATCCCAGAAGGGTTCAGTTGATCACTTAAAATACACATTATTGGAGTGTATTTTAGCAAACAGAACATTATACTATAGTTTTTTGTGGGTTTTTCGGGCTGTGTGGCCATGTTCTAGAAGAGTTTCTTTCTGACGTTTCACCAGCATCTGTGGCCGGCATCTTCAGAGAAACTATGGATGCCGGCCATGAAAGCCTACAACTTCAGAACATTATACTGTTAATATATCAGTAAAATGTTTCAGCTTCTGACTTTTCAGAATAAAAGAGAGCTGCATCCAAGGTGGGCCTCAAAAACGTTGTGTTGTAAGGCTTCTTAAGTGGTGGGTTAAGCATTATGCTGTAGGTTGGACCATGCACAGTTAAAGTCTTAAGTCTGTGGTTTCAGGGTTTCTCCCTTCTATCCAACGTACTTGAAAGGAATGGCACCTCTCTTCTAAACACAGAGAAATCAGGGAGGCTGCGATGTTCCAAATTAAGAAGTCTAACCTCTGGTTGTTCGGGTTTCCTGAGCAGGATTGCAAACTTGTGATTCCTGGACTATGTACACACGTAGTTGTTTTCCCATGTGCTGAACATGGCATCCTGTACATCTGCATTCAGTCATGTAAATAAGATTGCAAGGCTGGCACGTTGTTGGTTTTGTTTTTGGTTTTTTAATGTAGTAGGTCCTATTGGCAACTGTGCTCCTAAAAGTCCTTGTTCTTAAGGCACATACAGGTAATGCAATGAATGGAATCACACGAGTGTGATCCAGGATGGCTGATGGATGTTTTAAGGACAGATTTTACTAGTGATATCTGTGGATTAGGGACTCAGTCCCATGTACATTTAAGCCGGTTGCGATTCGCCTTTGCTCCGTGTCAGTGAATCAGTTCCAAAACGTCTGTCACTCCCACTATGAAAGCAGATCTTTTCATTATTCCCTTGTAATCGCTTCTTTTTTGGCACAATTGTCATTCTCACTAGTTTGTGCCACTTCAAAATGCATGTCAATCATCTACACATCATCGGTGATGCAAGTGGCAACACGGTGAGGACAGGACTGTTCCAGGCGCTGAGCAGGGCGATTTTAGCAACTTTAGCAACTGAGCCTTTCTCTGCCTCTCAGCAATCCAGGCTGCTCAAGCACACCATTTCCCCTTTGAGCAGCCCAGCTTGGGAACTATATTTCTGCAAGTAGTTGCAAAACCAATGGATCACATATCCTGTCAATTATATATATATATATATATATATATATATATATATATAATTTATATATAAAATTTAAAATTTATATTAAATTTATATTTAAATTTATATTAAAATTTATATTAAAATATAATTTTTTATATTTAAATATAAATATTTATATTTAAATTTATATTAAATTTACATTTAACTTAAAATTTTATATAAAAAATATGTAAAATTGACAGGATATGTGATCCATTGGTTTTGGAACTTCTTGCCTCACTGAGCTGCAGTCAGCGCAATCACCCAGTGTGCTGTCTGAGCAACTGCAATATAATGGATCGCATATTCTGTCAATTACAGTGGAACCTCTACTTACGAAATTAATCCGTTCCAACAGCCATTTCGTAAGTGGAAAATTTCGTAAGTAGAGGCAAATTTAACATTGAAATGCCCTAATCCGTTCCGCAGCGAGGCCGGGGCCGGCCTCGCTGCTCTATGGGCCTGGTCGCCGAAGCGGTTGCTTCGGCGACCAAGCCCATAGAAGGGCGAGGCTGGGGTTAAAGGGACAGCGTGTCCCTTTAGCCCAGGCCTCTTTGCTTTCTATGGGCCTGGTCGCCGAAGTGGCGACCAGGTCCATAGGAGAACCAGGCCCACAGACCTAAGAGGCCTGGGTTAAAGGGACGTGCGCCGTCCCTTTAACCCAGGCCTCGCTTTTCTATGGGCTCGGTCGCCAAAGCGGCAACCAGGCCTATAGAAGGCAAGGAGGCCTGGGTTAAAGGGACGTGCGTCGTCCCTTTAACCCAGGCCTCCCTTTTCTATGGGCTCAGTCGCCAAAGCGGCGACCGGGCCCATAGACATAAGAGGCCTGGGTTAAAGGGACGGCGACCAGGCCCATAGGAGAGCCAGGCCGGGGCTAATGGGACGGCGCGCGTCCCTTTAGCCGTGGCTTGGCCCTTGCTTCCGAAGCGTCCGCTTCGGAAGCCAGGGCCAAGGGAGACAGAGCCTCTTTCTCCCTTGGCCCTGGTTTTCTCCCTTGGCCCTGGCGGGGCTCTTTCTCCCTTGGCCCTGGCTTCCGAAGCGTCCGCTTCGGAAGCAAGGGCCAAGCCGCGGGGAGAGGGACAGCCGGTCTGTCCCTCTCCCCGCGGCTCTTTCTCCCTTGGCCCTGGCTTCCGAAGCGGACGCTTCGGAAGCAAGGGCCAAGCCGTGGGGAAAGGGACAGCCGGGCTGTCCCTCTCCCCGCGGCTCTTTCTCCCTTGGCCCTGGCTTCCGAAGCGTCCGCTTCGGAAGCAAGGGCCAAGCCGCGGGGAGAGGGACAGCCGGTCTGTCCCTCTCCCCGTGGCTCTTTCTCCCTTGGCCCTGGCTTCCGAAGCGGACGCTTCGGAAGCAAGGGCCAAGCCGTGGGGAAAGGGACAGCCGGGCTGTCCCTCTCCCCGTGGCTCTTTCTCCCTTGGCCCTGGCTTCCGAAGCGGACGCTTCGGAAGCTAGGGCCAAGCTGCGGGGAAAGGGACAGCTGGGCTGTCCCTCTCCCCGCGGCTCTTTTTCCATTGGGCCGACCCTGGAAACGGGGGATGGCTCCGCTTCCAGGGTCGGCGCAAGGAAGGGCCAAGGCTGCCGGTTTTCCTTGGGCCGACCCTGGAAACGGAGCCATCCTCCGCTTCCAGGGTCAGCCGAAGGAAAGCCGGCAGCCTCGGCCTTTCCTTCAGCCGACCCTGGAAGCAGAGCCGTCCTCCGCTTCCAGGATCGGCTGAAGGAAAGCCGGCAGCCTCGGCCTTACCTTCGGCCGATCCTGGAAGCGGGGGATGGCTCCGCTTCCAGGGTCGGCGCAAGGAAGGGCCAAGGCTGCTGGCTGTTCCTTAGGCTGGCCCTGGAAGCGGAGGTTTCCTCCACTTCCAGGACCAGCCTGAGGAACAGCTGAGGCCACGGCTGGACGGAGGCTTCCTTCCAGCCGTGGCCTTTCGTAAGTCGAAAATGCTTCGTAAGTCGAAGCAGATTTTTCCCCGAGGCGCCTTTCGTAAGTCGAAAACATCGTAAGTAGAAGCATTCGTAAGTAGAGGTTCCACTGTATATATATATATATATATATATATATATATACAGAATATGAAATGCATTGTATTTGCAACTACTTGCAATATATATAATATATATATGTAATGCACCCATAGGTCACACCACAAAGGCAGCGCTGGGGGGGGGGGATGGCTGATTTCCCCAAAACTGAGGAGTGATGGTAAACACCCCTCTGCCATTAGTCCCTCCCCTCCAGAATGTTATGATTCAGATCCGTCATTCCCACATGTTGAACATGCTTCGGAATCAATTATTTCAAAAGAACCGCCAAAAAACTAGTGTCAGGAAACAGTGATATTTTTTTGCGTTTGCCTCACTTTATCATGATTGAAACCAAGCACAGTAGGATTGGAACCGGTTTCAAGTGGGAACGACAGTCATATAATGCAATCAGCAGTTCACTTTAAATCATAGTGAGAACGAGGCCTAGGTGGCTGGTGGGAAGCTATAACAGAAGGCTGGTGGCTCTAACAAGCCATTTAAATGGATAGGTTTCCACAATTGCCTTATAGTAGTTAGGAGATGCTGGATGGAAATTTACCACAACTGGGTGTTGTTGGCTATGAATATAAAAATGCAATTCCCATCCACTCTAGCCAGCATAACCAATTGAAGTCCTTGTTCTATATCAGGGATGGAAACTATGCTGTCCTGAGAATCTGGTGGACTCCAACACCTAGCATCCTTTGCCAGTAGCTGTGGTTGCAGTAGTTCAAAACCTCAAGAGAGACACATGAGGCTCATCCTGGTCTGTGCTTTGCAGAGAAGGAGTGATTGTAGTAGTATAGCTTTTCCTCCTGATACTCATATCGAAAAGTAAATGGGCGATTGACTTGCAGTAAGAAAGCACCCTGGCACACCTATTGAAAAAACAATCTTCTTTCTAGTCTGAGAGAGAAAGAGAGAGACTACAGAAGTGTGTTTATGAAAATGCAAGAGAGGAACTGGCCTGCTGAGGCACTACATGTTGCAGATGTCGATTTCTTTTTTGTAGTATTGCAAGCTGCATTTCTCAAGAGAAGAGAAGGCTGAATCATGAGATCTTTGCTCCAATGTAACACACTGCTGAGGCTGCTGTCCAAGTGGTGTTTGATCATTAGAATTAAACAGATGTGTCCACCATTGAAATGTGTAATCTGCCTATCTTGAAAAAAAAATTTTTTTTAAGATATATAGGCTGGGTATTCTAGGAGGTGTAGTGGTTTGAGTGCTGGACTAGGACTCTGGAGACCAGGGTTCAAATCCAGGTTCTACCATGTAAACCCACTGGGTGACCTTGAGCAAGCCACACACTCTCATACTCAGAGGATGGCAATGGCAAACTCCCTCTGAAGAAACTTGCTAAGAAAATCCCACGATTTTCATTGCCTTAGGAGCACATAAGTCCTAAATAAGTCCTAAATGACAACAACAGTCTACAAAAACAAAACCCTGTTTCCAAGCTCTAGCATTGTCAACAGAAGTCACAAACTCTGTTTAGCGTGGTATATAATACTGAGAACTAAGCTGCAAGGCGGACAAGAGTAAAAGAAAGCTTTGTGGCAACAGAAATGGGACACACGTTGCTTGGTTTAAGCTGCAGGTTTCAGCAGCCTATTCTACTAAGTTTCAAGGGAGTCAAAGTCCAGGGAAACTTTCATGTCTGAATAAATTTTGTAAATATATTCAGGGTTACCAGACTTTCTCAGACTGACAAGGGTTGGACTTTAAATGCTGTGCAAGGTTTGTATAGAGTTTTGTATAGAGTTTTAATACATTTTAAATTTTAATATGTAATGTTTTTCACTTTTTAAAGTTGTTTTAAAAACTTATCTACATTTTTTCATTGCTTTGTACTGTTTTTAACTTGTACTGTTTTAAATTTTGTGAGCCACCTTGAGTCCCTATATCAGGAGAAAGGTGGGATATAAATCAATCAACCAATCATTAATAATAATAGTTGGGTTAGCCATGTAGAAACTACAAAATACCCTAAATCAACAAAATAGTGATACCTTTATTGGCCAACCCAAATGCACCAAATACATGTTGCAAGCTTTCAAAGCTTTCAAAGGTTTGGAAATCATGTCCTATGGGAAGATACTTAGGGAGCTGTATATGTTTAGCCTGGAGAAGAGAAGGTTAAGAGGTGACATGATAGCCCTGTTTAAATATCTGAAGGGATGTCATATTGAGGCTGGAGCAAGCTTGTTTTCTGCTGCTCCAGAAAATAGGACATGAAGCAAATGATGCAAGCTACAGGAAAAGAGATTCCACATAAACATTAAGAGGAATTTCCTGACAGTAAGAGCTGTTTGAATGTGGAACACACTCCCTTAGAGTGTGGTGGAGTCTCCTTCTTTGAATGTCTTTACATGAAGAATGGATGGTCATCTGCTGGGGGGTTCTTTGATTGTGTATTCTTGCATGGCAGAATGGGGTTGGACTGGATGGCCCTTGAGGTCTCTTCCAAGTCTATGAGTTTTTGGGTTGGCCAATAAGAGTATCGCTGTTTTGTGGATTTGGGGTGTGATTGCACAGAATCACCAAAAGCATCTGAGTAGAGAGATCTTGTAGCACCTTTGAGACTTAGGGCCTGAACAGACTGCCAGAAATAATCCAGCTTGAGACCACTTTAACTGCCCTGGCTCAGTGCTAGGGAATCATGGGAACTGTAGTTTATTGTGGCACCAGAGCTCCCTGACAGAGAAGGCTCAATGTCTCAGAAGAACTATAATTCCCATAATTCCCTAGCATTGAGCCAAGACAGTTAAAGTGATCTCAAGCTGGATTATTTCTGGCAGTCTGTTCAGGTCCTAACTGAAAGAAATAAGTTGGCAGCATGAGCTTTTGTAGACTTGAGTCTAAGTCTACAAAAGCTCACACTGCCAACTTCTTTCTTTCAGTTAGTCCCAAAAGTGCTACAAGATGTTTCTAGTTACAATATCTTAGAACAATATCTTAGAACAGATCTTAAAACAAAAATGCATCAGCGATACCTTTATTGGCCAACCAAAATGCACAACATACTTGTTGAAAGCTTTCGAGGCTCCATGGGATCTTCTTCTTCATCAGGCAAGATGTTACAACCCAAACAGGATAAAAAAATTGGAGGTGTTAATCAGATGCCCTACATGTTGTTTCAGCCTTTAGTTAAGATGGTATATGGTGTGTGTGTGGAGGGGGTGGAATATCTAGACTAGAGCTTAGAATAGAGCTTGTTAGTCTTAAAGGGACTTGTAAGACTTCTTGCCCTTTTTTCTTGCCACACAGGAGCAACTTGTGCTCTGAAGACTCCCAGCCTTAGATATCAGCCCTGTCCTTCCTATCCCAGCCCTGCAGAGGGGAAACCATCATATCTATCTATCTATCTATCTATCTATCTATCTATCTATCTATCTATCTATCTATCTATCTATCTATCGAGGAGCCATCTCTGCTCCAAAGCCCAGCATGGAAGGCTTGGGGCTGGTTTTCCCATTGCCTTTTCGTGCCGCCTGCCCACCGCCGCTAGGTGGCAGTGTTCCTCTTCCCTTTGGCCAAGCGCTCCCTTTGCATGGCTTCCAGGGGAATCTCCCCATTCTTATCAAGGTTGCCCATTTAGGCGATCCACTCGCCCAAAAGCCTCTCTCCCTTGCCCAAGGAGCGGCGGATCGGCCGTGGAGGCTCTTTCTCTCTGCAAATGCAAGCGGTCGCTACTTGGGCACATCCCCCCAAGTGTCCCACCCCATGCATTTGCAGGGAAGCCACTCTGCTACCCATCATCCCCTCCCTGGACCTCTGTGTGCTTCTCCCCCTTGAGGGATAGGGCCCCTCCTCCTCTCTCCAAGGGGACCTTTCATCTCAGGGAAGTTTTATGACACTTGGTTGAATGAATGTGCAAAGTTTTTAATTAGACTCGCCAGACAGCCTGAGGCACTAGCAGCGCCACGAAGTCTTCATGCTTCTCCTCCTCCCTTCTTTCTCTCTCTCTCTCCTCTTTTGCAGCACAACAAGCCGCTCTACTCCTTTGAAGACAATGCAGACTATGTCTACGATGTCATGTGGTCCCCAGTGCATCCTGCCCTCTTTGCCTGCGTGGATGGGATGGGCCGCTTGGATCTCTGGAACCTGAACAATGACACAGAGGTGAGGCTGGTGGCAATAAAGGATCGGGGCCAAGGAGTGTGAGTGTGTGTGTGTGTGTGGTTTAAAGCCTTGTGATGCTGCCTTGCAAACCCTGCTTTGCACAGACAGGGAGGGACTGAAACAAGAGCCCTCCACCCATCCCTCTTTTTCACCAGATCTTTCCTCCTCTGACTCCTGGAAACTGAGCTCCTTCCTCTGCTCCTCTGTGAACTTGTCCCCTTTCCCAAAGATCCTTGGCCAGGGTGACCAGATGTTCTGAGCGACAAGGAGGACGAAGGACCGCAGAATGGAGGACATGCCAGACAAATAAAAGCTAAAAACACTCATAGAAATTCTTGCTTCTTAGTCATGCTCCAGAATGTCTGGAATTCTTCCTGGACAAGAGGAGGTTGAAATGGAAGACATGTCCTGGGAAAGGAGGACATGGTCACCCTGTTCCTTGCAAACCCTGTGTTTGCATTAGATGGGAAGGGACTGGAGCAAGAGCCACCCACCCATCCCTCTTTTTCACCAAATCCTCTCCTCTGACTCCTGCTTGTAAATCAATCTCAGTGGAAATTGAGCTCCTCCACTCTCTGTGAACTTGCCCCTTTCGCAGAAATCCTTGCCCAGGGTGACCAGATGTCCTCAGCGCCAAGGGGCCACAAAATGTAGGGCACTCAAGACAGATGGAGAACATTAATAAATAAAAGCTAAAAACACTTAAAGAAATCCATGCTTCGTAGTCATGCTCAAAAGGGAAGACATTTTGGCATTCTTCCTGGGCAGGAGGTTGAAATGGAAGACATGTCCTGGGAAAGGAGGATGTCTGGTCACCTTGTTCCTTGCAAACCCTGCTTTGCATGGATGGGTGGGACTGCAGCAAGAGCCATCCATGTATCCCTCTTGTAACCAGATCCTCTCTCTTCTGACTCCTACTTGTAAATCAATCTCAGTGGAAACAGCTGCTCCTCTCCCTGTGAACTTGCCCCCTTCCCAAAGATCCTTGGCTCAGCAGCTCTGCTGCACTTCCTCTCCTCCAAGGCCAAATGGAGTGGCTCTTCAGCTGTACCATCATCTATTCCATTTGTTTATTTGTTTGTTTATTCATTTATAATTCAAGATACTTTTACACAACCTCCCAGCCATGCTGAGCAGATGTCTTAACTGCAAAGGAGGACAAGGCACCACAAACATGTGGAAGGTAGAATGCATGTCTGCTCATGGTACAACCTTAGTTATTTTTCTCTACCTGGGACTTCCAAGAATATATGTTCCCTTTCCCATTTGATCCTGAGATTTCTGCTAACCCAACTCAAATTGCTAAGATCTTGGTTCACACATGGAACCAAGAAAAGATGTACCTTAGATTTGTAGTAACCTTCTCTGTACTTCTCAGTAGCAATGTGAGATAGCCAAACATGCACAACTCTGCTGTCATAAGTGGTGCCACAGAGTGCCATGTGTGCAAACTTTGCAAAAGATGTTCTGGACAGGAAGGGAAAAGTTTAAGCCCTTCTTTCACAGGGCATGCAGAAGTTTAAAGTAGAAGCTGCTAACAAACAGGTCTCCTAAACAACCCATTCATGGGCCACACATATGTGCTACAGACTTTTCTTTATTTGCAAAAATATCCAGTAAGGATGGTTATTCCATCAGTGAAGAACAACAACAACATAAACATATGGACAACACCAAGCAAAATAATACAGAAGTCACCAAACTTTTCAGAAACTTGCGCACTTTCATCATGTTTTGATTAGTCTTAATAATGGTATCGCCCAACTGTAGCTTTAAGCCTTTTGCTTGTTTAAAATCATCACCACTGTTGTTATCTTCATCAATCTCTGTACTAGGCCCTGCATACCCTCCAGTATTTCACACATGTGAACTGGGACATGTGTGGTCAAGCAACATCAAAGTGTGGTCAAGATGCCTAAAGCCATGTTGGCGAACCTGTTGCCCGCGTGCCCGCTCTGGCATGCAAAGCCATGGAGGCCCAGGGCGGGGAGCTGGAGGGACGGGGAGGCACGCAGGGCCAGCCCGGTTCCTTGCCGTGGACCAGAAGGTTGTGGGTTGCATCGAGAACCGCTGCCCCTTCTTTCCAGAAGCCCTGCACTTTTGCAGGGAACCCCGTCCCCTGGCCAAACAGCCCTCTGGCTCCCAGGGCGGGAGCTTTCCCCAGATCCCGGTGGCAGGGTTTCTCCTGGCATCTCACAGGTGATCAGCACCTTGTTGTGTGCTTTCAAGCCCTTTCTGATTTAGGGGAACGCTATCCTGGGGTTTCCTTGGCAAGGTGTCTTCAGAAGAGTTTTTGCCATTGCCTTTTCCCCTGAAGCTGAGAGAATGTGACCTGCCCAGCGGTATGTTTGTTATGTGCCTTCAAGCCCTTTCTGACTTAGTGGGACACTATCCTGGGGTTTCCTTGGCAAGGTTTCTTCACAGGAGGTTTGCCCTTATCTTCCTCTGAGGTTGAGAGGGTGTGACTTCCCAAAGTCTCCCAGTGAGTTTCATGGGGTTTTCTTGGCAAGGTATGTTCAGAGGAGATTTGCCATTGTCTTCATCTGAGGTTGGGAGTGTGTCCTACCCAAGGTCTCCCAGTGGGTTCCATGGCATTTGTTCAGAGGGGATTTTTGCTGTTTCCTTCCTCTGAGGCTGAGAGAGTGTGTCTTGCCCAAGGTCTCCCACTGGGTTTCATGGCATTTGTTCAGAGGGTTTTTTTTGTTTTTTTGTTTTTTGCTGTTTCCTTCCTCTGAGGCTGAGAGAGTGCCTTGGGTCCCCCCCCCCCCAAATCCCACCCTTGGAAGGTAGAAGTCCTACCGAAAAGTCCTGTCCCTGACACCCACTGACACCCGGTGGGGGAATGCCAGAGTTTAGGCACTCGGTCTCTAAAAGATTTGCTATCACTGCCCTAAAGTTATTAAATGGGGAAGAATACATAAACTAGGAGAGGCTGCAGAAGTTTGCTTTTGCCACAGTGTACAGGGAAGGACAAGATTCTGCCTCCTGCTGTCCTCTCCCTTCCTCCCCAGAGTTACTACTTTTGCACTTTGAACTCAATTTGAAGCAATTGAAGTAAAGTGAGGACAAAGGGAGAAAGTGGGAGGAGGAGAGAGAAATGGGGATATTTTAAAAGTGGCCAAAAAAGAGGGACAACAGAAGATTAATCAGGATTGTCCCTGCCGAATCAGAACAGTTAGAAGGTATGGACCCTATACAGAACATGAAGGCGATGTTGCACATGTGCAGAAATGGAGAATTGATTGGGACACTATCTTTGCATTCAGCTCCTGCCCACCTACTTCAGATTACATGAGTGAAACATTTGCACACCCTGCCCTTCTTATTCCTTTACAGCTGTCAGTTGAGAGTTGATGTCTCCATTTTCAAGGGCTGGATTGTTTAGGAGACCTGTTTGTTAGCAGCTTCTACTTTAAACTTCTGCATGCCCTGTGAAAGACGGGCTTAAACTTTTCCCTTCCTGTCCAGAACATCTTTTGCAAAGTTTGTACACATGGCACTCTGTGGCACCACTTACGACAGCAGAGTTGTGCATGTTTGGCTATCTCACATTGCTACTGAGAAGTACAGAGAAGGTTACTACAAATCTAAGGCACATCTTTTCTTGGTTCCATGTGTGAACCAAGATCTTAGCAATTTGAGTTGGGTTAGCAGAAATCTCAGGATCAAATGGGAAAGGGAACATATATTCTTGGAAGTCCCAGGTAGAGAAAAATAACTAAGGTTGTACCATGAGCAGACATGCATTCTTCCTTCTACCTGTAGGAAAGACCCATTGAACAAACTGGGTCATGCTTCTTAGTACACATGCCTAGGATAGAGATAAAATCTTGGCTGCAGTTCTGCGCAGTTGGAGAAAAGCCCTATAAAAATTGTGTTGCCCATAGTCAAACCTATGTATGCTTACTTGTTATCATATTTTGGTGAAATGTTCCTGTTTTTGGACTAAAAGACTCCCAAAGCCAGCAGGGCTACTTAGTTGTTGCACTGTTTGAAGAATTCTGGGACTTGCAGTACACATAAGGATTTATTTTCCCAGAGCTCTGCTTAGTACTGAGCTCTAGGCTGCATCTGCACTGCAGAAATAATTCAGTTTGACACTACTTCAACTGCCATGGGTCAATGCTGTGGAATTCTGGGATTTGCAGATTTGTGAGATATGTAGTAGGCTTCTCTGTCAGAGAGCTCTGGAGTCACAAAAAACTATAGTTCCCAGAATTCCATAGCATTAAGCCAGGGCAGTTAAAATGGTGTCAAACTGGATTATTTCTACAGTACGGATACAGCCGTAGTGAGTTAACTAGGCCTTGGCTCCAGTGCAAGTATGCATAGACTTATGAGCTTGTTTGGATGTTTCCTGTCCTGATATCCAGCTAATGCATATAAGTCTGGTGTGAAAGCCTTCTCTCCATTTTATTTGCAATGCAGTATTAATGAGGGAGTTCTAGATAATCTTAATTTGGCTCATGTTGAACAATGGTTCTACCAGGAAGACCCTGGTGCAAATCTTCACTCAACCACAAAGTTTATTAGGTGTATTTTTTTCAGCCCTGAAGGGTTCTTGGAAGTAGAAAAGGAAGAAGAAACAGGAAACATATAGTCTATCTAGGGCTCCTTGAAAGAAAATTATATTTTAAAAAACGCATATAAACAAATTAATAAATATTGAAGTGAGAAGCACCATAAAGATAATGCAGATTATGTAATAATTGTTACACCATATTAAAAGTGGTAAGTATATAATGCAAATGCATTTAACAGGAAACATGAATGTGTGATTTGATAAAAGTGTCTTTGAAACATATAGGTCCATGTTAAAAATTTGGATTGATACTCTTTTTTTCTCAGCTGCATGTCCTTCCCTTCCTCAGACATTTTCTGAGTTTCTTAAATTGATTTATTATTATTATTATTATTATTATTATTATTATTATTATTTAAGAGCAACATGCTTCTGTGATACATCTTTCATTTATCTTGCCAAATATTCTCTGGTATCCTTGCAAATCTGGCCATACCTATGTATGAGGAAAGAATTGTGGTCGTGAGAAAGAACAGAATGTCCCAAATGTGGTTGTGATTTGTGTGGGGAAGCCACCTTTTTAAATCAATTAAATAAAACAAATTCTGCCAGTGGAATGCCACCACCTAAGTCATACTGGAACCGTTTCCCAAGGTGTGCCAGCTTTTGACTTGGAGGGAATCTATTTTGTGGAGGACCATTCAATCATCTACAGGTGTTGCTGTCCATTGTCTCAGGCTGCTGTCAAGCGAATATAGTCTGGGCCGATGGTCAGTTGTGCCCTAAAAGGAACAAAAAGAATTTTTACAGTGCTCTTTAATAGGCTGTCTGAAAGTGATTTTTTCCCTTTCTCATCGCATACAAGTGAGCTTGCTTTTTGCATTTTAAGACGATGATAGAATCAAGGCTTCAAACATTTTGAGCAGACATTCTTTTTCAAATATTACTTAAAAAAACCAGCTTTATTATATTCTTAATCTGATATGGCATTTATCAGATATGCTTAAAGTAGTGCAGCAAGACATATTATTATTATTTTATTCATCATTGTTATTGTTTTATTTATATCCTACCTTTTCTTCCCAGTCTTGAGACTCAAGGAAGCTTGCAAAAGTTTAAAAGAGTGAGAAATTTTAAAAAGTTAAATCCAGTTGTCAGTTTGGTTTAATCAAAATTACTCTGTTTTAAAGTATTGGTGTTTTAATGTGGTGAATTTACTTAGTTTTCTTTTAAACATTTCATCATTAGCTATGTATATGCATGCACACAAATACATACTTGCTTCGTAAGTGTGTGGAAAGCTTCTTGTGCAGTTACAGTTCTGAAATGTAAGGACAAAGATTTCCATATCAGTAGCAGGGAGAAATGTAAAAATAGAAACCACAGAGAGAACACACTGTTGCCCTGTTTAGCATCAATGAAACAGTGAAGTCAGAAAGCTTTGTGAGAAGATATATTGATTTCCATGTACAGAATGTATCTTACTATAGCTGCTCTTTTCTTTTTTTACTCTTTTTACAATTTTGTCTCATGTCATTTTTTTTTGTCTGAATTCAAAAGGCCTGTGGTTTTGCCCCCTTTCCAGTTGTGAAATAACTGTGCCTAATTTTGATTTTACAGAAATTGTCCCTCAAACTTTTTCTTTGTTTTTCTCTGGCCTGCGAGAACAGTCTTGTGATTGAAAGTTCTTAATGTCATACCACCGACATTTGAACATCAGCTCTCAAAACACAAGCCTTAAGTATATTATGTAGCCTTCTACCCAGCAAATACACAGTTCAGATCCTGTAAGAATTACACAGTAACAACGAGGCAATCCAGATAAAAGAGACAAGCCTTGTAAATCGGTTTGCGAGCTTAAAACGCTATAGAAATGAATAAGCATGACAATAAATTTAAGTTCCTTAATTGCAGAAGAATAGCTGCGTTCCTCTATGAGAGCAGAGAATCCAGAAAGGGCATTGGCGCCATATAGGCTTGAGGCATGAGCTTTTAAGGCGAGACAGAGCTTAATTCATCACTTGTACGTAAAAAACTAAGAAGGCAGTGGATTTATATACTCGTGGATTGAAGTGGAGAATCAACCAAATGAAGAAGGCAAAAGCAGGGCATGCCAATAGTATTGTTTATTTTTCTTCTTCCACTTTTTGGGTGTTAACGTCTTTTCATAGCACTGTGAGATGCATTTAAGTTAAAAGAAAATGCATTTTTTTTTTACAGCTGTATTCCGTAAATCACCTTAGACAGGTAAGGAGGGACAAATGCTGAAAACTGGATTGTCAAGTGGAGACGGGAGGTCTTTTGAAGTGTTTTGAGCAGGAAGCCACAGAGCCAGTTTAATTATAAAGTGTTCATCTGAAGGAGGATGAATAAGGAGGGGCTTTCTCTCCAAAGCTTTTTCTTCTGGAGAAGGGAGAAAAGAGGGAGACATCCATCCCCACAGGTGTTACCATTACTAGCCTTTGCTATCACTGCTGAAAGGCTGCTAAAAGAAAAGATCTTCATTTCTCCCAAAACAGACGGTTTTAAACTGATGCTGCAAATCTGGTTATGGGTGAGGAAATTGCTCTGTGATCACTGCAGTTAAAGCAGAGGAAACTGCGAACGGGATTACAGTCATAGAATTTACTTTACTCTTATTTGTTTAATTTGGACCGTTAAATCTATGCCAGGCAGATAAACTTTTGAGGGTTTTTAAAAAAAATCCTTCTAGGAAAAAAATTCAGTGTGAGCACACTACTACGAAAAACCACAGTGGCAGCCAAGGAGAAAATGCTTTAACAACTGAAAATACTTGGTCTTTTGATCCTTTGCCCAGCAATTTGGAACTTTTTAAAAATAATGATTTTATTTCTCCATCTCCTCCAAGTACTGGGCCAGTGTCCAGCCAGAGTTAAGCATATTGAGACCCCATTGATTTCATTGGGAGAGTTAAGCAAGCCCCTAAGTCATTCCCACTGAACTCAAAAGAACACGTGCTTTAGTCAAATCATATTCCTTAGCTTATAATGTCTTCTTTTTAAAGATTTTCTTAAAAGCTAATGGAAGAATCTGGTTGGTTAGTTACTAGATGAAAATCTCAGATTAGCAATGATGAAATCAATACAGCACCACCACTCCAGTTTTTAAACATCGCAGCTTAATTCACCATCTAGTTAAACCAATGTAGTAGGATTTAAACTGACTGAGATTGCCAGCCTGAATATAAAAGTGTGTTCCTTGAAATCACTGGGTCTTATAAATGGCTTTAGGATTGGAGATGATAGCCTTGCAGAACTGTACCAATGATCTCAGTGATTTAAGCTGAATCATCTGTTTCTCAATTAAAATCAAACACTTTGGCATTAATGAATTTCACATTAGGGTATTAGCAACTTGGATGAGGTCAGAGTTCTATATATAAGTTAGGGAATGAGTAAAGCTTAGAGAAGAGTACAACAAAGGTGCAAGTCCATACAGTATTCTTTAGATTTTTGGGGCCTTTGCAGACTGCCAGAAATAGTGCACATTAAATTGAGGCACTGCCTTGGCTCAGTGCTAGGGAATCATGGGAATTGTATTTTTTTCTGGGACATTGAGCCTTCTCTGTCAGAGAGCTCTGGTGCCACAATAAAATACAGTTCCCATGATTCCCTAGCACTGAGCCAGGGCAGTGCCTCAACTTAATGTGCACTATTTCTGGCAGTCTGCAAAGGCCCTTTGTCTGCTTGCCACAGTGTTGTTTTGGTGGCAGTATAGACTGGTGAGCTACATTGCCAGAAGTTATTTCTTACATTCCCCTCCCATCTGAATAATGATAAAGCTTATCATTGACAGCTGTTAAATCAATTGTGCTTTAGATGTCAAGGGTCTCTAGTTCTGTTCGTGACATCTCTTAAGTATATCGATTGATTGATTGATTTTATTCATTTATATTCTGCCTTTCTCCAAACATGTGATCTAAGGCACGTTACAACAAGATAAAGTTAAAAGCCCAATTATAAAAACCTAAAATATAATCAAGGTAGCATATTAAAACACCACTAATTTGAAAAGTATAAAATTGATATAAAATATTACAATAAAGATGACAATACAGGTTAAGTCTCCCTTATCCAAAAAGCTTGGCACCAGAAGTGTTTTAGAATTTTTCAGATTTTGGAATATTTCCGTATACATAATGAGATGTCTTGGAGATGGAATCCAAGTCTAAACATGAAATGAATTTATGTTTCATACATACTTTATAAACCCAGCCTGAAGATAATTTTACACATAACATTTTAAATAATTTTGTACAAGAAACAAAGGGCCTTTGCAGACTGCTAGAAATAATGCAAATTGAGTCCACTTTTACTGCCCTGGCTCAGTGCTAGGGAATCATGGGAATTGTATTTTTTTCTGAGACATTGAGCCTTCTCTGTCAGAGAGCTCTAGTGCCACAATAAACTACAGTTCTCATGATTCCCAAGCACTGAGTCAGGGCAGTTAAAGTGGACTCAATTTGCACTATTTCTGGCAGTCTGCAAAGGCTAAAAGTTTGTGTACACTGAACTATCAGAAAGCAAAGAGGTCACTATCTCAGCCACCCATGTAGACAATTTTGGATTTTGGAATATTTCAGATTTTGAAATTCTGGATAAGGCATACTCAATCTGTATATAGCACATACTCTCATTCAAACAAACAAACCTCTGCACAATGATTTAATTATCAAATGCTTTAAAAAAAACACCCACAAAGTTATTTACCTGCTAACAAAGGGAAAGCTGAGGAGGTAAGCCTTGCCTCCCATAGAAGAGAATTCTACTCCCTGGGAGCAGCCCGTGAGAAAGCCCTCTCATATGTCCTCACCGAGTTGGCTTATGACAGTGGTGAAACCACATGAAACCACGTTCCTTAGGTTGTTAAGACTTGGGCATGTTAGTATAGCGCTAGGAAGCCAAGTGGCTGAAGCCCCGAGAGATAGTGCTAGTTAGTATAGATAAAATTGAGCTCCCTGGCACAGTAGTTGATTCAGTACAAAGCTGCTCCATGCATTCATAATTTTGTAAAGTTATTATCAAGATTTATATCCACTTGGGAGAAAAGTGGGATATAAATCAAACAAGCAAATATCTCACCTTTCCATAAAGTATCCAGGCTATCTTAGGTCCAAAACACACTGCGGAAATAATCCAGTTTGAGACCGGTTTCACTGCCCTGGCTCAATGCTAGGGGATCCTGAGAATTGTAGGACCTTTACAGACTGCCAGAAATAATGCAGCTTGAGGCCACTTTAACTGTCCTGGCTCAGTACTAGGGAATCATGGGCACTGTAGTTTATTGTGCCATCAGAGCTCTCTGACAGAGAAGGCTCAATGTCCCAGGAAAAAATACAATTCCCATGATTCCCTAGCACTGAGCCAGGACAGTTAAAGTGGCCTCAAGCTGCATTATTTCTGGCAGTCTGTAAAGGCCTATAGTTTATAGTGTAACCAGAGTTCTCTGACATAGAAGGCTAAATGTCTCACAAAACTACAGTTCCAACAATTCCCTAGCATTGAGCCAGGGCAGTGAAAGTGGTCTCAACCTGGATTATTTCTACAGTGTGTTTTGGACCTAGTATCAAAATTAATTTGTCTGTTTTAATCATAAAGAGCAACAACAGAATCATCTTTTAAGTATGACAAGAATGTTATCTTTAATCCCAGTGGACAACATGGATATATCAGTGACATCAAAACAAGTTTAAAAAGCAAGTTTAGAAAGCTTCAAGAATATAAAGACAAACTATAAATACAGTTCTGCAAAAGCTTGTCAAAATAAATTTGGGCCTCGGCAGACGACTAATAGAGTTGTCTTCGAGGCCCGGAAGAGGAGGGGCAGCCGCACGACCGGCGCCCCTTCCTCTTCCTGAGGTCGCCCTCGGAGTCGCCGGCCCTCCGCATGGCCAGCGCTCCGGGGATGACCTCACGCCGCAGCGACCGCATGCGCTGCAGCGGAAGAGTCAGGGAAAGTGCGCCCACCGCTTTTAGGGCGCACTTTCCCTGACATCTAAAAGGAGCGCCAATTTGGAGCTCCTTTTAGGGATGCCGCAGGAGCGCCATGGTGCGGAGGCTCCGCTCCGCTGGCGCTCCGTCCGGCGGCGTCCCGGAAGCAGTCGTCTGCTTCCCCCCTTTGTCTTCACTGGCAGTCTAAAAGTGAGCTGTGGGACTCCCTTAGAAGACTGTTCCAAATCTCAAGCATCACACCTGTAGCCTCGATGTGTAAAATCAGCTAAGTTTCTGAAAAATCTAATGCTAAAATCATCAGAACATATATTTTGAACTTGGAAAAATTACTTTTTGAACTGCAGCTCTCTCTTCCAACCCCTGCAGCATGGCCACTGAATTTAGTAATTGGGCATTAACATTTTGCAAATTTGTTTATGGACAAATATGTGTAGATAAAATTATTTACAACTGTAGTTGTGTTATATTTGCAACTATAATGCTTCAGTTGAAGTTGGCAGGGTACATTTCTTCTGTTTGTTGATCTAGTTGTATCAAAGTACAAAAAGTAAACTTGGCACAGTTTTCATCAATATTTATATACATTTTCTGAGTGCAATCTATAATTTATGTACTCAAAATCGGGTGATATGGGAGAAAGTATTAGAAATATTTAGCTACATCTTCCTTTTTCTTTTCTTCCTCCACTTGTTCTGTATGCCTGAGGTTATTTGCATTATGTATTATGTGATACAAATGCAAACATTTACCCAATGTTGAGAACCATTTTTTTTTGTTAAGTATTTTTCATGATGTTGCAATAACTAAGAATGCCATTAATTATAACATAATGTTTTTATATTATAATATAAATGCTGGTGCATCAGTGAGATATCCAAAACTGCTACACTTTATTTTGTGCATCTTCCTAACTGTTGGTTCCTGTTTGATTTGTAACCTTGAGTGGATATAACAATATGAAGGCAGAGAGTAAACAAATGCAACACCTCTATTCATATCTCCATATTTATCATAGACATTTCCCTCAGACTCAGAGCTCAAAGGCATGGAGTGAGAAAATCATTATTCTTGGTATATTCAAAATATTTGGAGATTTCTTCTAATCTGTCTGGACTGATGATTATACAAGAATAATTACCGGTATATACATTAAAATAAACAAACATGCTTTCACCCTTCAGATTTACCTTAAATGATTAATGCTATTAAAATGAACAATGAAATCATGTTCATATACATTGGGAAGTGAATCTCATTTTGTCCTCTGGGGATCATGCCCATGTAGGGGGCTGCAGATTTAATTTAATAGTAAAAAAATCTAGACACAAGGTCTTTACAGACTGCCAGAAATAGTGCAAATTGAGGCGACTTTAACTGTCCTGGCTCAGTGCTAGGGAACCATGGGAATTTTTTCTGGGATATTGAGCCTTCTCTGCCAGATAGCTCTGGTGCCACAATAAACTACAGTTCCCATGATTCCTTAGCACTGAGCCAGGACAGTTAAAGTCGCCTCAATTTGCACTATTTCTGGCAGTCTGTAAAGGCCCTCAATGTCCTCCACAGGTAGATCCCAAAGACATAATAACCCATTAGTAGTAAAACACAGTAAGACATCAGTCCATATATCTAAGAAAGCTATAACAACATAGCCAGTTTTCAAAAGTTACACACAAAAGCTGTGTACAAATTTGCTGGGAAAATAAACTTGCTTTAAACTATTACCTAAAAGAGTTTAATGCTGATTAAATATTTGTTGGGAGGGTATTTCAGAATCAGAATGTTACCACAGCGAAGGCCTGTCTCCATCATGACTCCGCAATCCATTTTTTAAAAAATAAAAAAGGCACTTGGTAGAAGGCACCATCTGATGATCTTGGGGTAGGCAACCTTTCCCCTTTAAGGGCCGAGGGACTTCAACTCCCAGAATCCCAGGAGCTATTGGCCAGCATGGGACTATTGGCCAACATGGCTGAGGCTTCTGGGAGCTGAAGTCCCTCAGCCCTTAAAGGGGAAAGGTTGCCTACCCCTGTAACTTGGGGAGGATTGCCTAAATATATATGTGTGGCTAATTTAACTAATAAGTATTGCTAAAGTAGCTTTACCAGATGATCAAAGAGATTATCAAACTAGGTTTTTAAATTATAATTAAAGCTGGATAATAGCATCTTTGGCCATACTTATCACACGATGTCATGTCTCTCCTATTGGTGTTTTGCATTTTAAGCGTTGCTAGAATGCACCTTTTCATTGATGGATAAACCTAGCAATGGCTTCCAATATTGCTGCTTTCCCATTATGGACTCAGGTGCAATTCTGGCCCTTCCACTGCAGTGTTGATATGCCAGCAGACATGTGGCATCAGTGGGCATGATTCTCCTCCTCTCCCCACTTCCTCTCACTATTTCAAAGTACGCTGTTTTCCTTTTCTCTATTATTTCCTAGTTTTAAAAAATTACATTCCATTGCCATAATTGCTCAATTGCATTAAAAAATAACCTGAAAGGCACAGTGGGTAGGGCATAGGGCAGGAAGGTGGGGTTATGGAGACTGTGCAGAAGAGAGAGTGCAGGATCATAGATCACCAAAGCAGCACCTTTGTTCTATTATGGAGAAATGTGATGATGAATGTTCCCAAACCTGTATGCTTTTTCTTCCTTGCACTAATGCAGTTGCAGTGAGACAGAAGGCTGATGTGATAAAATCCTGATATAGTTTGGATTAATTGTTTCTGGTGAAAGGAATCCATTTATTTTTTACCAAGATTATTTCCCTAGATACTTTGACTTGGAAGTAGGTTTCACTGAGTTCGCCCCAAAGCCTCTAAAGGTACACTAGGGCATAATCTCACAGAAACAGAAATAAATGGTATTTATTTTAAAACTATACTTTCTATCAGTAAATTACAGTGGGACCTCCATATTCGCAGGGGATCTGATCTGGACCATCACCACCCTGCGGATACAAAAATCCACACATACTCAAGTCCCATTCATGGGTGGTGTGCCCATGACCGTGCTAGCGTGGACACATGGATGCACCGCCATTAACAAAAACAGGGGTCTGCTGCCTGTGGATAGTTAAATCCGTAGATGGCTAGTCTACTGATAAGGAGGGCACACTGTATTATGTTAGTAAACAAATCTATTTCAGGACTAACAGTTCTTTAATGCTGCAGAAATAAAGCAGTGTAACACCACTTTAACTGTCATGGCTCCAGTCTGTGGAATCCTAGGATTTGTAGTTTGGCGGCGAGGTATTCATCCTGGTCTGTCAGAGAGGTCTGGTGCTTCATCAAGTTACAAATCCCAGGATTCTGTAGGATATTTTCATGGCAGTGAAAGTGGTGTCAAACTGCCTTATTGCTGCAGTGTGGATACACCCTAAGATAGTGGTTAAAACTAACAGCTCACTTTTTCTAGTTCATCCTTCACTAACTTGGAGCCCTTAAGATATTTTAGAGTGCAATGCACTGCACCATTGACCACTGGCTGTGCTGGCTGGGACTAATGGGAGCTTTAGTACATCTAAAAGGTATTCTATTATTCTACTATATCTTTAGTAGAACTGACATTGGGGTTTCTTTTTGGTTGGATACCTATAAAGTCCATACTTCAACAAGGGTCCCAATATTTCTTGGACTATTTGATATGGGGGACCACTAATTTTTTTCACCAATGTGCCAGGAACTGGCACCATACTTGTGCCAATTGGTTATAATTGTTTCTTTCTTTCCTGGAAACTTGCCAGGGACCGGCATCTAATGGTCAGGCACTGGTGCCAATCTAGGGACTGGCAGTGGGTTAGAGGAAGAGCAGCTGCCTCCAGTTGTCTTATTTTCTCCTTTTTTGGGAAGTATGCCATGTTAGGGTAGGGGGAGATAGTAAAAAAATAATAATAATGGCAGCAAGGCAATCTGTGAGGAGAAAGTGAAGAGGCCCATGGAGAGGGTTTCTTGCTCAAGGATCATTTAGAACTAGAGTTTAGAAAAAGTTCCTTTTTTGAACTATAGCTCCAAGAATTCCTCAGCTAGCAATGCCCCCAGGGACCAGAAGAATCTGAGAAGGAATGAGTTGTCCACCCTTGTTGTATATCTTACTGGTTTTGATTTATGCTGTTTACCACATTTAAACTCCTTAATCCTTGCCACTCAGCTTACTCATCTCCTGATCTTTTGCTGGTCACATTGAGATAAAGAAGCCTAAATAAACCTGTGTTGTTTTCAAGATGTGAAAACAAAGAATTGTGTCACTCATTGCTCCGTAATTCATGCTGCGAATCATTTTTTTAAAAAAAAAATCTGTTTTAAGCCTTGCCTATTTGTTGCTTTCATTTCTGTTCCTCCCTTTGTGTACCATGTGAGTGAACAAGAATGCATCCTTTGTTGTTGTTATTTTGTGAAATAGCATATTTGATATAGAGCATTTTTGTCATCATCCCCAGAAGAATAATTTCTTTCATAGGTTCCAACAGCTAGTGTGACAATCGAAGGAGCCTCTGCCCTCAATCGTGTCCGTTGGGCCCAAGCTGGGAAAGAAGTAGCTGTTGGGGATTCTGAAGGAAGGATTTGGGTCTATGACGTCGGAGAGGTATGCCACCTTCTTCATAGCTAACATTGTATACTTGTGCTTTCTCTTTGAAATAACAGGCATTTTATATCGGTGCTAGAAGCCGTTTATTTGTTCCATGGCTGAGTCAGTCAATTCAATATTATTGTTTAATATTGTTTTAAGGGGGGGAGGGATATCTTATTACTGTAATTTGCTTTTAACTTGTAAACCGCCCGGATTGGGTAACCATTGGGCGGTATAGAAATAAATTTTATTATTATTATTATTAAGATACAATTTAGTCCCTTTCAAATCAGGAGGAGCTTCTCTGTTGGCTTCAGGGAGAGACGCACAGATACTTTATAAATTTAAACAATGGATGATGAGTTGAATTTAAAGAGATGCTCCCCTCCTCAGTCTTCAGAATGTTCAGTATAGTTGAGTTGATTGTAAAATTGAATGTAAAGATCTTGTATCAAAGTAATGTGGTAAAGGGATGTGGCTAATCTTTGTCTTTTCCTTTAGTAACATTTCATAGAGTAAGGAGTGCCATTATCTATTTATTAGAAGAAAGCTGCCAAGTGCCTTTGAATGTCCTTTATAAATCCTCACCCCAGATCAATTTTCACATTAATATCCTGAGGTGGATAGGCAATTGCATTTATGAACAAGCCTAGCATCCATGATGCCTGTCCTTGCAAAAAAAGCTGCAGTCAGGGTGATTGAGTGTAGGAAATATCTGCTGTTTGGATTTGATTTTCCCTCCCCATGAACCATCTGATCAGTGTGATAGTTTTACAAGTTGCCCTGTTGCCCTGGCTGTTAAATAAGTCCACTATCCTTCTAGAAGATCTATGAAAACAGCAAAATAAATTTACCAAAAGAAAATTACTTGGTTGTGGTTTCTAATGTTGAATACTAAAGAATTCTTATTTGTTCCTGAGGCTTCTTTTAAAAACTATTTTGAGTCTTTAGGATAGGGTGGCCATATGTTGTACTCTATATAGGAAAGTCTTCTAATTAAAGGGCTGCCAGATCATGAGGAGTTTCTCTGTTGACTTCAGGAAGAGAAACACAGTTACTTCAGTAGCGTCCCTGTGGGGTGTGGGGGGTGCGGACCCCACTGGGTGACACCCCAAAATGGGGGTGACACCACAGAAGAGGGGGTGGCACCCGGCCAGTCCCCCAGCCCCTGTGGGTCCTTCCTAGGGCCTTGAGCCCACTTTCCCAGCTGCCACAGGGCTTCCTTGGCTGCCAGCAGCACTTGGGGACCACCCTCCTGGCCACCGCTGAGCTTTCTGGGGTGCTGCAGGATGCGCACGCATGATTTTCCTTTAGTACTATTTGATAAAGTAAGGAGTAGTTAACAGCTGTCTGTTTATTAAAAGAAGGTTGCCGAGTGGCTTCCAGATGACAGTTATCTATTAGAGGGGGGGATCACAAGAAGGGATTGTTAATCAGTAGTTACTACCCGGAGAGCAGTCACTTTGGTCACTGTCTTCCCTTATGTGTTGGCATGAGTTGTACTCCTGTTTAAATGACAGTCATTGTTGATACATTTGCACATATAAAGGTAAGCATATTGAATCAGCATGTTCAATAGTATACAGACATTATCTTCTTTTGTTCTCTCTTTTAGTAATGAGTTCAGGACAGGATTGTCTAGAAATTTAAAAGTTTGATTCATTGTACAGACTAAACAGAAGCCTTGATGGAGTTACTGCATTCATACAACTAACATCAACTCTGCTTTGATCCAAACCAGAGCATACACTCCTCTGGGAGGAATTTGCTGCAGCTTATAAAAACTAGGCTGTCTGCAACTGCTCAGAGGACCTTTTTGGCAACCACTCCCAGATTATGGAATGGCCTGCAGGATGAGATCTGTCATATTACCACCTTAAACAGCTTTAAAAAGGCTGTTAAGACAGATCTCTTCCGGCAGGCCTTTCCTGAATAGATGTCCCAGCCATCAAGAGATAGCCCAACCTGCTCCCCTGATTGTGCTGCAGTTATTGTTATTTGGTTGTTTGTATTTTATTTTAAGTGTGTTTTAAATTGTTATTGTTTAATAGTATTTTAAGGGGTGGGTGGGATTGTGGGATATGAAATGTATATTTTTAATGTTGTAAGCCGCCCCAGTTGCGTTACACAGAGAGGCGGGATGATAATAATAATAATAATAATAATAATAATAATAATAATAATAATAATTTACACTAAGCCCTTGCATTGTTGGTCACCTTGTCTTCCACTATCTGAAATGATGTAATAGCACTTTGAAAAATAAGTTTCTGAATTATTAGCCATGAACCTACACATTTTGTGATTTAATTAATTGCAAAAATTACATTACTTTAAATTATTGCTACTTACTTACGACCTAGTTTTATAATGCATCCTACATGTGTGAGCACGTGTGCACACACACACCTTCATCATCAAGGAAGCTTTACATTTCATGTCTGGTACTTGTACTATTGTATTGGGCTCTTCAAATCTCAGTACAATTTTAGATACATTTCCTGTGATCCATATATAACCATATCTAGGCTAGAGCCTTTTAAGTCAGTGAAGTTTGCATTAGTCTTGACTAACTCTGGTCCCATTTATTTGCTTTAAGAATGACTAAATGGATTCAACCCATTCTAAAAAAAATGACTAAATGGATTCAGCCCATTTGAAAGTATTATTAAATAGTTTTAACCCATTTTTAAGAATGACAAATGAGTTCAACTCATTAGCTGCCTAGAATTGCACAGGATTTTAAAGGGTATAATCTACATTTTGGGCAGCTTTCTGGACATACAGGTTCCTACCAACATGATAGGACACTACCATTTTGTGTATTCTTTTTAGTTTTTGCCTTCCCTTTCTTATTAATTACATTTTTAGATTGTGTGTCTTTGGTAGGATTAATATTTGACTTGATTTTACTTGTAAGGAGCCATGTAAATTTATGGCGTTATATAAATAAATGATAATGATAATAATAATAATAATACACTTGTCCCTCCCTATTCGCGGACTTGGAGTCCACAATCTTGGTCCTTTGTGGACCGGCAAGTGGGGAGAGATATTTATGATTTCCTGATTTGCGGGTTATTGTTGTTGTTGTTGTTATTATTATTATTATTATTATTCAATAACAAATTATTGATAATCATCATCCTTTACAACACACAATTTCACACTTCCAGTTAGAACATGTGAATTGATTCAGTTATAGATTTATCCAATTATATTTGTCATATAATAAATAAAAAACAAAATGAGAAAGAGAGAGAGAGAAAGGAAAAAAGAAGGGGGAAATTAAGAGATTGGTAAGTTACTACAGGTACAACAATATAAATACATATATTTTTACATATTAAAAAAACCAATGTCAATTTACTTGAAATTCTATGTTTTGTAGGTATGTATAAAGTATTTTTCATA
Source organism: Phrynosoma blainvillii (assembly GCA_026167975.1). Lineage (NCBI taxonomy): Eukaryota > Metazoa > Chordata > Lepidosauria > Squamata > Phrynosomatidae > Phrynosoma > Phrynosoma blainvillii. The sequence goes on from JANUYF010000005.1 coordinate 35,756,271, forward strand.
ATCTATTGGTGTTAGAAAATCTTAAACCCAAGTATTAACATTCGGGTGTTTTTACATTTCTAGTTTTACAAAATTAAACATTTAGCTTGCAGTATTGTTCTAGTACACCATTCACCCATGCATGTTCCAGTTAGGACATAGCTGTGTAGTACAGTATAAGTGTCTTAAATTGTCAATATTTTTTCAAACATGTTAATTCTTGTCTTGATGTCTGTTCAGAAAGAGGAAAAATCTTGACATGATCTTAAAAGATGTACAGTATTTGCTACCAGTTGACTACATTTCCAGGATCAATCTAGTAGAACCAGACCCAGTAGCTGAAATTGAATCAATGCCCAGTATGCCCAAGACCAGAGTGGGGATGAGGGTTGTCAGAGACTCCAGGCCTTTGCAGACTGCTAGAAATAGTGCAAGTTGAGTCCACTTTAAGGGTTAGGGTTAGGGTTAGGGAATCATGGGAACTGTATTTTATTGTGGCACCAGAGCTCCCTGGCAAAGAAGGCTCAGTGTCTCAGAAAAAAACAATTCCCATGATTCCCTAGCACTAACCCTAACCTTTAAAGTGGACTCAATTGGCACTATTTCTGGCAGTCTGCAAAGGCCCTCCTTTAGAAATTAGATGAAAACTATGGACCCTTCCCCCCCCCCCCCAAACATGCACTTAAATGCAATTTGAGGAAATAGATGGGGGGACTCCAGGATTTTTGGGCCCTGGTTCATACCTCAGGGGGCCTTGGGCACAATTTAGGAACTTCAACCCTAAATGTTATTTCTTGTGTTGTCACTTTTGATACTATAATAAAACAAAATGCCAAGCCAAAAAAACAACCACCGCAAATGAGATCATATAGGCATATATTGTTTTCAAATAATAGTTGCAAAAAGCTGTCATATAAGGCATTTCTACCCCTATACTAAATGCTATCGAAGCACCGATGCACTTTAATGCATGTGATGCCAGCTACAACCCTGTAACTGAATCTGTGTCAGAGTTGGGAAGGGCACTTTTTAAGACTACAATTCCCACCATCCTCTACCTGACCCCCTTTCCAGCTGGGGGATTCTGGGGCTGCCATCCAGAAAAGCTACTGTCCCAAGCTCTGCTCAGTGCTCTTGTCCCTGAATTGCATAGAAGCTGAGGATGAAATGTGTCGCTTAAGGCTTCCCCACTGAGTTCATTGCTGGGGCAAGATTTGTTCTCAGGACTATCTGCTTTAAGGCTCAGTATCTTGGTCACTCTATTACACTAGCTGTCATGGGCATCTTTCATCTTGTCACCTTTCCTGTAGATAGAGAATGAAATCTGTCCATGATATCGCTGCCTAAATGAGTATGCTGGGTATTGATATAAGAAAATCTGAAACGGTAGGTTTGGAAAGGAGCGGCAGAAGCCTGTAGGGGGACAAGTAAATGTAATGGAAATTAGCAGGCTGAATATAGTGTGTTGGAAGGCTATTCTGAATTCCCCCCTACTACATACTAAAATCTGACTAAATTGAAGTCAGTATGGTGTGCACTTGATGGAATGTGTCTCTTTGTGGTTGAATGCAGCATAAAATGTAGCGTCTGCATTGCAATTCTTGGAACAGTTAAGGGTGACTGGTGGAGCAATCAGCTTTTATAGACAGAATTTGTTTTTTGTCATTATCTGTGATAGGATACTGGGATCTCCATCTTGCCACAGTAGGGAAACATTATAGAACATATACAGATTTAGCTTTAACTCACACAAAGTGGTTTTATGGCCCATAGCAAAATTGCTTGAGCATGACTCATATATTGGGCTGGTGTGTGCTTTTGCGGGAGTCGCTTTTGCTCGCAAATGGCTGCAGAAACATCTTGCCTGTATTGTTATCATAATTGCTAAACTGTTGAAAGTCATTACACTCAAATTTCTGCACAGAACTGTCAGGGCGCTTGTTTTATTTATTAATTTATTTATTTGGGTGGGGGGTATATTTGTGTTTGGGCGGGTGTGGGTAGGAATTCTCTTCCTGAGTAGTCTGACAGATGCTAGAAATACCTGCATTGACAATATAGTCTACGCTTGCCTGTTGTCTGGCGTCTAGACAATCTGCAGGTATATCTCTTTGACATATCATGCTCGGAATTATTATGAGTAGTTTGTTCATCCCCTGCCGATTAGCTGCTGAAAAAATGGATTTAGCATTATATCAATTTCTTGGCTTTTTTCACTTCAAGAAACAGAAGAGACAGGGAGCCTGATCGGAGGGGAATGCGAAGGAGGAATTTAAGCTCAGAATCCAATTGGTTAGAATCACTTACCATTAAATATGATATATCCCTTTTGTGTCAAGAAAATGCCCTAAAGGAATCAGATCCCATCTGATCTTGGAAGCTAAGCAGGGCCATCTCTGGTTAGTATTTGGATGGGTAACTGCTAACGAATGTCAGATGCTGTAGAGAAGGAACTAACAAAACTTCATCTTAATATTCCTTGCCTAAGAAAACCCTATAAAATTCAGCGGGTCACCATAAGTCAAAAGGCAACTTGAAGGTACACACACACACACAATCACTTCGGGTCATCATAAGTCAGAAGAAACTTGAAGGAACACAACAACAACAACAATTCCTCTTGGATTAAGTGATCAGAGGACAAGATTGTTATATTCTTGAGTGATTAGCTTCAGTTTTGTAGCATCCTCAGTGCAAACCACTCCAAACTTTCTCACACATGTGTAAATACATATTTTTTTGTGCTAGGTCTTTGTAATACTCAGATTTAGCCATATCACTTCACCTGTGTCATATTGTGTGTTATAAAGACAAACTCACTTGGACACAGAACTGACAGAGTAAGGCAATTTCCTGATGCACCATATTTTGAGTGTGCTATGAAAAAAATTAGTCATTTAATTATAATTCATATAAGAACAATGTTCAAATGCATACTTGATAGAAGAGAATGTATAGTAGTAGTTCCTCTGTATCGGGGTGGTGAACGTATGATCCTCCAGACATTGCTGGACTGCATTTTACATAAGTCATATTGATCAAAGCCCTGTGAGGGATGATGGGAGAGGTAGTACAGCAACCACTCGAAGTCCACAGTGTGCTCAGCCCTAATGTATATGAACCTACTTAAATTACTTCAGTTCTATGAGTTTAGTCTGGCAGATTTTGGGATCCTGAAATCGTTTTCTTTATACCCTTTTGGATTCTTCTAACATATATGTATCTATACAGAGTTTGCTTGAAAAATGGTTTAAAAGAGTCTAGCCTGATTTGGACATAATGCTTAACCACAGTTTGACTTTATGTGTTCAAGTCTGTTTCCCTCTCTCCTCTCTGGTCCAGCTAAAAGGACAGTATCTGTCTCCATTTCAAACCAACAGTAGTTATTATTATGTTCACACCAGAAACTGTAATAACTTTAAACTATAGTTTATCTAAACAAGATAGGATAAAGAACCACAGTTGATTCTAGGTTTTCTTGAGCAAACCATAGTCTAAATTAACCACAGCTTGTCCCAGATTAAATGAAACAAACTGACTATTCTTTTAATTCTTTCATTTTTCAAGAACTAGTAGCAAACTCCATGTCTCACATAGGGGCAGGGAAAGGGCCTTATGGAATCCTATAAAGAATCCTTTTCTTTTAACAGTATTTGTGATACATAAATCATGGCTCCATTCTTATATTCTAGGAGAGGAGTTATCCAGACATGAACACTTATCTTCTGCCATAATACATACTATAATTGCTTATTTTAATTGCCTCCAACCAGGTGCCCTCCACATGTGTTGGAATGAATCTTCCCCACACAGCATGTTTATTTGCTGGTCTGTCTGGGGATTATGGGGCATGTAGCTGAACATGTTGGAAAGCTTGAACAAATTAGAAAGGAAGGGGAACAAGCAAAAGACAGTTCATATATCCAGTAGGAACTCGGCTTAGTGAAATCATATTATAGAGAATGGCACATCTGTATTCTCACCACAATTGCACGGTGATACTTGTATGCAGTTACTTACCACTTTGATTTGAGGTGGGTGTTTCTCTAGGGTCCTTGTTTGACTTTTTTTTAATGGCCTAAATATGAAATTAAAGTCCCCTTTTGCAAGCAATCCGTCTGTTGGTTTCTGACTACTGAGTTTAAAATAGCATTAATATTTTCATTTTCTGATAAAGTTGTCATTGTACAGTACTTACACTTTTTTTTAGCTATTTGATTTCAGCATTGTCTCTGAAAATAACTGAGCACATTTATTTTCACAGTCAGAGGTCTATTTTCTCTCAGATGCATATACATTCCACCCATTAGTATGAATGTGATTTACACAAACATGTCCAAGAGCAGACAGATTTCACAAATCCATATTTAGGTTCATATGTATCATGATGTGAAGGGAAATTTTGTACAACAGCTTCTGCTTATTTGCAGAAACAGAAATGGAGTATTCTGATTTTTTTAAAGTGTATCATATTAACTTAAGATGATAGGTACAAGAATTTTAAACAATTTGAAATATTTTTTTCATCACCTGCAAATTAGCAAATCTATTTAGGGTAATCTGTAAGTGTGTGTGTGTGTGTGTGTGTGTGTGTATAAAACTATTTATCATGGTCATTACATTGATATATATGACAAAAATGAATTTTATACAGCTTGTATTTCAGAACACAGCAATATGGATACATCCTGATGATTATAGCCAGATTCAATAGGAGTTGCTCTGGCAGGTACATTTAAGAAAGAGGCCTTAATTCAACCATAAGAGCTATAGTGATGGCAAAGAGATATTACAGATCAATCAAAGAAGGTAAAGTGTCTAAGATGTTCTGACTTTACTTTTCCAAAGGCAATATCCAGAAGCTGTAAGAGTGGGGCTGGAAAGATTCCTTCTGTGAGTAGCTTTTTAAATACAGTCCTCCCTCCATATACATGTATTTTTTATCCATGGATTCAACCATCCACAACTTGAAAATATTTTTAAAAACATTTAACTTCCATAAAGCAAACCACAATTTCACCATATTATATAAGGGGCACCATTTTACTATGTCATTGTGTTTAATGAGACTTCAGCATCCACAGATTTTGTTATCCACTGGGGGTCCTGGAACCAAACCCCAGTGAATGCCAATACTAGATCCAGTCCAAGAATGATTAGGTGTTTGTGTTTTTTAGGCTTTCAGATATATCTGTTGGGAATTGCATTAGATAATTTATTAGCAGTTTTACTCAGAGACAAGTCGCTATGGGAAGTGAAATGGCACTTGAGGGCAGGAAGTGTTTATTCTTCTATTATAAGGACCAAACTAAATGTTTTCCTCTAATTGTGTAGCTTTGTCAGGTTTTCCCCACTATAAATTGCTGGAGCAGGGAACTGATCTGAATCAATGCAACAGTGCTGGACTGTTAACTGTTGTCCATTCCCATTGTCCAGATCCAGATTTGGGCCCTTAAGCCTATTGCTAGAAAAAGGAATATTTTGCATACATGGGCAACTTGCATGTATGTAGGCCTCAATTCAGAATTGTAATGATTATCACAGTAGTGTTCAAGCTGCTTCTTTTTCCTTTAGGTTATCTTTGTGCAATAATTGTTTCTGGAAAGCTAAGCTGAACAGTTTTTTCTGACTCCTGTTGCATATTTCTCAGATTAATAGCTACACTACTGACTGGTGTATCCAATATACCTTTGGGTGGGGGAGTAGCTTAAATGAAGGCTGCTTAATGAAAAAAATGCCAAGTTTTTTTAAAAAAAAATCAGTTTAATTGCTTTGTTTTATGAAGGCCATCACCCATTGCTGATTACTAGAGTGATAAAATCTTTAGCTTTGGTAACATCCATAGGGGGTAACCAGTGTAAGTAGAGCAAAGTCCAGTAATTATCACCCTAAATCCTTGTGTTTCTCATTACAATATTCATTACTTAGGTTACCCTAGAACTTCTGAGATCCTTAATGTACAAATTATTTAGACATCAGTGAAAAAGAAAGCAGCATGTTTTCAGCTGAACCTTTTTTTCATTTCATGGAATGACTTAGGTCACCTTAAGTACTTAAAATAAAGTGAGTAACATTTGAGCTGAATGCACTCCCATTTCTTTACATGGTCCTGTGCTTCCAGATTTTGATGACACCCTTAGACCAACTCCCTTTTCTGAGGGATTATGGTGGTGGTTGTTGTGGTTGTTGTGTGCCTTTGGGTCATTTCTGACTTATGGTGACCCTATCATGAGGTTTTCTTGGCAAGCTTTGTTCAGAGGGAAGTTTATCTTTGCCTTCCTCTGAGGCTAAGAGAATGTTACGTGCCCAGAATTCCACAGTGAGTTTCCATGGCTGAGCAGGGATTAGAACCCTGGTCTCCAGAGTCCTCATCCAATGCTTAGATCACTACACCATGCTCTGAGAGGTTGCTCACCCCTAATTCGAAATGAAAGTGCTTATTTGTTGTTGTTAACTGCCTTAGTGTCAATCTCGACCGATGGTGACCTTATGGATGAGACATCTCCAGGCCTCTGTCCTCTACTGCTCTGCCCAGCTCCTGTAAACTCATATTTGTGGACTCTTTAACAAAGTCCATCCATCTAGCTTGTGGCCTTCCTCTCTTTCTTCTTCCCTCCACCTTTCTTAACATTATTGTCTTTTCCAGTGATTCATGCCTTCTCATGATGTGTCCTTCCAAAATATGACAGTCCAACTTACTCTACAGATGGCGCAAAGCACCATCTTGGAGGCATGGAAGGGGAGGGGCAGCCACACGGTGGCCGCCTCAACCCCTCCTCGAGGACGTCATCAGGGTGTGCGCCGTTATGCACAGCGTGCCCCCTGAATACATCCTCCCGGCACAGCGTCGTCATGCGCTGTGCCAGAAGAGCCACATGGCAGCTCTTGATGTGCCCTTTCTGCCGGCTCTGGAAGGATCGGCATTTTAGGGCCGGTAGAAGGGAGGATTGGGGCTGAGGTGTGGGACAGCCCCGGCCCCACACCTTGGCCCCAACCCTCCACTTCCTGGAGCAGCCCACGGCCACCCGTCTGCATCCCCCCTAAATCTTGTTGTCTTGGCTTCTAGGGATATCTTTGGCTTGATCTGCTCTAGGATCCATTTGTTCGTCCTTTTGGCTGTCCATGGGATCCTCAGCTCTCTTCTCTAGCACCACATCTCAAATGAGTTGATTTTCTTCCTATCTTCTTTCTTGATTGTCCAGCTCTCACATCCATACACGGTAATAGGGAATACAGTGGCTTGTATGATTCTGACTTTTGTATTGAGTTCTATGTCATTGCATTTTAAGATCTTTTCTAGTTCATAGCCACCCTTCCCATTCTTAATCTTCCTCTGATTTCCTGGCTGCAGTCCCCATTTTCCAATCAATGTTTGATTCCAGATATGAGAACACTTTTACTATTTCTATTTCTTCATTGTCTAGTTTGAATGTGTGTAAGTTCTCTATAGTCATTATTTTTGTTTTCTTAATGTTCAACAGTAATCCTGCTCTTGCATTTTTTTAAAATAATTTTTATTAATTTTAAAATATACATATATACAAGTAATTCAATACACGTTATGAACAGTAATATTCTACTAGAGAAAAGAAAAGAAAGTATAAAAAGAGTTATTACATGATTTAAGGCAACCACAGTTAATCAAGGAATATTATTTACAATCTTCATATTGTTCCCCATACCCACATAGCATTCTATATATTATTCTACTTATTACATAATTATATCTACTTCCATAAACAAAAGGAAATCTTATTATTTCCACCATTGGCACTGATTTCTCTGCTTCTTTCTTTGTTCTTCCTAGGTTCTAAATTCATAGAGAGAAAAGAAAATTAAGAAAACCAAGCGAACATTAGGTTTCTATAAGCAACTATCTATATATATGGGTATACATATATACAATTATATCTGTACATCTGTCTATACGTACGTAAAGTTATCCCCAAATTCTATCACAGTAATTGTATAAACATTTCCACCTATCTATTCTATCCTTTTTAGAGTTCCCCTTAATATTATTACTGGCAATATCTATATTTGAGATTTCAATCATTTTTAGTAACCAGTTGTCTAAACTTGGGACTTCTTCAGTTTTCCAAGTGCTTGCTATCATTATTCTTGCCACAGTCACCATATATAATAGGACATTCCATACTCTGTATCGATCTTTATCATTTATACCCTGTATCATATTGATTCGGGAGATCGTTCAAATGTAATATTCAAAATTTCACTTATTAACTTATGTAAATTTTTCCAAAATTTCTCTAATACTGGACATGTCCACCACATGTGGTACCATGATCCGCATTCCATATGACATCTCTTGCATTTTCTTCTTTGATCTTCCTTAGTAGTTGTTCCAGGTCTGTGAGGTTTTCTGATAGTATTATGATGTCATCAGTATATCTCAGATTGTTGATATTTCTTCCTCCTATTTGCAATCCTCCCTCTTCCATGTCCAAGCCTGCTTTCCTTACAATATGTTCTGCATATAAGTTGAATAGATAGGGTGATAGAATGCAGCCTTGTCTGACTCCTTTGCCAATTGGGAACCATTCTGTTTCTCCATGTTCTGTTTTGACAGTAGCCTCTTGTCCTGAGTACAGATTCCTCATTAAGACTATCAGATGTATTGGCACTCCCATGTCTTTAAGGGCATACCATAGCCTTTAGAACTATGCAGTAAAAGGTTTTGCTATAGTCTATAAAGCACATGCTGATTTTCTTTTGGAACTCCCTGCTACGCTCCATCAGCCATCGTATATTTGCAATGTGATCCCTAGTGCCTCTTCCTTTCTTGAACCCTGCTTGGACCACTGGGATTTCTCTCTCCATGTATGGTTGGAGTCTATGTTGCAGAATTTTGAACATGATTTTGCTTGCGTGGGAGATTAGTGCTATGGTTCTATAGTTGCTGCAGTCTCTTGTGTCTCCTTTTTTGTGTATGGGGATGTATATTGATTGCTTCCAATCTGTTGGCCATCATTTTGTTTTCCATATATGTTGACATATGTGGATTGCAACAGTTCTACTGGAATATCATCTGTTCCTGGAGTCTTGTTTTTTTTTTTTTTTTTTTTGTTTTTTTTTTGCCATTTCCTTTATTGCAGCTTCCACCTCAGTTTTTAGAATTTGGGGTTCATCTTCATATGACTCTTCGTTCCATATGTCCTTCATGATGTCATCTCTTTTATATAACTCTTCTGTGTATTGCATCCACCATCTTTTTATTCCTTCCTGGTCTTGAATTACGTTATTTTTATTGTCGTAGAGCATCTCAGTCCTTGGTTTGAACTTTCCCTTGATTTCTGGAATCTTGTGGAATAGGTCTCTTGTTCTTCCCTTTTTGTTGTTGCCTTCTATTTCTCTACATTTGTCGTTGGAGTAATTTTCCTCATCTTTGCGCACTAGCCATTGTACTGTTCCATTCATGGTTCTTAGTGTATTCCTATGTCCTTTTTGTTTTGTTTCTCTTCTTTCCTTTGTTTCTCTTCTTTCCTTTATTGCATGTAGCATTTTATCTATCATCCATGGTTTCTTCACTTTCCTTTTGTCTGTTGGGAGTTTCTTTATACATTCTTCTCTTATTATGTCCCTGGCTTCAGACCAAAGCTGTCCCGCTTCATGATCTATTATTCTTAGCACTGCACATCTGCTACTTATTTTGTCAATGAATTCTGTGAAAATGTTTAAATCATATTTTGGTAGGATGACTGGTTTTGTTCTCTTCTTGAGTTTAACTTTTATTTTTGAAATGAGTAGTTTGTGATCTGCGCCACAATCAGCACCTGGTCTAGTCTTGGCCACCACTGTGGAGCTTCGCCATCTTTTACTTCCAATTATGTAATCTATTTGGTGATGTCCATGTGTATAATCTTTTCTCTAGTTGTATGAAAAATATGTTTGCAATGAATAGGTTGTTGACTTCACAAAATCAGACTCTCACCTTTAGCCTAGTCCAAATCTGCCTACTGTTTTTGATTCTTCCAACCTCTGTGTTCCAATCTCCAGTGATCAGCTTGACATCCTGTGTTGGTGTGTTGTCAATTTCTTCCTGTCCTCTTTTGTAAAATCTATCAATTTCTTCTTGTTTTGCCTCAGTGGTTGGTGCATATACTTGAATTATGCTGATATTCATAGGTTTCCCGTGGAGTCTTATTGAGATGATTCGGTCTGATTTTGCATTGTATTCTCTGACTGCTTTTCCAACATCTTTTCTTAATATGAAAGCTACCCTGTCTCTTCTTGTCTTTTCATTCCCTGACTAGAACACTGTGTGGTTGTCTGATTCAGAGTGGTCTATTCCTGTCCGTTTTAACTCACTCACCCCCAGTACTGCTATGTTAATGTGTTGCATTTCCATTTTCACTATGTCTAGCTTCCCTTGGTTCATGCTTCTCTTATTCCATGTCCCTATTTTATGTGTGGTGCTGCTTCTGATGGGGTTTGTCTTTCTGAGAGTGTTTCCTCCTTGCTTTGTCATTTTTGACTGCCCTTAGCTGCTCTTGCAAGTATATTTTCTTTTAGTTTCTATCTAACTCTCTGTTAGTGTTCTTGTCCTGCCTGTATGACACTTTTAATGCCTCCTCATAGGATTTTCTAGGTGGAGGGTGGTGCTCCAGAGATATGCTATATAAGTAGTAGACAACTTTATGGCTGTCTAGTGCTGTCACTATCTAAGGGCTGATGCAGACCAGCCTAAAGGGGCTGCACAGAGCCGCACCTGGGAGTGGTGAATCAGGGCCGCAATAACTGCAAAATGCCGTTCCTTTTAGGGGCGGCAAAAGGCTGCCCTTTCAGCTGCAGTGGCAGCTGTCTCACACCCTTTTGGTGCAGCGTGCACGCACACTGCACCAAGAGGTTATCGTGACACTGTGCGAACAGGCACACAGTGTCAGGATGGGGTTAGGGTGGAGTCAGGGCAGCCAGCGTGTGGCTTCCCCACCCCAACTCCACCCCCAGGCCGGCCCTTTAGGCCAGTCTGCAAAGCCCCTAAATCTCATCCCAGATGTTTCCTGTCACTCCTTAAATCTCTCCCTCACAGTCAGCCATGTTACAGATAAAGCTATAGTTGTTGCTGTGTGCCTTCAAGTCATTACTGACTTATGGTGATCCTAAGGTGATCCTGGGACATGGTGGCTTAGTGGTTAAGATGCCAGTTTTGGTGATTGTAAGGTCAGAAGGTTGGCAGCTTGAGACTCCAGTGCCGTTTATGGAGTGAGCTCCCGTCACTAGTCCCAGCTTCTGCCAGTCTAGCAGTTTGAAAGCATGCAAATGCAAGTAGATAAATAGGTACCACTTTGATGGGAAGGTAACGGCATTCTGTTCAGTCATGCTGGCTACATGACCATGGAGTTGTCTTTGACAGTGCTGGCTTTTCGTCTCTTCGTAACAGAGATGAGCACCACCCCCTACAATTGGTTACGACTAGACATTCATGTCAAGGGGAAATCTTTACCTTTAAAGTGAACCTATCATGGGGGTTTCTTAGCAAGATTTGTTGAGAGGGGATTTGCCATTGTCTTCCTCTGAGGCTGAGAGGGTTGCCATTGTCTTTTTCTAAAGCCAAGAGAGTGTGACTTGCATGAAAACCAGTGGGTTTCCATGGAGGAATGGGTATTCAAACCCTAGTCTTCTGGAGTCCCCAGTCCAGCACTGGAACTACTACACCACTCTAGTTCTCTAGGAGAGAGGGACTATTAAGAGCTAAATGTCATCCCCTCCCCAATCCTAGAGATTTGTTGCAAGGTCACCCAGTGAGTTTCCTGAGTGGTGGGCTTGAACCTGGCTGTCCTGAATCCAGCCCTCAAACCACTACCTTACACAGTAGCAGGCACTGATAGTGTTGCTGAAACAAATAAAGCATTTATGTAGGACAGGTATCACAAATTCAAATGACTCCTGAACCTACAAATAAATGATAAAGAGTATTATACTCCCAAAGTTCTATTTGCCCATTTCTAACCTTCTGAGAGAAGAAAGAAGATTACCAGGAAGGCCTATCTCAACTTCCATTACTCCCATTCCTAGCATGTCACGACTCAAATCTTGTTAGTTAATCTCAACTAGAATAGACCAATTGAATAGATTATTGAATGGTGAGTCAACACATTTGTTGTTGTTAACCACCTTTGAGTTGATCTTGACTCATGGTGATCCTATGGATGAAATGTCTCCAAGACCTCTTATCCTCCACTTCTTTACTTAGGTCCTGTAAATTCTTACCCGTGACCTTCCTAATAGAGTCTATCCATCTAGTACAGGGGTAGGCAACCTAAGGCCCGGGGGCCGGATGCGGCCCTCCGAGGCCTTTGGACGGGCCCCAGGCTGGTCCTGCTGCCGGTGCTGCCACCCGCCATGATGATATTGATTATTGTTGTTATTATTTGTTCTTGGGGTTTTCTTGGCAAAATCTCCACAGGGGGTTTGCCATGGCTTTTCTGGGCTGAGAGAGTGTGCATGCATATTTTTAAATTGTTTTTAAATTTTTTATTTTTATTTATTTATTTATTTATTTTTGGTGCTTTGGCTCCCCAATTGTCTGAGAGACAGCAACCCGGCCCCCAGCTCCAAAAGGTTGCCTACCCCTAATCTAGTATGCAGTCTTTCTCTCTTTCTGCATCCCTCCACCTTTCCTAATATTATTGCCTTTTCCAGTGAGTCATGTCTTCTCATGATGTGGCCAAAGTATGACAGCCTCAACTTAATCATCTTGGCTTCTTGAGGGAGGCGAGTTGGGTGGGACAAGCATTAACATTGTTACTAGTAGAACAGCTGCTGAAATAGGAACTGTTCCTTTAAATCTTTACAATGTTAACAGCAGACAAATTGCTAGGACTGGAAAGAAGCTGCAACCTGGGAAGAGTCCTCCCGCCCTCTCTCCTCTTTCTTCCTTCTTTTGTAAGACATTGCCCATATATTAGGGGGTGGGAACTAGCTGGAGCACCCACCAAAGCCATCACATAATGGAGCTGGGAATAGTCTGGGAGCGGGCATTGAGGGTGTGTGGCGGCAGGGAAGGTATGGTGGCAACAGAGTGAAGAAATGTTACAACAGAAGAAGGGATCGATGCTTAATACCTATCCCTTCGTTAGTTCACTCTGTTTCCCAGAATAACTTGGAGAGTGTACCAACCACACCACAGACCCTTACTCTGCTCCTTTGCAATGCCAGGTCGGTCAAAAACAAGACCCACATCATCCACGATCTTATCATGGATGAGGCGGCCGACCTGGCTTGCTGGCTGGGAGATGCTAGCGCCGCTACTTGGGCGCAGGCTCTCCCAGCCGGGTACATGGTCAGTGAGCAGACTAGGGAAAGTGGGCAGGGGGGCGGTGTGGCATTAGTTCACAGAAACAACCTCATCTTGACCAGGAAGCCTATCCAGAAAACAACCTGCATCGAGTGTATGTACCTTAGCCTGAAAACCAGGGATAGTTTGGGGATTCTGTTAGTATACCGGCCACCCCGTTGTCTAACAGACTCCCTAACCGAGCTGACCACCCTGGTCTCCGAGTTGCTGTTGGAGTCGCCCAGACTCTTGGTTCTGGGCGATTTCAATATTCCACTCGAGACCAGCTTGCAAGATCTAACCGGTGCGGCTTGGGAGTTCATGAATACCATGACAAACATGGGCCTATCCCAATTAGTTGACGGGCCCACACACTGCGCGGGTCATACCCTCAGTGCAGCTTTTCGTACGGAACAGGAATATCCATGGGCGGAGGTCATAAAAACCTCCGCATTGTCATGGACGGATCATTTCCTGGTCAAGATGGAACTAAAGGCCACTGTCTGCCCCCCCGGGGATGGCGGACCTATTAGAATGGTCTGCCCTCGAAGGCTAATGGAACCAATTCTGTTGAAACCTTGGTGGACACTTGGAACACCGATCTCACCAGGGCTATCGACACAATCGCTCACAAACGTCCTTTCCAACCCGCTTCTAATCGTAAGCCCTGGTATACAGAGGAGCTTAGGAGGATGAAGCGAGCTGGACAACGACTAGAGTGCGAATGGCGAAGGACTATAATAATAATAATAAATTTTATTTATATACTGCCCAGTGGCGGGCCAATCTAGGCGGTTTACAATTAATATAATTCCGTCTCCCCCTTAAAAAGTCATTAAACAACATATCAATTAAGACCAACTGACAATGCAAACATAACAATAAAACAAGCTAAAAATACATCTGTCTCTCATCTGACAGAACTCGCCTTAGGAAGCACATTGATTCCTATAGGGAGGCTTTACGTGCAGCGCAGAAATCCTTCTGTTCTGCACATATTGCGTCTGCAGAGTCTCGCCCAGCAGAGCTGTTTAGGGTGGTGGGGAAGCTGACGAAGGTTTCACCTCTGCCAAATCCCCTACTTAACCCAACGACAGCCTGCTGTGAGGCATTTAACATCCACTTTGCAGATAAAATCTCTCGGATAAGAGCCGACTTGGACGCCAGTGTTTTGGCAGAATCCGTAGACAAGGTATCCAGCAACTCCGTTGATGGTAATTTACTGGATCAATTTCAATCTGTGAGTACTGATGACATGGACAAGCTCCTTGGAAGAGTGGGGAAGACGACTTGTCCTCTCGACCCTTGTCCATCTTGGCTGGTCGCCCGGGGGGGGGGGGGGGACGTGTTGAGAGTATTCCTTCGGGATACAATCAATGCGTCCTTTAGGGAGGGTTTTGTACCATCTTGTTTGAAGAAGGCGGCAGTTAGGCCACTCCTGAAAAAAACTTTCCCTGGACCCCCTGGACAGAAACAACTACAGGCCAGTCTCCTTGCTCCCTTTTTTGAGCAAGGTGATCGAGAGGGCAGTTGCTTCCCAACTCCAAGCAGTCTTGGATGAAACCGATTATCTTGATCCATTTCAAACCGGCTTCAGGACAGGATATGGAGTTGAGACAGCCATGGTTGCTCTGACTGATGACCTCCGCCTGGGCATCGACAGGGGTAGTATGACCTTGCTGGTGCTCTTGGATCTCTCAGCGGCCTTCGATACAATAGATCATGCCATGCTCTTGGATCGCTGAGAGAGTTAGGAATTGGAGGCACTGCTCTGCAGTGGTTCCATTCCTTTCTCTCAGGCAGATCCCAGAGGGTGAGTCTCGGAGACAGTTGCTCTTCCAAAATAGAGCTTAATTGTGGCATCCCTCAGGGAGCCATCCTGTCCCCGATGCTGTTCAACATCTATATGAAGCCCCTGGGTGAGATCATTCGGAGGCATGGAGCACGGTGGCATCAGTACGCTGATGACACCCAGATATATTTCTCCATGACCAGACCATTGGCTCAGACTTCAGATGGCGTCTCTTCTCTCAATGACTGTCTCAGAGTGGTAATGGATTGGATGAGGAAAAACAGATTGAAGTTAAATCCAGACAAAACGGAGGTACTGACAGTAACAGGCCCGAAACCAGATTTGGGAATACAGTCTCCAGTCCTGGATGGAGTCACACTCTCCTCCAAGGACTGTGTTCACAGTCTGGGGGTACTCTTAGATCCATCCCTTCACATGACTTGTCAGGTGAATGCGGCGGTCAGGAGTGCCTGTTATCAGCTTCGGCTGATACGCCAGCTGCGCCCTTATCTGGATATGAGGGATCTGGAAACTGTTATACACGCTTTGGTAACCTCACGTCTGGATTACTGCAATGCACTCTACATGGGGCTACCCTTGTGCCTAACCCGGAAACTGCAACTGGTACAAAACATGGCAGCCAGGCTAATTACCGGAACATCAAGGAGGGAGCACATAACACCAGTGCTCACATCCCTCCACTGTCTGCCAATTGGTTTCCGGGCACAGTACAAGGTGTTGGTGTTAACCTTTAAAGCCCTACATGGCTTGGGTCCATCTTATCTCAGGGACCGCCTCTCCCCGTATGATCCCCCCCGCGCACTTCAGTCCTCTAGGAGGAATCTGTTGAAGCCCATGAAGACTAGGCTGGCACAGACCTCCCAGAGGGCCTTCTCTGCGACCGCTCCCAGACTATGGAATGGCCTGCCGGATGAGATCCGTCTTATTACTACCCTTGCTGCTTTCAAGAAAGCAGTAAAGACAGATCTCTTCCGGCAGACTTTCCCAGAATAATCCCCCGGCTCTAGCTGAGGTTACCTTACGCCCTTAACCCCCCATAGTAAATGGACATGCCCAAATTGTTTACTTTGTTTTTATTTGTTTTTGTTTTGTTTTTGTTTTTATTATGTTTTTAAGAATCGTTTTAACTTTGTTATTATAGTTTAATTTAGTTTTAAGGGGTGGGAGGATTAGGGTTTGGGATATAGGAATTTTACATTGTCTCTTGTTTTTAAATTATGCTGTACGCCGCCCCGATTGCTGAGCAGAGGGGCGGCTTAGAAATAAAACATTATTATTATTATTATTATTATTATTATTATTATTATTATTATTATTCTAGGGAGATTTCAGGCTTGATCTGTTCAAGGAACCATTTGTTTGTCTTTTTGCCTGTCCACAGTATTCTCAGCTGTCTTCTACAGCACCACATCTCAAATGAATTGATTTTCTTCTTATCCTCTTTCTTCATTGTCCAACTCTGGCATCTGTACATGGTAATGGGAAATACAATGGCTTGTAGAATTCTAATTTTAGTGCTCAGTTGTATATCTTAACTCTTTAGGATTTTTTCTAGTTTTTTCATAGCTGCCCTTCCTATTCCTAGTCTTTTTCTGATTTCTTGACTGCAGTCTCATTCTTGATTGATGTTTGAGCCAAGGTACAGGAATTCTTTAACTGTCTTGATTTCCAATGTGAAGTCAAAGGCTTTCATGGCCGGCATCCATAGTTTTTTGTGGGTTTTTCGGGCTGTGTGGCCATGTTCTAGAAGAGTTTCTTTCTGACTTTCACCAGCATCTGTGGCTGGCGGGAGGAGTAATTCCCTTGTAAGCTGTGTATTGTTCTGTTCTTGATGGCAGGGTTTCAGGGTGGGAGGATATGCAAAATAGAAAGATTAGACTAATCAAATGCAAATGAGAAACCACCCAGGGTCAGAGGTTTTCCCAGCAGACGATGATCACCAATGAGCAGACAATAATCCTCTTTTGCATATCCTTCCGCCCTGAGGCCCTGCCATCAGCAACAAAACAATACACACATGGGAATCACTCCTCCCTACCCAGGGTTTCACAGTATATATATATACCCACTCTCTTCCATTCCAGAATTCTCTGAAGATGCCAGCCACAGATGCTGGTGAAACATCAGAAAGGAACTCTTCTAGAACATGGCCACACGGTTTGAAAAACCCACAAAAACTATGTCTTGATTTCCTCACTGTATAGGTTGAATATATGAGTTAATACATAGATACATCCAGTTGATTTAATGTATTTACTCTAATAAGGAGTAACAGCAGGATTTAGGTTGGAGTGTCCTATTTGACAGAGGGCAATCCTCAGTTCTAAAGTGTCCTTTGGTAGAAGGGTCCAGGTCTTGTTTAAAGTGAAAAGAAGATGCTGGGATTTTGAAGTTGTTATGTACTATGAAATTTCATGGGATCACCATAAGCCGACTGGCGACTTGGTGGCACACATACACAAATACACACATGTGTTTATTTAGCTCCTTGAAATCATACAGACAGGCACAAATGTCACCTGGTCATGTTTTCTTCCATTCTGGTGAACATAATTAAATTCCTTTTTGAAAGCAACAATTTCTAAAGTTGCATCTCTCTATTATTGTTGTTGTCTATACAAATTACAATATGTAAATTTGACTCATATGTGCTATATTTATTACATTTGCCTTCTTTTGTCCTCTTTTAGGTGATGCAGAAGTGCCTCATTCACCCCAGTTTGTAGGAAAATATAAAGCAGTGTTTCTATGCAGTTTGCTGGAGCTGATACAGAATTATTGCTCTCATAAATAAACAGCTCCCAGGGTTGGGCAGGAAAGGTTGCCTATTGATAAATGATTCTACAGAATTGTATAATTCTGTACAGCATCTTAATGTAGAATAAAAAAGCTGTATTTACAATAAAATAGTTTCCTAATATTGTAGGGCATGCTAACGAGAAAAACAGAAAAAGTGAATTTACAATAACAAATTGGCTATATAGGAAAAGTAAAGCCATTTCCCAAGCATATTTAGGTGTTTTTTTATATATATATGTTGAGTAAAATCAGCTTGACTGGGAAATTGTTGTAGTTATTTGCCTTACTACAGGGAATTGAGTAAAAAAATGCTCAGTGCCAAATTTAGGTTGAAGCTATATTAGATCAATGTAATGGTGTAGTTGTTTGCAATGTTCAGACATCCCCTCTTTCTTTCTAGGAGTGGCATATGTTTTCTGCAGAAATATCTTCCGAAACAAGAATCAGTTTGTAAAATTAATCATCTTTATGATTCTTTTGTGGTTTGAGCTTGTCACTTTCAATAGCAACCTTGCTTGTGATGGAGGACTTAATTATGGTGTTAAGGTTTTTTTTTCACTGGTTGGTAAAGTTGTGTGTAGTTATAAATGCAGAGAGCTACGGAATGTATGTCTTGATAAGGAGCCGGTTAGCTTGCAATTGCAGCAAGTTACAGAAGAGTTCAGGACATTAATTTGCTCCACAGAAAAGCGGAAACAACATATTTGAACTATAATTTTATGGTATTTGCAGGCGCTTTGGCTGTGATCCAATAGACCGCAAGTACACAGGTTTGGTGGCTTTAAAAAAATGCAAGAGATCCATGTGTTCCTCATACAGATCTTTGCCTTTCCATAGCAAACATTAGGAATTTAGGATGCTTGTGACCCTTTGGAAAACAGCTCTTTAGTATGCCAAATTCTAAAATGTGCTGAGCTTTCAGACACAATTTTATTATTTCATAATAAAATAAAAATGAGCTATCTTACATATTAGGTATATTCATTGGCTAGCAATTCAGTGATGCAGAGTTTTATGAGTGCAGCATAAAGCCTTTGCACATCCAGATGAAGACGGACTTCAACCCTGAAAAGCCCCAGTCAATATGACATGTGGCCAGGGATTCTGGTGGCTGAAGTTCAGAACATCCAACATTGACCTGCAGTGGCTCCCTTATTTGGAGGTGCAGGATACTGAACTGCTTTCAGAACAGAAGCTATACCACTGAGCTATGGTCTTTTTCCTTCAAAAGATGAACCTCTAATCACAAACTCATGCAGAAGAAGGCAAGCAAGTTATTTATACTACTTATAAGTCACAGCCTATTTATGACTTGTGTGGCCAAGACCTAGGTTTGAAATGAGGCCAGAAAAAAAAGGGCTCATTCACACTCAAACAGATTTCACCCCTGAATTTATCAGGGGTGAATTGAGGAGAACTGGCACAAGCCCTCTTGACTCACGTCATTTTGAAAAGGGTCTTTTAGTAAGTCTTTTCAAAAGACATGGGTTGCCACAAATGTGAACAAGTTGCCGATCCCATTCCAGCAGCTGGGAGGGAGGGCCAATGGGCAGAGGGCTGGAACTTACCCACCCCAAAAGACTTCCCAAACCACCCCCTTTCTTCCCCCCTCAGCTCGCACCAGTCAGTGGATTGCTTTTTGATTTTAAATTTCCCATGCTCTCAAAGAGGCCCCTTTAAATCACGTTGCAGCTGTTTTAGGCTTCTGCAAGTGATTGGGAAAGTCGTGGGGGGGAGGGTCCTTGGGAGTGTGGTGTGGCATGTTTTTTTAAAAAAAGCTTTGACAGATCCTGCACTCCTGGCCAGGATTTCAGGACCATGGGTAAATGAGTGAGGGGACTCAAGGGCGCAGTGTGGGGGGGGACTGCCTTGGCATGCCTAGATCCATGGGATCCAGGCACAATATTGGGAAAAACTACACCCATGGATCTAGGCATGCCAGGGCAGTTCCCCCCCCCCCCACTGCACCCATGAGTCTCCTCATCCGTTTACCCACAGCTCCTGTGCAGGATCTGTCAGGAGTTTTTTAAAAAACAACAACACACCATGCCATCCCAGGTCCCCCCTCCCCTACTTTCCCGTCCTCTGCCCCACTGGGGAAAAGGGAACCGAATCACTGGTAGAAGCCTAAAACAACTGCAAAGTGATTTAAAGGGGCCACTTTGACTACCTGGGAAATTTAAAATCAGAAAGCGATCCACGGACCGGTGTGAACTGGGGGGGGGGGGGGGAAGGGGCCAGTTTGGGAAGACCTTTGGGGTGGGTAAGTACCAGCCTTCTGCCCATTGCCCCTCCCTCCCGGCTGCTGGCTCTCATTGCCATTCAGATGAGAACTTTGATGGATACACAGACAGATTCAGTCGTGGCAAACATAGCATGAACATCACTTCGGTTTTGAATTGCTTCATCACTTCTCAAAGATACAGTAAGAAACTGGTTTATCCCTAAGTGTAAATGAGGCCAAAGATAACCAATGAAGCTCTTTTAATGGTGCCAAGATATGCTTACAGACCTCATTAGATCTCATTAGACCTAAAGAATGAATAGTCAGTATAAAATCCATGGACTAGCTCCCTTATATTCACTATGTTGGCTTCAGTCCATTTACATGACCAAGTAATTTATCATGGTCAAGTAATTTATCACAGCCAGTTAAGACTCCTTTATTGTATTTAAAAAAGCCATGATCTTGCACTGGATCTCCCACTCTCCCAAAATATCATGCTACAGAATAAACAGCATTTAAAACATGGAGACCTGTGGAGTAGCTCCCTTATATTTCTTTGTTGAGACATCAGTTCAATTACAAGACTGGTTCATAATGCCCAAGTAACCGAAGAGCAAACAAAGACTGTCTTTATCATGTTAAAAAAGGTATTGCATTGGATCTCTTCCCCTCCCCCCCGAAATATCATGTCCTACAGAACAAACATAAGACATGTGTGAGTCAGCTTCAGTGGGCTTCTCCAAACAAGGTGGTTGAAGTATTTGTTGCTGTCATTCTCAGGACCAGCCAAGAACCAACAAATCCCAACAAGTTATATTGCAATAATTCACACGTCTTTAGGCCAGTTTGGAAGAACCTTGTATTAGTTAATTAATGGAAAGTTTTAGGCCATTATGTCAACAATACAACAATACAAGAAATCTGCCCCGCTTTCATGTGCTTTCATTGTCATTTGATTTTTTATTATTAAATTAAAAAATGTTTTAGTGTTGGCCAAAATCCTTTTGGTATCTTCCACATGTATAAGGTCCCTGACAGGAGTTGGACAATTTTTGTCCACATAATGGCCTAAAATGTGGAACAATTGTATTTAGTTGAAGATGGCAAGCCAATTGCGCTTGGTGTCATTGTACTTGGCTGTGTTTTGTATATTGCACATGTTTGCACCGTGGATTGTTTATGGTTGCACCTTGATGTACATCCATATTGTATCTGGATGTGCATTGTAAATGAAGACGCGCATGCACATTTGTTTGCACATTCAGTTGTACAAAATTGCAGTTCACTATCAAGGCAGCATTGTGTAACTGTTGTATCTGTAGTGAACATAACATTAACCTCTGTCTCCTCAATGTAAGCAGTTGGCTATTGGTTTTGATTTTATTTTCATTTGGATATTTATTTCAGATCTCCTTATATAGTTTCAGTTCATTTGGATATTTATTTAAAGTTGCTGTGGGTTCCTTTTTCCTCAATATTTCTGTTTGTAATCTTCAGTCTTGTTTGCATTGCTGAATTGCTGTGGTTGATTTATGTTTTGTTTGTTTCTAAAAATATGTTGACTCTGATTTTGTTACCTGCCTTGTGGCATGTGAAAAAGGATGAGTGGTCCATTCCCATATAAAGTAAATAAATAAAAAGCCAATATTTGAATAGATCCAGAGATAGATATCTGAGCTAGCAGAAGCAGATTCCCACTGTCCTGTCCTCTCAGTTCCCCGTGGCATTTGTCCATCCTCCTTTCCATCCCCTCCCTTGTGATATTAATATAAAAGGGATGCTTGGGGATCATATCTGCGAATGTGCCCTCAGTGCAAGGAAACAGCCACATTATATAAGGCAATCTGGGACCACATTTGGGGAGCAGGAAGGTTCAACAGGGGAAGCACAAGAGCATGTAGCTGAGGAGAGATCAATCAAGTTTGGAATCTGCATAATCCCTTCACCGATGGGTGTGATTGTGGGTGATAAACCTTATGTTTACAGTTGAACAGAAATCCAAGAGTACCTCCCCCTTGAAAGCAATATTCATATGTCCAGGGATTGTCCGACCATTCAGACTTCCCTTTCCATTGTTCTCCCCTGGACATTCTTTCCCCCAATGATTATTAATTGTGGGTGCCTTCCCGGGACCGTGGCATTTGGGTAACACAGTCCTCTGAAAATATTACACAGACTCTCAGAGGAGCCTGCTCTGTGAGGGTGAGCTGCTATGTGAAGTGAAGTCGTCCGACTTACCGCGCTGGCTGATTTGTGGGAGTGGGGTGCTGGGATGCTGCTAGGTGTCTTGCCTCTGGAAGGGGCGGGACCTCCAGCCATCCCTATTGGCTTGGGGGTGTGGAAGAGGGGGGGCTTCCTGCCCTCTCATCTAGATTGACAGGAGAGGGCCTATTTAAGGCCACGTGGCCTTTTAGCCAGTGCTATTCTGGCTTGGATCTCGTACCCTGTAGTTCTACTGGAGGGTTGTGGTAGCTGTCACAACTTTGGGGGCGGTAGCATGGGTCATGGATCTGGTGGTTGTGACTACCGGTGCTGTGGTACACTGATATTGGGAGTCCCCAAGGGGACCCTGGGGCACTGGGAGTGTGGAGGAGCTGCCATTGTGGGGGCAACTGCTGAGCAGCATACCCCGGTGACTAAGGGCAGAGATGCAAATATGCAAATATCCAGTTATCCCCCTTGGTCATCCTGAGGCCCAGCCATGGCTGGGTGATGGGTTCACTGATCAACAGTCGGGTTCTTCGATGCCATATCCAAACCCATGCAGTGCCAACACCACCTGTCAGCTATAATAAAGTTGTGGACTTTTCCCTTCCTGTCCACTGTCTGGATGTTTCTTGTTGCGGTGTCCAACCCCCCTTTCCCTGAGAACTTAGTAGATGCACATCTCTGAAACCTTCCTTTCCCAAGAAGGTAAATTCTGCATCCAAACCTGTATTTATACCAAGGTTGAGAATTATGAAGTCTGTCCTCACCCCAAAGGTGCCCCCCTTCTTAAAACTCCACAGTCCCCAAATAGAGAATTACACCACAAGAATGCTGCATGGAGCACAGTCCTTCATTTTAAGGCAGTTTCTAAAGCCCTTTCCCTCTAAAGTGGAAGTCACTGTCTGTTCATGTCTGGGTTTGTGTGTGTGGGGGGGGGGGGGAGGGGAGAAATAGTGAGCGAATGCAGGATCAGGGGCTGGAAAATGGGGGCAAATGCACCTCCTAGACTTTCTGTGGCTGCCCACCCCAGTCTGTAGTAAAAACTGACCATTCCCCTGCTTTCCAAAGTCTCAGGCCCTGGCTTGTTGTTCAGTGATGGAGCACATGCTTTGTGTGCAGAAGGATCCATGGTAAGGGTGCAGGGCCTAGAGAATTTGTTTCCATCAAAGTAGCCAGCGCTAGAGCTAGATAGACAAGTAGGATCTGGTGTAATGCATCTTTCTATGTTCTAGACCAGTCTTTCTCAACCTGGCATTGCCCAGATGCTTTGGACTTCAGTAGCCAATAACCCCAGATAGCACAGTCAGTAATCGGTCATGCTGTGAGTTGTAGTTCAAAACACCTGCAGTGTGCCAAGTTGGGGAAAGCAGAGTTGAAGGTTGCAATTCTAGGCTGAGTTTTTCTCTCTCCCCATAATGCAACTTGGAAATGGTAGGGAAACAAACCTGTGAATGTTCAAGTTATGACTCACTGTAGCTAGAGTGGGCATAATTCTTGGAAAATGATCATGACTGAGGAACCTCCAGCCCTCCAGATGCTGTTGGACAACTACTGCCCAGAAGTTGTCAAACAACTACTGTCATAGCTCACCATTGATTCCTAGGTAGGATGAATAGAATAGGAGTTCAGCAACATATAATGGGCCACAGGTTCCTTAGCACTGTTAACACATTGAAGTATGAATACAGGAGGTACATGGTGATCGTGTATTGGTCTCACAGTTTTCAGGGGTTGTTTGCATGATGTATGGGGTAAGTTGTGGCCCTCCAGATGTTGAGAAGGGGCCATAGCTCCTTGATTGAACATGTTTTCCATACAGAACCTGTCAAGATCAGTCCCAGGATCTTCAGATAAGGCTGGAAAAACTATCTAAAAGCCCAGAGAGCTGCTGCCAATCAGGGTAGAAAGTACTGGGGTAGATCAAAGGTTCTCAGTCTTTGGTCTTTCAGATGCTCTGGACTTTAGCACCCATAATTCCTGACTATTGGCCAGGTTGGCTGGAGCTTCTGGGATATGAAGTCCAAAACAAACGGGGGCCCAAAAGTTGGGAACCACTAGGGTGCATGGACCAATGGTTTAATTTAGTATAAGGCAGCCTCTTATATTGTTTGGCTGCAGCTCTCAGCATCCCTCACACTGGCTGTGCAGGTTGAGGTTTATGGGTTTTAAAGTCCAGCAACACCTGGAAACCTAAAAGTTATCCCTCCTCCATTTTCACATTAGTGTATACTGGCAAATTAGTGTGTGTGTGTGTGTGTGTGTTAGAGAGCAAGAGAGAACAGAAATATTAAAACAATCTTCAGGCTCGTTGTCTTTCAAAGTAGTAACCCAGATGGTGCTCTACTGTTAAACTCTGGAAAATGTTGTCACAGTTCTCTAAACAGCATCAAGATAGTCTGGCAGATTTACTCTTATGGTCATCGGTTAAGTTGAACTCTTTAGTTTTAGATTACATATATGGACAGGTTGCTTACCTGTAACAGTATTTCTTCGAGTGTTCATCTGTGAATTCGCACAAATGGGTTTTATCTGCACAGATGCAGTTAAAACCTATTTGTGTAATTTGCAGAGACCACAAAGAAGTATGTTAAAGGAGCACCTTAACATTTAACCTTTTTATTCATAAAAACCACATACCAATGAAAAAAATAATAATGCATATTGTCACTGGTGGATACAACTAGTGGTAAAGACTTCCACTTGAACAATGTGGAGACATAGTTCGCAGCAGAGGTTAATCGAGACGAAAACCCACAAATGAACTTTATGGAAGGGTGGTATGTACAATTCCAATGATACCTGCTGTGCATTGAGCAGAGACAGTCTTTAGCCCGCCTGTGGTATCCCACCCCGTCAGTTAAGCACACCAGTATATACACAGCACTGATTAAAATCATCTGCATGCAGTTTTCTGGCTTCAGTCTCTTTGCCAGTGGTTTCATCCATTGTTAGCACTGATGCTAGGTTCTCTGAAGAGTTAAGCACAGTGGTGCTCTAGCTATGTGAAAAGGGTGCTTTTGGTTACTTTGGTGGCCTTTCCCTTCCATATTACCTCCCACTTTGTTTCCAGCCATGTGTGTGGCATTGGGAGTTGCCTGGAAAAATACAGACTTTTTCAGACTATATATAAAGAAAAATAATGAAGGAGTTTTGATAATACCACAAGATCAAAGCCAGAATAGGTGCACATATATAATAGCATATGTCTGCCCATACTAAGTTAGCTGTGAAATATATTCTGTAGCCTCGGTTAAATATGAATAGCTTCCATAGAGAGAATGAAAATGGTTTGGATTTTTAATACGGAAACTTTTGCTTATAGAGTAGGTGTTCCATATGATTTGTCAAGGATTGGGCCCACTGCTGCAGTGTGGGTTGTGTGTGTGAGATTATCTGTATGTAACATTTATTCCCTGTCAGTTTTCAATATCTCTTCTCTCTGCAGCTTCTTAAATGTATCTGTGCAGAAATCTATATGTAAATAAGTGAACAATAAAAGAGAAATGGGTTTAAGACTGCTTAGTTTAAGCTTCCTGCTTTGCTAGAATTCCCAGTTGAGTTTGAGAGGAAGACATCAACGAAAAAGTTTAACTAAAACCTATCACTGATTGGTCAGTTATTTATTTACATAGATTATGGTTTTGTATTTGGCAGTGTCTTTTCTAAGACCCAAAGC
This sequence comes from Phrynosoma blainvillii, assembly GCA_026167975.1. Lineage (NCBI taxonomy): Eukaryota > Metazoa > Chordata > Lepidosauria > Squamata > Phrynosomatidae > Phrynosoma > Phrynosoma blainvillii. Next base: position 35,782,270 of record JANUYF010000005.1, read on the forward strand.
TTATTTGCTCAGGACTGATTTGTGCAAAAGTCTTGGCTTGCAAAGTTGTTTATAACAAATCCTTTTTCAAAATCAGATCAGTGTCCTAGAATATGTGCGTGGATAATGTCAGGACAGTGGAAACTGTGTTTAGAGTAAACAGTTAATAGTTAATGCTCTCCTGAGATAGAAATTTTCTAAAATGATTAAATTGAAAAATTGCAAGGATGCTGATAAACCACTTTTGGTCTTTATTTTGAAGCCTCATCATAGTCATTATAACCCATTTGCTTTGCTGATGGAGGAACCAAACTAAAATTAACCCAAATTCTTTTTTGCAGTCCTTAATTAACCAGCTGTTCAAAATCTTTTTTAACTAGCTCCGTTGAAGCCAAACATAATTTAGAACAAAATATATAAAAATGAGAACACTGGGATGGGAATTTCTGTAAAGCTATTCCTGGTTTCTACAGAAGCTTCTTTCACCAAAGAAAGAAGTGAGAGTGGAGTCGGGGAGACAGTGAAGTAGATGTGGAAGCAGCATCCCCCCCATAATTTTTCTATGTCAGATAGAAAATCAAAACTACATTGTTCCTGTGTTCATTTGTGTAAGAATGTCACACACAAATTAGAGACTGAAGACTAGAAAAAGGATATCTTCTCTTGAGGTGATTAAGTGTCATCGTGCTTCATGAGGAGGCTAGCTCTCAACTGAAGATGAACAATAGCAGAATAACAAGCTGCTTTGCAAGTTATAATAGTTTCCCAAGTGGAAGAACAATTGTAACTACTTAGAGGATGGACAGCTACACACAAGACCTACCACTCCATGGAGAACTTGGCTGGCTCACATTGTTGTCGGTGTACATGTGCTGGTTTCTTTGCTGTCACAATATCTCCACCTTCTTCCTCCTCCCACTAAAACCAATTGGGAGAAATTAACTACGCCAGCTTCAAGGCAATCTGTTCTCCCAGCCTCCAGTCATAAATGGCTGAAAGTCCTCCATATATGTGGACTCTCCCAAGACATGTCAGAAAGCTCTACTGTGAACAGTCCAACACATCTTTTCCTCGTTTCTCTTCCCAGGTGACATGGGATTGTTTCTTTAAAACTGTAGCTCAGTTTTTTTCCTGATCTAAATTACCTATTGAAAGCAGTGACTAACTAGGAATTAAATCTACACCCATAATAAAATTGAAACTAAAGCTAATTTTTTTTAAAGTTCGTCTTCTTTTTCTGCAAGATTTTCTTGCCCTTAGCTGTTCTTGAGTTGACCTCAACTCATGGCCACCCTGTAAATGAGATATTGATATTGTCAAGCCCCCATTTTCCTGTTTGCTTAGGTCTTGTATATTCAGGCCCATGACCTCCCAAGTCTAGCCATCTGACATGTAGTTGTCTTCTCTTTTTGCTGCCTTCTACCTTTCCTAGCATTATTGTCTTTTCTAACAAGTCATGCCTTCTCATGATGTAGCCAAAGTTGATACTCTTCTACCTGCTTTCTTCACTGTCCAGCTCTCACATCCATATGTAGTGGTGGGGAATACAATGGCTTGGATGATTCTAAGGACTTTATCACATGGGGAAAATCGGGGAGGTTAAACAGGAAAAGTCAACGCAATTGCGGTGAAGATTTTCACATGACGTTGCAATTAAAGAGGACTTATCCCAGGAATAACCAGGGAATAACCGGCAACAAATCATTCATGGGATTTCCCCATGAATGATTTGTTGCCGGTTATTCCCTGGTTATTCCTGGGATAAGTCCTTTTGAATTGTGATATGTGTGAAAAGCTTCCAGCGATCTCGCGACTTTCCTAGGATAATGACTGTTTAAACCCCCATTTTCCCCCCATGTGATTAATTCCTAAGTAGTGCTCAGTTGTATATCTTTACTCTTTAGGATCTTGTCTAGTTCTTTCATGGCTGCCCTTCCCATTCCCAGTCTTCTTATCTCTTGGCTGCAGTCTCCATTCTGATCAATGTTTGATCCAAGTATGGGAAATCTGTAACTGTTTTGATTTTCTCATTTATAGGTTGAATTTATGTAGATCCTCTGTGGCCATTATTTTTGTTTTCTTTATGTTCAGTGGTAAGCCTGTGCTTTCACTTTTTTTCCTTGAGCTTCCTTAGTAATTGTTCCAAGTCTATGAAGTTTTCCGCTTGTAGTATGGTGTTGTCTGCATATCTTAGATTGTTGAGGTTCCTTTCTCTTATCTTTACTCCTTCTTCTTCTGAGTCTAAACCTGCTCTTCATATGGTATTTTCTGCATAGAAGTTGAACAAATAGAGTGATAATATGAATCCTTGTCTGATCCTCTTGCCAGTTGGGGATCATTCTGCTTTAGCAGGTGGTTAATGTGCAGGAATCAGGTAAATGTAATTCTGTGACTTATGTAAGAAATACATGCTCTTAAAGGGAGTCATATTGTTGGCTTCTGCTTACAAGATAGACCCAAAAGAAATATAGAATGATTTAAAAAGAATGGTGTAAAAATGAATAAGAACAACTTTATTTTTGCTCCATTCTTTTTTAATCACCCGTTATTGATCACACAGAGTTGGATTTATCACCCGTCAACACTATTGACCTGAGTCACAAAATAGCCTACTAGCATTTAAATGAAAGCCTCTAGCTTTTTAATTGTAGTGGAAGCCATGCTAGCTTAGAAAGAAAGATAAATTGTTGCCATAGATGTGATAGATCAAGCTTTTATGGTGACATTAAAGCCAGGTTCTTTGAGAATGTAGAGGGCTGGGCTGATCTGCATCCTCTTTTAAAGACCAGTTTAAAGAGCCGATGAAGTGTTTTTTTCTTCTCCAACCCACAATCTTCCATTTGTTTTGATCAATCTTTGCCAGTGTGTCTGGGTTGTTATGGGAGTTGCAGCCCAAATGCAGAGAAACACAGGTTGGGAACAGTTGATTGAAACTAATATCAGTGCTTGTCTCATATTGATTGATTAATTGCCTGAACATTGTTTCAGGTTTTTTCATCTGACTTTGGCTTTATTTATTTTTTCTGTTTTAACATTTTATTTTTTTAAAAAAAAATACATAATACATAAAACATACTAAACAATATCAAATAGTCATAAAACATAAATTTCAAATGGAAATCCAGATGCTGTTGCCATTCCTGGTTACCAGGGACAGACTGAATATTTTCCTAGTAAATCAAACTGTGTAGCAAATGAAGGGCTTTAATCCTATTTTTGGTCTCAACTGAGGTATGTCCACTGAACCGACTATATTTACCTATATGTTACATCACCACTCTGCAACTAATTTACCTAAAATATACACGGGCTGCATCTATACTACAGAAATAATCCAGATTGACATCACTTTAACTGTTGTGGCTCAATGCTATGGAATGCTGGCAATTGTAGTTTTTTGTGAGACATTTAACCTTCTCTCTCAGTGCCACAACAAACTTCAATTCCCAGAAGTCTATAGCATTGAGCCAGGGCAGTTAAAGCAGTGCCAACCTGGATTATTTCTGCAGTGTGGATGCAGCCATACAGTGCTGAATTGTAGCAACCGTGTTTTATGATGGCAAACACAGGATGTTCTGCTTTATACTGAATCAGACCATTGGCCTATCTACTCCAGGGTTATTATGATTGTTCTGTCTAATCCAAAGGCACTGAACTACCGGCAGACGTTCTCCTGGTTTTCAGCAATCTTTTGTTTTTAATTCCTATTTGGAGGTGCTAAGGACTGAACCTAAGACCTCCATTCAGTGCAAATGCTCAGACAGAATGGGACCAGATGAGACTTCATTCACGGTCCTGTAACCTAGAAGATCTTCCTTTGTAGAAGCAGCCTAAAAGGTTAGCATGGTTTTATGGCACATTAGCAGCAACAGAATGAAAATACGTGCACACACAGAGTGAGTCACGCTGCTTCTTGTCTTGAAACAGTTTCTTTCCAGCCCTACTGCACACTGCATAATGTCTTTAAACAGTTCCTCTCTCCTACGAACAGAGAGAGATTACAGACTTTACAGCGCTGTAAAAATGTGCATGGTTAATTTAAATTCATGTTGCTAGCTTCTAGGCTCTGAATGTATGAAAATGTACATAGGGAAAGCAGTTTGATGATTGTTTCAATTTTATTTTGCATTATCTTTCAAAAATTGCAACACCAGATTCAGCTAGATAGAATGATTTGTGAGGGATTGTCCCACTACATCGCTAAAATATCCAAGCATCCTTGGCATTTGAAAAACATGTCCTGTTTCGAGCATACTTTTCCATCCTGTTCTCATTAAAAAATGAAATAAAAGGGGAGCAATTTTACCAAGTATTTTCAATTTTGAGTGAAAGGGGGGAATCTGGTTGCTTAAAATTTGCTTTGCTGTGTCTTAGAAGTGCTTAGCATTTTTATTATAGCCTTTTTTTCTCCAGTAGGTCCAATTTATATTTCATATAAACAAGGCATAACAAAAAAAGGAACAAAACCAAGACCAAACAAAGCCAAGACAACAAAAACTTGACATCAATCATAAATGCTGCATAAACATTTCAGAAGAATATCCTGGGTTTGAAGTTTTACATACTTGCAACCTGTCCTCTATTCTAGCTGGTTTGTTGTGTTATATTGTGATCTCAAAACAGCAGCATTCTGACTTTGGACATAAACATACTATATAATTTATAATGCAGTGATATCGCTTTAATTGCCGTGGCTCCATCCTATGGAATCCTGGGGTTTATAGTGTTATGAAGTACTTAGAATTCTTTGTAAGAGAGCTCTAATGCTGTAATTCAGGGAAGTGCAAATGAAAATTCTAAGTACCTCAGGAAACTACAAATCTGAGAATTCTAAGGGGAAGGGGGTTGTGGTACTTATAGAGGTATTGAATTGCTATAACTGAGAAATGTGGATAGGTCCATTGATTTACAGTTATGGGCTGGACTCCTGTTGGTGTACTATGCCAGCAGCTGCACTTTTTCAAGGATGAGATGATGGCAGCAAGTAAGGCAGACAAAATCTTCCACCTCTATTTTGCCAGTGGCTTTTCCCACAGTGGCTGCTGTGTGTGCAAGCCTTCAAGTCACCTGTCAACTTATGGCAACCCCATGGATTTCATGGAGTTTTCTTAGGCAAGGAATACTCAGAGGTGGTTTTGCCAGTTCCTTCCTCTGAAGTGCAACCTGCTATTGGTCTCCCATCTAAATATGAACCAGAGCTTATCTTCCAGGATCAGACAGGATCTGGTACATTCAGGGTATTTAGGTTACCGTGGCTGCTGTGCCTCTGGCCTTTCTCTTCCCTCTACCATGCCTGCGCTGGTGTGATATTGTTGTCGTTGTGCACCAGCAGGATTTTAGCCAAAGTCTTGCACAACACTGGAAGCTTTGCTTCCAGCAGCATTGTTTGGAGAGACAAAGCTGGGCCGTTAAGCTGTTATCATCCTTATACTGAATGAGATAAATTTAGATGTACCAGAGTTTTGCAAATCTTTTTTTTTTAAACAAAAACAAAAACACAACTCTACAATTCCCAGAATTTCCCAGCCATCTTGGCCACTCATCATGCTGGCTAGGGTTGTAGTCTCTCAGAAGATACCTTTTCTGAGCCCTGCCAAATGTTGATAACATTTGCACATGCCTGCAAAGTTGTGGTGCCATTGGTTTAAATTTGTAAGCTTGATATGAGGCATTTGTTTGTGCTTGCACAGTGAGTTTTAGTATTCGTGTCTATGTCACATTTTCCAGGTTCACCATTTTAGATGGCTGTTGATGGCATTTGTCAGAAATTAACTTGACATTTTGTGCATATGTTTAACTGCTGTACAAGCAGGTGCCCCCTGCTGCACAGGGATCCATAATTCGTAATGTGGAAATTTAACTATGACAGGAGATGTTCAATTCTGGTATTACCAAGATGCATAAAATTTGAAGAGACACACTCATTGTTATGGGAACTTGGCACTTAAAAAGTCTAGGCACACTTCCGTTGAGCCTACTTCAAGACAATGATGAAACTTGAAAACACTTTCTAGACACCGTTCACATTTTGGTTGGATTATAATGCAATTTAGATCCTTTTCAAAATGAGCAAATGTGTTCAATCCTTCCCTCCCTCCCCTGCAGGCTTCTTTATCCTAAAGGAACAAGTTGCAAACTGGTTGCAAAAACATTCCTCTCAATTTTTATAACTGCCAGCCACAATGTGATTTGGTGAGGAACAATAAAACTCTCATTGAAACAGTTTCTTAAAGCCTCCTTTTACCGATACGCTGCCTCCATTTCATCACACTCTTCTCCATTTAATTCTCTTTGCAGCTTGCCATGCCACACAGTGATGAGTGGACCCGATTTGCCCGGACCTTGGTGGAAATCCGAGCCAACAGAGCAGACAGCGAAGAAGAAGGAACCATGGAAATCTCTGCCTAGAAGAGAGGAAGGTGCTCACCCCTCCCTTCCATCAGTTACACTCTTGTTCAGTGTCGAATCAGTATTGTTGTGGCTTTCCATGCCGATGTTCATGTCAGCATTACCCAAGAGTTCCAGCTCCTTCCTATTAATCACGTTGTGCTTTAAGCAGTCTGAAAATATCCAGAACACTTTCATGCTTCATATTTCTTTTTCTTTTTCTTTTTTTGAGAAGTTACCTATGAGAGAACAAATCAAACCCAAGTGGGTTCAGTTGTTACCTTTTTAAAACTACTTTAGTAGCTGCAGTAACTGGCTAGAAACCTCTGGATAAACTTGGGCTCACAAACATTTCTGGCACAGTCCTATTAAATCCAGATGAAGTCAGATATGATTGGGTACAGATGTGGTGTGCTTTGCAACCATGGGACTGGGCCAAAGACTTTAGATGTGGTGTTTCACATGGTGACTTACATTATGAATGGATGTACTATATGAACATTGCTGCCCCTTATTTATTGCGGTGTGCTGCATGGAACATATTTATTTGAAAGCATTAAAATAAATGATCCTAAAGCATGTGCATAATGAGCAAACTGAATTGTCTCTGCATGCCTGTCGGGGTTATAACGCGCTCCAAAACAACAATTACAGGATGTCACTTTGTACGAAAATGAAATCTGTAAAAGGTTGGTTGAATAAATGGAACTTTTTAAAAATGCCTATTATTTCTAGGTACTTTAACAATATTTCATGTACAGTTGGTCACTGACACTTGTTAAAGGCTACCAGTTACAGTCTGAAGCAAATGTTCTGTTCCAGAATATTGCTAGCAAAAAAAAGGTCAAGGCTGTGCTGTAGCCATGTACACTATTTTTTCACATTAAAATGATTTCATGTATTGACAGAGAAGGGGACTGTGACTTCTAGGAAAGGTAATGTATTATATAATTTTTTTTTTAGAGAAGTAACAGGTAACAAACAGTACATTTGTCTATTTCTTTCACTGCATTTATGGGAGAAAATAAAGTTGATCTTATGGGTGAAGTGAGATTGCTATGAGCACTTTGGATCATTTGCACCTAGAACAGGGGATAACATATCCCTTACTATTGGCCATGCTGGCTAACGCTGATGGGAGTTGTAGTCCAGGTACACCTGGAAGTCTGTAGTTGTCCAACCATACTCCCAGATGAGTTTGCATAGAAAGTTTTACCTAGTGCATCTTCATAGTAAGATGATGCAAATTTAATTAGAGAGCAACATGGGCCAGTTAGTTGGATGTGTGTGTTTATCTACCACTGTTGGTCAAATTATTGCTGAAATGCTGGGTTACATTTACATGAGAGGAGAGATCTAAACCCAACTAGCTCAGTGGTAACAGCTATAAAGTGGAAGTAGAGTATAGGGAGTTTATAATGGGAGAGAAGTTCCTAGATCCCGTGGATAAATGGGATTTAAATCTGGGAATATCTCACAAAAGTGGGATTGTTTTCAGACACGTCGGGCTAATTGAGCATTAACAAGACATTAACCCATGCAGAAAGTCGCAAAATCGTGCCACTTACTTTTGGGAAAATCCCAAAAGTAAAAAGCAACATGATTTTGCCGACTTTCTGCACAGTTAATGTCACATTAATGCTCAATTAGTCTGACGTGTCTGAAAACAATCCCGCTTTTGTGGGATATTCTTGGGATTTAACCCCATTTATCCATGAGATTTGGGCGCTTTGCCTCCCATGTGGTAAACCAAATCCATTCAGTTAAACTATCAGCAGTTTAATATTGTTTTTATTTATGTATTGTTACCTTGCTTTTCAGTCAAAATAGGATTTCAGAAGGACTTGCATTTTAGCGGTGAAAATAAAATTTCTCCTTTGTTCCAATATATCTAAAAAGTCAAAATATAAAAGGAAAAGAAGTGAGGAGTGAGAAGGAAAAAAATCATATGTGTTTTTTTGTTTGTTTGTTTGTTTGTTTTTAGCAGGACTGGCAGAATGGACTTCCATCCCATCTGCATTGCCTTTGGACTTTGCAGATTTACAGAGACTACTGGATAGTGTCTGTGTGTTGTTGTTTCTGTTGCTGTTGTTTTGTTGTTTCTGTCCCAGCTTTCTTCCACATTGGGACTCAAAGCAGCTTACAATGATTTGTTTTTAAAATGTTAAAAATCCACAAGACACAAAAGTTAAAATACAATTAAACAATATTAAAAAAACCCCAACAAGTTAGAACCTACATATTTAAAGCACACAAACCAGCATAACAATTAGACATATCTAGCGCATTATGTCAGATGAGCCTTATATAATTGCCTACAAAAAGAAAGTATTTTGGCAAATGCTAGGTTGGGTCCAGACTTCATTGTACTTGAATTAAAATCAATGGGACTCCTTAGTTGTGATTAATCTAAGTCCTATTGTTTTGGTAGAGCTACTCTAGTCTGGTTCTGTCCCACAGCTTTAACACAGTTAGTAGTAGGAATGCTTTCCAAAGTATACATAGTGAGTAGTTAAGAACACAATTTGCTCGAGTGCTGTTTCTGGGTTATTTGCTGTGCTTAACTTCCCTAGAGAATTCCATAATGAAAGTATCTTGAGGTTTACTTATTTCTAAACCCGCAAGTAATTTATTATGTATAATGACTGGATTCAAAATATGTTCTTTAGCATAAGCAGCACAGTTAAAATGTCTCAACTAACAAAATGATGCTTACATTTCTCAAGAAGTGTTTTTACATGGCTTATTTCCCTTAGTGCTGGTTTAATCAGAATGGTACAGCAACTTCCTAGGGCTGTGTTCACTTATCCGAGGCAGGCAGAGATGCACCCACATGCCAATGCTCATTGGAACAAGAAATGCTGCTTGTTCAAGAAGTAAACAGCAACTGCCTGAAATGTTGGTGCAAACTGCCACCATCCCCATTTACAGCCCTGGGACTAAATCCAGTTGCCAGTTTCAGACCTCATTCCCACTATAATTTAAAGCAAATTGCTGATCAGGTTATATGACCATCGTTCCCACTTGAAACCGGTTCCGATCCTACTATGCTCGATTTCAATCGCGATGAAGTGAGGCAAACGCAAAAAAACTGTTTCCTGACACTAGTTTTTTGGCGGTTCTTTTGAAAATAATTGATTCCAAAGCGTGTTCAACAAGTGGGAATGATGGATCTGAATCGCATCATTCTGGAGGAGAGGGACTAATGGTAGAGCGGGGTTTACCATCCCTCCTCAATTTTTGGGAAATCAGCCATTCCCCCCCCCCCCCTTTTCCTTCAGCGCTGTCTTCGTGCTTGTGGTGTGACATGTAGCTGCATTTTTTTAAAATAAAAAATGACAGAATATGCGACCTATTGTATTTGCAACTACTTGTAATTACGGGCGGACTGCAGCTCAGCGAGGCAAGTAGTTGCAAAACCAATGGATCGCATATCCTGTCAACAGCAGACTTTCTGCTTTGGAGAGACAGGAGGCTTAAACCATACAGTATTGTCTTACTTATCACAGATTTTTTTTTTAATGGGGAGCTCGAAAACTCAAGAGGTTTCATAATTCCCAATGGGAGAAGGGAATTGAACCTAGGTGGCCATTTTGGGAACCAAGATGCAATAACTTGTAAAATGTGTGATGCCATCATCTAAGGTACTTCCTGCATTCTTTGGCAGCTGAAACCCTGTCCTACAGCATCCCTAGATTATTATTAATTTGCCTTTAAAAAAAATAGCTTCAAACTTTCAGAAAAAAATTTCTTCCTTGTCTCAGAGAGTCAAGGCAGCTAAATGCACTGAACCTGTTCACTTTTTTTGTATTGCTAATCATTTTTAATGACATTAGAAATTTCATATGCAAAGTTAAGTCAATGAAAACTGACAATGTATTCAAATTCCTTTGAGCAGCAATGCTACATAAAGCTATTGCTTTTTTCTGTTCAAGCTCCCTGTATTCATTTCAAATCCCAGTTGAAAAGGAGAACCCAAAATGTTTAACTAAATAGTGTTAAAACATACATGGTAATTTACTTATTTACAGTGAGCCAGTGAGGTGTAGTGGTTTGAGCGTTGGACTGTGACTCTGGAGACCAGGATTTGAATCCTGACTTGGCCATATAAACCCACAGGGTGAACTTGGACTAGTCACACTCTCTCAGCCTCAGGGTGTCAATAGCAAACCTGATCTCAAGAAACTTGCCAAGAAAACCCTGTGATAGGGTCACTTTAGAGTCGCTGTAAGTTGGAAACAACTTGATGGCACACAACAACAAACCTATTTACAATCAGGTATACATATAAACTAAGGCTGAATTCTACAAGAGTACTTAGTTACATTTGTGTAACTTAAGTGACATCTCCCAGTCCACCAGACTCAACCAACTTTACTGGGGATTAGCTGCACCAAGAAAAAGAAGTCTGTTCTGCTGACAATTGGGTGCAGAAGGATGGCACACCCCATGACCAAGATTGGGACAAGGAGTTGTGAGAGGTCCTGCTTCCGGCTGTCACAATCATCTTTGCAGGGAGGCAGGAGGTGGAAATGCCATCTACTTGAGCCCCAAATGCCAGCAGAATGGACCTCCTTCTCTAGATGCAGCTGATGCCCAGTAAAGTAGGTTTGGAGAGGCAGTAACTGTTGTGGCAATAGTGCCACCATTGTAACTCTGTAGGGATTGTAAATATGGAACAGTTACAGATGTGTAACTCCCAGTTACGCATTCGGAAGTGTGATACTGGATTCCAGTCTAAATAAGTGTCCAGCTAGTATCATATGTCAGTATTTAACCAGTCTTACCCAGTGTTGGACAAGAATCTTCATCGTCAACAATGGCCATGCTGGTTAGGGATTAGGAGAGTTGTTGCCCAAAGTAATAACAAAATGGGGGGAAATGAGATGTCTTTCTGTGCCTTGCACTGATGTTGCTCTTGAAGTGTCCTGGTTAAGAATCCAAGCTATGTATCAAATATTTTCCCTCCCTCCTGCTACAAATCTTAGCACTGCCCAAAATCTAACAGATAAAGAAGATGCTCTTCTCTCAACTTCACTCCCTCAACTGTACTATAGGCTTAATACTATTGCTGCTGCTGTTGTTGTGTGCTTTCGAGTTATTTCCAGCTTACAGTGGGACGTTTTATCACGGGGTTTTCTTGACAAGATTTGTTCAGAGGGGGTTTGCCACTGCCATCTTCTAAGGCTGAGAGAGAGTGACTTACCCAAGATCACCCAATGGGTTTATATGGCTGAGCCAGGATTCGAACCTTGTTTTCCAAAGTCATAGACCAACACTCAACCACTATGCCATGCTGACTACCTGCTACCTACTTGCTACCTAATTCCAATTGTGTCTCAACTAGAATGGACACACTGACTCAATTGCTGAAAGTTAAGTCAACCCCTGTGTACTTTCAACTGATTCAACGAGTCTGTTCTCCTTGAGGGCTTGTTCTCACATTTAAACCAGTTTGTGATTCGCCTTCACTCCGTGTCGGTGAATTGATTCCAAAAGGTCCGTTGTTCCCACTATGAAAGTGGACTTTTTCATTATTCCCTTGTTATCGCTTCTTTTTTGGCACGATTGTCATCTAGTTTGCGCTGCTTCAAAATGCATGTCAATCATCTGTGCATCATCGGTGATGCAAGCGGCAACATGGTGAGGACGGGGCCGTTCCAGGCACTGAGCAGGGCAACTTTAGCAACTGAGCCTTCCTCTGCCCTTTAGCGACCCAGGCTGCTCAAGTACACCATTTCCCCTTTGGGCACAAGCATTCTAGGAAAATGGAAATCACTCCCAGTTTCACTACAATTCTGGGGACTTTGGGGTTGTGTCTTTTCCCCTGATGACTGGGTATCAGTGGAGCCTTCCTGGGATGAAAGTTGCACACTACTATTGCTGGCAAAACTTCAGTGTGGGGGTGATAGTGTGAAGGGGCCTGTAATGCAAGGGACTCTTTCCCATGAGTTAAAAAGTGTCACACTCCCTCATTCCCTTCTCCAGGTATGATGCTTTGATTGTGTATTCCTGCATGGCAGGGAGTTGGACTTCACGGCCCTTGCAGTCTCTTCCAACTCAGTGATTCTATGAGTTACATTGGCAGTTTCTCACCTCAAAGCTCCTCCTGTTAAGGCCTGCATGACCAGTTTCCATCCAGACGGCATAGCCAGCCAAAGGATGCATTTCAACTCTGCTTTGAGACAGCAAAAGATTAGCTTGGGGTCAGGTTCCAAGGTAATCAGGGCTCATATTTTTAATCAAGCCATAGAACTTTAATTAATCCATTCTAGTAAATCAATAAAAAATTGATGTACTAAAATCATGCTGTTTGAGGCCATAATTTATGAACAATTTGCTCCTGCTAATGACTTGATTTGAGGCTTTAAAAGAGGAACTATCCAAGGAAATGTCTTTTCTTTATTAAGAATCAATGTCTAAACCAAGTTTCCATACAAAAAAGAAAAAAGAAAAAAGGAACTTGTTTATTAATTGGTGGTCTCACAGCACGGGAGGGACAGGCAATGTGGCTTCAAGTGGCAGATGGCTTCCATTGCAACTCCTTCCCAGGAGCACATTGTGGTATTTGTCAAACAGAAGAAACTGTTGACTCCCCATAACATTTCTTCATCCTGAATGCTCTGAATCACCCAATCCAGTCTGAGTTAACAACTTGGTTCTTCTAACAATCCCATGGGGGGGAGGGGGGAGAGAGGAGCCACTTTTTCTAATGGGGAATCCTTGGCCCTCCCAACATAGTGGACAAGTTCTGACAAGCCATAACCAGCAGCACCAGTGGTACAGGCTTTCAAAACATGCAAAAGGGGGGGGGGGGATCTGGCTTGTGCTAATAGGGTGGGAGGTTATAATGGAGGGTTATCATAGAATCAGAGTTGGAGGAGACCACAAGGGTCATCCAAACCAACCCCCTGCCATGCAGGAACACAGAATCAAGGCATCCCCAACAGATAGCCATCCAACCTCTGCTTAAAGACCTCAAAAGAAAGAGACTCCCCCACACTCTGAGTCTGAGGGAGTGTGTTCCACTGTCAAACAGCTCTTACTGTCAGGGAGTTTTTCTTCAAGTTTAGGTGAAATCTCTTTTCCTGTAGTTTGAATCAATTGCTCTAGCTCAGGGCTAGGCAACCTAAGGCCTTTGGACCGGCCCCAGGCCGGTCCTGCCGCCGCCGCCGCCCGCCATGATGATATTGATTATTGTTGTTATTACTTGTTCTTGAGGTTCTCTTGGCAAAATCTCCACAGGGGTTTTGCCATGGCTTTTCTGGGGCTGAGAGAGTGTGCATGCATATTTTTTTAAATTTCTTAAAAATTAATTAATTAATTAATTAATGGTGCTTCGCCCCCCCCCCCCAATTGTTTGAGGGACATCAACCCGGCCCCTGGCTCAAAGAGGTTGCCTACCCCTACTCTAGATCCTATTCTCTGAAGCTGCAGAAAACAAGCTTGCTCCATCCTCAATATGAGATCCCTTCAAATATTTAAACAGGGCTATCATATCCCCTCTTAACCTTCTCTTCTCCAGACTAACATACCCAGCTCCCTCCTCATGGGGCATGGTTTTCAGATCTTTCAGCATTTTGGTCCCAGATCTTTCAGCATTTTGGTTGCTTTCCTCTGGTTAGTAGGTAGGTATAGAGAAACTCATTTTCTCCTTTCATCTGGTCATCTTTAATCTTTTTCATTTATTCCAAGGAAGCTACCATGGTTCCTCTTCCATTCCTGCAGCGAGGGCATAGATACTGAGAATCACAGCCTCCCCCAGTATTCCCAGCACATGCCTTCTTTTTATGCTCTTCATATTGTAGAAATTATCAGCTGTGGATCTTTCAACAGTGCCATGGTGGAGTTTACTAGATTGGCTCCCCCCCCCTATCCTCCTATCCCCAGTATCAGAGGGCGAGAACTGAAAAACCAGATGGCATTGGGTTTAGGCTGCTTTCTGGAGACAATCAGATAGCAGCCAAAGAGGGCAAAGTTCTAAGGTGTTTAAAATTACTTTAGAAAAGGATCTGTTGGAACGAGTCTAGTAGAAGAAGTTATATATTTTCAGTTTGTATGTAAGCCTATATTTCCTACAACCACTGGCCATGATGGATGCAGCTTCTGAGAGGTGCAGACCAAAACAGCTGGAGGACAAAAAGTTTCCCACTCCTATTTTAAAATAGAGTTGTTTGGCATTCCAGTGCCACATACTTCATGCTCCTGAAACTACACGGGAATAGTGGTCAGTGTATACAAGACAAAGTTAAAATATTGTCCTTTTGTTTTTGAAAACAAAACACCCCCCACACTCTTCTTGGAGGGTCTGGACTTCATTAATGATATTCATTGGAAAGTACTGTTAATAAAAAGGGAATACAACATAATTTTAACCTGCTATCAAACCTGAACAGAGCTGGCATTCTGCTGACTTGAGGTGGAGCAGCAAACAATCATGACCAGCAATTGTGAATATGAACGTTGCCTAAATTGGTGGTGGTTGTGTGTTTTCAAGTCATTTCCAATTTATGGTGACCCTAAGGGGAATCTTTCATGGGGGTTTCTTGGCAAGATTTGTTCAGAGGTTTGCCATTACTTCCCCCTAAGGCTGAGTGTGAGTTGCCCAAGATTACTTAGTGAGTTTCTATGGCTGAGGGGTTATTCGAACCATGTTCTCCAGAGTCATAGTCCAACCACTACACCATGGAGGCTTTGCTTACCTAGATTTACTTAATCTGTAACTGATTCATATCCATGATCACTGTGTGGAGGAGGTCCATTCTGCTGGCAATTGGAATATGGACAATTGATGTTTCCACCAGGGTTTTTTTTTTTGGGGGGGGGGTCAGGCCAGGAGTGGTAACATAACTAAGTACACTTAAAATCAGCTATTAAATTAAGTATATGTATAAGTATACATAGAATAATGGCCTGATTAGCTGCAGACACTCTAGCCCACCTTTGAACCATGCAGAAGCTATACACACAACTCTGTGTCCACATTTCTGTGTAGTGGGGGCTGAATAATAGTCAAAGTAGTCAAAAATATTTTATTTTGGTTATTTTTTAAAAAAAAAATCTTTTTAATTCAACAAAGTTAATAAGAATTTTCACACAAATGTTGTCCAATTACAAGCTGGCAGTTAAGGCAGATAACCATTGATACAATACATGGATTTATTATTATTTCTATTGCATTTATTTAAACAAGCAGCAGTTACTCTATAAGTGCAGAACACAAAACAAGAATTTGAATATCATCACGGTCAGACTGAGAACCGATGGGCAGTCTCTATTTATGTCAAGGGTATGTGCGTGTAAAGAGGCCTGAAGCAAAAAGCACAGGAAAGGATGAAGAACGTAAAGCTACCACTTCCAATAGCTCAGGGCCCCGGTGCTGACAGTGCAAATGGTAAGATTCTCAGATGTTCTTCCATAAAGTGCACAGTCTAAAGAAAATGGCACTTCTCACCCCACTTCCTACACGGTCAGCATTCCAGCCCCAGGAACAGAATAAAATTGCTAAACATTTGTCATTGTGGTTTTAAGTTACAAAAACATGTTCCACATAAAAGCTTCCTAATACAATCCAGGAATGCAGCTTTTGTGTTATATATGTAACATTCAGTCACTCCGGCACAGTCAGGTACTGTATGTACACATGGATCAAATTGTTTTGCACCAAGCACCATTATTTCTGCAATATGTGCATATAATATTCAATATGAAGCCCAGATATTTGAAAAATTACTTTCCCAAACAGTATGATCAGCTGTAGTCTAAAAAGTAATTTCTGGAGTCCTGGGAGTTGCGATCCAAGCAGTAACTTATCCATTTTCTAATGTAGCTGCAAGTGGTAGTGAGTCCTCACCTGATCACAAAATAATTATATTCTCCAGCTTTCCTGGTTTGGCCAGCAACAGGTTCTCCAAGAGGGAAAAGTGGAATTATATATGAATGCTTTTCCTCAAGTGCAACTACATTCACAAGTCCCAAGGCATGTTCAAGTAGGACAAAAAATACATTCATGGACTCAAACCAGTAAGATTATTTATCAGAATTTCACAGTGATTTGATACAAGATGCACATAGATCAATGATTTACACATAAAGTGAGTGGTGAGGAAAGAGAACAAATGCAGGTTAGACAGAAAAGCTAAAGGGATGAGATACTGAGATTGGTCAGGTATATGGCTCTTTCCCAGTCCTTGGGAGAAGTAAGTCATTGCTTCAG
This sequence comes from Phrynosoma blainvillii, assembly GCA_026167975.1. Taxonomy (NCBI): domain Eukaryota; kingdom Metazoa; phylum Chordata; class Lepidosauria; order Squamata; family Phrynosomatidae; genus Phrynosoma; species Phrynosoma blainvillii. The sequence continues at coordinate 35,798,852 of JANUYF010000005.1, forward strand.
GATCAAACTGAGGCTGCCTGAGAACCAGATGGTGTGGACCTAAACCGAGGTAAGTAAAGTCCGAATTTATTTTCAATTCCTGCAAATGTGGCAACAGCCAGTTTGTAACCCCCAACGTGGTCAGGATTTGGAGCAGGTAGGGTGATCCTAGATTTCAGAACTGGTTCAGATCCTGCTGGTCTTCTGCAATGTTTAGAAACAAAAAACAGGTTTAAACATTTTAAAAAATGGAACTGAGATTAGACTGCTTTTACCCCAAATCACAAGAGGAATCCAGGCCCTTTCAGTGACTTAGCTACAACCCAATGCCCTTGCTTTCTTCTCCCCAACAGTGGCCATTTTAGGTCATTATGCAATGTTATTTGACACCATGAAAGAGTTGGTCCCTAGATTTGTTCTGTTTCCTTGCCTTGTCAAAGCGATCAACCTGTCATACTTACACTCCCCCAAAATCGACATAAAACCATCTCTGTAGCAGCTCATAAGTCACCAAGGTTACCCCAAACTGAGGAGAGGAACGAAATACACGAGCTGGAAGTGAAAAAGAAAAGAAACCATTAGCTATGTTAACGTACAGTTTTATGCATGCATATTTCATCAACAACTGTTTTCAAAAGTTACCTGCAGCTCCTTTCCAAAAAGCTCTCGGACCTTCCTCTCGTAGGATCTTTCCAAAGCAATCAATGACACCACTATAGGTTGTTTGTCCTGCCCGGGCTGCTACCTGTAACCTTGTCTTGATTACATCTGCAGGAGTCACCAAGGAAGCAGCAGGCATACCTTAAGAAGGAAAGTTGGGGGAAAGAAGAGTCAGTTTTTGGCACAACGTGTTTATGATTTCACCTTAGCTGTCTGACAGCTAACAGGCTGGAACTATAGCAATTAAAGAAAACCCAAAGAAAACATTGGGACTTAAATCATGAATGAAAAGTCCCATTGATTCCAAAGGTTCTACTCAACATCTTACAGAATCAGAATACAACAACAATTTTAAGTGGAAACAATGGAATATACTGCCTCAGAGTGTGGTGGAGTATCCTTCTTTGGAGGTTTTTAAACAAAGGCTGGATGGCCACTTGTCAGGGGTGCTTTCTGTGTTCCTGCAAGAACTCGATGGCCCCTGTGGTTTCTTCCAACTATGATCCTATCCTAAGTAAAAATATTTCTTCTTAAAGTTAAATGTCCATGAAATTAAAGCCAGAGAATGACTTGTGATAAGACTATGACCTCTTAAGAATATAATAACAGCCACTTAAAATCAACCCTGTGAAACGGTCTGAAGTGTAAATGAATTTTTAAAAGAATAGTAGAAGTAAGCAGCCATTGTGAACATCAGTATCAGAAAATACTGTTTTCTGACTTTACCCCAGTTCACTTACTGGTGGTAAAGTCAGCTCCTCTGTGGTTTCTGGTATTTGCCCTTCTGCAAAGAGCCCTGGAAATCTCAGTCCTTTCTGTACTCCCTCCTGGGTCAGGTCTACATGTTATGAAAATTCTTGCTAAATTCAGAACAGGCAGACAGGTATAAATTTGAATCATCACACCACCCCACTCCAATCTCAAATTTTAATCCATTATTTTCATGTTTTCCTTCAGTGCTATGTACAATTTACCATGTCTAATATGGAAGATTTATGCTGACAGATAAACAATGGAAAGCAAACAGTGCTGAATAATCAGCAGACAAGGGACGTGATCCTGAAAACCCGACTTTTATGGTAGGACCATTGCAGTCAAAATAGGCATGTCAAAAGGAGTTTTAAGATGCAAAACAAAAACTTTTCAGACCCATCTACTGAAATCGTGTGTAGATCTTAAGAAAATAAAAAACAGGTGGGGTGGGACAAAAATAAAATGAGATTTTTGTTTCAGAAAATGGTGTCTCTTCTTATATTACTTTTCCATTCTGCATGAATTCCAAACTAGCCTGGGCAGACAGAGATGCATAAACATCTTTTGCTTTCTCCCTCCCTTCTCCTCCTCCTCCTCGCCTCTGAAGCTTAATAATTCTGTAACAGTTTTTGTCCAAACCAATGTGGTCTGGCTCCAAAACCACCACACTTTTTCTTTTTTCTTTTTTGCAGACTGCGTCGAAAGAGATGTAAAACTGTGTGTTTATCACTAAAATAGGAACTGCTCCACCTCTCCTCCCCCCCCCCGCCACAAAAAAACCCATAAGAGAGAGAAGAAGAAACAAAAACACTGCATGAACTTTCACATTTGAAAGTCTGGCAGACAAAGGCTTCCCTTGAAATGGGCTGCAAGTCATGCATTTCACAGGAGCCGGACTTTCACTCTTTCAAGATAAGCTAAAACCTGAAAAACACAGCCGCCCATGTATGCAGCTCCTGTGCGGAGGTGCCAGTTACAGAAATGATGCCTCAATGAGTGCGGTTTGGTTATAAACCAGCCAGAGGCCCCATCTGCTTCCAAGACATTCCCTTTGGGGGCATAAGCAAGTGTGAACTAGCCCTGAGCTGTATGGTGCAATTCCCAAATAGTTTCCACATTATATGTATTTTCCAAAGAGCAGCTATCTGCAGGAATTCTAAAATTACAACCCAGTACTCTTTGCAACTACTTCTGCTGAAATGGTCCATATGCCCCCAGTTAAGTTAAATGGCACAATTGAGTAGGTTTGTGAAGAAAGTGTCATGCTGAAAATTAACGCCACAGAAAAGGTAACAATCTAACCGGAGATACGAAGTGCTTTTCTTACTCTTGCTAGAAGGAATATGAACATTATGAGTATGGCTCTATAGACCCAGAAAGTGCTCATGATAAAATTAATTTCATTTCTTGCTATATCAAATCCTTACACTTCTAAGGTTATGGCACTTTTCCCCACCCCAACCAATTGTAATAAGAGAAATCAAGCCATTGCTCTCAACAGTAACTGGCTAATGGAAGCTAACTTGAAATCGAAATATAGTGAAAATACAAGATAAAATCCGCATTATTGTGCGTTTTCCAAACCTATACTGGCAACTATTGATAAAGAGAGACGGCTTCTGTGACCAAACTTCAAAGAGACAGTTATCGCAGTCTGCAATCGCTTCACAATGGGCAAAGAAAGAAAAATTAGAAAATCTGAGAAATGACTTGGCTTAACACACTGGTTTAGGTTTCACATCTAGATAGGATGCAGGGCTGAAAAACTGTTTTGTTTCCTTATGCTTAGTTACAATTAATCCAGCTTTGAAACCATATTCTTCTGATCATATATACATTAGTATTATATATTATTTGGAAAATAATACAAATTTATTTTGCTTGTTGAATTCAGTATTTAAAAACTGAATTGTTGATGCTTGTGGTTTTATGTCTCTTAACCACACAATTCATATTTGCAGAATTAATGAATGTACATTACAAAACATGAACGTTTGTAAGTCAGAAAAAAAAGAAAAAAAGGAAATGATATGTAGATGGGTGCATTTTTTAAGTGCATACAGAGTAGCTCTTTCCAGGACTAACTAATCTCCTAGATCATGCTGGCTAGGAAACTCAGGGATTTGTAATCCAAAAAAAGGAACTTTTATAAGCTCTGGCTTTTTATAAGCAACACCATCTCCTGAGGAGGTGCATGCTAGAAAAATTTACACTAGTTTTGTTGTTTAAAGGCACCCATTAAAAAAAGTGATGGGACATCAAGCTTTAAAGGTTATAAAACTGGAATTATCAAAATCCAGAGCGCTGCAGCAGATATGAGCAATATATTCCAAACTTACTAATAAACAAAGGGAACCTAAACAAGCAAATATATTCAGTGTAAGAACATAAGTAAATAACTCATTTCATGGTACATGTTGAACACTGCAGTGTGATGCATCATGTAATAGACTCGCTGTAAATTTACAGATATTGGGTGGAAGATAAAATTTAAATGTACCTCAGTGTTTGTTTATCAGAGAATGGTCTTACTGGTACCAAACTTCTCACCTAGAAACACACTCCTGTCACAATCAAAAGGGCCCCAGCACTGAGGAACTAGAATAAAGCTCTAATGCAAATGTTAATAATGTGAGCACTTGAAAAATCATCACAAATATATATAAACAATAATGTGAAGTCATAAATTCAAAATTTCAGTTTCTTCAACAAATGTTTTAAAATAGTTGTGGAGCTGTCTAATGATTTGTGGAGCTTTGCCTGAAGCCAGCATTTCCAGTATTAGGAAGGGCCTATCAGGGGATTTATGGGATAATTACTGTATTTTTATTACAATTTTAAATGTTGTAAACCGCCCCGATTGCACATGTAGAGGGGTGGGATAAAAATAAATTATCATCATCATCAGTGGCTTGGAGAAATGCCCTTCTCCAAGGCTTAGAAAGTTACTTTTTAAAACGTATTAGTTGTGCTTCCTAAAATTACCAGTATAGCTTCAATTTTGAGAAATAATTTGTTTCTCACAAGTAACTAAAGTAAGGGTTGTTTTTTTTAAATCTCTTTTTTATAAGCTGCTTATACAAAATGAGAGCTTACAAGTAGATAGAGGAAATTATTAATAATAAAATATGCCCAGTATGCCCAGACCTGCCCCCAACAGTCAACATAATCCAACTCCTGGCAGTGCCAGTTGGCTCCTGTATCCATGGCCCACCTTGGAAGTGGGCCGTGCGGACAGTTGGGTTCTGACCCGCTTCCAGTCTGCTCCAGACCATAGTTATGCATTATAACTAGTAGCAAATGCTTATAGAATATTGATTATTTTACCTTTTAAAACTTACCTTTTAAGGGGCGGGTGGGTTTCGGGATTTTTAGGTTCTGTTTACATTGTATTAACATATCTTTATGTAAATTTTAATGTTGTAAGCCGCCCCGATTGCTCTGCAGAGGGGCGGGATAATAATAATAATAATAATAATAATAATAATTATTTACATCTGTTGCCTGCTTCTGGAGAATAGTCTTGCTTATTTTGAGAATCATCTGCAAAAGACAGAAGACCCTTCTTTTCCCCCCATTGCTTGGGATCATTGCTTGAAACCTGTGCATGCTTAACATGGACAAAAGTCTCATTTAACTCAACTGAGGTCCAAAATAGTGCAGAAATAGTCTAGTTTGAGACTAATTTAACTGTCCTGGCTGAATGCTAGGGAATCCTGGGAACTGTAGTTTTGTGAGACATTTAGCCTTCTTTGTCAGAGTTCTGGTGCTACAGTGAACTACAATTCCCAGGATTCCCTAACACTGAGGCAGGGCAGCTAAAGCGGTCTCAAACTGGATTATTTCTGCATTGTGTTTTGGACCCTATTGGAGCTTACCTGAGAAAAGGAACAACAGAAGTAGTAAAAGCCATGACATTATAACTAAGTGAAGTTTTCTGTCATTATATTACAGTTTGCATATATATTACAGATATTTCAAAAAGGGAAAATGAGGCATTACTTTGCCAGCAAGTCATTATTTGTAATGAATTATGCCTACATTCTGCTCTTCCAAGAGCAAGAAACTTGATGGATCCTACCTTCAGTACCAAGGGTAGGAATCTACCCAAAGCTATCAGAATTCTGCTTGAAGTCTAAGGAGAAAAAGCCTGTGCCCCACAATCTCAAAGAAAGTGAGTGTTTAATCAATTAATAGGAAAATTTTGCACAAGCATGATTTCCCTAAAGACAGGAGACAGTTTTCTATCCACTGCATATGAAGGGAAAGTATTCCCCTTTGATGCTTGGGAAAAAGTAAACCGTATGATTTTCTCTCTCTCGCGCACAAATGGAACAAGCAAGTGCACTAATATCTTGGATCACTATAGCTCTCAGAGGTAGAAGTGGATTTTCTAGTTGTAAAGACTGGCTGCATAGAACATCCGGATATTACATCCTGGCCTCTTTAGAGCATACAGGCTAAGTATAAAAACATTCCAAGAAAAAAAATGTGCGAAAGGGATTGTCTACAACTCTTTCCAGGGCATTCTGTATTTCTCATAGAAAGGCATAACCAAATACAGGGAGTGGTCAGTTCCATTTCAGAAGAGAAGTAATTAGCTGAGAAATTTTATTTGGATTACAGAGAGCAAAAAGATCCACGCTAACCTATCCAGGGTAGTGAGTGAGAACATACAAAAAAGGAGGTGGGATGGGGATGGAAGAGCAGAATTGTGAACTGTTCACAGAGTCCCTTTAGCTGCTTCTCAGCAGGAGAGAAAAGAACCATTTTCTGCCTGCCTTTTCATTCCATGCAAAAGAGGCAATGTTTCCCCAGAGCCATTACATTTCTATTATCTGTCATAATAACAGGGGCTTCACCTTTTAGATAGCCTCGTATGCAGCTTTTCAAATATACTGTTTCAAGCCTATGCTGGCTTGCGGACACTCTGTGTAACAACAATGACCTAAACCATTTTTATTTTATGTAGTATTTTTTTAAAAAGAGAGATTTCCCTCCCCCACCCACAGTTAAATAAATTTATGACACTGGTCACTGGGGGCAATGGCTTATCTTTCACTATAGTGGCATAGTCTCCACCTGCTGGTGGCATTTACTCGGATTCTATTTTGAAATGACACCCAAATTTCTAGCAGCAATGAAGACATCAAAACAAAGACTATTTTATAAGCATTTCCACCTTTCCAGCCATTTCCCTCCACCCACCATGTTCATCTGGATAAGACAGGTCTTTTGATTGTTGCTGCCACATTCAAACCTATCATCTCATACAACATGAGATATGAAGGCTGAAAATTATAAATCAAAGTAGCCACAAATGGAGACTGGCACATTTGTGCTAACTGTGCATAAGCACTAGATCATTCACCAACGAAGGTCAATTGACAGTAGCATATGACTCCAGCTTCCCAGTATATCCTGCAGTGTATTACTGTGTTCTCAGCAGAATTTATGATTACAGGGCTCATAAAGCCTGAAAGATCAACTAAGGTTACCCACTGAACTGACAGCATCTTTGCTCTGGATTTCAATAGCAAGCAGCACAGTCCCCTTTGGTAGGGGATGACTTCCAAAAGTTTGAAAATCTTAAAACAAGTCTTGGTTCAGATGGTGGTTGGAGAGCTGGGCTAAGCTGGCAGAAAGTTAAGAATTTTAGTGGCATTTTTCAAAGCATCAGAAGGGTTCCCAAGCACAGCAAAAGGCAACATCCAACCCTGTTATGGACCACCAACATTTGGTTTGTATACACCTGACAGATTTATATCATCTATAATAACTGAAGCCACTTGATAGTCCCATCTCCTATATATTCATCTCAGGCTTTTAAACAACTGCTCATGTCTGTGTGCTGCTTACAGCTTCATAAGGCAGATTCTACAATTGATATTATGTGTGAAGCTATATATCTCCTTTTATTTTGCTAACATTGTCTACCTATCCATTTTATATCTTTTCCTTTTTATAAATGGAAAGGAAATAAATTTCATGTCATTTCTCAGAAAGCTCTTATTATAGCCATGCTCCCTGGTTCAGGTATGACACATGCTCGAGGGTATGAAACTCTATGTATAAGTTTACAAAGAGAACTGAAAGGCATTTAAGGTCTCAGTACATGAGTGTCATGGCATTTTTCTGGTTTTACTAATGCTTAAATATTTGTATCTTTGGTAAGATTGATTTCTCAAAACCACTCACCATTCCAACACATATGGCAATTCTGTAAACAGGGCAAGTAAGAGCCACTGCTTCATACTGGTTAGTGTGCTGGGTTAATGATTGAAAATACCCAGATTCAAATCCACAGTTGAAAAGGTGCCCTTAAGTCAGGGGTAGGCAACCTTTCCCCTTTAAGGGCCGAGGGACTTCAACTCCCAGAATCCCAGGAGCTATTGGCCAACATGGGACTATTGGTCAACATGGCTAAGGCTTCTGGGAGCTGAAGCCCTTCGGCCCTTAAAGGGGAAAAGTTGCCTACCCCTGCCTTAAGTCAATCATTATCTCAAAGGGTTGCTATGAGGATAAAAATGAGACCTTATGTACATGGCCTTGAGCTTCTTGGAATAAATAAATTCCACTGGTAGATCTAGCCAGTGTTGTTTCTTATCTAGCTTGATATTGCTTAACCAGTTTCACTATCCAATTCATTTGAGGTCTCCAAAGAACAAGAGGTATACAGAGTCACAAAAGCAGCTACTTACCAGCTATTGCTCCAGCTAAAAGCAAAGATCCAGGGCCTACTCGTCCATCTTCACTTGCAAAAGCAGATTTCATGTGAGCGTAACAGGGGAAGTAAATGGCAGAGAAGGGAATGTCACGAAGAAAACAGGCCTTGGCTCCCTAGGAAAGGAAAAGATAAAAGACCAAAACCAGAGAGAACTATACTTTAGACAGGATCAGATGAAGATTGTAAGTACTGAACCAGGTAATAACTTCCTTGCTTTCATTTCCCTTTTTAAAATGGTGTTCACAATCTAACACAGATTTAAGCAGGCTTAAACTTACTGATGTCAAACAGCTTACACAAATTTGTTTTCCTGCCAGCTGTTTGTGGAAATTTTGGAAGTAAAAAAAAAGAAAAAAAAGACTTACAAAAGGATTTATCCTGTTTAAGTATGGAATGTATAGAAATGATTCATGAACACTGGCCCAGCCTTTGGTTTATAATACCTGGCAAAAACACTCCCAAAATTTCCAATATGAGAGACCTAGAGCAGGTTTAAAAAAGTAGTCCTTATAGCAACTTCTTGTATGTGTCCAAACTTTTGGAACAAATGGGATAAAGATTTAATCAAATATAATCACTTGGTACAGTCAAAATAATGAAAATGTTGTTTTAAATCTAAGCATATTAATCAGTTTAAATCTTAAAAGAAAATGTTTATACTTTTTCCATCTACCACTGGTATATTGCTCCACATAATTTAAGTATAATAGTCACAATGAAGAGTAATTTGGTGGAATGCAGAAAAAAAATAAAACTTCTGGGATTTAGTACTATTGATAATTGATTATCTTAGGATGCAGTTTATCAAGAAACCCAAAAGCTACATTATTATGCATACTGAAGAGGACTGTAAAATGTGCTGAAGTACAAATGATTGCTTCATTATAACCAAAATAAATACTGTCCAGTTCTGGCAGAACAGAAAATAGTCCTAATATAACTGATAATATAACTGGTTAAGGAGGATGTAGGAAGTGACTCTTAATATTTAAAATTACTTATACTGAAAGAGAAATTACTAACAAAATAACTTGCTTATTGAAAGACTCTTATTTATTAACTCACCAAACTGAGATGTTAGTGTAATTACCATCCTTTTCTTTATTTAGTCTGATTTAGAGATATATTTGTTCGGAATTTTAAATTTATCACTTAACTATATTAACATGGATGCACACAGGACAAAACATAAAAGAGCACACAAAAACAATGATGGCGTGCCTTATGTTATTGCATATATGTAAAGAAGATGAAGGTATTTTCTGAGAAATAAAAAAGGCCACATTTGAAAAAAAGGAAACAATAACAAGAATTGACTCAAAGACTTGTGGTTCCAATTTTATCTGGCAGGTGGATTTCCTACCCCCTCCCCATCCTGATCACAGAAAGAACTCTCTCTTTAGAGACCATACAGCGAGGCACAATATGGCCCTCTAGTTGCTGAGGCTCTGCAAATCCCATCATCCTATGGCTAGTCAACCTCACTGGAGCTGCTATACAACAACATATGAAAGGCCCACCTCAGCAGGGAAGTCCAAAACAAAACATGCAGTGGATTGATACTGCAGAATTAAAGACAACAGGGGCTTTCTGACCCAAGCATGTGTCCACCATGTGTCTTCAAAGATGCATAAGCATCTCATATTATGACATTTATGGCTAATTTCCTCATTGTTAAATGTCTTCAAACTGGCTTTGGCTTATGGCGACCTCATGAATGAGAAATGTCCAGGTCTCCCTGTTATCAACAGCTCTGCTCAGGTCTTGTAAGCTCAGGGCCATGGCTTCCTTGATTGAGACAATCAACTTGAAATGTCTTCTTTTCTTACTGCCTTCCACTTTATCAAGCATTATAATATTTTCTTAAAGAGTATTTTCATCTCATGATATGTCAAAGCATAATAACCTCAGTTTAGCCATTTTGGCTTCTAGGAAGAGTTCAGAATTTATTTCCATTAGGACACATTTGTCTTTATGGCAGTCCATGGTATCTGCAGAATTCTCTTTCAGCACCACATTTCAAATGAATTGATTATCTTCCTGCCAGTCTTCCTTTACTGTTCACTTTTCACAACCATACACAAAAGTTTAAAATAAACGGCATGGATGATTCTTGTATATGATAGCAATTTCCTTTCCATGTAGATATGTGGTCCAGCTTTTTAAGCCTGGTCTGAACAGAAATATTATTTCACAATAGTTCTGATTTGAGGCACATCCAGCTTCCATTTGATCTGATACAGTCTACACTTCTTGATTCTACGTAAATATAGTGCTAGTGGAGTGGTTGAAAATTGTGCTGGGGCAAGGAGGGAAACCTTGCTGCAAGAAACTTTAAAAATGAGGGTACCTTATTCATGCCATTGTATTGATAGAACTGTACAGTCGGCCCTCCATTTTTGCAGGAATCCGTTCTGGACCACCCCCACCCCCATCAAAAGAGAAACTTGCCGATATAAAAGCCCCATCGGCTTGAATGGGGCGGCCATTGATCTTAACAGAGGTTGCCCCTCTGTGAATATTCAAAATTGTGGATCTCAAGTCCACAAGAAGGGAGGGGCAATTGTATATTATTTACCATATATACTTGACTATAAGTCGACCTCATGTATAAGTCGAGGGCAGGTTTGGGGGGCAAAATTAGGGATTTTGATATGGCCCATGGATAAGTCGAGGGTAAAATTTAAGAGCCTGTAACAAAGAATGTAAAGGATGATGCAAAGGAAAACAATGTCAAAGAACATATAAAATTCCAGCAGTATGGATGAGATAATGGGGGGGGGGGGGGTTTCAGTGCTTGCAGGACAGATTATGATCCTGCCTTTCACTGGGGTATAGTTCCTTTTTAAAATAACTATTACAGTATAGTACTTATATTGACCCGTGGATAAGTTGACACAGGTTTTTGGGGTAATTTTTTTTACTAAAAATTCTAGACTTATACATAAGTGTATATAGTATATACAGTGAGCCCTTGATATCTGCTGTTTGGTTCCAGGACATCCCATGGATACCAAAAATCTGTGGATACTCAAGTCCTATTACATACAGTGGCATAGTAAAATGGTGTTCCTTATATAAAATGTCAAAATCAAGGTTTGTTTTTTGGATGGGTGGGGGGTTGAATAAGTGGATGCAGAATTCATGGATGCAGACGGATGGCTGTATAATCATTTAAAAATAATATAAAATAAATAATAAAATGAAATGACTTTGTTCTGGGTTGCTCAGAGAAGTGGATGTCTGTTTCTTAAATAGTATTCAAAGCCAGGAAAGCTTGCTTGTGACATTCACTTAGCTCCAGCTTCTGCAACACAGGCAGTCAAAGCCATTCCCAGGCCATTGGTACTTCAAAATTAGTACTGGTAGACAGAACAAACCATGGGACTTACACTTTCCAGTTCAACAATCTGAGGTGCAGAATTTCCAATGCACACTTATATACTGGTCACAATGGCAAAGAAAACAGAAAATGTCACTACAAAGTCGGCACACTTGTGGATATACAGAATGTATAAATCTTGCCAAAGATTCTTTTAAAAGCATTAAGGAAGAAGGAAAGAAACCAAGCTGCATCCATCATTTTCTACTGATAACCAAGTTAACCTAAAATCAATATATGTAGAGCCAGTGTGGTGTAGTGGTTTGAATGCTGGATTAGGAGTCTGGAGACCAGGGCTCAGCCATGGAAGCCCACTGCATGGTTTTGGGTGAGTTGCACACTCTCAGCCCCGGAAAACCCTGCAATAGGTTCATCTTAAGTCAGAAATGACTTGAAGGTACACAACAGCAACAAGTCACAGGATGAGTTTCCAATAGGGGGAGTGCTGTTGGGAAACAGGGATGTAAATTTTAGCGTGTAAGCCGCCCTGGTTGTGTTACACAGAGAGACGGGATACAAATAAATTATTATTATTATTATTATTATTGTTGTTGTTGTTGTTGTTGTGCAGAAAGAGCAAATTACCAGATAAAGAAGGAGCAGACTAGAGTGGAAGCTGCATATAACCAGGTTATCATGGCAAAAGCAATGAAAACAAGACTTTGCCAAGAAACAACTGAAAAGAAACAAAGCATTGACCAGCAATAGCTTGTGGTTTTCATGTCAGTAGGGTAGTGAAGCCACTCAATGGTTTAAATGAACTATCCAAGGTGCTGAACATAAGTAAAAAATAAGCATTTTCTGCATTGTTGATGTTGTTGTTGTGTGCTTTCAAGTCACTTCTGACTTATCGTGACCCTAAGATGAATCTATGGGGTTTTCTTGGCAGAATTTGTTCAGAGGATTTTGCCCTTGCCTTCCTCTGAGGTGAGAGAATGTGACTTGCCCAAGGTCATCTTTGACAGCTCATTTAAAATTTGGACTAAAACCCAGAGGAGATTCACCACTTCACTCACATTGAATCTACCAGCCACCATATCTGGCCTTGTAAGTTGGCCCTGACAAGTAATGTCAGCAAAGCTGTTCTTCCATGTAAGCATATGGTGCCTGCAATAACATATTGCCACACAGTGTGGTTCTCCTCAGGATTCCAGCCATCTAACCAGCCATTTTCTTTCCCATGATATTTTATTTTACACACACAGACACTCCCCAACAGTCAACAGAAAGTCAGCACTCCATGCCCAGTGACCATGCTAATTCTTCATTAGGCTGTTCATCCCTTCTCCTTCCATCTCCCCACAAATGTATTGTACAATTCTAAAAACCCTAAGGGTTTCCCCTGGCCTGCTGATACCTTTCTGCTTCTGTGTGGATAATGGCATTTCACCTATACAAGGATCACACTCAGATAATAAGTTCACATTTCCCCCCAGAATATGGATTAGAAGAAACATGTACGCCTATGGCTCATTCTCCTTTGCTCCAAGGTTTAAGCAAACAATTACAGCTGCCACCCTGCCATAATTTACAAGGGCATATGCAAGCCTAACAAGATTCAGAATGGTAGCCTCTGCAAGGCAGACACATTCCATAGAGACAAATTGCCTTATAGGAAATTTTTGTTCGACAAGCAAATTTGCTCACCAAGTGTTGTTTCAATGTGTAGGGAAGGTAAAGCTTAAGATGAACAAATACACTTTCTTCTCAAATACTGTTCTCCCCAAAAGGCTGACTGAATCATCATGCTGCTTGTCTTTGCAGCACAGCAGAGTTCATTAGTCTTATTTCATTTTCTGTGCTGTCATTATAAATACCAGATGCCTTTTGTTTCCATTATGGTTCAAGATGCTGACTAAGAATGTTAAAGCTCTAAAGCATGGGCCCCTCATGATGTTTCCTCAATACTCCACCTTGATGTTAAGACTGACCAGGTGCATCCTCTTAGCTCTATCCAATTTTAAAAGCCAAGGAACCCTTGGCTTTTAAATACTTGCCAAGGGCAAATATTCCTTCATATTTACAGTGCAACCTCCTCATGCAGGTTCATCAAAACTCTAGGGCTAAGAAGATAAAGAAAACACCCCTCCCCTCTATATTTATGCTTGGGTAGGAATTTGGCTAAGGATAATAAAGCAAAGTGAGCACAGTAAAAAATCAATATATATAGTTCTCTCCAAAACCACCATGTGCCATTTTTCCTGAGCCTCCAAGAATAGGTCAAGACCAATATTCTAATGAAGAAATGATGACACCTACCCTGCTGCTTTTTCTCATTTTTACAGTAATCTCTCTGTAAAGAACGAAACAACATTTTAAAGAAACCCTCAAGTAACATGCTTTCAGATTTAAGAAAGAAAATAATCTGCCAACTTCAGCTGGCTTATATGTAAACAAAGCTGGATCAAAACTTTAGATCCACTTTATTAACCACCAACTTTGGCTCTGTTCCAATATCTCAACAGTCTAAAGTTTCCTCTTACCCCTCTGTTTGAAAGTCTGGGAAAGCATGTTTAACAGCAGGCCTCATTTAACTTCAGGTTAATCACCTGCAACCAGCTAATGCCAATTAGGAAGGCTTAAGGGAGAATGGCCATAGCATCTTGCAAGGCCAAAGAAACGTTTACTCCGCAATGCTCTGAAAGTTTAATGGGAAACAAATTCTCATGGATTTCAGTCAAATTTGTTTCCAAATTAAGTATGTCCCTAATTCCACCTTTACTTTAGTCTTCACACCTTTTTGATGTTCACACTGTGTAAAAACCCTAAAGGCACCTTTAATATTAGTTCCTGGTAAAATATTAGGATTATGTACCCAGAACATGGAAGCAACTAGTTATGTGTAATTCATTCCTTGTCCCAAGAACAAAGGTGTTGTATTACAGTCGAACTGTAACTTAACTAAGGATAATCTTATTCTTTTTGTTTGTTTGTTTTGCAGTATGATTATAACCATTTTTTCACTTTTGTATTTATGAGGCTAAATGATAAAAGAGGAATACTACATCATTCTGCTAGCTCATTCTATGCCTTGAACTGCCCCCTATGCTGAAATGATGACAATGTAGACTACAGCAGTGCTACTCAAAATGGTGGCTGTTGGGTCTATGGTGAATTTCCAAGAATTTCCATTGTAGTCAATGAGCACAAATACATTGGCAGTCCTTGGCACGAGAGAGAGAGAGAGAGAGAAACAAACCCTGTGGGTTCCCCATATCATAAGAGAACTGGACTAGCATTTAGATGTATCTTTAAATAAATTTCACACGATTATATAGTTACTTTTGAGGAATGGAAAGTTTTAAAAACTTTTAAAAATTGTAATTACAATGATAACAAACTGTTGTGGGGGGGGGGCGGGGAAGAGCTTTGAACAATAATGATAACTAATTTCTTTAAAAAGAAAACTTTGCAAGCTCTGCATCTACCTGAGTTTATTCTGGTAGCTCAGGGATATGCTTCTGAAATGCTGTTGTAGGATAAGCCTCTGCATTGTGCCATGCACTTCCTTCCTTCATCATACCTGCTAATTGGCTCCTCACCTTCCTTCACTTCTTAATAATAAGCCCTCAAACCTTTAATCTGGAATTGCATCTTGGAGTACAAACCAATAGAGGTAAAAAGGATTGTCAGAAGTTGCAGATAATCAACTCAGAAGTCAGAGGTAGGGCAGGTTCTTTAGCATGCTAATTCCCGCTTATTCCAGCCTTACCTGCAGGGGGAAAAAGGATCTAAATAAACTATTTCTACTACAAGGGGAGGGAGGGTAATTACACTCACAAAGGCACCTCTGTGTCAGGGTTGGGCACAAGGAGCCAGAAGGTCTGGGAGACTCAGGCTTAACCTCGTCTCCTGCAGTGAATGCACATTGTCTTGTGGAGGGGGGAGAAATGCCAGACTGGGGGAACCTCGCAGAATTCAAGACAACAGTAGTGCACCTTGTTTGAGAGGGTTATTTAATGCTTCTGGCACCTGTACTTACCGCCATCCCCTCTTTTGCGACCTTACAGGTTTAGAATTTATTTGGCATGTATAATTGTTATTTTGATCCTATAGCAACAAACAATAGGCAGCATGTCATTTCTTGATCCGTTAGCATTCCTCTTGGGTTTCACTGGCAACTTAACCCTTCCAAGTTGGATGTACAGCAACGTCTCCATCCACCATGAGTACTCCCCCTCCCTTCCTCTCCTTCACCTTATCTTGCTTCAAAAGCCCCAGTTGCAGATTTAAGAGTCCAGGCTGGCATTTCAGGGCAGAGAAGGAATTGGTAATGTGCTCCCATTTTCAATGTCCCGCAGAGCTAAAATGTATGTCCAAATCATTCAAGAAAATATTATTTCTACAAAGATAAATTACGAACAAAAAGTGGGCAGCTTTGAGTATTCACATCTTGGCAAGATTCACCTATTTTTCTAGTAGAATATGAATATAAACACATTATTGTTGTTGATATAACAAGATCTTTTCCAGTCTAAGACTCAAAGCATCTTACAAAAATTAAAAATAGATACTTGGTATTACTAACAAAGTGATGACTACACGGATTGTTTAAAGACATTTAGGAAATATTGCAAAGCTTGATTACTATTCTGAATTATTTTCGTAGTTTACACTGGGTTTGCTGCTTGGGTTCTATAAAGTCAATGCATTTAACACTAAAAAGTAATTAGACCTTTGAGGGGTTATATTTTTCCAATTCCAAACTTCAACAGAGTGCTGCTTGCTTTTAAATTTCTGATGAAAAATTAAACTGCAGTAAAATAATTATAGTTAATTTAAGGAAAGTCTTAATGATAGAGCTTTCAGAACTGTTTGTGGATTTAGAAAGAAAAAGAAGAAATTGAACAGGGAAAATAATCCAAAAGTATTTTAAGGCTACTCTTCAAGCTGATTTGTTAACAAAAAGACATACCAGTAAGTAATCTCTCTGCAAACATATAATAAAATATGAAACCTCAGGCAAACAATTCTTTTTACAATACTAAGTTAATAACCTATGAGTGCTAGAGAGCGTTTGTTTCTTTTTAAAATACACAATAAAGCTAGCTTTAGGAAATCATGTTTTATGTCTCTATATACGCATTTCTGTTTTACTCTTAGCAATTCAAACTGTAAGGTGTGACATGTTCAAAGCCAATGCCTAAAACTGGACAGAGGTGATATAGCACATTATTTTATATAAATGAATAAAAATAATATTTAATAGCATACTCTAAAGATGTTTATTTGAAAGTGGCTTGCAAATAACTAACGTAATCTCCTTTCATGTAAATATATTTCATAACAAAAATATAATGGAAGCTGATAAAAATGCTGAGAATGAGCAGCTTTTTGTTCTGCCAAATGATCGTTCAATCAAGTATTTATACTCCACTTAGTAAATCTGACACCTTCTATTATGCTTTTCCTGTTTTCACAGCAACATCTTGATAGGGCCAGAGATATAAAGTAGCAAGTCACATTAACCTCTACAATCAACAATGGCAGCCAGTGTCAATGGACAATCAATGGAGCACATTCCCAATTTTCCATTATCTTTTTGCATATAAATCTAGCACTGCTATCCTTTTTACTCTGAATCCTATTCCAGGACTAACCAAACCAGCCACACTGTCAAGAATTCATGCAGTCGCACAAGTTCTATATCCTTGCCAAATACCAAGAAAGTGGAGTTTGTGTTTCTCCAGGTGTTGGATTACAACTCCCATTATCCTTCACCATTGGCTACCAAAATAGTTCTGACTGGAGTTGAAATTCAACAACACCAAGAGGACCTAAAGTTGTCCACCTCTTCACATATGTCACTTCCCATGAAAAACAAATTTCAGTTGCCTAAATGCCATTTGGTACATCCATTTTCGTCTCTAAAATATGGGAATGCCACAAACCCTATCCATATTCTCTCACTTGACTGTTGTAAGGTTTTTCTTTCTACTCTAAGGTTTTTCTTCCTAACTCAGCATGACAGGTGTGGGGGTCTATTCAATCAGCTTTCTCTTCTTTAGTTTCAAGGGAGGGTCAATTTAGGTTGGGCCAATGGCACAGTGACAAAGATTTAGATCCTTCTCTCTCCATGGTGCAGTCTGGATTCAAACTGGGTTACTCCCCTCCTTGCAGCTGCTTTTTCAAAAAAGAATTTTAAGAAGCACAAAATATACAACAGATATTACCCTTGTGATTAAACAATGCCAAGTTCAGAGCAAAGCTAGCTTGGGTATCAAGTTTTACTTTCTGAATTAAACATCTGTCTTATATAAAAATACCTGTACCTAATAATGTTCATACACTTCACAATGACTCTGGAATCCTATGCACAATAACTGTATCTAAATAATAAAACACAACATAAGCAAGAACGGATTTCATATACTGACCAACAGAGGAAGATATAATTAGTTTACTTTTAATTTATGTTTTAAGGTTGGCAGAGCTTCAAAGTTATGGTTTTATGTTAAAAAAAATCAACAACAGAGGATTTAGGATTGAACATTCTTACTTCGCCATTCACCTTGGAAGGCTGCATAGTCTCAGGAATGTGGAGGAGTGTTTAACATATTTCCCCCCTTTAACTTGTAAATATTTGCCCCCAGCAGCAGTGTAATACAAGTTACAGGGAGCCTCTCCATATGATATAAGCTTCCAAATTCCCATTCAGCCACAAATTACGCTTGCCTTGCCAAAAAAAAAAAAAAAAAAAAAGAGAGAGAGAGAGAGAGAGAAAAGAGAAAAAAAGACACCTAACATTCAACTCACACAAGATGATTTTCTCAAATTGTGATAGGAACAGAGGAATATAGACTTGAGTTAATAAAAATGGGGAAGCAATATAGACATGGAATCACTTCATTTTTTAATTCTCTTCTTTGTCAACTCTCCTCTTTAAAGACTTCCAAAAAGTTACTACACACATATACAAAATTCTTTAAAGACAGCAGACATAGCAAAGCTGGTATGCAACCAACGTTAACTCCACTCAGATGTGTTTACATGACAAGCCACAAAAGAATTTATTAGCAGTAGTTATAGCTATTTTGTCAAATGAGTGAATGTTTCCCTTGACCACATAGGCTCACTTACCACTAATGGAAGGAGAACAGCCCCATAAAAACATCCACTATGAGTAGAAGTAACTCTTGAGTTAGCAGAGTAGTTGCCACCATCAGTGACAGAAGTAAATGTAAGAGAGCATCTCTATGTTCACTATAAAAACAATGCATTTTGCACTACTGACTCAACCCTAGAGTTTTAAAGTTTGACTGGGACTAAGGGCTGATGCAGACCGGTCTAAAGGGCCGGCCTGGGGGTGGAGTTGGGGTGGGTCAATCGCCCGCCCCCCGTGTTGACTCCACCCCAACTGCACCCTGATGCTGCGCGTCCGTCCCTCCAGTGAGCGGTGTCAGGGCATTCTCTTGGTGCAGCGTGCAGACATATAATTAGTTTACTTTTAATTTATGTTTTAAGGCTGGCATAGCTTCAAAAGGTGCAAAAGAGCTGTGGTGGCGGCTCAAAGAGTGGTTTTTGCCGCCCCCAAAGGAGCAGCATTTGCCCGCTCTTTTGGGGGTGGCAAAAAGGAGGATCAGGGCCACGGCATGTGGTTGCCGCGGCCCCAATCCGCCACTCCCAGGGGCGGCCCAGAGCCTTCCCTTACGGGCCGTGTGCATCGGCCCTAAGAAAATGAAGCCTTTGCATTATCATGTTATGATGATTATTTATATATCCATGATTTATGAATATAAATCATATACTAGATTTTATATTCTGTTTTTCTCACCAAGATGGGATATGTTGTTGTTATTGGTGCTGCTGCTGTTAAAGACATTATTTAACTACAATCTGGTTATTGCAATATGGTTGCATATTTGCAATCAATATGTGGAGCACTGGAAGCATTCCACACATCCATCCATGTTTCTATAGTCTTTGTTTTGATTGAACTGCTGCTATGGGAGAGGTAAAATTTGAAGTAGAAAAGCAGTAGAAGGATGAAAGCACTGGCTTCTGTTTTTTTTTTCTGACTGGCCTTGGAACAGCTTCCCTTGCAATGGCAGAGTGGGAAAAGGTGTGTTTCCAAGGACCAAATAAAATGTCAGGTCTTTCTGAAAATGAAGCATTTTTATTTCATACAAGGTGCACAGCAGCCTGGCTCAGTCAGACTGGACAAAGGTTCTGAGACATCACAGCAACTTAAAGCCTTTGCAGACTGCCAGAAATAGTGCAAATTGAGTCCACTTTAACTGCCCTGACTCAGTGCTAGGGAATCATGGGAACTGTAGTTTATTGTGGCACCAGAGCTCTCTGACAGAGAAGGCTCAATGTCTCAGAAAAAAATACAATTCCCATGATTCCCTAGTACTGAGCCAGGGCAGTTAAAGTGGACTCAATTTGCACTATTTCTAGCAGTCTGCAAAGGCCCTTAGTCGGTAGCAATCAGAAGAACTCTTGATACCAGAGGATCTGAATGCAGGAGGAGATAGTCAAATTTCTGACAAAAATGGCAGAGACTGACTGTGGCACCAGAACAGATCAGTACAACATTTCTGTTGAAACAGATGGAATATGCAGAGAGACAAGAGGCATAGGAAATGCTAGCCACGATGCTAGCCACAGATGCTGGCGAAACGTCAGATAGAAACTCTTTCAGGACATGGCCACACAGCCCGAAAAAACCCACAAAAAAACTAGGCATAGGAAATTACTTATTTTTTTAAAAGAGTTTATGGAGGTATAACACTAATTTAAATCCAATGAGAGGGTACAAGCAGGTCTAGCAAAGGGAGACTGATGACACCTACAGTCTGTTCAAGTACTGAGGGTAGTTCTAGAATTAGGACGTAGCCAGGTTTTATTTTATTTGCCAATTGGCAAAGGAGTGAGGCAAGGATGCATTCGTCACCCTATTTGTTCAGCTCATATGCAGAAAATACCATAAGAGCAGGTTTAGACTCAGAAGGAGTGAAGACAGGAGGAAGGAACATCATCAAAGATATGCGGATGGTACCTTAATACTAGCGGAAAACATCATAGACTTGGAACAATTACTAAGGAAGGTAAAGGAAGAAAGTGCAAAGGCAGGCTTACTACTGAACATAAAGAAAACAAAAAACAATGATCACAGAGAATCTACATAAATAGAAACAAAATAATGAGGAAATAAAAATAGTTTAAACAATTCCCATACCTTGGATCAAACATTGATCAGAATGGAGAATGCAGTAAAGAAGTAAGAAGAATGGGAAGGGCAGTGATGAAAGAACTAGGCAATATCCTAAAGAGTAAAGATATTCCTCACCACCATGTACAGATGTGAGAGCTGGATAGAAGAAAGACGAAAAGAAGAAAATCATTTGAGATGTGGTGCTGGAGAACAGTGCTGAGAATGCCATGGACAGTCAAAAAGACAAACAAAAGGGCATTTGAACAGATCAAGCCTGAATTTTCCCTGGAAGCCAAGATGATCAAACTGAGGCTGTAGTATAGTTTTTTTGTGGGTTTTTTGGGCTGTGAGGCGGTATTTGGCCTCATAGCCTGAAAAACCCACTAAAAAACTATGGATGCCGGCTGTGAAAGCCTTTGACTTCACATGAGGCTGTAGTATTTTGGCTGCATCATGAGACGGCAAGACTCATTAGTAAAGACAATAATCCTAAACAAGATTGAGGGTAATAGAAAGAGAGGAATACCGCATACCAGATGACTCAATTAGGGAGGCCACAGGCCTGAATCTACAAGATCTGAGCAGAGCAGTGGAGGACAGGGGATCTTAGAGATGTCTCATCCACAGGGCCACCATGCGATGAGGTTGACTGGAGGGCAGTTAACAACAACATGTTTTTTCAAAGAAACAATGGCAGCACTTGCAATTCTTGTTACCAAGACTTGTGTTCCTTTAACAGAATTTTTGGATAGTAAGATTCCTTCCCACTTTTTTCCCTGTGAAATATATTAGTTCTCTTTTACACATACAGTTCCATTGCAAAAATATAGCCAAAATACATTACCTTGTACAGGCCAAAAAATCCAAGGTCTCGCAACACAGTAAGGGCACTAACACGTGGGCCAGTTGTGATCTCTCCAGCCACTTGCAAGCGAATCTTGACAATTTCTAGTGGGTTTGTGAAAATCACTTGAGATCCTCCAGCCTGGGGGGAAAACACACACACAAGAACAACACTGTGACTATGCAATCATTGCAGTGAAGCACAATGGTGAGGAACCTTCAGTTCCCAGAATCTGTATCCAGCATGGTCAATATTGTTTTATGTTATATGTAATTTTTATGCTGTAAACCGCCCGGATTGGACTACCAATGGGCGGTATAAAAATAAAATGTATTATTATTATTATTAATAGTGAGGCACTGTGAAAGCTGTCACCCAAAGCATTTAACAGGCCCCAGTATAGCGGAAAGAATAATTCCCCAAGCAATACTGGTGTATCTGTGTTAATACTGGTGTTGGTTCTGGTTGTTAGCTCATGGGAATTGATGCCTAGTGAAAGTTAAACTGTTGGCACTTAAGTATTTATCTGTAATTGGTTTATGGACTACTAGTGACCAGGTCTTTTGACATTATGAACTAAGGAGTCCTAAGAAAAACAGATGCTGCAGCAGCTTATCAACAAACAGTTTTGGTAAAAGAAAACCTTTGGAAAAAGGAAACTATACCGAGAAGCCAAAAATGAAGCAAAATAAGTTATAAACATTTTTAAAACTTAATTATTAACTAAACAGAACTGAAATTGTACAGCATCTACAATATTCTACTAAATAAATAGGTCTTGCAAAAGCTCTCTACCCCTGCCTCCTATTTTTGCACCTGGACAAAAAGTGCTATGGAACATATGTATTTACAATAACTAATTTCTTACACTTTAAAAAGTTATTTAAATGAAAGCTTGTATATTCTGAAATAGCATTTTACTAAGTCATTTCTAATCTAATTTGAGCATGACTTCTCTACACACAAGGCAGTTCTATTTTATTCCATTTTCTCCCAACAATAATGCAAGAACACAATAAAGAAATGAAGAACTCTGACACAATTCATCTTACTTTTAAAAAACAAAACACCTACAAAAAACTTTGGGTAATGATCTGGCCACTTACCTAAAGTAGCTAGTCCTGACCAACCGCCAACACCCTTAAACCAACAACATTTTGGCAGACTAAAGTACATCACTAATAAAACTAATCCTATGTATGATTACTAGGAAAGGCTTTGAAAGCTCAGAATAGAAATCAATAGTCCTGGCAAAAAAATAATATAGGCTTGAGCCTCACTCATTAACTCCCTTCTCCTCTGCTTCAAACTAACCCAAGCATTTGGTGCTTTAGGCAGAGGGCTGGCCTATCCTGCACTGGAACTGGGAACCAAGTGCTGAAAGCTAATTGTACTTAGTACCAAAGCGAGACAGTTGCCTGCCTCTCTGCAGACCTTATGTGGATTTAAAAAACAAACAAACTTGGAAATTGTATTTTTTGCATTACAATTCCCAGAATCCAGCCACCGTGGACATTCCAAAATTTTGCTTTTGCACCAAATGGTTGTCACAGGATTTGGGGTGGTGATGGTGGTGGTTGTAATTCATCTCCATACAGTAATGGTATTTGTGACCTATCAGAGTGAGCCTGGGGAAGGTGTAAAAACAATGTTCAAAGTGACCCCAAGAAATAGCAGGTTGTTAATCTAGCTAGGTCCACTCTTGGCTACAGAGGAAGAAAATCAGTAGAATAAAATGGAACATAACTATGGGGTTATGTTCAACAGAATGTACCTCTTCCCCTCTCCCTTTGGCAGCCTTTCCTTCTCCCCATGTTCTGCTCCTGGAGGTCTCTCAACCCTCCCAAGTACATGTTGGCAAGGGTAGAGGAGGCTGCAGGTGAGAGGTTGCATTGTCTCCTGTCTGTCCTGCTGATAGGCAGCTTATGTAGGTAGGGAGATGCTAACTGGGTTCATCCTATAGTGAAACTTTTGTATACCATCTAAGGACAGTTGGAGTTTCCAACTGGTTTTAACTGCATTAATACTCCCAAGGCTACTGTTGGGTTTGTCAACAATGGGAGACAATTGTGGATTAAAATGATAATGTGGAATTTAAATATGCCTTAGCTATTTTCCATGCCATCATCATATAGCACATGGGGCCTCAGAACATTTTCTTCAAGACACATGGAGGGACCCTGATGCAGATGAATTATGTTAATTAAAGCAAAGATTACTCTTCCCATTATAAAAACCCTTTGAAATCAATGGTACTATTCAAAGTTATTATAGACCAAGTCATTAGTTTCTGATTTATGGCCAAATAATAACAATAATAACTACTCTGAACTATCTTTGTCCAGCATTTTTTAAGTGATATGCAATGACCCATTTCCTTTTATTTACTTTAATGAAATGCAACTGTGGGTATCACCCATATATTGAAATAATTAAGGTAATTTTTTTTCTCCCTAACAATATTTTTCCTGAAGCCTCAAAACATTTTTTAAAAAGAAGATTGTCAGTAGTATTTAATCTTTATCATTTTAAAAATGATAGAATTTTAACTCTTCTATCATTTTAAAATACATGTGCAACTTATCACCACCAAGCTTTTTCTAAGCTTTGTAAAATGGATTTATGATCTCATGACTTCTGGGATTCCCATTTACAGTCATTAATGACTGGGCATGAACACATGAAACCCCCCCCCCCCCATCTCTCTCTTCAGTTAGGCAGTGCTGAAACTGAAGGGTTTCCAAAGTACAGTATATCTGGGCATTGGGAAGTGATGGCTGCAGTGCTCTCCTGGTATATTGAGCCAAGCAGCTGCAACACAACAACATAGCCCCAAGGAGTGTCTCCAGATGCTTGTCTCAACACACCCAGCACCTGGGAGAGTGCTGCAGTCACTATGTCTCAGAAACCCAAATGTGCAATACCTCAAAATCCCATTAATTGGTCACTTCCTAGCTTAAGAGGTAGATTTTTGGAGACTGGCATTGGCAGAAGTAGCTACAACTATAGAGCTCTTTCATCACAGCTATATCTGATAATGCAGGACCTCGCTTAATATTTGCATATTTAAATAAAGAAATAAACAATAAAAGACACTTAGATATGCTAGACTGATACTAGACTGAGAGTTGTTCCTGAACAATGGTCAGGAACAGCCTTGCAAATAAGCCCAGAAATATTACTAACCTGAAAGTTTTTTTTACTAGCCTGCTAAGAGACCAGTAGCCTGAGTTTATAGGTTGGCTGGGAAAGAAAGGGAAACCGTTTCTTTTTGCAGCCAGCAAGGAAATTCAAGCAACACATACACACCTACCATCTATTAAGCAGAGTTGATAGAGAAAGAATAAAGCAATTGCTCTCTCTCCAGCCAGCCTGCTGTGTTTCTGTCATGCTCACCAAGAAAGGTTTTTCTCCCCACTAACTCCCTGGCTATCATGGAGACCCCCTGTATGATGTGTTCTCTTGAGTGGATGGAATTTCATGTGCTCATCTCCACTAAATTCCTGGTTGCCTATCACAACTAGACAACTGTTTAAATAAATGTTACTTTACAGGGAAGACACTGGGCATTTTTGATTCTGTAAAATTATATTCCAAGTTAATAGCCATGGCAACATCCTATGGTATTCCGGGATCTTCAGTTTAGGGAGGGGCATTTAGAATTCTCATCCTGAGAGCTTTAGTGCCTCACCAAACTACAAGTCCCAGGATTTTATAGAATGCAGACATTGCATCAAACAAGCAGAGAAGCCTGAGCTCTATGTCCTTCCAATATCACTTTCCTTATGTGGAAATCGAGATGTCTACAGAAGAGACATTTGCACAAAGGTTCTCCCTGAGATCACAAACTCCGAAATATTTGGGATTTTACTCACATGGAAGACAGGAAGCTATCTTCTGCAGATGTGTCAGTTTCCAAGTGAAGTAAGTAATGATGGAAGGAGGGAGTGATGAGTAAATAAGGCTTATGCAGCTCAGTGGCCAACTTCAGGCAAGCAACGACCTACCAGCTAAACTTAACTTCAAAGATTGGATCTCGAAGACAAACTCAAATCTCCCAGTGGACATGCTCATCTGTGGATTCTGGGTGATGTAGTCCAACAAGTAGGTTTTCCAAGCTCTGTCACCCAGACCACTTGACGCTTTATGAAGTGTGGTGGCACAATAATATTATTTTAAAAAACTGTACAAAGTACAAATTAACTGGAGTTACACATCATACAGTCTTCAGTAATTTAAACTCACATGCTACTTTAGAAGCATACTATTTAAAGACTTGCCACAAATGTCATTATATATGCAAAGATTCAATATAACACTCACTCAAAAGGTGCAAAGGAATTTAATTAAAATTTTAGCCTATCTTTTTAATAATAAAAAGAATAACATGGATACTCTAATTTTAACATGAGATGAATCTAAAAGCAGAATGGTTTCAGGACTCAAGGACCACACAACACAAGAGCAATATGTTGGCTTATCCATTCTGTATCATAGGGTAATTTATTTTTAATGGAAAATTGTTTCTGCACATTTTCAGTGACAACTCTGATTTAAAAAACCCAAACAAAACCCAAACCACAATATCACTAGAAACCTCTCGATGGCAGTATAACCTTGTGCACATGTGCACTCCCCATGATAGAAAAGGAGAAAGAGAAAAGAATTGGATATTTCTTCTTTATCTTTTAAAATAAGCATTCAGTCACTTGCAGAGGAAAAAAAAATCTCTCAGTGCTACTGACCATCACAGCCACACACAATTCAGCCTAAAAAAAAATCTGCTTTATTTGATTTATTCCATTACTTAAAACATTTAAAAAGAAATGGACATTAAAATAAGAGAAAGAATTAGATTTTAATAGGACTGAATTATTTCTTTCCCTTACCATACCCAGTACCTCTGACTCCACACAGTACACTAAAAACCAAAGCAAATTGCTAGAGATACAAAATCAACTTCTGATTCTATAAAACAAAGGTATGTAGCTACACAAGCAAAAAGTCATATGGTACCCAAAAGATTAAGAAATTTATTATAGTACCAGTTTTTTTGTGGACTATAGTGTGCTTCATCTCAAGCATGGAGTGTTATCTAGAATTTGAGATATGTATAAAGTAAACATGATTGGAGTTGGGGATTATATATATATTAGAGGAAAAGTATATATATATATATTAGAGGAAAAGTAAATGCAGTAAATACAAGTAACGGCAATTTCATTGTTAATACTGGCACTCACAAACCTGCTGCTAACACAAAACATCTTAGCCTTAGTATATTTGTGCATGCATGCGCAGGTGTGTGTGTTGTAAATAATAGATGTAACATACTGAATATTAAAAAGCTAAAATAAAGAGTACAAGATCCAAGAAATTCTAATCTTCATATATTGCCCAGCTTCAAAAACATGGACTAAGATGAGAATTTAAGATA
The DNA here is from genome assembly GCA_026167975.1 of Phrynosoma blainvillii. Taxonomy (NCBI): domain Eukaryota; kingdom Metazoa; phylum Chordata; class Lepidosauria; order Squamata; family Phrynosomatidae; genus Phrynosoma; species Phrynosoma blainvillii. The sequence goes on from JANUYF010000005.1 coordinate 35,825,791, forward strand.
GCTGGACAAAGTGAGATGCTGGGGTCTATTTAGCCCTATGTCCTGTTTCCAAAAGTGACTTGTTAGATATATATATAGGACTGCAAAAGCAGAGTATGAAGGCAAAGCTTTCCCTATTGTTTTCCCCACAGCAACAAGTATACAACACACAGCCTCTGAAAAGCAGAAGGTAGTTTAACTATCATGGCTGGCAGCCATTATTAGATCTGTTCTCCTTGAATTTGTTTTATTCCCCTATCTAAGCCAACACCCATTATTTCATTTTTCCTTTGTATGTCCCAGTTGTAATCCTGTCAATTATATTAGGCAGATCCAAGTTCTTCTACTACTACGAGAGAGAAATTGATTCAGTTTGTCCATACCATTCATTATTTCATAAAACACCATTAAGGCTGTATGTCTACATGCATTTTTTCAAAAGTAAAAAAAACACCATTAAGGCTGCACTGATATACCCAGTTTCATGGGTGTAAACCCCATCAAACTCAATTGAGCTTTCTTTTGAGCAGAATTCCATTGCTTTCCACTATCCCATCTCACTAAGAACTCAAGACATGTTCCTTATTAAAGAATTGATTATCATCTGTTAATAATTCTGTTTGCTCCTTCTTGCACTCTACATTATTTTTGTTGTTGTGCAACTGTAAAAAGTATCATACACGCAGTCACTTTCCTAGCTCTTCGTAAGAGTGATGAAATATTGGCTAATAACAGAAATCAAGATACAGGTTGAGTCTCCCTTATCCAAAATGCTTGGGACCAGAAGTGTTTTGGATTTTGGAATATTTGCATATACATAATGTGATATCTTGGAGATGGGACCCTAAACATGATATTAATTTATGTTTTGGATACACCTCATAAACATAGCCTGAAGATCATTTTATACAATACTTCAAATAATTTTGTGCATGCAACAAAGTTTGTGTACACTGAATGATCAAAAATAAACTATCTCAGCTATCCCATGTGGACAGTTTTGGATTTTGGAGTATTTTGGATTTTGGAATTCTGGATTAGAAAGACTCAACCTGTAGAACATAGATAATGGAGGGAACTTATTTTAGAACTATATTCTATGAAGCCATCTTGGTTTCTCAAAATGATAGAGAGCAGATTGCATGATTTCATCAGCTGGACAAATTCTTAACAAACAAAGCAATCTTGTAAAGAAAGTAATTTTGTTTACAAGACAAAGGTTTGCTGTATTTTGTAGACAACCACGCACACACACTGGACGTTACCACACTGGCCCTACAGCAGCGTCATTTCAGCCTCACTTCAGCCTCGTTTCAGCCTCGTTTCAGACTTTTTTTCCGTGTGTTCACACGACGTCACAGCAAACCCCGCCCTTCCCTACCTCGTCTCGGCGTCATTTCAGCTTCGTTTCAGTCCTTTTGACTTCCGAGAATTTTAAGGAATACACCCGAGCGGTCGGCACTATACCGGAATGACGCTGATCTCGGCATAGGTATAAACACGAGATCCTTGTCATTCCGGTATAGTGCCGACCGCTCGGGTGTATTCCTTAAAATTACGGCCGATGGTTCCTTGCGGTATGTGGGAGAGGCGAGGCGCTGAGGCTGCCGGGGGACCAACACCTTCCCCACCAGCACACCTGGAGCTGGAGCGCAGCCGGGAACTTGTGGTAAGTCCACTGCCTTGCCTTGCCTTGCTTTGCCAGCGCCAGAAGAGAGGGATCCCCTCCTGGACCCCTTGCCTTGCCCTTCTTTGCCAGCGCCAGGGAGGGATCCCCTCCTGGACCCCTTGCCTTGCTTTGCTTTGCCAGCGCCAGAAGAGAGGGATCCCCTCCTGGACCCCTTGCCTTGCCCTTCTTTGCCAGCGCCAGGGAGGGATTCCCTCCTGGACCCCTTGCCTTGCTTTGCTTTGCCAGCGCCAGAAGAGAGGGATCCCCTCCTGGACCCCTTGCCTTGCCCTTCTTTGCCAGCGCCAGGGAGGGATCCCCTCCTGGACCCCTTGCCTTGCCCTTCTTTGCCAGCGCCAGGGAGGGATCCCCTCCTGGACCCCTTGCCTTGCTTTGCTTTGCCAGCGCCAGAGAGGGATCCCCTCCTGGACCCCTTGCCTTGCCCTGTCTGCGCATGTGCATGAACATCCTTGCCGGATCGAGGTAGGGATCTTTCAAGTTGTGTGTGAACAGGAGTTCCGAGCCCCCAGAGCGGAACCATTCCGGAATCTCACATTCCTCACTGATTCCATTCTAGTGTGGTAATGTGTTCCGCTTGCCGGGCACATTCCGGAATGAGCCCAAAATGGTTCCGAAATGATTCCGACCAGCTTTCTCGCCGCTCTCTTGCTGCAAGTGTGGTAACGTCCACTGTTTCTTTTATCTGAAATTTAACTATAAAGTTCTTCTAATACTGCAGAAAACTGCAGTAAAACAACAACAAAAGTACTTGCACAATCAAGCACAAATCTGATAAGCCTCCTGGGCCTCATTCCCACTACAAAATAAATTGGTTTTGGAATCAAATCGCTAACGTGATTTAGCGCCGAATAGACGTTCACACTATCCAAGCAGGTTTATTTACCTACCTGTTTCAGTTTAATCCACTTTGCGTTCACATTCAGCAATGGATCGATTCAACATGGTGTTGCGTCATAGAGGTGATCATGCCACAGGGAACTGATTCCGATCTGCATCTCATTCACACTAGTGCTGAATCGATTTATTTTAAAAAATGTGGGGAATTCTGAGGATCCGGAAGAACTGGTTTAAATGGGTTGAGCGCTAGGTCCTCCTCAACAAACTGTGCCGAACATGTGGCACAAGTGCGAACAAGGGCGATTTAAACTACCGTATATTCTGGCGCATAAGACGACTTTTTAACCGAGGAAAATCTTCTCAAAAGTCGGGTGTCGTCTTATATGCCGGCTGTCATCTTATAGGGCGGGTGCTGAAACTTCCGAGCTGGACTGGAGAATCTATGGTTGCCGCATATGGTGGGGGGAGCTCAAAACGGCCACATCCCCGCTGTATGCGGCGACTGTATGAAAGCAGCAAGGGTGGCGCTGTACAAGTACAGTAGAAGAAAATCCACTCACCAGGCGCGCATGTGCGAGATCTGAGAGGTAGAGAAGGAGGTGATAGGATACAACAATCAGCCAATCGCTGGTAAGGTACATCGCTTGCCGTGATTGGCTGGTTGTTGTATACTGGGTACACATACAGTACAGCACCAATATCTTAATTTTTATTTGGTGTGCGTTGGAAGAGGGGTAGTCTTATACGGAGAGTATATCCCAAACTCTATATTTTAACTGGAAAAGTTTGGGGTCGTCTTATACGCCCAGTCATCTTATATGCCGGAAAATATGGTAGTTCGAATCGGTTTGCAAAATAGTTTATTATGTAGTAGAAATGAGGCTCTGATAACACTTTTTTCCTGGCAAAAACTGGCACTTTAAAAAAACTGTTAAATAAGTGATTTTCTTCCTCTTTGAAGGACATAAGCTCTTAATCCTCTTCCTGTATTGACCCTATGCATGAATACTATATATTCTGCTTATAATAAGAGGTTGATTGTATTTTAAGAAAACAATAATAAAAATGAATAAGTTAAAAAATGTCTGTTAGATAAGCAAATCAAATTAAAATCGATTAGTACATGGAACATTACAAAACATTACTATTTCTACCAAAATGCATTGCTTTTGTTTTTTTAGGGGGAGAAAGATTACAATTTTGAGATTCCTTCGTTCTAAGTTTCTAATAGTATGTCTAAGTTGGAAAAAATATAGTTTATTTACAAGCTCTGACCAGTTCTGTGCTATAAAAACAGAAGACTTGATATTTTTCACTTTATTAACTATAGCAGTTCTTTAGAAGCTGAGCCAAGAAATCAAAGTGGAGCCTATTTGATTGATGTTATAAAAGCAATTAAGTCACAGGTTTGTCAAATATGTTAACATTTGGCTCTGCTTCTAGTATGTGTCTATTTTGACTGCAAGTAGTAGAGCAGTAACATTTAATGATTTACAGACCTTCCATTTCTTAAAGTCTGGTAGCTGAATTAAATCTAAGACACCATCTCTCTGCCTTTATTTGTTTATTTTTTAGTAATGTAATAGTATTGCATGGTGATAGTGTGTATGTGTGTGTGTGTAGCATTCTATATTATAAAATTTCAACAAGTTATTTCTTGATTGTATCCCTCTCTTTTTTTAGTTCAGTTCAGTTCACTTTACTGGTCAAGCCAAAACATTTAATCATTCAGATCAAACAAAATCTGATAAAATGCTATATAAAACAATCCTTTTGCAGGGCATCTATCTGACAAATAACTGAGTTTCCAGTAAAACCTTACTACATCCCTAGAGTGAAAACTTAAATTTACCTACCCAAAATGTAATAAATACATTACAACTGAAGTATAAGAAAAATATTCCTGTCATCAACTGTCCTGATCAGAGTTAACAACTCACTTAAGCCACTTTTTCCTTGGCAAATTACACCTGAAACAATGCAAAAGATAGTAATACATATCTTTCATTTTGGCCAGATACTTCGACATTGTTTTTGTGGTATCTCCTTGTCTTGTCCCGTCTAGAAAACAATTGAGCACAATTTAAAGCCAAAGAGATGGGGGGGGGGGGGGGGAAATTAAATTTTCATACCCCCAAATGTTTCAGTTAAAAGGATAAATAACAGAAAATGAGAGCCTATTAAATTGAATATATTAGAATTATTTAAAATGCATTTTATTTTATTTTAAATGTGAAAACAAATGTTAGAATTCCTTGTTGAAAAATATCTTTTAGCTTAATAGAACTGAAATCCTTAGATTCCCTGTGAAAGAAAAAAAAAATAGGCATTATATAGCAAAAGACCGAAAAACTAACAACAGCTTTTATGATTACTTAGCCCTTACTTTAGTTGCCCTCAAATAATAATTATTCAGCTTCTAACAATTTAAATTTGAAAAATGAACACATTAATGAATGGAAAGGAACAAAGTTTGTAATATTCTCCACTGCAAACAACAAAACCTCCACTTTTAGAGTTAAAAGCAAAAGACTGTTTCTCTATGGGGAACAAAGCATTTTTTATTTAGTTGAAAGACAAAATTAGCTGACATGAGCAACACTATAAGAGACGTCTGATGGTACCACTCTCATCTCTTCATAACTGACTTCAGTTGATACCAATGTTGTGTTCCATTCTAATTTAAGAGAATGAATTAGTAGCTTTTGAGGTGTACAAAATATGTTAGACAAAGATCCAGCTACTTAAACCAATATTACATTTGGACTATGATCACTGAACATATGATTCCCTTAACCAAGTCAGAATCTTTATTTTTTCACACAGAGATATTAACGCCTTCTCCATACTCTCCCAAAAGTTTTTTTTCCTGGCATAAAGAGCAGAAATTTATTTTATTCATAATGCAGACTTCAGCCAAGTAAAATAACTTATCAAATCAAGGTTTTGCCTTCTGCAAAAACTTCTACTTTTCTCCAGACACTGGTAACATAATCTCTTCACAGATCCCCAAGACTAAAAGACACAAGGATCTCAAAAGCTTAAATACTTTAGAGTTGAGCACGACTCTGAAATTCTCTCACAATTATAAATTCTAATCCACCAAACAAACCAACTCAATCCAACAGCACTGGCGTAAAAACAAAAGTTGCATTAAGTACCACTATATTACCCTTTTGGAAAAGCACAGGTTCTTTTCCAGACTTTTGAGGAATCGTATCAAGCTTTTTTAGGTTGTATAGAATAGATTTATTTGTCCATGAAAACTTTGGACTGTGCACATTTGCAATCATACATGCAAATCCTATGATACAAACATGCTTAACATTTTCTACAAAAAAATAAGGAGGGTATTTCAAACTGCAAGTTTAAATGGAGATGCCTGCTTCAACTGAATAGCTAACAATAGAACATCAGGTATGCTTCCAGATGAATGACTCCTATCACTAATAAACCACTGCTCTTTTGCTGCAACCTAAAAGTGGAACTGTAATCAACTATTAGAGATATTGCACTTTCCCCGTCTACTCATCTTGCAATATGCTGGCCACACTAGTGGGCATGACAACATATTGTGGCTGAGGAAAGTGAAAGTCCAATTCACCCAAGAAAAGATTCAAACAATTTAAAAAAATAATTCAATATTTTATTTTGGAAATATTTTTGTAACATTTGATTTGGATCACAAGTGTCGGTTGGAAGTGTTTAATTTGTGGAGAAAACACATATCCCATTTTTAGATATATGTAAAATAGAACAGCAGTGAAGCCTGGAAATGTTAACATAGGAAAAATTCATTTTTAAAGTGTGAAATTTTTCAGCAACATTATGATACTATTCTCTCTCTCTCTCTGTAATATGTATATCTATATATGTATTTATGTACAACCTAAGTGTTTTAGCACAGATTAAAAGGTTGATTAAATTAAAAAGTTTATTATAAGATTGTATTAACACAAAAGTTATCATAAATATGTGCAGAGGCATATCTTTCAAATTATGCATCCTTCAAAAACAGATATAAGGGTGTTTATATTTGTGAATATTATATTACCTTCTAACCTTCCCTTTCCCACACAAAAATAATCATACTTTCTGAGGTATGACAAAACGTGAAACAGCATTGAGAAAATATGGACAAATTACAAATGGAATATATTGCCATGTGGACACTTCACTTCTAGAAAGTTTGAGTCAACAGGCATGGTAATTCCATGGTCAACCTAAGACTAAATCCAATTGTACCCCATGCTCAACTAGAGACAACAGGACTTGTATAAGCATTGACTTGTTTATTGCCCATTAATTAATTGATGTAGTCTAGCTAGGACTAACACTTGAATTTAGCCCTGGTATGGAAGTAGCAATTAAATTGATTTATACAGCATATTGTTTTACAATGCTTCTTCCATAATGCTATGCGACCAGTTTATAATCTGAGTGTTTTGTTAGTAATATTAATGACATAACAATATTGTACAACGGCTTATTTTTAACTTTTTTGCTTAACTGGCTCCTTCTGATGAAGGATGAGTTTTAAACACTTTGCTTTCATACCTACAGACTGAATACAATTCTAAACTACAGTGTACTACCGTGTTTCCCCAAAAATAAGACACTCTTATATTTATTTTGCCTCACGAAAACACACTATGGCTTATTTTCAGGGAATGTCTTATTTGTCCTGACTCTGCCCTGATGCCGCACACCTGTCCGCATGTTGCGCAGCGTCAGGCCGCCCTCTTGCCACAGCGTGCATACATGCTGCGCCAAAAGGGCTCAAAAGAGCTACCACGGAGCCTCAAAGGCCAGCTTTTTGCCACCCCCAAAAGGAGTGGCCCCTTCAGCTGCTCTTTTGGAGGCGGCAAAGATGACGATCGTGGCCGCGGCCCTTTGAGCCGCAGCCACGGCTCTTTGCTGGGCTGCTCCTGGGAGTGGTGGATCCACCACTCCCAGGAGCAGCCCAAAAAAGAGCCACAGCTGCGGCTCAAAGGGTTGAAGCCACGATCTTCCTCTTTGCCACCACCTAAAATATACCCTATGTCTTATTTTCAGGGTATGGCTTATATTGCACAAATACTTAGAAATCCTGCTACGTCTTATTTTACGGGTATGTCTTATTTTCAGGGAAACATGGTATACTGTAGTACAGTGCTTGAGTAAGGGCCGAGGGACTTCAGCTCCCAGAAGCCTCAGCCATGTTGGCCAATAGTTCCATGTTGGCCAATAGCTCCTGGGATTCTGGGAGCTGAAGTCCCTCGGCCCTTAAAGGGGAAAGGTTGCCTACCCCTGTTGTACACACTTGCTTCTTCAATGTAGATAGGATTTTTTTTCCTGTTGAGGGCCATCTTCTCCCTATTGAGGGCCACCAGGAGTGGGCAGTGCTAACCTGTTTTCGCCTTTGTCACTTGTTACCCACTAGATCAGGGGTCGGCAACCTACGGCCTGCGTGCCATCCCCCCCGCCCCTTGGCAACAAAGGTTGCCGACCCCTGCACTAGATCTTCAGACTTCATGTACCTCCCCCTGGATTCTTTTTAAAGTCACAATTTCACAAATCCAAGCCTTCAAGGGATGCTTGCAGGATGTTATGGCATCAAATTCTATGACACCTAACACCCTGCCTATCAAAACCTCTGTCTGAAAAGAACTCTTAAGTATGCATTACAACTCTTTGCTATGATGATTACAGCACAGACTCTCTTCATGCTTCCTCAGAGACTCAACTCTCCATGTCTCTATTTTGGCTTTTTTCTGCACCCTTGTTGCCATTCCATGTCTCCATCTCTTTGGACTTCTCCACTGCTCCCCCTCATGACAGTTCATAGTGGAGGAATGCAACCTTTGCACAGGTTGGGGACTCTTGTGGGACTTGGAAGCCTCTAGATCAAGGGTAGGCAACCTTTCCCCTTTAAGGGCAGAGGGAACTCAGCTCCCAGAATCCCAGGAGCTACTGGCCAACATGGCTGAGGCTTCTGGGAACTGAAAGGTTGCCTACCCCTGCTCTAGATGGTCTGTCATAGGAAGGATTACAAAGGAGTATCAGTAAGTAGCCAGTGTGGTGTAGTAGTTTGACCATTGATCTATGACTCTGGAGACCAGGGTTCAATTCCCCCCTTGGCCATGGCAAGTCACATGTTCTCGGCCTCAGGGGAAGACAATGGCAAACCTCCTTTGAACAAATCTTGTCAAGAAAACTCCATGATGGGGTTGCCTTAGGGTCATTATAAGTCAGAAACGACCTGAAGACACACAAAAACAAATAACATCAATAAGTCTTTCAGGGGCCCTTTCACACCTCACAGTTATAGAGCTAAGATTACACTCAGCGGCCATGGCAACATCCTATAGAATCCTGGGATATGTAGTTTAGGGAGGGATGTGTAGAATTCTCAGCTAGAGAGCTCTAGTGTCTCATCAAGCTACAGATGCCAGGATTCCACAAGATGTTGCCACGACAGTTAAAAGTGGAATCATACCATTATAACTGTGTAGTGTGCTCCTAGGAGCTTCCATTGAAAGAGCCTTCTGTGCCTCAGTGAGGAGGGAGCTGAAGGAGAAGGCAATCATTCTTCTGTTTCTCTGACTTTAGTCCCCTTGGCTTTCTCTGCAGCAACCAAATGTGAACGAAAAGAGCACCTGAAAGATTCAAATGTTCTACAGGCCACATCCAGCCTATGGGCTGATGGTTCTCCACCTCTGCCATAGAACAAAAAGGAAAGGTGAGGGGGTACAGAAGCCTTATCACAGGTTTCACAGCAGCAATGGTAGCTAATCTTCTTGATTCACCTCACAGGGAAATGCATCTGAACACTCTTCTACTCCTGACAAGTTGGAGAAAGGAAGCAGGAATTTGAGTTTCCACATCAAATGATCCTCCATGACTACTACTATATACTTGTTCTTCAAGAAGTGGGCTACTGAAGTTAAATGGAGTAGGGGGACAAATCTTGCACTAGTCTGTCTTCTGCAATAGATTAAAAAGAGATCAGCTACTGACTAGTGATACCTGAGGAGGTGTAGTAGAGATCTCCAGACAGTTATCGTTATTATTCCAACAGCCGAAACAGGCTACTGTGAAGCTAACATTCATAGGGAGCCAAGAAATAAAGGACATTCAAGCATAACAACAAAGGTTGTGCTAAAAATGTATGTTCCTTACATTTTAAATAAATAAATAAATAAATAAGGGCCCTTTTAATGAAAGAGACAGGAATCAAATATTTTTGAGTTCAGAAAAAAGCTCAGAATTAAATGAGCTCCCATATATGTACACATATGTACATTCTCACAGTGTACATCTGCTATACATAACACGTGGTACTGTAAAGAATAACCAATGTATCATGGCACTCCACTGGAAACTGACCATGAAAGCTTATGTTATAACAAATGGGTTGGTCCTTAAAGTATCACAAGGCCACAATGTGTTGGATGCAACACACTAACACAGTCACCTCGAAACACTGAAACTAATGATATATCATATGCTTGATTCTCTAAATATGCAAAAAGCAAACAGCTGTAGTCAGCACAATGAAGGGAAGATGGTATGATGCAAACCAAAATTAGTTTCTTGCTATACAAACTACTATAAGACGAAGTAAATCCATTAGTCTATCTAGTTCATATAGTTTATCTTGAGAGAGCCAACGTGGCATAGTGGTTTGGGCATTGGACTGGAGACCAGATTTGATTCCTGCTCGGCCATGAAACCCACTGGTGACCTTGGGCAAGTCACATGCTCTCAGCCTCAGGGGGAGGCAATGGCAAACCTCCTCTGAACAAATCTTGCTAAGAAAGCCCCATGATAGGGTCACCATAGGTCAAAAATGACTTGGAAGCACACAAAAAACACAACAGCTTATCTAGAGCCATACCAACAGTGGACATACTACAAGGGTACAGGGGCAAATTTATCCCTGCAGTACCTGAGAAGGGCTGCACTAATTAAACCAGAACTGTCTGGTTGGGGGGGACACACACCAACCACATCCAGTACTGAGGGTGGGATGTTAAAAAAGGAATATAATAAGGTGGAAAGATGGTGTATCTGGTTTTAAAGGCTTCTTGGCCAGGAAGGCATAAAAATGAGCATGTGGTCCATGAGCCACACATTACCTGGTCAACATTGACATGTGACCTGAAGGCATGTATACACACACACACACACATGAAATGGCTCTTTAGGGCTCCAGAGAGGAATTTTATTTTTTTATTTATTTCCAGGATTGATATCCTGCCTTTCTCCCACAATGGGATTCATTGTGGAACCCTATGTGGAGATAACTGTAATTGAATCTGGGACCTTTTGCATGCAACACATGTACTCTGCCACTGAGCTGCTGTTACATTCCTGAAAAAAGTACTTCACTCCTAAGCACATGATGAAAATCCCACTAACTAAAATAGGATATGTATCTAAATTAAATGTAATTAAAACAGCAAAAGAAGCATGCAAACAAAAAATTGGCTTCTATCATCTATTGTTTCTTGGGAATTATTTCTAAAGCAAAAATGAATTCTGAAAACTTTCCTAGAAAAGAAAAATCACTAATGATTGGAAAAACAATTGCATTTAATATGTCTCTGCAATTACAACACTAAGAGAACTCTATTAAATATAAAGCTGTCAATGTAACCATGTAAAATACTCAGAAATTAAATTCTGTATGTCCACAGAGCAATCTATATTTACACATGTACAGCCAGGCTAAACAACCCTGCAAATAATGTTAGAAGCTCCAAAGCATTTATATAAACTACAGAAGATGCTATCAGAGCACTAAAAGTATGAAGAGCATGACACTGAACATTGCGAGTGAGCAAACTAAATGAGTCTAACCAGCCATAACAGAGATTTTTTTAAATGATATTATGAGACAAGAAACATTTTAGGACTTGGAATCAACAAAGTAATTGACACATCAGTCCTATTTTCATCATCTTCTTCTTTCTAATGAGAAGATGGAACTGTCAGTGGAAGTATCATCGGTCATGAAACAAAAACTCTCTATTTTTCCAAAACTGAGGGGGGCTTTTTCAATGAAAACTAGCAGCTTTGTGGATGCAAGTGCAAAAGTCAATCATGTGTACTAATTCTCAGTAATCAGACTGCAAGGTGAACTCCCTAGTGACTCAGAAGTCAGTGCATGCCAAATACACAGCAAACAGCAAAGCACAACTGTTCATCTGACACTGACCCTAACAAAGTGCTTTGCATTCCATAAGGATAATATACCTGTTGAGCCACTTGAAACACTTGTTCCTTTTCTAGAGGCTATTGTTGTTGATTCTTTTAAATACAAACAAAAAACCCAGTTTCTAAAATGGATAGATTTACAAAAATATGAAGTAAAACAAATCCTTTAAACTTTATTTCATTTAAATTTTAATGACATCTAAGGGCAAAGCAAAAACACCATTAAGGATACTACCCTTACTGAAAGTATGAGTTTGATTGAACTAAATAGGGGTTGATTTTGAGCAGACGTGTGCAGAAGTAGTGTAAACCAAGCTATCTTCTTCCTAGGAGACCCATAAACAAACGTACAATTGTCACTGAAAGCTCCTGTCCTTTTGCACAGATGGCCAGATTGTTCCCTCCTCTTCTGCATTTCAACAGACTCTCTCATAGATCATCATGTTAGGGAGCTCTGTACAGTTTAGACTGTGGCAAATCACTGTGAGAGTTCTGCACTTATTATCACTGCATCATATTATTTATTCTGTTTTGGATTTTTGAGTCACTCTAGCACATTAACATTTAGGATGACAAACATAAGAAAACAAAACATGCCTTTAAAATACTTTTTTAAAAGCAAAAAAATAAACACGGCATCTTCCAAGCACGCTGCAGAAGGCGAAGCAGCATGAAGAAGGGTAATGATAAAATGGACTGTAAGAATACATTTCTTTAAAAAGCTTGTGAGAATAAAAATAACTTCTCTTGGTGTTAGGGATGATTCAATTTAAATCAAGCCGATTTAACTCATGGTTTAAATTATGGTTTACATTGCGTCCCCAGAGGACTCCATTTTAAGGATTCAAATCACAGTTTAATGCACTAGTGAGGAAGATTTTATTTAGCCATCACCCTTCTTAGAGGTACATTATTATTCAATATGGCCTTAATATATATTCAGAGATCTAGGTTTCACTAGTACGTAAGCATTAAGCAATTATTCTCTTTTTTTCCCCCAGATAAATTTTCAATTAATCAAAAATAGGATCGCTATCATTTATATCCAGTCTATTCCTTGTTAATTTCTACTCCATCTCCCCAGATTCTCTGTTCACTGACCTTCTGTATCTTTGCACTTGGAGAGAAGCAAGGTAGAGAACAAGAGAGAGAATGCACTTCATGTGCACCATCAGCAAAATAGACATGGTGAAAGTATTAATTAGAAGTTATACAATTAATATGCATTATGATAACTTTGACCTAGGCTCATTTTTGCTAACAGTTTAAGGGGAAAAACTGAAACCTGATTCATATTTTTAAAGTTCTAATGTAAACTTTAAATTTTAAAAATCAGATTGATTTATTTATTTATTTAAAAAAAGTTTATTTTTTTCAAACCAGCCTGGTGCTTAAAAAAGTCAGTAAAGCCAAACAGACCTCTGGGGAGGGAGGAATTCCACAGTTTGGCAACCAGAACAGAAAAGGTGGTAAAAGGTCTAATGTAAGAACCGAACTGGGAATTATTTATTCATAACAATATGACACAAGTGTGAGAGTATCAGGGAAGGGAGTTAAAAAAATACACTGAGACTAAAATTTAAAAATGAGACAGGGCTTCTTAACATGTACCACTTTTCTGTAGCGTCCTATTTTGATAACCACTGGGGGAAAGATGGTAGTAATTAACTCCTCAAACAGGGATAAAAAAGGTGGGAAGGGCAAGAAAAATAGCTCAAAAGGAAAGATTGAGAAAGCCCTTTCCCTTAAAACTACAGCCTTAGCAACTTCATCATTTAAGAAAGGAATAGAAAATGACCCCATTTCCTTGACACATGACACTATGGCTTTCAGAATTTGTGATCTACCGGGCTACACCAAATCCACTTAAAACTGCTATATCTAACATCTATCAAATGTTAGAGGGAAAGAAAAACTGCCATCCCACAATATAGGAGAGCATTACCAACTCAATTCCATATTGCCAGGTCTGAAAGAGCTACCAAAATATAACAAAACAAGGCCACCCATGGGGAAGCAACACAAGTCTCATCTTATCTACCTGGCAATGTTCTGTGCCCTTTAAACACTCTCATTCAAAGAAAAATTTGGGCTGCTTGCCACCAAACTTCTACTGCCAGGAAATTATGCAGAATCACACAATTAATTTTAGCACATGAATGCCAAATGAGATATTCAGCATACGCAGCATTTTTTTTTTTAATAAAAAGGCTAACAAATTGTCCTGTTTAAGGACATAATTTACACACACTAAACTACTGAAAAAGATAGCTGGAGCATTTCTTTGAGATGTGTTTGAGACAAATTCATTATTTTGAAATGAGTAAAATAAACCAGATATATATCAACAGAGAAAATGTGAATGGAGTCGTAGAGGGTGGCATATAAATGATGAAATATCAGTGTTAAAATAAAAGCAGTGTGTCTTGTTTTTTGCTTTAGGACGTTTGGTGGTATTTCTGCTGCACTGACAAGGATTTTTATTTCATTTTCAGCTTTACTATTCTGTTTTTTAATTTTTTTTATGAATTTTTAAAAGGCCCATATTCTTTGATTTCCCCCCCCCCTTAATTCTCCTCCCTGAATTCTCCCAGTTACAAAACAGGTGAGCCTACCTGGCAATGTGTGACAGGTCACTGATCAAACAGAGCAAGGAGACATCAGCCTCATCTCGGGAAAATTGCAGAAATGAACACTGAACAAATATAGTATCAAAGCTACATACTGCAGTATGCTTTCTGCAAGCACAACTGCATGCCTCTCTTCTTCTCCTGTTATTACGGTACTGTTTGCTGGGATTGGTTTGCACTTCCATGTTCTTTTCGGCAGAGATATAAATTGCTTTAAAAGAGTGACCTCATCCTTCTTATGACAGCAGAAATTTACCAGTCAGCTTGGAACTCCACCAGCTCTACCCTGCCCCACTGATCAAAGCCAGTTTAAATGAACAGCACTCTCTGTCTTTTAAAATGGCACTCATCTTTGAACAAGAGTTCATTTCAAGTAAAAAGGATTTATAATTGCTTGAACAAAATCAATACCCTCCTCCTCTGATATAGTGCTTGTTATAATTATATGACTTGCTGTTGCAAAGCTAAACAGCAGAAATATTGTCATTTAGTAAATGAAACACAGGTTGTTCATTATGATACAAACTCCATGAAAGCAAAACAGGATTTGCGTAATGCATTTCATATACAGCCTACATTATGGAACACATGATGTGCCCAGTCAACACAAAAAAAACTCACAACACTATGGCAACAATATTCTGTGAGCAGTTTTTGCCATTTGAAAAACTAGTATCACAACCTAAAATGGGAAAGTTTGTGGATTAGGCATGGCAGAAAAAGGGAGGAAAAAAGAAAGAAAAGAAAAGGATACAGCAGAATAGATGTCAGAAGGAAATTGTGTATTCTACCAACTTTTAGATAACTTCACAGGCAACACATGTAACTATTTATAAGCTTTAGTCTATGAGCCTTTAAAATATTACACTAAGATGCCAAAATAATTACTACTGCATTTAAAACCACTAACAACCTTCACTAACATTAAGTAGCAAGCATCAGTTGACTATTTAAGAAAGAAACATAGAGGTTCACTAGCTCTACGATTTAGCCTAAACCCCAATTTTTGTGGTTACGTTCATAATAAATACAGTAATATATCTTCGATAAAGAAAAATAGAGGAAACACTTACACAGCCGCCAGCAAGAATTTCTGCTGCCAGAGGAACAGAACCATCTTTGAGCATAAATTTGTCTCTCACAAAATCGTTTACCTTAAGAAATAAACATTCAGTCAAATGAGAACAAGCATGACCCCTTTTTAAAAAAAATTACAGCTACCCATAAATACAAATTCTATGTCTCCCATCAATATAACACTAACACACACACACACACACATCCACACATGCTGTTAAGAAAGTACATTTACTACGCTTAAAACCAGATTTGCAGCATTCAGATATCAATGGATGTATACATTTGGCTACAAAAATAATGAAATTCAGATATTTGCTTAACAAATTTGTCAATATTCCTTGAAAAATATTATACTGCCTTACAGCCTTATCTTGAAAGTAAGTTCTAATTATTTCAATTGTTTACTTTTAAGTCAATGAATACATAATTTCAGTTTAGAATTCAACATATTGATCATCTATGAATCCATTAAATGTTTTTTCAATTTTCAACTGCAAAAAACAAAGCTAAGTAAAATGAAAACATACAAATGCAACTCTTAAAAGATTTAAATTGCATATTACTGTTTTTATTACACTAATAGGAAACTGTAAGGGTCGAGGGTTTATTCTTTTCTGTGATAAATAATCCAAAGTTACTGAATACAAGTGACTATTCCAAATGAGGCTGCCATGCAACACTCATTAGTGTAACTCTCACTCAAAACACACAAAACCTAACTGTATATTATATGAGTATAACATAACACAATGTAATATATGTACAAGTGTCATACGGTTTTTTCCTGAGCATTTTGAATGGTAGCTTTATAGAGGTACACTGCTTATATATACTGGATTCTTCAAACATAGTTTTGTCCAAGGAAACAATTTACTATATACTTATGCAGGCTTAAAGCATGCAACAACTCATTCAATACAATCCTATAATATCTACTCAGAGGTAACCAATTCTGAGTTAATGAATCTTACTGCCAGATAAACATTTACAGTATTTCCGCATAACACAATGGATTCTGACCTAGAATTTTGCATTCAACTTACAGTAAGTTTAATCGCCTTTTCTGGGGCTACACCCAATAACTGTGGCAAAAGACCTGTAAAGAGCACAAAAGTATTATATAAAACATAGTATTAAGTTAGCATGCAAACAGGTATATGTGAAGTTGGCTACCCTAAAAAGTTTAAGGCAATTTTCAGCTGTAATGTTTAACAAGAGTGCCTAAACATTTGATTTTTAAAAAATAACATAAACCACACAATTCAGAGGTTATTATACACATACATATCCTATACACTTAAAAGATCAGAGAGACTAACAGACAGGGTTCTAAACTGGGAAGCCTCTCTCCATCCCAGTTAAAATTTCACTTCTGCACAGATTTAATTATCAAGCCAAACTTGCAGGATTACAGTGACTGAAATAATGGCTGCCATATTATCTGAATACATGAAGAACACAACATAGATGCTTAGTTTAAATTGGCGGCAGCAGCAGCAGCCGTAGCCGCAGCCAGATATACAAGAAAGGTGGGCAGATTTGGAATCTCCTGGAATATTACGAGATTATCAAAGATTTCGGAATCTCATTTGTTCAGCAACTGCAACCAAAATGACTCTTCTATCCCCTAACTTAGGGGTGCTGCACACGGGCGGCACAGAGCTGCCCCGGGAAGCGGCAGATTGGGGCCGTGGCTACCCCATGTCGCGGCCCTGATCCTCCCTTTTGCCACCCCGAAAAGTGCAGCAAAATGCCACTCCTTTCAGGGGCGGCAAAAGGGTGCCCTAAGAGCCGGCGCATGGCTCTTTAGCACCCCTTCTGGCACAGCATGTAAAAATGCTGTGCGAGAGGATGTCCTTATGCTGCGCGCCATTCAGGACGTTGTTGGGCTGGGTTTGGGGTGGCTGGCGTGCAGCTGCCCCTCCCCATCTCTGTCTCCAGGCGGGCCCTTTGGGCTGGTCTGCAGAGGGCCTTAGATTTCTGACCAAGGACATCAGACGTGAACAGGGGTGGCTATTTATGTGGGAAAGACCTCTAATTAGTTCTAGTGCTTAGAATAAATTCCCCACTTTATAGTTATGGGATGCTACATATATTGTTATTTACCCCTTGCTCTAGTTGGTGGATCATAATATGCTAATAAAACAAACACAGTATATTCCATGAGTTTGGCCAACCACCTTGGTGTTCAACATAATTAGCAGAGTAATTATATGCATGCCTTCCAAGAAGTAACTCCACTGAGTTGTTATGTGTTAAAGTAATGGTTAGGATGGCAACCTTGGCACAAAAGAAAACAGATCTACCAAGGCCACACTGATGCAGAGCCAGAATTCAGCAGATAAGGCACACTTTGTATGCAGGTGATCCCAGCTTAAGCTAAACAGTGGAACTCAGTGCCACAATGTAAAGTTATGGTTGCCAACTTAGGGCCTTTACAGACTGCCAGAAATAATGCAGCTTATGTCAGAATAGGTAAGCTCTTCTTAGGTTCTTATGATTTTTATGTGTCCAAGACTTTGCAAAAGCACTAGCTATCCGAAGCATGCATACTGGAGCTATATGGGCCAATTTAATAATAATATGTTTTCATACACTCTTCAGATCTTGTTAGATGAATAAAAGACCATATAACAAACATCTTATTTAGAATTTTAACTTAAGAGCCCAATATATTTACCTAGGTATACACAAAATACTGGAAGAAAGCAAACCAGTGTATAAATACAGAGACAGAAAGCTGTGTTTCATGTTTGACATTGGATTTCTCATCTGAATTATTCTGAAATAAAATATTGCAAGAGGATTGTAAATCAAGTATCACAGAAAGGTTTCATGGAAAAGTGAGAAAATGAGAGAAATATATATACGTATATATGAGATTACTTCCACAAGCAAGACTATGTTGTAGGATAATTTACCACTTGCTTAAGCAACCATTTCTGAGAAAGTCAACAGAACAAAAAAACTGCAGTTTAATTTCTGTGCTTGAGTAAAAATAGCTTAGATTTTTTTTTAATATAATTTTTGAGAGGTGTATATCTTCAGGCATTCCAAATGAGAGAATGAGCAACGTTTATGGTTATTCCACCACTTTGTTATTTTTCATCAGCTGTTGAGATTGCTATTGATGCTTGATTTCAGAGCAAACCAATTTTGTTGCAACTACTGTTTGCCTGATGTTTGAGAAATCTTTAAGGCTTCTTTTTTTGTCTGCTTTTCAACTGATGCTAGACCGTGAGAAGAGGAAAATCCATGGTCAGGGGAAGGGATTCTATTTATTTGTCTTTACACTGTCCGTGCTCAATATCTAGGAATGTCAAAGAATCTCTCCATTAAATTGAGAGCATTGTAATTTTACTGGTTTTAATCAGAAATTAGAAATGTTGCTTTACAACCACAGCTCCCACAATTCCCAGCCAGCAAGGCAGTGGGAATTCTGTTGCAGACCAAAAGTAACTTTTCAAAAATTACTTTATAGAAATTCTGGGAGATGTAGGGGCTGAACAGACTGCCCCCTAAGGGGCAGTGGCAAGTTGCTCCTTTCCTTGCCTGATTGGGGCCGCGGCAACCTCACTCTGCGGCCCCGATCCAGTGCTTTGCCACACTAAAAAGAGCTGGCAACATGCCACTCCTTTTTAGAGAGGTAAAAAGTCACCCTTGCCGCTGTGGCGGCGGCTTTTCTGCACTCGTATGGCGCATCATGTGTGGACACTGCGCCAAGGGAGTGCCCTGACACCTCCTGCCGTGCAGTCAGGCACACGGTGTGAAGTCAGCATGAAGGCAGAGTTGGGGCAGCCGGTATTCAGTCACCACGCCCCCACTCTGCACCCAGGCTGGCCTAAAGTGCTGGTCTGTTCAGCCTGGTAGTCCAAATACATTTTACATACTCCTATTTTAAAGGACTTAATATAGCCTCACTTTTTAAAAATTCTGCATAGTACCTGTATTGAAGAAAACTTTAACAATTAAAGTTTTATTGTTAACTGCCGTCAAGTCAATCTTGCCCCATGGCGACGCTATGGATGAGACATCTCCAAGACCCTCTGTCCTCCACTGCTCTGCTTAATTCCTGCAACCCCTTAATACCCATAACCTCCTTAATAGAGTCCATCCATCTGGCGTGTGGCATTCCTCTCTTCCCACTTCCCTCCACCTTTCCTAGCATTATTGTATAGCCACCCTCCCCATTCTTAATTTTCATCTGATTTCCTGACTGCAATCCCCATTTCTATCAATGTTTGATCCTAGATATGAGAATTCTTTTACTATTTATATTTCTTCATTGTCTAGGCTGAACTTGTGAAGGTCCTGGGTGGTCATTATTTTGGTTTTCTTTATGTTCAACATTAAGCTTGCCTTTGCACTTTCTTCTTTGATCTTCCCTAGTAGGTGTTCCAGGTCTGTGAGGTTTTCTGCATATCTTAGATTGTTGATATTCCTTCCTCCTATTTTCACTCCTGCTCCTACTGTGACCAAGCCTGTTTTTCTTATAATATGTTCTGCATACAAGTTGAACAGATAGGGTGAAAGGATACAGCCTTATCTTTGACCAGTACCAAATGACCCCTTTGACCAGTACCAAATCTTCCTTTTCTGGGCAAGGTGATCAAGAGGGCAGTTGCCTTCAAACTCCAGGCAATCTTGGATGATACACACTTTCTATGGTCATTTCAAACCAGCTTCAGAGCGGGATAGAGAGCTGAGATGACCAGGATCATCTTAGTGGGTGATCTACGCCTAAGCACTGACAGAGGAAATGTGTTGTTGGTGCTTTTGGATCTCTCGGTGGTATTTGATACCATCAACCATGATATCCTTCTGGAACACCTGAGGGTTTTGGGAATCAGGGCACTGTGCATCAGTGGTTCTGGTCCTATTTCTCATGTAGGTTTTCAAATGTGAACAGCAGCTGTTATAAGGAATAACATAAAAGTGCCATTCTATCCCCAGTGCTGTTTAACCTCTACCCAAAACCACTGGGAGATCATCTAGAGCAGGGGTAGGCAACCTTTTTGAGCCGTGGGCCGGGTTGCTGTCCCTCAGACAATTGGGGGGGGCCGAAGCACCAAAAATAAATAAATAAATAAATAAAAATAAAAAAATTGGAAAAAAATTAAAAATATGCATGCACACTCTCTCAGCCCCAGAAAAGCCATGGCAAAACCCCTGTGGAGATTTTGCCAAGAAAACCCCAAGAACAAGTAATAACAACAATAATCAATATCATCATGGTGGGCGGTGGCGGCGGCGGCAGGACCGGCCTGGGGCCGGTCCAAAGGCCTCGGGGGGCCGCATCCGGCCCCCGGGCCTTAGGTTGCCTACCCCTGATCTAGAGGCTGGGGAAGGGTGATATCAGTATACTGATAACACCCAAATGTACTTCTCTATGCTTTCAGAAATAGTATCAGCTAAGAAAAGTGTGTCTCTGCTGAATGAATGTCTGGAGGATATAAAGGGCTGGATGAAGAAAATCAATCGGTCAAGGGTCCTAACCTGGGTTTGGAGGTGTGCCAGGAGCCAATTTCTCACACCCTCGAATCTCTGTAGATTGCACCTGCCCGCAAAACAGAAAATGGCCAGAAGTCCACTTCCAGTTTACTAAAACCCTTGTATTTATTTTTTATCAAAACAAAGTGTTGAAGGATCTTATTTTAAAGGTAAATTATACTCCCTGGAAGTCTTATTTTTTAAAAATTCAAAATGTATTGTGTGTGTGTGTGTGGAGAGCTACAACTGCAAAATCAGACCTTTTGCTCACGCTTGCACTACGAAAATGGAAAATGCAGAAGGCATGATTTCTCCTGCCTAAGTGAAAATGAATGCTGCATACCACCTCCATACTATGATACCATTATAGTATAAAGGCTAGTAACAAGTAAAAATGGGTCCATGTAATGAATTAACATTCAACAAGCTAACTATTTTGGAAGTCTGTAAATCACTATTAATTGTCAATACAAGTGTAAAATAAAAAGCTGGTGGGACATTGCCATGTGTTGATAATTATTTCTACCATGACTACTTTTTCCTGTCTAATTTAGATACTAATTACTTCACTGATCTCTGTCACTGCGGAGTAGGTAAAGCTACATCCTGGAAGCAGAATAGGTAAAGCTACACCCTGGATGCATCCTGGATGCCACTTTGGGTGCAACTCTCTGGTCCCAGGAAGGGCACCCAAGGATATATTGGATCTCCTCATCCATGGGTGCAGAGGGCAAGATTTGACCTTTAAATTCCTCCACCATCACTACAAAGAAAGTTATACAGCACTCCTATTCCCCCATGATAAAGTTCTGATATAGCATCCAAACCCAACCCAGTTGTCAACCTTCGACCCAAAGAGGGAAATTAATGGCAAAGCTGGACCTGGAATAGGTTAACTCCTCTGCAACCAATGCTGTTGCACTTTCAGTGACAAGCAAAGATGTTTTATTCTCACAATGTATACTACAATTTAAAATGTTTACTACAATGCAATAGGATTAGTTTGGGCTTCCTCCACCTTGCATAACAGGAAGATAGGTCAACCTTTAACAGGGTGATTTGACCTCAAGGATCTCCCCCCCCCCAAAAAAAAAGTATTATGATGTTATTGTATTGTATTTGGTGCATTTACATTTCAGTCTGGAGTTTTGTATTGAACTATTTAATACATTAAACATTTAGGGGTAGCTGTGTTGGACATTTAGCAAATTCAAACAAAAATCCAATTTATTGGCCAACCAAAATGCACAAATAAACTTGTTGCAAGCTTTCGAAACTTCATGGGCTTCTTTATCAGACAAGATGTTACAAACCAAATAAAAGAAAAACAATTAAAACATGTTAGTCAGATGCCTACATGTTGTTTCAGTCTTTAGTTAAGATGGCATATGGTAGGGAGGATATCTTTTGCAGGCAGGTGGCTCCTCCTCCTTCTGGCCCTGTGGCTATAGGGAGATTCGCAAAGTCCAGGAAATTTAAAATCCATTTGCTAATTTAATACATTAGTAACACTGCTAATTTCAAACACTGAAATGTATGCTGTGCTTCAAAATGGAATGTATTTGGAAACACTAAGGCCTAAATCTTAGGTTGGTCCCAGCTAGATGAAATATGCTTAATCAACTGTTGAAAAGTCAAAGATTACGTTAAATCGCATTGATTCTGGTGAGATTAGCAAATGGATTTCAACTTAAGACTGAAATGCTCAGTATTAGGATGCTTAGAAACCGAATTCACATTAATGCAACTTGAGTGTTTCAATAGTGCACAAGATAAAGAGCTGTAGTTCCATTGTACAATCATTGGTTTGTATTCAGAAGATCACAACGTCTCCAGTTTTAAAAAGTGTGCCAGGTAGCAGGGTTGGAAACACAAGCCAATTAGAGCAAGTAGCACTGGGTTCTGCAGACTAACTGTTTGACTGTATATTAAGATAGCTTTATCCATTCAGTGTGAACTATTACAAAATATAACAGTAGCGAACAACAAATATAATGGAGTAAAAACTCACATAAATTTGTGGCTTTAAAAAAAAAAGTCAGGAAACACAGGTGTGAATTGGCACAGAATAAATTATATTGTATATCTAATCAATAAAATGTTTTCTTTAAAGCTTTGTTTGCTATAAAGCTTTACTAAATAGAAATCACCTGTCAACATTTTACCCAAACAAGCTAGAAGTGCATTTGGCTACATTAAAAACAAAGACAGCAATTTTCACTCTTTTTAGCTGCTAGTGGCTAAGCTACTTCTAATGAAGCTCATTTGGTTTTTTAAAGACAGTATAATTCAAGGGTGGGGAGCCCCTTTTGGCCCAAAAGTGACATTTCAATTTTAGAAAGTCTGGGGTTGCATTCCATCATTCCAGTGATGGAAGGGTCCAAACACAAAAGGGTGAGACCAAAAACATCAGCATATTTTAGCTTAAAGTTCTTACCACTTGTACTACTTATGAGTAGCATTCCAGTCTTCTAAAAGGGGAAATCCTATGCAAACACTGGAAAACCACCAAACAATGGGATCCAAGGGAAGGGTGCATTGCCATATGGGAACCCCTGAGGAACTAGGACTCTAGGAGACCCACATCTGGCCCAGGGTCTCAGGTCCTTCATTCCTACTATAATTAGGGATAGAAAAGGCTGAGGCCCTGTCTGCACAGGCCAAATAAAATCTGCCCCCCACTCTTCTCTTGGTGGGACATCTTGACGATACATGGTCCAATCCCCAGTTCATAAATGCAAATAGTTTGGATGATGTCTGGTCCGTTTCAGCACTGAAACTTATATTTTAAAAAAGCCCTACCTTTTGGATCTCCCAGGAGCCCTCCTTTTTGACATTGGCAGGTTGTCTGCACATACATCTTGCTGTGCTGCCTGGTACAACTGCCACCACATCAGATGGCTCGCTCTGAGATCAAAACAAGGTGCCCAGCCATGTAACTGATGCCGAGTGCTTTTTTCTGACCTTAGAGCAAGGCATGTGCTGCAGCCATTGCCGCAGCAGGCAGCACAGTGACTTGTCTTCTTAGAAGTGGACCCTGCCATTTGGCATTATCAAAGCAACTTTTCTTATATACGCATATCACTTTTCTGGGTCTTTCCACTACGGGAGAGATATAGGTACTGCAACAGATATGTCAGTTTATAATTACTGGCAATTATTTATTAAGTTTATGCAACACTATGATGATGACAACACCACGACATTTGCTGTATGTGTCATGTGAGCCATCATGGTGTAGTTATTTGAACACTGGACTACAACTCTGGAGACCAGGGCTCAAATCCCTATTCAGCCATGGAAACCCCCTGAGTGATCTTGGACTAGTCACATTCTCTCAGCATCAGAGAAAGAAAAACCTGTCTGAACAAATGTTGCCCAGGTTCACTGTATGTCAGAAATGATTTAAAGGTACTCAACAACCATCATATGAATACACTAATGGAATGTCATTAAGCGAGATCAAATGGCTCCCAATATTTCCAACAGCAGCCTTTGAAGCAAGCAACATTGTATTTAAAAAATATGCATTTCATATAGAATTGGCTACTCTCTTGTTTTCAGTTCAAATCAGTCCAGAAAGTACAATATCCAGTAGAGGTGGTGCTCATAGCCAGTGCTTCTGAAGGCAACAGAAAAAGCTTTTCTAAAATCATAAAATATTTTCTGGAGATGTCATAGAAATTATGTGGATATCAGAAAGTCCACACTGTGGACACAGGGCGAATATAATTATTCATTAAAATTTGAGAAATTCATGTTTTTCTTAGTGAACCAACACTAGAGGCAATCAGTACAAGTAAACTCATATTCAGACTCTGCAATGGAAGCTTAAGAGAATGTGAGCAATGCCCATTTTAAGTCAAGCTTAACTGACAAATACAAAAAGCCAGACTGGCAGGAAATCTCCACTGTCCTCTTACATTCAAATGAGAAAAATATGAAAACTGACCTCTATAGAGTCCAAAGAATCCTTCATAGCGCAGCACTTTCTTAAAGCAATCAAAGCTGTTCTTGTACATCAACTCTCCAACAAATGACCCAGTGGAACGCTGGTTCTGCATCCGGGTTTTCACAAGATCGATTGGGTATACTGCAGTGGCTCCAACAGCTATATGTTAAGTTGTAAACAAACAAACAAACAAACAAGAATATGTTTCTATAGCTAATATCAGGTTTATTTTGAAAATCTTACATACGTTCACCATGATCCTGTAAGTATTTGCAGGAGTGCTTGTGTACACCCAGTAAGAATCTTCATACACCCCCAGAACTTGGAAACATTACATTTTTCGACTACAATTCCTCACATCCCCAGCCAGTATAGCCACTAGCCATGATGGCTGGGGAATCCTATGGGCTGTGATACAAAGGAGATAAATTTCCCATGCTCTGGTTATCGTTGTATCATTTTCTGTGCAAAATTTAAAGGAAGCATACAAGTTAAAAATAACTTTAATGGATGAGACAGGTGCCCTGTATCTTTTTAATTAAAATCTGGAAGCCTCTGAGCTGTGCTCTGACCTGGCTGAGCTAGCCGAGAGATTCTGGGAGTCACAGCTAAAAACATAACTTTTCTAGTTTCTGTGCTCCCCCTGTTTGAACAGCAGCCTTCCTTTCCACCCACCCTACAATGTATTTGAGATGCTTTTGAAACACTTCCTGAATTTCAAGAAGACTTTTGACATGGCACATGTTGGCTATTTGTGGAGGCTTTGGAAGAAGTCACACTGGGAGCGCCGGATCGGGGCTGAGCAATTGCATGATGCAGCCCCGATCTGGCACTTTGCCACTCCAAAAAGAGCTGGCAAATGCCGCTCCCTTTTGGAGCAGCAAAAAGCTGTTCTTGTCGCTGCTGCGGCAACTCTTCTGTGCTCCTTTGGCATAGCATGTCTAAATGCTGCGTCAAGGGAGCACCCTGACGCCGCCCACTGTCTGTTTGGGCGGGTGGAGTGAGGACAACATGGGGGCAGAGTCAGGGTGGCTGGTGTGCGGTCACCATGCCCCAGCTCCAACCCCAGGCTGGCCCTTTTGGCCGGTCTGTACTGGCCCTTAGTTACTTCATATTGTGGCTATGGTCTCCTGTATCATGAGTCCCATCTCACAACCAGTTCTTTTTGCATTAAAAACAGCCTTCAGACAAAGCTGGTGATAAAATAACCCATGAATTTTATTGAAAGACTGTTTCTATGTTTTAATGTTATTGAGTACCAGTGTGCTTAACTCTGCTATGGACTGGGCTGCTCTTAACATAAACAGGCAGGAGTAAAGAAATCATGCTGAGATTTCCTTACATGTCATTAGTCTTTAGCACAGTTACTGTCATAACTAGATTTTTTTTTTACAGACTGTAATTCTTTAACACCCCATGCCAAACAAGAAATAGTCACTAGCCACAATGGTAAGGGATCCTTGAAGTTGACATTGAAAGATAGTAACTTTTAGATGCTTTGGTTATGGTTCTAGAACAGGGGTAGGCAACCTTTCCCCTTTAAGGACTGAGGGACTTCAGCTTCCAGAAGCTCCAGCCATGTTGGCCAATAGTCCCATGTTGGCTAATAGCTCCTGGGATTCTGGGAGCTGAAGTCCCTTGGCCCTTAAAGGGGAAAGGTTGCCTACTCCTGCTCTAGAACATAGCACCTTAAAAGAGCCATGCTTTTTTTTTTAATGCTCTTAGAAGAACTTAGTGCGGTCTTTCTTGTACATGAAACACAGATCCAATACATAGCAGCTTAAGGCCTGCACCTTATGTGGCCAAAACAGCATCACATCAGTGAACTTGAGGGGCCTGAATATTTGCAAAAATGCAGATTATTTTTAAGGAGGAAAAAAGACTCAGCACACTTTTGATTATTTAATACATTACAGCATCCTGCCGTAGAGGGAGAGAGTCGTTCGTGAGTTTTTTCACCTCAAACACCAAAATAAGCTGTCTTGCCTTGCCTTCTATGCATCTTGACATAAGCTAAGAGGACCCCCCTTTCTGCAGTAGGTTCCTTAGGCCATCACCACTGATCATGCTCAGTGAGCAGGGAATGTTGACTGATGGGATTGGAGAACAGAATGGAATATTCTGGAAAAAGTGGTTGTGTGGAATCCAGAACAGTGGTTGTGTGGAATCCAGAACAGAAGCATTTCACAACACCAATAAATAAAGAAAGGAAAGTCTCAAAACAACAATAACAGATGTTAAGGAATGTAGTTGCAAAATATAATGAAGGTAATATTTACAGCCAACAGTACAATACTGTGAATACAAAAATACAGACCTGAACACAAAAATACAGACAGCTGTATAAATGCAATCTGTAATAGAAATGCTACCTTTTTGAGAATACTACCACATTGATATGCATTATCTTTTAAGAAAACACATGCACGATTAAAACTAGCACATTAAACATTAGAAAAGTCTTAATGAGGAAGATTACAATGAAATGACTACACAGTTTCTGGAAGTGGTGGTTTTAATGGGTTTTTTCCACAATAAATCACAGATTTATTGTCAATAATTAAAGATTGCCATAGATTTACAAGCAATGTAAGAATGTATTCTCACAGCAGGTAATCTGACTTGCCAATAACTTAAGATTGTTTATTACAAGAAACAACAATTTATAGCTTGCATCTCTGCAAATTGTTACAGATTACATTTTTTCTCAGTTGACTTCCTTTTGTTTCATTATGTCTATAGGTAATGTTCTACATATGTTGACCTTCATGTTATAATTTGTGGAATCACTATAGGTAGACCTTTACATTGCAAGTTTTGGTATTCCATTCAGGAATACAATACTATATTTTATATTCAAAATCTTGTTTTATTTTCATTGGCTGTAAGTATCATATGTACTCAATTGTAAGTCGACTTCATATATAAGTTGAGGGCAGGTCTTGGGGCCAAAATTATGAATTCTGATATGACTCATGGATAAGTAGAGGATAAAACTTAGAGGTATGTAACAAAAGATGAAGCAAAAGATAATGATGCCAAAGAACTTACAAAATTCCAGCAAGCATAACTGTGCTCACCCTAAAGCAGGAACCAGCAACCTACGGCCCGGGGGCCGGTTAAGGCCCCGGTCCCTGGACTTACCGGCCCAGGTCGAAGGTTGCCGCCGCAGCCGCCGCGCGCTGCCACACCACACCACCACAGCGTGTTTTTGCCGCTCTGCGGCCGCACTCACCATTTTGGAAATCAAAATGGCGGTCGCGACACGTATGCGCATGCACAGTACTCTTGCGCATACGCGTTGCGGCTGCCATTTTGATTTCCAAAATGGCGGCAGCTGTGCGCGCTGTGGCGGCGGCTGTGGCGGCAGTGTGCGTGGGGGGTCGCGCGCACCGCCATCCCCCCCCCCTCGGCCCAGCCGAGACCTGGGCTATGGGAGACCATCCCAGGTCTTAAAAAGGTTGCGTTCCCCTGCCCTAAAGGCTGGATGGATGAGGGGGAAACTAAATCATCGTGTGAGGGAGGTGAGCAGGTGCAGGTGAGGCTAAGAAAAGGCACGCATATTAAAAAGGATGAAAAGCCAAACCAAAAAAAAATGGTGACTATATTAGCAGTGATTATAGCATTTAACTTTAGTGTGATAGCTTTGCCTAATTTTAACCCAGAAAAGCTGACAAACATAAACAAATGTCTTATTCAAATCCTTCAAAGCCTGATTCCTCTAGGCGAGAAGAAGTATCAATGAGCTGCCACTGACATAATTTTCTAGGAGCCCTGGTGGCCCAGTGGTTAAATGCCTGTACTGCAACCACTCACTCACAAACCACAAGGTTGTGAGTTCAATACCAGCCAGGGGCTCATGGTCAACTCAGCCTTGCATCCTTCCGAGGTCGCTAAAATGAGTACCCAGTTTGTTGGGGGCAATTAGCTTACACATTGTAAACTGCTTAGGGGGTGCTTAAGTGCACTGATAAACGGTATAGAAATGTACTTGCTATGGCTATTGCTATTTTCTCACCCAGGAATTCAAAAAAGTCAGAAACGATGCTGTGGCAGAGACAGTAGAGGCGGTTAGTGCTTCCTGTAGGTCAGGGGTAGGCAACCTTTCCCCTTTAAGGGCCGAGGGACTTCAGCTCCCAGAAGCCTCAGCCATGTTGCCTAATAGTCCCATGTTGGCCAATAGCTCCTGGGATTCTGGGAGCTGAAGTTCCTCGGCCCTTAAAGGGGAAAGGTTGCCTACCCCTGCTGTAGGTATTCCTGGGAAGGACTTAGCTCTTGCCTTTTGCCACTCTACTCAGAGAAAGAGATGGTTGCTCTTTTAAGAAGAGATATAATACAATACTTACATTGACCCTTGGATAAATCAACCCAGGTTTTGGGGGTCAATTTTTGGACTGAAAAATTCTACATTTATGAATATATACAGTAATTACCATCACTGTATTTTGTACATACATTCCAAAATATCTGCTATTGCTTTGCATTTGTTCATGTACTTGTGATAGTCATTTCTGGTTTGTATGTTTCACAATATGATTTTTTTAAAAAAAACACATCTCACTTTCAATTACAGTGGTTGACAGAATTGTTAAATCATTACAAATGAGTAAAAAACAGAAGGGCCATTCTTGATATCATGGCCATAAAGTATAGGCAGAGATGGGAAAAATTAATTACAGCAGGAATGGGCAGAGTACAGACATGGGCAGCCCTTGGACCCCACTTTTGCAGCCCCTGAAAGTCTTCCCACCATTCCAAAGCCCCACCACATCAATTAAACAAAAATGTGTGTGATTTTTAGGTAAACAACTTCACTCCAGAACTACTCCCAAATACTTTTTGTTTTCCTATGTAGTCCATTGCAAAACGGTGACAGGAAGTGACACATCATCACTTCCAGCCACACTGGAGGATGGGGGACTCCTGAGAAAAACTTGGCCTTGCTGGGAATTCTGTGAGCTGTACTCCAAGGATGGCCAGCTGCATGAAGGGCAGGGGCCAATTTCTTGCCATACACTCCATGGGCTGCTATTCCCCAGAAAACCCCCAGAAAACCCAGTGGCCATGCTGGCTAGCTGTAGTCTAAAAAAAGGAACTTTTCCAAAATTGTGGCTACATGCTTCTTTGGGTAATGGAGGGCAGGAAGGCAAATGGCAAACATAGTCACTTCTTCATTCATTCACTAACCTCCAGCAACTGAACCAAGAGCAAACCTATATGCAGATTCTGCTATCTGGATAAGCACAGGCCGGGACACATCTCCTGGAGCTTGCTGCAAGTTTGTCATGGAGGGAGAAGATTTGAGAGGCAAGGAAGAAAAAGATGAAAAGAGTCAGGTTAACATTTTCTGCGACTGAATGGAACAACATAAAATAACTGGGTCCAAAAACAGAGATAGTACTGTAGTTACATATTTGCGTATTATATTTCTATCTCCATTTAATTCCCAGGAAGAAGGAATAACATAGGCCCGAAACAGACAGGACAAAAGGTCGGGATGTGTTCGGGGTGTGGCATTTAGATGATGCACACCCCAAATGCAGACTGAAGCTGCCCTAATGCCGCCCCGGAAAACCTGTCTTGAAAAGGAGCGGGGGGAAAAATATTCCTTTTTAGTAGCCAATTTAAAATAGAGACATTGGACTGGACTGGGGCCGCACATATGTGGTCGCCACAGCAGTGGGACAAGCACCACCAGGACGGCCACAGTCCACCCTTTTTGGGTAGTCTGTTTTGCCTCATACATGGGTGCCAATATTGTCTACCATCCAGGCAGTAACAACACAGATATGTAGGCAACAGATGCACCTCATAACAAACTGAAATTAAGGGGTTTTAGATTTTTTTTGTTTTGTTTTCATCTAGAAAATATTCTAGCCTGTTCCCTTCTGCCCAAATTGTTATTTTTAATGCCCATCCCAGTTTTAAGATTAAGAAAAAGATTAAGATTATTCCTGCTCCAAACTGATTTCTAGAAAATAAAGATAAACTTGTGCTAGCTGTATCAACATACAGGAAGCTACTTTATACTAAGTCAGACTACTGATCTATCCATTCAAGTATTGCCAGCTCCGATGCAGCTCTCTAGTTTCAGACAGAATTTTTTTCCTAATACCTGAAGATCCCTGTTATTACCTGGTGATCTCTCATCCAAGAACTAATCAGCCTTGATCCTGTTTAGCTTTTGAAATCAGACAAGATCAGCTGTGCTCAGAGTGGTATGGGACATACAATAAAATAAAATATATTCTTCCCATCACTACTTTTTGTAGATTGCCAATTAAAGATAGCAGGTGTGAGACAAAACCACAGATACTAGAGGCTTAGAGGATCTTTTAAATCTGCAAACACTATGAAAATATGAAAGAAAATAGTCAAGGCTTCCTTAATTAAAAAAGTAAAATATATGACTCAGTTTATTGTAACACCACCAGTCATTCAATCAAACAGAACATAAAAATCAGAGTTAAATCAGAGCCAGTAAAGAACTGCTGAGAACAAGATTAGGTGTCGTCATTTTAACAACATTATGAATACCCATATACACTTTTAATTTTAAATATTGGTTGAAATTTGGTTATATTATAAATTAAATTAAATTATAATTATAATTATTGGCTGAAATAAATATCACTTTGAAATCAGCTTTGGCTAGAGATTTGAAAATGTATTTCCTCCTCTTCCTCCTCCACTACAACTCCCAGAATCTGTTGTTAACTTAAAAGTAGTCTTACTGAGCTCTGGCTTTGATATGCAGCTTTTGTTTCTGGTTTTCTTTAAGAGAAGGCTCCCATTGCTGCATAAAATGATAATTTTGAATGTGACAGGAAGCTATCTAGTACTTGGTCCCTCTAACTTGTCATTGTGTAGAAGTTTGAGACATCC
Organism: Phrynosoma blainvillii; assembly: GCA_026167975.1. NCBI lineage: Eukaryota > Metazoa > Chordata > Lepidosauria > Squamata > Phrynosomatidae > Phrynosoma > Phrynosoma blainvillii. Next base: position 35,857,532 of record JANUYF010000005.1, read on the forward strand.
ATCTTTCCCTGCTGAACCGGGAGAAACCTATAAGAATGCAAAGCATGTGGTTTATCAATGAGCTATAATCCTTCTTCACCATTTTCAAAGGACCTTGCTGCGGGAGGAAGAGAGGAGAAACCTACTGGATACGCAAGGTCCTCATTATGTTCAAAAAAGATCTTCTGGATTTCAGCCATCAAGTCTCGAGAACATAAGAAAAACACAAGGAATTGCCCATTTCAAACTGTGCATTAATTTGCTCAAGAAACCACTGTAGTGTGTGCCACCTGCTTTATGTTCCAAGATATTCCTGGAGATTGATTTAGTTGTTACAGGACTCAAGTTGTACCATTTGCATCCAGGATGTAATAAGCATTTACATCAAGTATGGGGAATGTGATGTTGGGCTGCTACTGCCATCATCTCCCACTACTGACTTTGCTGGCTAGGACTGCTCAGAATAGCAGTCCTACTATTGGAAAACCACACATTCCCGATTTTTTCCCCATGCAGGAGCTATGGCAAAATGGCACTGCTATCTACATGGGTCTTTCATAATGTCAGTACCAAGACATAAACGCTATATAACATGGCATAGTTCTGTGGCAGCTTCCATTGTGGTACCTATAATGTATGGGGTGGCTTTTGGTCCAAACATCTTTAAGTAAACTTTGAGACAGGTTTTAAAAGTGAGCTAATAAAAATGTATTGTCCTAATACACTGGCTCTTAAGGCAAGAGTAAAGAAATGCTGTTGAAGGGCGATGTTGGGTAGGAGGAGGGGCAGAATAGGAAGCAGCCAAGTGAGGAAGGCCTGGCGTGAGGCCTGTTAGACCCAAAAATGTAGCCTACATCAACTCATTGTGGTCAAACTGGCGTCTCTGCATAGACCCAGAGTGCAGAGAGTGGGTAGGGAAACCCTCCAGCTCTCAACATACATAACTTGGTTTGACTTAAGTGATAGCTTTAGAAAAACAAGAGCTACACCCAGGTCTATGCCAGTTTTTCAATAAAGGAAAGAGACCAATAAAAAGTTTTTGAAAGTTGGCAAAGACTTTTTTTGTCTTTTGCATCACATCACTTTCTAGTTTCCCATTCCGCAAACATTTAAAAACTAAAATTAAAAATTTTAAAAAGCCAGCAGTAGCACTTGGTTTTATCCATGATCTTAAAAGATTTCAAACTATTATGACAGACTAAACAAAACCATCACTCATTTCAATATGCAGCTCAAGAGAGAATGCAACAGGAAGAAGTAAAAGCAGCAGACAATCTTACTTACAAGTCAGCCTCAGTGAACTCAGTGTAACTTAACTACTAAGTAGGCATATATAAATCTCTATTTAAAGGACTGAATATCTCCTATAAGCAAATAGAGCTTTTTCTTAGTACACTGGGTGCATGCTGACATTCCCAGTGTAAACTGGGAAACATTTCTTCCTTCATTAAAGATATCCCAGGGCAAAGTCACAGGAGGGCTGAAACAGTTAATTCAAATAAGTGAATGGATATTATTCCCCCCCTCCCCAACTAGTGGTTAAAATGAAAACCTGATTTTTTAAAAATAATTTCTATCAGAAAATCACAATTGTAATGTTTTAAACAAAAAAGAGAAAGTATACACACACACACAAACAAAACACTTAACTTTTTTGTTTTCTGGCTGAGTGAAATTCTAATTAAAACTTTTGTAAATTTTTTAATCATAGTTTTTATTTTTAATTCACCAAGAAGTGGATGCATCCTAAGGGTAACAGTGCCAAAGACCTTGAGGCCTTGCTGATTGGAAGTACTAGAACAAGGCAATAAATGCATACTTATTCTCCCCACACATCCCCACCACTCCCTTCAACCCCTCACCTGTCTCTGGGCTTCAGCCAGGTTGTAAGGCAATGTGCCCTCCTCCAAAGGAGCAATTCTTTCAATGTCAGCCATCGTCATGCGTCTGAGGACACAAAGAGATCACAAAAATGACATTTGTATTACATACTAGAGAAAGGTAAGTTATCTTGCAGTGGTGGGTGATATTTTGCTCAGCCATGGTATTTGCTTCCCCCTCTCTCTTTTTTCTTTCCACAGCAAAAAAAAAAAAAAAGAGTAATTTTCAAACTTACCCCCGTGGCTCATATAAATCTGCTAACTGGAACAAGATGTCAACTTCCATGGGTGTAACCTGGCCAAATTTCTGAGCTGCCAGAACAAACTCCTCTACAACAAAAGAAGGGGTGGGGTGGGGTGGGGAATACAGAAAGGGGAACTAATCAGACAACACTGAAAGTTATCCACAAATACCCAGAATCACCAATGTTTAATATGAAATGAATACCCTGCAAAAGAAGGGGGAAAATACCACAAATAGTACTCCTGCCACTGTGTAAATGTATGTTTTAAATACTCTATCCATCATGCAAACAGGAGAAGCAGTCTAGCCTTCTAGCTTAGTGCTAACAGCAGGATTTAGAATATTTGACATACGGTATCAATCAGTTGTGTGTTGGGGGGGGGGAGGAGACAGAGATGTGGAAGTTTTCATGCATGTGCGTCCCAGTAGGTTATATTAATGAAGGACTGGCACTACAGAGGGAGTTCTCTATAAAAGCGGTTAGATAGAGCCTGATAACATCTTGTTCCAAGCTTGTAGATCAGCTTACTGCAATGCCAATACAAGTTTATGGAATTTTTCAACTACCCTTGAAGGTCACTTTAATAGGCTGCCAATTTGGCACAAATCCTAGGAAGTTTTTGAGCCCTTTAAAATGTCTTTAAATTGACTTCACATTCTACCCTGCCTTTAGGACCTTGATTTTTCACTGACGTTAAGTACACATTTTTAACCAGATGTAGAATCCCAAAGAATTAATTGTAATAGGCAAAAGCAACTAGAAATAGGAAAGCGCATTCACAAAATATGAGTTGGGATCATTCTTTTTACCAGTGTCAACATGTTTCTTTTAATTTGTAACCTGCCTTAAGTCTCAATTTTAGGTCTAAATGAAGATGATAATAATAATAGTAATTTCACTGTTATCCTGAAACAATGGAATGACAGAATTTTTCCAGAGTAGGTTCAAAACCTTATTTAAACTAACCTTTAGTAACTTCCACGTCTTTTCTATGTCCAGCCAGAGTACTATAGATTTTTCTAATGAGTTCCATGTTATTAAGAAGTGTATTAAATCCATTAAAATAGGAAAAGCTGACTTGGTGGGAAGTGGTACCTCCAGCAGCCTAGAACAGAGGGTGTGATGAGGAAAGTAAGAAGGGGAAAACATAATATTAGATGTGTTTCATTTTTAATCATACAACTTGATCGTTGGGGTTGAGGGAGAAGAAAGACTTTGGGAACATTGTTAGTTTTAAAAACAGCAATAGAAGTAAGCAAGGATTTTAAAAATATAAAATGGGGAGAAGCCTATAATAGATTCTTAAGTTACTGAAGCTAATCATGACCATCATGCAGGCTGCTCCCCCTATTCCAGTGAAACCTAAACAAATACATATGCAGGATTATAACAACATGGCCAGTGGTAATTTACAGAGTTCAAGTTTCAATACTGTTGCAGTTGAAAATGTTTTGTAAGTTGCTTTATTTCTTCTAATGAGCAAATCTCAAAGGCTTAAAAATGCCAAGGATATTAATGTCTGAGTTGGAAGGGGTTGAGAAATTGAGAAAATTAATTCATGCTATAGGGGGAAAACATGGCTCTATTTTAATATTTAAATCTAGGAAACAACAATGTCACTTAAAGCGTACAGTGAAATCCTCTCTTAAGGCAGCTCAAACTTTGCTCTTGTAATAATTTCCCTGAAATAATCAAAACTGTTATCTTTAAAATGCTCATATCCTGTTACCTTGAAGATGAAAAGTATTGCTAGAAAATCTTCCAGATATCTGTGAGAGACCCAAAACACTAATTTTGAGGAAGAGGGTATTATTATGGGTTCCCTTCCTCAGCACAGCAAAGCAGATATTTTTGCCCAAAGCAGACTGCCATAAATGTTTGAACATGGGAGTGGAGTGGGAATGAAGAATAAGAACACCATGGACTACTTTACAGCAGGGGTAGGCAACCTTTCCCCTTTAAGGGCCGAGGGACTTCAGCTCCCAGAAGCCTCAGCCATGTTGGCCAATAGTCCCATGTTGGCCAATAGCTCCTGGGATTCTGGGAGTTGAAGTCCCTCGACCCTTAAAGGGGAAAGGTTGCCTACCCCTGCTTTAGAGTGATTAAGTATAGACCGAGGAAATACTAGATATAGTTCAGCAACAAAGCAGGAGATGGTTCTTTGAGATACTACCAAGATTACTGAAGTAGGGGGGAAAAACAGGAAAACAGCACTAGTCATGGCAGCTGGAGATTCTAGTATAGTACTCCAAAAAAGTAACTTTTCTGCAACTGATCAACTATTATTACCTATGAGTGTCAATTGTTCTTTACGGCCTCTATGTTCTTTCAACTGCAGAAACTGTAGGACTCCCTGCAAACATTATCATATGCCATGCCATTCACTGGTTGTGAATTTCATTTGTAACACTGCAAAAACACACTGTTAAATGTTTGCGATTTTACAATATTCCAAGGTCTCACCAAACCAAATTTTCTTGAGTTGTTTCTATTATTGGTGAGGGACACCAGGAGCATAGCAACATTATAGCTACTCAGGACCAGAACTCAGCTTGATTAGATGCATCTTTGATGCTGACTAAGGTATGTCATGTTTTCCCATGCTTTCCCCCTATAGCATGAGTTAATCTTCTCAATTTCCACCCCTCCCAACTCAGACATTAATATCCTTGGCATTTTTAAGCCTTTGAGATTTGCTCACTTTAGATTTGTTAGCCGCCTTAGAGTCCCTGTATTGAGAGGAAGGCGGGATATAAATCATCATCATCATCATCATCATCATCACAACAACAATAATGTAGAATCTACACAACATCCTCTCCTGAATCTGTTTCAGTGTATTTTTGATTCAGGCCAGCTCTGAAGTTGTCTTGTGAAGGGCATGCAAAAATAAAATTGGAGTAAGGGGGCATGCCAGTAGAATGCACACAGATATATTATTATATGAAATCTAGTATAGTCATGATTGCACAGACATTACCTGGAAGCCTTGGACTTTAAAAAAATCTCCATGTATGAGTGCTTTCCCAGGAAACATTTTTTATGTATATTTATTTGTGCAGATTCAGGTATCTTCACAAAAATGTTCATTTGAAATGTGCTTATTTGTATTTTAAGCACCCCCTTACTTCCACCTTATTTGTATGCAACTTTTTACATTACTGCCACTTCACACAGTACAATTCTATATGTGTCTACTCAGAAGTAAGCCGCATTGTCTTCAGTGGGAGTTAATCCCAGGTAAAGGTTCTCTTTCCAGCCCTCCTTCTGCTTTGGTGAGATGAAGTGGGGGAATGCGTGAATTTTTTTCCAGTGGTTAAATGGGTTGAGGAAGCCTCCTTCACCCTTTAAACACTGGATGTAGGAAGTGGTCACAGAAAAGACCTGGCAACATGTAGTAACATGTAGTTTGGAGTCTGACTCACCAAAGGCAGCAACAATGGCAAAGCATCTCCACCAAGCCAGCCAACTCTTGTCCCACCTGAACTCCCCCAATGCAGCATCCCCTTTGTACTTTGAACCCACCCTCATTTGTCTTTGCTGGGGAACATACACAGCCTTACTATTCCTTGTCCCAGTATGAGGCAAATACCATGATCTGTTACATATGCTCCTGGGCTGGAAAGAAAAAAGGGTAGCTCCCACGAAAAATAACAAAAACATCAACATGCCCCCTGACCATGCTTAGTACAAGATCAAAGCTAAAACCAAACTGAAGCAAAGGCCACAGGTGAAAAGGACAATAAAAAACCTGAGTTACAGGAAAAGAATGGGAATAAAATTATCCTTTTAATCTCCCATTTGGCCCATGAGAATAGGAAAAAGTGAGGATTTAATTCAAGTCAGCAAACGTGTGTCAACGCAGGGCTAGAAACAGAGATAAAAGGCATTTTCAGCCCGTGTAGATTAGCCCTAAGTGACACTGTTAGCAAAGCAATGTTTGTGCTCACAAAATTCGGAGAAATGATAGAACTATGTTGCAGATACATTATGTGGTTACTATGGTATGATCCCTAAGAAACTATTTGACAAAGTCTGTAATGAATGGGATTGAGAACAAAAAGTCTATGTAAAAAATATTTTTAAACAAGCCTTCAAATCTGCAAAGAAACTAAGCATAGTACGATGCTGACAAATATACAAATTAAATTTGTCTGCACTCATCCAAGTCTTCTTGCAAGGCTAAATATTGTCACAGGTTTTGGAATTTATTTGTTACGATTCAGTATTTCAATGTCTTTGTCCTTTATCTATCAAGGCGTTTCTCAGCTACAATTTAGCCATTCCCACAATCACAGCCTTAGCTCTTTAAACATAACACCAATAATGTTAGTTCTAACAGAATGGCATCCAGTCTGCATTACAGTGGTGTAATATACCTACTGTAATATAGCTATAATACAGCATACTACAAGATAATCCTGCTACTTGTTTTTCACTGCCCTCTTTCTTCCAAATTTCATTTGTCACGTAACTTGGTGAGAGCACAGTTTTCAGAAGCAAATAATATAGCACAGAATGGTTATATTGCACGTCCATTTCATAACTCTTAAAAACAACTGGAAGCTTGTTTGAACTACTGATTGTGAAACAGACATACAGTAAACTTTTTGGAAATAAATCTGACATGCATGAAACAAAAGAAGAGTCAAAGTTATCCCTTGGTAGAGCTTGGAAAATTTCCTTTTCTGAACTCCCAAACTCCTCCCAAACTTCTCCAACTAGCATGTCCACTGCTCATGCTGAGTATTCTGGAATTTATATTCCAGAAAATACCCATACCAAGCCCTGTCTCTTTGTGAAAAAACAGAGCACAAAATTAAAAAGATATAGACAGGTTAATTCTTTGAAAGATGCATCAAAATGGAAGTAAAAGAAAACTGGATAAATGGCATTAAACAAAAAGTGAGAGAATCCTGGCAGATCCTGATGTTTATTTGCAGTCAGGAATATGACGCTGGAATGATGTTAATTATTCCAAGAGTACAGAGGTGAAAAGAAATATATTCTTGGCTTCTGCACCACTGGATGACTGTATCCCGCCTTCCAGGAACAATACTGTAGCAAGGAGACAACTAGGCTGTAATCATACATTGACTTAATCAGAAAGATCAGTTGGTATCAACCATGTTTATCTCTTCCCTGCCACAGAGAACACTTTGTTCTCACTGCTAATTTTCCTGGGACTACAGAATGACACAGAAGCATATTCTGAACTGAATGGGCAGAGTATGGCTCTCCAGATGTTGCTGAACTGCAGCTCCCAACATTACTATCCACTGGCTATGCTGGCTGAGAGGATTCTCTAGTCCAAAAAAAAAAAAAAATTGTAGTCCAAAAAAGTAACATTTCCAAGTTCTAAGTTCTGGCTGTATGCCTATTTTAATTAAGGATGACTTTTTGTTATACAAATTATAACATATTATAAAGCTGATTTGAGAATCATTTGATGAAATTAGGAGGGTAAACATCTTCAGGTAAATAAATAAAAATACAGTAATTATAGTTTTTATTTAAAATCCACAAAACAGTGACACTTTTATTGGACCAATCAAAATGCATAAAATACATGTTACAAGCTTTAAAAAAATTATGTCAATGTTAGTCATAAGCCTGCTTTTTGTCAAAATGTACCGTATGTACTCATATATAAGTCTAGAAATTTTAGTCAAAAATTGACCCAAAAAACCTACATCAGTTGAAGGGCAGGTCCAAGAGTCAATGTAAGTAATCCATGAGTCAATGTAAGTTCTGTACTTTAACTCTTATTAAAAAAAGGAACCATCCCCTGGTGAAAGGCAAGAACGTAATTTGTCCTGGAAGCACTGACCCTCCTCTATTCTCTCAGCTATCCAGCTTTTAATGTGAGCACAAACAGTTATGCCTGCTGGAATTTTCTAATTTCTTTGGCATTGTTTTCCTTTGCTTCATCCTTTAGATCTTTTGTTACATGCCTCTTAGTTTTACCCTCGACTTATCCATGGGTCATATCAAAATCCATAAATTTGGCCCCCAAACCCGCTCTTCGACTTATACTTGAGGTCAACTTATAGTCAAATATATACAGTAGCTGCTCTCAGTTCAGGGGATACTGAAGGGAAACTTGTGCAGACAGGCCCCTCATCCTTCTGGCCATGTGGGTACTCCAGAAATAAAATTATAAGTTCCATTAGCAAGATTTTTTTAAATTTCTTAATTGTTCTATATGTGTGTTTGTCTTATTTGTACACCACCCTGGTGCAAATCATGGAAAGACAAAATATAAATATAGCTATAATCAACAGGTACATGAAGGGAACAAAATGTTGCTTATTTTTGAAAGCTACACACTTGAGGAATGTTTGGAAAAATACAGGCAATGGAATGGAGGTAGCAGCATCAGGGCTACCTCAGGGCCCATTTTCAAGCAGGCTGCAAAACGAGTGAGCAGCTAAGAGATTTGTTAAATAGCTCAGCATGCCAGAAATAGCTGCCCAAATGTGAAACATTATCACATTGCACAAAAATGCTTGTTAGGGTCAAATGTACATGGATTATATCTCTGATCTACAGCTAAGGTCTGAGGGTAAACTGCCATCCATATAAGATGTCATGCTAAATTTCATGCAAACTGTAGGTTAGATTAAGCATAGTTATCAAAGATGCAGAGAGATGTGAGCTTCTAGCTCACCATCCATTTCTGAAGTAGCACTTGTTGCTGAAGTAGTTGCCAACCTCTGCAGAAGCAGAACATTTACTTTTCAAAACAAGACTTCCATGCATAACTGTCCTAACAGGGAACAGTAGACTGTTGAGACAGCACAATAATTTTTTACCCTGATGGTGCAGGTGCAAAAGGTCATCAGATACAGCTCAAGGTTGCTGGCTACTACTGTGGGCCAGAGTAGATAATGTCACAATCTTCTGAAGAGGAAAACTTTTGCATGAACTGCTACATGGATTTATCATGTATAAACTTAAACTCCCTTCTCTTGCATCCAGAGATGGATTATGGATACTAGTAAAAACAAAACAAATAGAAAAATAATCTTGAAGTAAATAACATCTTCAGCCTTCTCGCTACTGTCTTCTATGTGTACTTGTCTCAGTGGTAACCCCAGTTCTGACAAATGTCCTTATGCAACATTGCAAATAGCAAATAACTTACAGCTACTAGACATTCTTCAACAAAAGGTGTCAACATATGAGGCCGGATTGTGACCATGATGTCTCTAAAGTCAATGGCAGTGACTCTTCCAGCTTGTGTGTTATCTCTCTGTACAAAAGCTTGTTTTGCATGTTCCAGCTGGATTTCCTGTAAAAAGTAAAAAGCACAGTTATATATGGCTACTGACAAACTCTGCCATATTCTGCTTTTCAAATCTGTTCTGCAGGCATAAAAGGTACCTCTAGACTCTGGGTGGGGCAACTTCAGCAGGTTGGGGGCCAATTTTCTAACACTAGGGCCCTCTCAGAACGACACAGACTGCTAAAAATGACAGAAAAATTGGGTGCAACTAGGAGTGCCAAGACCCTATCTTTTCTATGAATGAGAACTCTGCTCACAAATCAACAGCTTCAGCTCATGAAAAGGTAATGTATTTTCTTCCAAATATACTGTATACAGTCAGCCTGCTATATCCATGGATTCTTTACTCATGGATTCAACCATCCATGGCTTGAAAATATTTCAAAAAGATATAATTAAAAAATAATAATCTTGATTTCACTATTTTATGTAAGGGACACCATTTTACTCTGCCATAGTATTTAATGGGACTTCAGCATCCACACATTTTGGTATCCACAGGGTGTCCTGGAACCAATGCCCAGCAGATACCAAGGGCCTACTGTATTTAAAAGTGGAAACTGTCTTTTATTATAATAAATACTTTGGAATCTATATGGATCTCTCTAGCTAGAGATAAGAGTATGTGGCAATGAAAGTAATTATTAAAAATTAGCATACAATGTGCAAAGTATTCCCGGATTTAGAATTAGAGACATAGGGCATGATCCAGGCAAAGTCCTGCTGATCTTAGCAAAAAAGAATTAAGCATATGACTGCTCCCCACTAAAACCACCAAGTTAATGCTGGTGGGATCATGCCCACAGATGTAGAAGCAGCATAGGATAATTATCTGTGAGTTCATAAATGCCTAATACCTTCTCAATTCTGGAGCTGATTCATGCAATAAGGTATTTCTTCTGAGCTACCACAAAGCTTTCTGGACTCAGCAGAGTAGGGGTTAAAGGATCTTTGTAAGAAAAAGAAAGTTGACTGCTTTTCAATGCAAAATTAAAGGCCTCCCATATGTCCCCTAGATTGGAGGTGGTGTAATCCCTCTACATAACTTTAAAAACAGCCCCAATTCTTTGATTGTGGGAGTCTGAATTCCTAAAAGCCACAATAAGTGTTTATACAAAATTAATTTGCAGCTGATAACAGGAACTCTGGCACCAGAGCTTAATGAAAAGATTTCCCAACTCGATTCATTCTCTCTCTCACTCACACACACTCACACACACTCACACACACTCACACACATACACACTTCCCAATGCTATTTTTCATGCTACCTCTCATAAAGGCATTCTGTTTTCCAGGTACAGGGTGATATTTCCAACTGATCAACATTCATTTGAGACAGCACAGTCCTTCCCGCTATTGCATATTGTGAGGTCCCATTGACAGGAATTATTACTTCATCAATGAGAGTGCCAGGATGGAAGAACAAGCTAGCATACATTTGAAATTATTTTATAAAACCTTAAAACGTGCACATGTAAAAAACAATATTAAAAACGGATGTTAAGACTCTGGACAAAAATTGCAGGTTTCGAGAGTGGTTAAGACACCAGTTCTAATGATCAGAAGATCAGGAGGCTGGCAGGTCGAGGCCCAGGTGCTGCATGAAGGGGGGAATTCCTGTCACTAGTCCCAGCTTCTGCCAACCTAGCAGTTTGAAAGCATGCAAATGCAAGTAGATAAATAGGTACCACTTCAGTAGGAAAGTAACAGCTTTCTGAGCAATCATGCTGAGCACATGACCACCAGAGCAATGCTGGCTTACAACTAGACATTCATGTCAAGGGACTACCTTTACCTTTATTAACCATCAGCCATATTCAGTGGTGCAATACTCTTTCTTTGTGGAAGAAAAATCTGTATTTGTGCAATCATATGAACAGCTTTTTTGTATATACTAAAACTACCTCTTCTTCTTTTAAAAATTCACCTTCATCAAGCATATTGAAAAAAATAAAACCCTCTTATTATTTTACCTATCCTTCTGTAACTTGTTTTTGCTTCAAGTTCAGGATGATCAATCAATCAATTCTTTATTACGGCTATTTGGCCAGCATAAAGTAAAAATAAAATAAATAGAAAACGCAACTTAAAAGAAACTCTATAGATAATAGTATACAATAACTTCTTACAAGAGCATACCAGTAACTGCAAACAGATCGCTCTAGCCTCTCAATTCATATAGTTAGTCTATATAACATAACCATACAGTTATCTGGTCGCGTGAGGGATGTGAGGGTGATCTGGCTGCGACATCTGTCACCCCATTGATCGCCAGGGTTGATTCGGCTGATCTGGCTGGTTAGGCGGGTGTCTCCTTCCTCCCTCACCGCTCCATGTGCGTCCCTCCTGAAGCACACTTGGTGGAAGAGGACGGCCGTCCCAGATAGAAGGAGTGTACCGTTCTTCGGTCAAGGGTATTCGATAGCTGCGCTCCCCTGCTAGAACCTCCAAACAAGCTCAAGTTCAGGATGATGTACACCAGGGATAGGCAACCTTTCCCCTTTAAGGGCCGAGGGACTTCAGCTCCCAGAAGCCTCAGCCATGTTGACCAATAGTCCCATGTTGGCCAATAGCTCATGGGATTCTTAGAGCTGAAGTCCCTCGGCCCTTAAAGGGGAAAGGTTGCCTACCCCTGATGTACACAATAAGATAGGAACTATAGTATGATCCACAGTAACTTTGTGACCTGAGGTAGGTGAAACTGGTGACTTCCCATGTTGTTGTTAACTGCTCTCAAGTTGACTTTGACTCAAAGCGATATTGTGGACAAGACATCTTCAAGACCTCGTCTTTAATCTGTCTGCTCAAGTCTCTCAGGCCCAGGCCCATGTATTCCCTGACCAAGTCTCGCCTTCAGGCATGTGATCTTCATCTCTTTATACTGCCTTCCACCCTTTCTAGCATCATTGCCTTTTTTAATGATTAATTTTTCATGATGGGGCCAAAGTATAATAGCCTCAATTTAGTCATTCTGGCTTCCGGGGATAGTCTGGGCTCAATTTGAAGATTTGTATGTATAAGGCTGACTCACTAAAAAGCCAGGAGATAAGAGAAGGGATTGGAAAGTATATAATACGACTTGAGCATGTATGATTTTTGGTACCCATGAAGGATCCTGGAATCAAATCTCAGTGAATACCAAGAGCCCAATGTACTCAAAACAAGAATAGAATCAAATTAATAAAGGTTATACCTTTAGAAGTCATAGAGAATAGACTTATTTAATAATTACTCCTCAATACTGCTTTGAAGCTTTCATTAAAACAAATCTACAGCTTCCACTACTAGCTTTTTCCATTGTTTATTCCCACTTAACAGAACTATTTCTAAAATATAGCTTGTGACAACATATGAAGGCAAGAGAATTATCAGAAGTGATAGGTAGCAGGTTTTTCTTTATTTTTGAAATTGTATGTAATTTTCTTTATTTTTGTTTTATAAGCCTATACAAATAAGTGGAGATGCATTTGCAAAATATTAAAAGGTATCTCACCTGGTACAAATTAAGAAAAATATAAAAAGCATTTTCACACTGAGACCACTCTGGCCTCCTACTGTCGTAAGGTCCAAGGTCTAGACACCAAAATAAGGAGATTGGCTTATATAGATGGAAAGTATCAAAGGAGAAGGGTTAAATGCCAAACCTTGCATAATTCAAAGCAAGCATTCTAAAAGATGTGAAAAGTAACTCCACATCTCATGCTATAGGCTGTACCAAGAACCCATGTGGGAAGGTTATCTGGTACTCTCACTTGCCTAGAAGCTATGTATTCTGATCCCCAATCCATGAGGGCCAACTGTGATTGCTGCTTAATGGCAATGTTTGTACTACTTATGACTTTAGAGCAGGGGCAGAATACTTGTCTATTCTTTTTAAATTTTAAATTAAAGTTTTAAATTTAAATTAAATAAAATTAATTTAAATTTAAATTAAATTAAAAATTTTAAATTAAAGAGCTACATTTGCATTATTTGACTACTTGAGTCAACTCTGCTGCTCAACAATGTGCAGACACAATGGTGGCAGAGAAATATAATATTTTCACTGTCACCCCAACACAAGTCTTCCAATGAACTCTACCCCATGTTCGGTTGGACTCACTCCAAGTCTTCCACCATCATTGTTCTAGTCTCCATCCCACTCGTTTAATCACTGCCAGCTCTCTTGTGAACCAGATGGCTTGTTGGGCTCCACCATGGAAGGAAACATTTAGCTGCAATTGTAACCACCACCCTAGATCATGCCCCTATTCCAGAGATCAGCCAGGGCTTCGATAGGTGTACCAGTCAATGCAACAGGAAACTCCCCAAGAGTCATCAGGAATCCATCAGAGCAGACCATCTTAATTAGCACACACACACCCCAACCCTGCAGAGGCTCTGAGTTCCAGTGAATCTAAAAACCCACCAAGCAGTGATTAGACAATGGAACAAAAGAAGGTTCGGCCACACACAGATCAATGTTATCCCACCCAGACGAGAAAACCAGTTCCATTGTGTGCCCTGCAACATGGGTAGCACCAGACATTACTTAGAATCATAGAATCATAGAGTTGGAAGAGACCACAAAGGCCATCCAGTCCAACCCCCTGCCATACAGGAACTCCCAATCAAAGCATCCCCAACAGATGGCCATCCAGTCTCTGTTTAAAGACCTCCAAGGAAGGAGACCCAACCACACTCCGAGGGAGTGTGTTCCACTGTTGAACAGCCCTTTCTGTCAGGAAGTTCCTCCTAATGTTGAGGGGAAATCTCTTTTCCTAGAGCTTGCACCCAATGTTCCGGGTCCTAGTCTCTGGAGCAGCAGAGAACAAGCTTGCTCCCTTCTCAATATGACATCTCTTCAAATATTTAAACAAGGCTATCATATCACTTCTTAACCTTCTCTTCTCCAGGCTAAACATCCCCAGCTCCCTAGGCCAGGGGTAGGCAACCTTTTCCCTTTAAGGGCCGAGGGACTTCAGCTCGCAGAATCCCAGGAGCTATTGGCCAACATGGGACTATTGGCCAACATGGCTGAGGCTTCTGGGAGCTGAAGTCTCTCGGCCCTTAAAGGGGAAAGGTTTCCTACCCCTGCCCTAGGCCGTTCCTCATAGGGCTTGGTTTCCAGACCCTTCACCATTTTAGTTGCCCTCCTTTGGACACGCTCCAGTTTCTCCACATCCTTTTTGAATTGTGGTGCCCAGAACTGGACAGACCCATGGTTGTCATAGTGGGCATGAAGTCCTGAGCTGCTCCTGACAAAGCAAACTCTGCATGGATGTTGAAGGCCTCAAGTACGACAAGGAGAGGGTACTCCAACACCACTGCTGGAAACAACTGAGACAACACAGGAAGGGAGACTGTTGAGCACTAAAGTGGGCAGTACACCAACAGAATCCCTACTCTGCCCAGCCACCCACCTTCAAAAACACATACTTGAACCCAGAAGACTGTGAGGAAGGGCAGCTGGTGATGTAAACCACTGCCACTCTGCCTCTCCACCTCCACCACCACAGCCTTGCCTGTTGCTTTACAGAAAAACCCAGGTGGACAAAGCTGGGAAAGGTTAACACCCCCAGCTTCATCCAGCCAGGTCTCCATAATACAAGCCTGGTTGGCATGCTCATTGAGGTTCAAGCTGTAGATCAAAGATGTTTTTCTATACACCAACCTGGCAGGAGCCCTGCTGCCAAAGCTACCTAGAATATTTGGAAGACAACTTGGGTTACAGGGTAACCAACACTGTATGGCTCTCTCTTCTACATTATAATAGGACTGTCTCTTCATGTCATATCTCCCTTGGCTCATCACTGTCTTAATGGCTGCTCTCTGGGCTGCTTCCCCTACTGTGCTCTCCGTGTAACACATTTAATTTTTCTTGCAGGCAGATTATTAAAAAAGTTATAAAAGTCATGTACTCCTCTCTCTCCCAACCAAAGGGACTAGGCCTTGTCCTCACTTTATCTCCCAAAGTGGCTCCCCACAAAGGGGCAACTGCCAGCAGTGGGCCCATGACAGAAGGCACCAAGATTTTATCCCCTTGCAAAGAGAGAAAATAAGTCAGAAGATCCTCTGGCTTATTAGCCAGTAGTTGGCTGAGTACTTGGGGCCTGGTTCTGCAGGGAGTGCATATGATGTTCTTGGTAACTGTTCTGGAGGTGAGATTGGCTTCATCTCAGCTGGTCATCTGCCAGCAAATAAGGCCTTTCTATAAATACCCTAAAAGAATCAGATCACCTCTGAGCTTGGAAACGAAGTACAATCTGAACTGGTTAGTATTAGGATCGGAAACCACCAATGAGTACTAGATGCCATAGATATTTCAGAGGAAAGAACTGGCAAAAACACCTTCAAGTATTCCTCACCTAAGAAAATCCTAGGAAATGCATGGAGTAAGTCAACAAATGACATGAAGGAATCCAGACACACTGAGGAGGGCTTTCGGAAGGGACTGACTACTGATGAAGAGGCTTTTTATGGTTTTTCTTTAAAACAGCAATAACAAAAAACTCACATATTTTTAAAATCACTTTTTAATTCACTAATGTTTGATTATTATAGTTTAATTGTGCTTTACCATGGCACCTTTTATGTTTTTTTTTAACCTTTAGCTGTTTTTCATCTTTTAAAAATCTGATTTTTTAATTTTTTTTATTTTTACTTTTGCTTTGAACCACTTCACATTCATTGGTGGAAAGGAGGAATATAAACCACATTAAGTCAACCAATCAAATCATGGCAGGTATGAGAAGACTGAAATATGATGATTGGCCTAAGGTAAGCTTTTTGTGGTTGAATGGAGATATCATAGTTCTAAATTCCAATATTAGCTTTTGAATCAGTTGCTGGACATAATGGTAAATCTGTGTTGTTTCTTCTAGGTAGGCGTGACTTGGGCATGTACAACTATCTGCTTAATTGCCCTTGTATAGCTCTTGCTGTAGGATAGGTAGATTTCTGTGCTACATTCCACAGATCAAAGCATTAGCAGAAAGTAGGTCAGGAGGCCAAAAGGGTTATTCTGTAATTTAATATATTTTTATACATTTACAGTAAGATTCGGGGGGGGGGGTTCCTCCCCCCATTTCCTTCCTAATTTGAGTACTGAAGAGTCTGGAGGGACTGACGTTTCTATGCGTAAGAGATGAATCACAAAAAAGCATACCAAAAAATTATATAAACCTTGTATTCCATCCCTAGTACTCGAAAGAGTATTCACATACCTATTTGGTTATACTGGTATGAACAATTCTTTTAATTCATATGTATATTTCAGGAGTGAATGATAAGCTTAAGTGATAAAGGGTAAATGAGAGAGTTGGAAAAGTCAGCAGCTTCTGGGAAGAACACTTTCAGTTTGAGTCTTCTTGGGGTTATTCATGTCAATAACTCTGAGGTTTCATCCAAGACCACCAGAGCATCAAGACAGGGACTCGGTCAAGTGAGCTGAGTGTGTTTCAGTCTTAGATCCTCTTTGGACACAGAACACAGGGATGGTGTCATAAGAACAGCCCTGAGAACAACAGGCAGTATACAACCCATATAAAGATGGCCATACATTTATTGATGAGGTGCCTGGACTGTCTGTGCCTCCTGTAACTTTGATCTCTAGCTCAAGCCTTGACCTGACTTCCAATTCCTCTCAAGCCCAAACTAAGTTTAGGGACCCTGAGTTCCAGAATATACACAATGAAAATCTGGGAAGAGGTGGTAGCCCAAGTCAGAAAGGCAAGGCATGCTTTTGTCCTAACATGCTTGAGAATGTTAGTTCTCCAGAGGGTTCAATTCCCTGCTGGAGCATAAAAACCCTCGGGTGACCTTAGGCAAGTCACACTCTCTCAGCATCAGAGGATAGCAAAGACAAAATTTGCCAAGAAAACCCCAATGATAGGGTCACCATAAATCATGGATGACTTGGAGGCACACAACAAGAACAAAAAACTAGGGACAGCAGCAACTTTTGACAGCAGGTGTTGAGAGGCAACCATGGAGCTTACTGCTTGGGGTTTCAGGCTGCAGCTGGAAGGCGGGATAGAGGTAATATTCGGCTTCGGCTGATACGCCAGCTGCGCCCTTTTCTGGAAGTAGGAGATCTTGTGACTGTTGTGCACGCGTTGGTAACCTCACGCCTTGACTTCTGCAATGCGCTCTACATGGGGCTACCCTCGTGCTTGATTCGGAAACTGCAATTGGTCCAAAATATGGCAGCCAGATTAATATCTGGTACATCTAGGGGGGACCATATCACCCCAGTATTAAAGTCCCTCCACTGGCTGCCTATTAGTTTCCGAACCCAGTACAAGGTGTTGGTTATTACCTTTAAAGCCCTAAATGGCTTGGGTCCAGACTATCTTAAGGACCGCCTCCTCCCGTATAATCCTCCCCGCGCCCTCCGGTCCTCTGGGAGGAATCTGTTACTGCCTCAAAAAACGAGGCTGGTGTCGACCTCCCAGAGGGCATTCTCTGCAGTTGCCCCCAAACTGTGGAACGGCCTGCCGGAGGAGATCCGTCAATTGTCATCACTTGACAGCTTCAAGAAAGCTGTCAAGACGGATCTCTTCCGACAGGCCTTCCCAGATTAATTCACCAGCCTGGCTCCAGAGTCTTTTTCCCTCCGAGATGTTCCCCCTCTGTGACGGGGTTCCTTCTTGAGCCAGCATTTGACATCTGCCGCACTTTTTGTTTTGGTTTGTTTTTATGTACATTTGTTTTAATGGAGGAATTTACCTCCTTATATTGTGCTTCTTTTTAACTTGTATTGGGGTTTAATAATTTTTTAAGGGGGGGAGGGAGGAGGTAAATGTTCTTAACTGTTTCTGGAAATTTTATGATGTAAGCCGCCCCGATTGTGCACAGAGGGGCGGGGTATTAAATAAAAATTATTATTATTATTAATAATAATAATAATAATAATAATAATAATAAATTTTATTTGTAACCTGCCCCTCTGCAGAGCAATCGGGGCGGCGTACAACAAGATAAAATACAACAATTAAAATCCAAATTCTTATTCCCTCCACCCACTATCCTCCCCCTTAAAATAGTATTAAACCTAATAAGATTAAAATCTATGTATAACAGATATAAAATATTAAAAGAACAAACAATAAGATGCCTCCCTCGGTAGAGAGACCAGGGATAAGTGGCTCCAATATACATATCCCTACAGAAAGTTATTCTGGGAAGGCCTGCCGGAAAAGCTCCGTCTTAACTGCTTTCTTAAAGTGGTAAGGGACGTAATAAGACGTATCTGATCCGGCAGGCCATTCCACAGTTTAGGGGCAGCGACTGAGAATGCCCTTTGGGAAGTCTGCTTGAATTTCATTTTAGGTTGTAGGAGCAGATTCTTCCCCGCTGAACGAAGGGCACGGGGGGGCTCATACGGGAAGAGGCGGTCCCTAAGATAGGATGGACCCAGGCCATGTAGGGCTTTAAAGGTCAAAACCAACACCTTGTACTGTGCCCGGAAACTAATTGGCAGCCAGTGGAGGGATTTCAGCACTGGAGATATGTGCTCCCTCCTAGATGTACCAGTAATTAATCTGGCTGCCATGTTTTGCACCAACTGAAGTTTCCGGGTTAGGCACAAGGGTAGCCCCATGTAGAGTGCATTGCAGTAATCTAGTCATGAGGTTACCAGCACGTGCACCACAGTTTCTAGGTCTTTCCTGTCCAGGTATGGGTGCAGCTGGCGTATCAGCCGAAGCTGATAACAGGCACTCCTGACTGTCGCATTCACCTGATTAGTCATGTGAAGCGACGAGTCAAGGAGTACCCCCAGACTGCGCACATGGTCCTTGGAGGAGAGTGTGACCCCATCCAGGACTGGGGGCTGTAATCCCGAACCCAGATTCGGACCTGTAACCATGAGCACCTCCGTTTTGTCTGGATTCAACTTCAATTTGTTTTTCCTCATCCAATCCATTACCGCTCTAAGACAGTCATTGAGAGGGGAGACGCCATTAGAGGTCTGAGACGATGATTTGGTCATGGAGAAGTAAATCTGGGTGTCGTCAGCGTACTGAAGACACCGTGCTCCATGCCTCCGAATGATCTCCCCCAGCGGCTTCATATAAATATTAAATAACATCGGAGACAGGATGGCGCCCTGGGGGACGCCACAATTAAGCTCTATTTTAGAAGAGCAACTGTCCCCGAGCCTCATATGCTAAATTGCCGCCGAATTGCCGGCCGCCATCAGCTCAGGTCCCAGCTGTGCTTCCGGTTTCTAAAAAGCACCAGCTGAGCCTCACTGGGACCTGGACTGATGGAGTCCAGCGATTTGGCAGCGATTTAACATGCAATAATCCCTGCTTCCATCCCACCCCCTGGCTGCAGCCCGGGAGGATTGATTCCATTTAAAACCCGAAGCGATAAGCTCGCATGTCAGTCTCAAAGATGTTCTTCTCAAACCTCTTTCTCCTTGATATTGCCAGGTATGCCACAAAGCCTGGCCTGCAGACTCTAAACTAACTGGCTGCCCTCAGGTATGTCAGCTGATCGCATCTCATTGCCAGTATCGAAATAAAATTCAACTGCCAATTCATGTATGTGAAATAGAAGGAACAGTAACTTGTCTTTTGCCTCAAGAGGCAGAGTGCTGGATCCACCCATCTATGGCCCCCTGATATTTTTATCCTGGGATGGAAACATGTCATCTCTGGTGGATGCTGTTCAAAATTCATAGAAAGACCTAACATTTTCAGAATACCACAAAGTCACTCATGAGTAAGGGAGAGGAACTGAAAAACCTTGGAATAACTTCTTGCTGTAGACAAAGTAGCAATCCAGTGGTATTGTCACTGTATAACTAAAACCATAAACCCCACCACCATCTTTCTCACATACACATACGCTCTCTCACTCTCTCTCTAAAACTACTACCAATTTGTTTTGATGAAAGGTCAGTGAGAAGATCTGTACCCACAGTGCCACCATTCAAATGAAAGTTTCAGAAACAAGCATTTCTGGTACTTTTGTTTCTGCTCAGTTACTGTCATGCATTGAGTGAAAACAGCTGGATGTGAAAGACTTGTTCTCTTATGATGGTGAATTTGGAATAGCAACTGTCAATGTGAAACAGATACTCCTTGAAATGAGGTAAAATTCATGGTGAGCTGAAATCTACACCACTTTCCTAAGAGGCAAGATAGGCTAGTTCTGAAGTCAAGTGAAGTTAGCAAAATGACAGTCATTAAGACTAACAGAATGTGATTATATTATATCAGACATCCAACATCCTCTTCAGACAAAGAGTTAATTAGGCTCTGCTCCACCAAGTCAATTTGAAGCATTTGTCCTAGTAGCATTATCTTAATTATTCCTCAATCAAAACGATAACACTTCCTACTGTGAACCAACATCCTTATGTAAACAAAATTACAGACTCCATAGTCATGAAATATGATCCTTTGTCAAAAACTCTCCTGTGTAAAGGCTCTTTACCACATATCCAATTGAAACACAACAGAAGCACTCTGTTGCCTTACCTGGAGTCTCATGAGGTTTTAGCACCATCTAAAAACAGTAATGTGTTTCTGAAGTAGAATCCTTGAAGTGTACCCCATCCCAAACATGAAATAAAGACAAAATCCCTTTGCCTCAACTGTAAATACAGAATATAAAAGTAGCTACCATGTAAGATAAGGAGTTGTTATTTGGTGCCTTTGGACATCCATAATCTGTATTTCAACCCACCATTCATTTTTTTATCGCTCTGTCTCCCATATAAACACACAGCACTGTGATTCTTAAAATGTCACATTGGCATTTGCCAGTAGCTGGTTGATTTCCAACAAGTCTTTTTAGACTATTCATAGGTCCCCATTCACTATTATATGGAAATGCACAAGAACTGTATGGCAGAAGGAATCCGTTTTATCTCTTTGAATTTTAAAGGTGACACTTCCAGAATGTAGGTTGGCAGTGCATCTTATAAGTTGGATCTTATTCGATGATAGCTCAAAATCTCCTACCTCTGGTTACAAATATCCAACTTAGCTGAATTCACTGAATTAATTTTATGTGTACACACACACACACACACACACAGAGAGAGAGAGAGAGAGAGAGAGAGAGAGAGAGAGAGAGATCCTATTGCCTTTAAACATCTCTAGTGCCAATTCCTCTGAACCACACTCACTATATTAAATTGAAGATGTTGACTGGAACTTTCCCAAAACATCTAAGCTGCTTTAAGATGCCAAAAGAAAAATTAATGCTTACATAGCAATTTCAGCACCAGCCGACTGCATCTTACAGGCCCAAGCATCCAACAATCTAAAAATACAGATAGCTTGTGTACAATGAAATCAATGGGAGGTGGGGATTAAACCACACAATTACAACTTTTTTTTTGTTCTCTTTATTCAGATTCAAACATTTATTGCCAAAACTCACCAGCAGGAACTGGGTAAACTCTGCATATGTTAGTCGTCTTTTCCGATCTTTACCAAAATGCAGCTGCACAAATTCTGAGTTCCAGTTAAAGGGAATATGCTGGTGAATTGTGGTCTGACCAAATACTTCCTTAACATCCTCTGTAGATTAAAAGAAAGAGAGAGAGAAGATAGTGAAAACAAATTTTAAGATGGAACCAATCTGGGACAAAGTGGGAACCATATAGCCATTTAGATGTTATTAGACTTCAATTTTCAGAAGCCCTAGCAACACAGCAGTGAAGAAGAATGCTGGGAATTGTAGTTCAATAACACTTGGAGGGTCAAATGGTTCCTATTCATGCTCTAGGAGATATTTATAGATTTTACACTATATCGTAACACTGGATTAACTAGCAGCCAGTTCTAGTTCATAGGCTCAGGCAATATCATAAACTACCTCAAGGCCATCACTTTCCCCATTTTGCCTAGCCCTCTTTTTGCTAAGTAATGCAAGCAACAGCATTAGTAACAATGTTAAGACTACACATAACAAGTCTTTGGCAATCTTCATCAATCAACTCTTTATTTTTGCTCCCCTTGAAAAAGCTTGTATAGCTAGCTACCATCTACCATTTGTTCCAAGTCATCTAAACAACATGCAAGTTATTTTAAGTGATTGCTTAAACTGAACTATGCAAGTCAGAAGAAATCATGCAGCCAGTTATGCATTTCCAATATTCAAAGGTAGCCGTGTTGGCCATACAGCCATACAGCAAAATTTCACAAAACAGTCATACCTTTATTGGACCAACCAAAATGCACAAAATACATGATGCAAGCTTCCAATGGTCTACTGGCTTCTTCATTAATATTCTTCATTCCAATATTGTTTCTACTGTGGAATCACCTGCCCACTTTTGCTTTGTGCTGTTCACTGTTCAAGATTTTGGACTTTCTAAAATAAGACTACATTTCTCTGTATCTTTTGGTCACTAGAAAACCACTATTTTCTTTCTTTGTTTAATCTGAAAATTACAATATCCAAATTTGCTGCAGTGATACTACTTTCAGTGTCTTTTTTTAAAGTAAGGGACGGTTGGTTTCCTGACAAAATGCATATTGAATTATACGGCAAAGTTATTTCATTTAAAAGTTCCAAATTTATTGCTTTTATTGACTAATTGTGATAGTTATGTAACAGTACTTCTTCACTATGGTTCACAAATGCCTACGCAAGCTCACTAGACTAGTCTTGAATTTTTTTTCCCTTCTTCCTTCACTGAACTCTTCACTCATTCATCTCAAACAATTTCACTGATCAGAGCACTTATTCCACAGACATACCGCTGGAATCAAAGAGGTCATTCATGCCACATGAACAAATGTATAACATTTTGGCCTGCTTTAACTGATAGACCCACTTGCAATATCTACTACAGATATCCTTCTTACTCTATTTTTCCTTAATTGCCCCCAAACTACCTCAAATTAAAATAGAAAGGAAGGAAGACCATCATCTGAACCAGAAAAGGCCTCTTAAATCTGTAGTCTTTTGAAGGAGATGAGCCATAAAACCAAATCATACACTTTTACTACTGTCTTCCTCCCAATTTGAAAAATGATTAAACACAGCCAGACATTGCAGCAGCTTGTGTCGAGTTGAGAGGAGAAAAAACAACATCAGTATGTTGATCCTAGATTGCCAGCTGCTATTGACAGATATAGAATGATGGAAAGTTCAAGTGACAGATAGGGAATCTGTGGTCCTCCCACTGTTGTTGACTCCTATTCCCATGGACCCTAGACAGCAAAGCCAATGATAAGGGGGTGATGGTGGGTGCAGTCCAAAATCACATGGTGGCCAAAGGTTCCATACCCAATTTTAAGTTTCTTAAAAATTTGTCATGTGGCCACCAAGTACACTTTAAGTGTACATTCTCTACACTGACCATACATTAATTCTATTCAGACATTTACCTCCACATAACTGAAATAATCTAAAAAGGGGGAAAGACAAGATTGGCCCCGTTCCCCTGCCCCCATTCACTGATCTGAAAATCCTACATTAGTTATCTCAGCTACTGTCAACCAAGACTAAATTAACAAATTAACATATTAAATTAACATATTAACATATTAGCATATTAGCAGCCAAATTCTGGTTCCTCTGTAGTTTTTTTCTCCTTTCAGACACTATGACAAAACTGAAGTACCATATAAAAAAAAGAGA
This sequence comes from Phrynosoma blainvillii, assembly GCA_026167975.1. NCBI lineage: Eukaryota > Metazoa > Chordata > Lepidosauria > Squamata > Phrynosomatidae > Phrynosoma > Phrynosoma blainvillii. The sequence continues at coordinate 35,881,519 of JANUYF010000005.1, forward strand.
GGAGAAATCCAACATTTTAGCATATCTATGAATGACCAGCAATGTGACCTTTCCACACACCCAGGAATTAAGCATCAATTTAGGGGAAGAAACAAAATCTCTTTCTAAATGGAGATTCTTTTTGTTGTTGTTGTTGTTGAACAGAATGGCTGAAGTTTTCATTCTTTCAACATCACAATATAAATTTTATTAAGTAATAAAACTACAAAGTCTGTATTTCCTACGCATCCAAGCAGCAAGCCAGAATTAATTTATTATTTTATGCTAAAACAATTTAAAAAGTCAAACATTTAGAACTTGAAGGAGAAGTCTAAGCTTTTACCCTGTCAATGTAGTTAACTTATTGAAAACTACAACACCATCTTCTGCTAAGGAAAGAGCACAAGGTAAACTGGAGATTTTATATGATGTTAAATTACATAATGGTATAAAAGTGGAGGCAGTCCTATACCCAGCAATACCAAGGTTGCTTTTTGTAAGATTCTGACAGTCCTTTTAAATTAATCATAGTTAAGGATCCAGAAAAATAATAATAATGTAGAATAAGAGCTGGAGTTAAGAATCCTACATTCAAGGCTTTAAGGAACTGAATACAGAAGACTCAATTTTCTTAAAGATGTAATAAACTCTAGGAAGCACTGGGGGAAGGAATACACCATAAACTCCTGTGCTCCAGAGTTTTTTGCACTGGTGTGGAGTTTTAAAGAGATGTTAACAAAAAAAGTGTTTTCCTGGGCATTCCCACCTTGAGTTGCCAGTTAAAATAAGGCACAGGGGGTCCGATTCCTTGAACAGTTGTGCAGAAGAGGAAAACAGCAGGTGTTGCTTGTCATGCAAACTGAAATTGTCTCTTGTACAACCACAAGGTCCTTTCCCTCATCCAGCAACCCTGTTCCCACCTCCACTTATTCTGAATGGAGAAGAAGGCTAATGCACAGATATTAGAATTTCTGGGGTAGTTTCAAAAGTGACAGGAAGAGGATTTCCTGTTTATATAGCTATGTTATATAGTGATCCTTCTGCATACCCAACTGAAGGTATTCCCCGTTCGACAAAGTTGCAAATCATGTCTGACCATAAGGGGTGGTGCTAATCTCCGTTACTAAGCCAAAGAGCCAGTGTTGTCAGAGATTACTCTGTGATCGTTTGGCCAGCATGATTGCACAAAACACTGTTTACCTTCCTACCAAAGTGGTACCCATTTATCTGCTTGCCTTTGCATGCTTTTGAACTTCTAGGTTGGCAGAAGCTGGAACTAGTGACGGGAGCTCACCCCATCATGTGGCACCTGGGCCTCGAACTGCCAACCTGCTGATCTTGCAGTCAACAGAGTTAGCATATTAACCACTTGAGCCACCGCATCCCCCAGCACACCCAATTAATTTCCCGTTAATTTGTATGCTGCCTTGTGTTCCAATTTGGGGGTGGGGGAGTGGGATGTAAATATATATGTCAACAACAACAACTGGGGAGATGTCCTTTGCTTTGGTATGTGAGCAAGATAGTGGCCATAGATAATCCATGAACTACTCTAGGAGAAACTTCAATTTCACATGTCAGTGTGCATTTTTCTCCATTCTAAAGTTAATATGCATCTTCTAAGACTTTTATTGCTGGCAGTTTGAGCTTTAAGCCAAAATGTGCTTGTTGTTCAATCATACCCTTTCTTTTGACCTCACCCATCACTGGAATATGTCCTGAAGTAAACTTCTTTAAAATTAAATTCACCCCTTATGCTGAAAGAGGTTCCCCATTACCGCACCACAGAGTTAACACAGAACAAGTCCACTGAATGCAGTGGGGCTTGTGAGTAGAAAATAAGATTGTACCAAATTTCTTCTTTTTGTACTGTAACAAATTTCTCCTTTTGAGGCTATAATCTTCCAAGACTTTACTGGGAGTAATATCCATTAAATGGACTCGATCTTAATTCTGAATAAACAAGCACAGGAATATTTTATGTAAGCAGCCCTGAGATGGTTTTTACACGGCAGTTAAAATATTTAAATAAATAACTGTTGGACCATAAGTTTCATAAAGTTTTAAATTCCAAGTTGTATTCCAACAGATATTCCATGTTATCAAAGATGCATTTTATGCTCCTCCAAACAAGCAAAATCAGTCTAGGTATAATAAGCAATAATTGCATTTTTCCTGAAACCTCCTAGAAAACAAACTTTTTTTCTTTCCCATGGATTTTTTTTTTTTTTTGGCATTTACATCTTTTGTGTGTCCTGCATCAATTTCATTGGATGAGCACAATTTCTAGATTCATGAGAGGCAAAGGGGGAGGGGATCTGTATTCACTTTCTTTACATCACATATAATTTTATGAACCTTTTTCAAGCCCTCACTTTACATTTTTCTACACTAAAAGGCCAAAACATTATAACCATTTCCTGCTGACCATTCTGGTAGTTCTATTAGTACTACTTCTAACAGTTCACTGCCGTAATAATTCATATTTTGAAGAAGTTTTCAGTCAAACTAGTTATCAAGAGGAATGCATATTACCTAGGATTAATCCAATTATTGTTTTCCCCTCCTACAATGTGATTTCCTCACAGGTATGTGCCTCAACAATCAGAACTGCAAAGGGGGAAAGCAGACTGGCAGTAAGAGCCAGGTTGGGGGTGGAGTGGGGGGCGTAGTGACCACTCGCCGTCTGCCCCGACTCCACCCCCAAGCCATTGTCATGCCAGCCATCAGAAACTAGATTTCTATTCTGTCTTTGCCACAAAATGTGACTCAAAGACATAAGCTCATGTCAGAAAAGTATTTCCTTTCTAGATTCTTACATATTCACAATTAAGGTGTGTTCTCCTATACAGTCAGTTTGCTATCTGAAGAGCTGTTCAGTGCAAGTCTTGTCTTAAGCTAAAGATACAGAAAAAGGAAACCCAAGTTCCTGTTTACAATATGTATTTTGTTATAAGAAATTATTTCTAAGGCAGGGTCTGTGATCTATGCATACAAATCAGCATATGCATGTTTTATGCAAATCTATATTCCTCCCCTTTTTGAAAAAAATGGTGATGCATTTCTTTTTTTGGTGATGCATAAGAAGCAAGGTATTATTTCTCCTTCAACCTTCATCCTTGCAAACACAATCTCAAACCTTCTACTTTAAATAATAAATATTTTACTGATTTCAGTGAGCCTACTCTGGAGTAAATAAGCACACCATGTAACCTATTAAAGCACCCAGAGTTTAACAACCAATGATCTAAAGCCTTTCTCCCCTGATTGCAATGTAACACATGTTTATTTGCAAATAAAAAGATCTGAGATTAAAGATTTCAGTGATGATGCTGCAATAGCAGCGGGTTGGTTTTTTCCCCTTTAGCAGAGGCAGGTCAAATTCCTTCCAAAATTGCAGCTTAGATGCTGTCGTTGTAGAAAGGATGGTTATATTTCAGTTCTCAGTTAACCACAGTGACCTTATACAGTTTGAATTTACTCTCAAATTGGCTCTATCCCACCTTCTCAATACCTATTTCTTCCTTCTTTTTTAAACACTGTATGAAGAAACCAGAAGACACAATATTTTAGCCACTGAGCAGGCTGCATTCTGAAATCAGTCCACTAACTGGAAGTGCTCTCTGTTACCTCTATCTTTTAAAATTGGAGCCATTATAGTCATTCGTGCAAATCCACATTTAGCCTTTCATAAAGAGTGGATTTTTGACCCACTGAACTGGAAGAGCTTCTGCGCTGTTCTCCTGATCTTTGACAAGATATCCCACAACAATAGAGAAGACAATTTCTTGCTGGTGTGAATTTGTATTCTGTTGTTAAACTCTGGATGCTCACAAATGGTACATCTACTTCAGCTAGCTTGCATTCAGATGATTCCAAATGTTGTTACAAAGCTGTAGAAAAAACAAAAACAAATACCATACAGAAAGCCAAATAACAAGTGTGAAATCCAATTACTGTTACTGAGACAAGCCTTCCTAAGGAGATGCAGACAACTGTGCTGGGCAATGTCAACTGCTTCTTCATTTTTCAGAGGTGTGTGTGTTGGGGGAGCAGACATTCTAATTAGGCTTGAAGAAAGGGTAATATCAGTCAATTGGTACTCAAAAAATATCATTTCCAACATTATATACGTTCAAGTCAATGTCAACTTATGAAGACACTATGCTAAAGTTTTCTTGGCATGTTTTATTCAGAAGAGATTTGCTACTGCCTTTCTCTGAGGCAGAGAGTGTTTGGCTTGCCTAAGATTACCCAGTGGGAATACAAACCAACACTCAGACCACTACATCACATTAACTCATTCATTCATTATAGAATCATTAATGCCAGGTTTTGTTTCTCAGAACTCAATGTTCAAGAGAGAGAAAGATAGATCATAATATAACAGTTAATGGTTCAAAGCACACTGCAGAGACAATCCAGTTTGAGACCATTTTAATTGCCCTGTCTCAATGATAGGGAATCCTGGGAATTGTAGTTTATTGTGGCACCAGAGCTCTTGGACAGAGAAGGCTTGCCTCACAAAACTAGTTCCCAGAATTCCCTAGCACTGAGCCAGAGCAGTTAAAGCAGTCTCAATCTGGATTATTTCTGCAGTGTGTTTTGGACCAATGTTTTAAACCAAAAGCTTCATTTCACTCTGCTAGCAGATTTACAAAAGAACTGCAGCTGAAGAGTTTATAAGGAAGTTCACAGGTTTGCAAGGCAGCATCTCCACTACAGTTCCAAAGAAAAGTTTACAGACAATAATGCAAAAGAGAATGTTTCTGTAACATCCCCAACCACACACTCTCAAAGACAAAAGTTTGGTTAAAGGGCTGTGTTCCATGGGTACTAGATGTTTAGGAAATACATTTATGGGTGTACAGCCCCAGGTAATTTCCCCTAATAAATTGTTTACTCATGTACATTTCCAATTAAACTTCTCTACATAGGTTACACAAAAATACACTGGCGTCTACATCATAAATCTTTGAAGAATGTAGTAATGGAACTAGGCTTGTGTCCAGCTATCTGAAAGACTTTGGGGCTGTACAGACTGGCAGTAAGTGCCGGCTTGGGGGCAGTATGGGAGGCGTGGCATTTGGATAACACACATCCTGATGCCACACCCAAGTCGGTGTCACGCCCTCTGCCTGACCACATGGTGGGCAGCATTATGGCACTCCTTTGGTGTGGCATTGACATGCTGCATGCCACAAGGAGCACAGAAAATGCCTGATCAGCGCTGCGCCATGCAGCTGCCACAGCCCCAATCTGGTGCTCAAAGGGGCAGCCCAGGGCCGCTCCTTTGGGGTGGTCTGCTTTGCCCCTTTATCTCCCTGTATAAGCCCATTAGGGTTTTTAAATCATCTGGAAAGGCCCTTCTCTCTGTCCTGCTACCCTGTCAGGCACATTTGGTGAGAACATGGGAAAGGAAATTCTTGGTGGCTGCTGACAAACTTTGGAACTCCCTCCCTAGAGAGGCCAAGCTAGTTCTGTCCTTGCTCTCCTTCCAGTGGTAGGAAAAACATTTTTGTGCTTCCAGGCCTTTATAAACTGTTGAGGCTGGGCTCTTAGTGCTTTGCAAAAGTCTTTTTAAGAGTCTGTATATCAGTTTTTTTTATTTTTATTGTCTTTAATGTATTTTAATATTTTTAATTGTTTTAAAATATGGCTGTTTAATTGTATATTTTATACTTTCATTTAACTTTCGTAGTGTTTTTAATCTGTATTGTTTTAAAATGTTGTCAGCTACCTTTAGTCCATTATTGGGAGAAAGGCAGGATATAAATTAATAAAACAATTAACAACAACAACAACAAATTAAACTTATTTTTGTAGTAACTCCATGATTCTGTAGATGGAATATAGGCAAGAACTGTGAACAGGCCTGGAGATCATACACTCCACTTTTGTTCCATATGTATGTGGAGGAGATGGAACGATAAATGGATGCTATTTATTTGCAAATATATCAGTGTTTCTGTTCTTCAAATATATAATAGTTTATAAAATTTACTTTGAAACATGAACAAGGCAAGCATTGTGAATTAAGGACTCATGAGGTGGTACATGTATTTCTGTCATTCAGGTCAAGAGATAATGTTCTTTTTCATCTCCACCTTTCAATAGCACCAGCACTGCACTAGAAACACTAAGCCTGAAAATAATAGCAACAAATGTTTTATAAAGTCTTCTGTTTAACTTCCAATACAAAACAAAATATCAACATGCCAAAGCTGGTGTACATACACATGGTAAATTAAATATGGGCACTGTAGCAGTATATGAATTGAAAGCAGAAGTTTCTGTATTTCACATGTGTCGTTCTTTCATGCAGAGAATTTATCTTGTGTGAAACAGTTCTTATTTTGAAATAAGCATACAAGCAAATCAAGTTTTATTACTCATCCAGACATCCTCCTCCTTCCACAGGGATATGTATCTTGCGCATTCTGGTTCACAGATCTTTCAGCCTATACACATTAATATCAAAATATGACAACAAGAGTCATTCTACAAACTGTAGCCTAACTACCTTTTATAATTAAGGTTTCCCCATTCAGGTTTTCCTTTGCTCTGTTTAAAAAAAAAAAAAAAAGCACTGCCTGCAAGGCGGTCATTCTACACAGTTTGCAAAAAGACAATGCAAGTTCTAAGCACTGACCTCTGATATTCGCAAAGCCAGAAGTTGTTAAATTTGCTTTGCCTCCCACCCCTGCAAACATAACCCTCAGAATTAAAGATAAAGGTTATTAAAAGGACAGTTAATTTTTAAAATGTTGACATTTAGACCCGAGCATCTAAACTTTTCTTTATTAAACCATCTAATAAAGGAAATCAAAGAACTCTGCCTCTTTAATGAGGCATTAAAATACAGTAATACAAAAAAGGAAAAACTGTTAAGCCTCTTAAACCCCTGGACTTACATTATCAGCTTTTATGTGCCTGTCAACACTCAGGAGTAAGAAGCAATGGTTTATTCTCTGTCTCAAATTTAAAAGCCAACTAAACTTCCTTCCACCTTCCCGCTGAGATCTTTAACTCCTGGCAAAGAGCAGCAGCTTAGTCTAAAATGTGGTACAAGAGGCCAAGGCAGCCACTATCATTTGCAAGCCAAAGCACATGACTATCTCCCATTTTGTATCACCTATTTAAACAACAGCTAAACCTCCCTTATTTTAGACATGAACGCTTTTGTAGGAGGGAAGGAGAAGCAGAAAATCTTTTGTGTTGCTAACTTCTTCAAGTATGGTTTGGATATATCAAAGTAATAAACACCAACAAACACATCAAGTGTTATAGAATTAGGACTAAATTTTAAAAATAAACACACTGCATGTTTACTGGAATTTGTTGGGGAAACGAGTAAGGAGAAAGTGACAGGGATAGATCAAACCCTTTTCAGATAGCCAAATGATCAGCAGAGCCCCATGTTAAATGGCAAACAGAAGTACAGCAGCCAGACTTTGCAGTCTCTGTGGTTGAGTTTCAGTGGCATAAAGCAATTGTAAAAACCTTGTAAAATACTGTCTGGTAGAAACACAGACAGCTGTCTTAAAGTGAAAAAGTGAGTCCACTCCAGGAAGAGCAGCAATACCACCTGCCTGCCTGCTTGCTGTGCTGCTTGCTGCTGCAGCCTTACCTGGAGGACTGCTGCCTTTTCAGAGTCTGCTCCCTTCAAGACAAGGCTCCAGGCACCCAGCCAATCCCTGGCTCAACAGCCAGGTAAGATCACCTGTCCCCCTGCCAAGGGGATAAAAGCTAGGTGCCTGCTGCGGCTGGCCTGATGCCACTAGAGTTGCCACTGAAGGGGGCGACACCAAAGGGGGGGGGGTGTCCCATTGAGGGAGCTGCTTTAGGGGGGAAGTGAGGGCAAGGGCTAGTCCCTCTGGTTTGTTGGAGAGGGGTTATTGGTTTGGGTGGTAATCTTCAAACAACAGGCCTGCCAGCAGCACAAGATGTGCTATAAGGAGGGCAAAGGAGGAGAAACAATCTAGGGAGCAGCCATTACAACAGTAATGGGTAGGGGGAGATATGGTAAGGGGAGTCTGTTCTATCACTCTGGTAGAAGGGAGGCACACAGAGTAGTGGTTACTTCCAAGCTGACTGCCATTTCAAACAGTCTGGATAGCCTTGGCAGCAGGCTCCCTGAGCTGAAAATGCTGCTGCTCAATGCCAGGTTAGTAAATGGTAAAATACCACTGATTCAAGACCTGATCCTGGACTAGCATGCTGACCTGGCTTGTATTACGGAGACCTGGCCGGATGAAGCGGGGGGGGGGGGGTGCTAATCTCTCCCAGATTTGTCAACCTGGCTTCTCTGTACAGCAGGAGAAGAGGCCTGGGGGGGTGGGAGGCGGAGTTGCAGTGATCTATTGGGATTCCATCTCCCTTACCAGGTGCCTTGTCCCACAGTCTATTGTGTATGAGTGTGTTTACTGAAAGGTGGGTGTCTGGGACAGAATACGAATTCTGTTGGTGAACCGCCCACCCCGCTACACAAAAGTCTGCCTCCCTGAGCTGTCGGAGCTGGTCTCTGAAGTGCTGTTGGAGTCTTCTTGGCTTGTTGGGCTGGGGGACTTCAACATCCATGTGGAGACTACACAATCAGGAGCAGCTCAGGACTTCATGTCTGCCATGACAACAATGGAGCTGTCCCAGTTAATATATGAGGCCACCCATGTAGCGGGACACACTCTGGACCTGGTTTTTTGTTTGGGGCAGGAGGATAGTGATCTGGGAGTGGAGGAACACTCTGTACTTCCACTGTCATTGACTGATAACTACCTGGTGGGGTTTAGACTCACTGGGACTGCAGGAGTGAGGGGCCAATTAAAATGGTCTGCCCCAGGAGGCTTATGGATCTGGATGGATTCCTAATGGCTCTTGGGGAGTTTCTTGCTGCCTTGGCAGGTGATCCTGTCGAAGACCTGGCAGATCTCTGGAATAGTGAAATGGCCAGGGCGGTGGACACGACTATCCCTAAGCGTCCCCTCCCACAAAGTGGAGCCTGACATGCTCCCTGGTTTACCAGGGAGCTGATGGTGATGAAACAAGTGGGACGGAGACTAGAATGACGATGGCAAAAGACTCGGGAGTGAAACCAACCAAACACAGGCTAGAGCTTACTGGAAAGCCTATACCATGGCAGTTGTGGCAGCAAAGAAACTATACTTGTCTGCCACCATTGTGTCTGCACAGTGTCATCCAGAGGAGCTGTTTTGAGTTGTCAGGGGCCTTTTACATTCAGGCCCCCAAGAAGGAAACAAAGATCACTTGACAGCCTGCTGTGAACAATTCGCAAGACACTTTGCAGACATAGGGCCTCAGCAGACGACTAATACAGTTGTCTTGGAGGCAGGGAAGAGGAGAGGCAGCTGCACGAGCGGCGCCCCTTCCTCTTCCCGAGGTTGCCCTTGGAGCAGCCGGCCCTCCGCATGGCCGGCGCTCCCAGGGCAACCTCCCGCCGCAGCGTCTGGACACGCTGAGGCGGAAAAGTCAGGGAAAGTGCGCCCTACGCGTTTAGGGCACACTTTCCCTGATTTCTGAAAGGAGCGCTATTTTTGCGCTCCTTTCAGGGACGCCGCCGGAGCGCCGCGGTGCGGAGGCTGCAGTCCCGCAGCGCTCCGTCCCAGGGCGTCCCCGATGCCCTGGTGTGCTGCCCCTCATAATCTCTTGGATTCACTCTGACTTGACTGGTGTGGTTTAGACAGGTCCAGTGGATGTAATCTTAGTGCCTGCCTGTCCCATATTATTGGATACATTTCAATTTGTGCAGCCTGAGGATGTGGACAGGATCTCTGGAGAAGTGAGGGCCACCATGTGCATACTGGATCCTTGCCCTTTCTGGCTTCTGAAATTGACGACTGGCAGAGTGGGTAAAGGGAGTGGTGAATGCTTCACTGCAGCACTGCATCCTGCCAAAAGGAAGCTGTGGTGAGGCCTTTACTGAAAAAGACCTCCCTGGATCCCACCATTCTGGACAACTATTGGCCAGTCTCTAACATTCCATTCTTGGGCAAGGTTCTGGAGTGAGTGGTGGCCTCCAAGCTCCAGGGGGTTCTGGATTAAATGGATTATCTAGATCCATTTCAATCTGGCTTCAGACCTGGCAATGGCACAGAGACAGCTTTGGTCACCTTAGTGGATGACCTATGCAGGGAACTGGATGGGGGAGTGTGTTCCTGTTGGTCCTGCTATATCTCTCTGCAGCTTTCAATACCATCGACCATGGTATCCTTCTGAGCTGCCTTTCTGGGATGGGACTTGGGGGCATGGCTATGCAGTGGTTCTGGTCTTTCCTGGACAGGTAGACCCAGAAGGTGATTTTGGGGGTCTCCTGTTCAACTCCTTGGCCACTGGCCTGTGGGATCCCACAGGGTTCTGTGTTGTCTCCCATGTTATTTAACATCTACATGAAACCACTAGGAGAGGTTGTCCAAAGGGATCCCACAGGGTTCTGTGTTGTCTCCCATGTTATTTAAAATCTACATGAAACCACTAGGAGAGGTTGTCCAAAGTTTTAGGCTACGGTGTCATCACTATGCGGGTGACACCCAACTCTATCTCTCCTTTCCATCTGACTCCAAGGAAGTTGTCTCTATGCTGAAACAGTGTCTGCTGTCAGTGATGGACTAGATGAGGGCAAACAAACTGAAGCTTAATCCAGACAAGGCAGAGGTGCTCCTGGTCAGTTGTAAGGCAGATCAGGGTTTTGGGGATTTGCCTGTGCTGGATGGGGTTACATTCCCCCTTCTGGACTCCACTCTGAGCCTGGATGCCCAGATTTCAGCGGTGGCCAAGAGAGCATTTGCACAGTTAAATCTAGTGTGCCAGCTGCACCTATTCCTTGAGACCTCAGATCTGGCTACGGTGAGACATGCCTTGATTACATCCTGTGTGAACTAGTACAATGCACTCTATGTGGGGCTGCCTTTGGAAACTGTTTGGAAACTTCAGTGGGTTCAGAATGCTGCAGCCAGAATGCTGACCAGAGCCAGTTATAGGGAGCATATAACTCCTGTATTGAAACAGCTTCACTGGCTATCAGTTTGTTTCTGAGCACAATTCAAAGTGCTGGTCATGACCTATAAAGTCCTACATGGTTTAGATCCAGACTATTTGAGAAACCATATCTCCCCATATGAACCAGCTAGAGCCTAAGATCCTCAGGAGAAGGCTTTCTCTTGGTCCCGCCACTATCACAGGCTTGCTTGGTGAGGACACGAGAGCTTTCTCGGTGGCTGCTCCCACCCTGTGGAACTGGGAGGCTAGGCTGGCCCCCTCCCTGCTGGCCTTTCGAAGGCAAGCAAGAACATTTTTATTCAAGCAAACTTTTTAAAATCTTGCAAACTTGGTTTTATTGGGGGGTATTTGGATTATGTTTTTAACTTTTGTATGTTTACATTTTAACCTTGTAGTAATTAGGTTATTTTAATTGTTTTTTTAAAATGTTGTTTTAATGTGTTTTATATTGTGAGCCACCTTGGGTCCCTTTTTGGGAGAAAGGCGGGACAGAAAATAAATAAATAAATAAATAAATAAATAAATAAATAAAGTCTTAACACTTTTCAGGTGTTTTTAAAGTGTGATGTTTAAACACACATGAAGATTGAAGCCCCCTAGCCCAAACTCCTTAATTGTCACCTAAAGAGTGCTGCTCCAAGTGGTGGTCCCTGGGCTGGGGCCAATCTCTGAGACATTTGCCACTGGTCCTTGTCAAGTTCCCAGGAAAGCAAGAAACAACTGTATCCAAGGGCCACAAATATAGTGTCAGTCCTTGCCACATTGAGAAAAAAATAATTGCTGGTTCCTCAATATCAAATAGTCTGGGAAGTGCTGACCTAAAGCACCATGTCCGAAGAAGAGATACATCTCACAATCATCTGTGAAGTCTCCTACCACCCCACCCCACGAGCAAGAACTAATATTTCCCTGAAAGGTTCTCAATTCTTTGCCATGGGTATTGCCTGCACTAATTCCAATTTTTTCAGGGTTTCAGGCAAGGCTCGCTCCCTTCTGTACCCAGAAATGGAATGTGGCATGTTTTGTACAATGTGACCAAAATACAACAGCTTCAATTTTGTCATCTTGGCTTCCAGGGAGAGTTCATGCTTGATCTGTTCAAGTGTAGTGGCACTCCCATTTCATTAAGAGCACCCCATAGCCTTTTGTGATCTAGCCAGTCAAACGTGTCTGTAAAGCACATCTTGATTTTCTTCTAGAATTTCTTGGTGTGCTCCATTAACCATTGTATGTTTGCAATTTGGTTCCTAGGTGTTATTCAGACATTTTGTTGTTGTGGTGGTTGTTTAGCAAGACAATGCAAATAATTTCACTCATGCATTCCGGTTTTATTGTTCACACTATGGAACTGCACCTATGTGCATCCCTGTGAGTTCTTTTGTTCACAAGTGCCAGCACTTGAATAAAGATAGAGTTGATGATCCAAATGTATTTGAAGCACATTCAAGGCATGCAGAGTTTTATCATGGTTTATCCCAGGTCTATTCACATTGGTTATTCAAACAGCTAACAATGCAAATCTTTTAGAAAAACTCGGGAAAATACCCGAGATTGATTATCCTGGGTTAAATAGGGTTTTTTGGCAGCCTCTCCCAAACTTAATCAGATGCACTGAAAATGCATGTGAACAACAAAGATTCAACTCAGATTCTACTTGGATTATTTTAACCATCTGAATAACCCCTTCCTTTCCTGAACCTCACTTGCACCTCCGGGATTTCTCTCTTCATATGCTGCAGAACTTTGAGCATAATTTTGTTTGTGTGGGAAATATATAGTTGTATAGTTGCTGCAGTCTTTTGTGTCTCTCCTTTTTTGTGAATGGGGATGTATATTGATCATATCCAGTCTGCTGGCCACCATTTTGTTTTCCATACTGCTTCCAATATATTTCTTCCAATGTCTTTTTATTTCATCATAATCTTGTAATATGTTCCTCTTCTGATCCAAAAGTATCCTCACCCTTGGTTTGAACTTTCTTTGAGTTCCTGGATCTTGTGGAAGAGTTCTCTCATCTTCCTTTTTTGCTGTCATCTCCTATTTCTCTGAATTGGTTATTATAGTAGTTGTTTATTCTTCTGTACTAGTTGTTGAACAGTTGCATTCCTGTAAAGGAAGTGTCTTTGTTGAGATGCAAATGGATGTTAAATTTCCTGGACTTTGAAAATCTCCCAGTTGCCAATGGCCAGAAGGAGGGGGCGCGGGGAACCTGCAAGAACTGTCCCTCCATACCACCTTAACTAAGAACAGAAACAGCAAAATGCAGGCCTATGACTAACATCTTCAATTTTTTTCCTCCTGTTTAGTTTGTAACACCTTGCCTGATGAAGAAGCCAGTAAAGCTTCAAAAGCTTGAAACATGTATATTGTGCATTTTGGTTGGCCAATAAGGTACTGTATCACTGTTTGGTGGATTTTTGATTGCATTTACTAAAGGCCAACACGGCTACCCCTGGATGTTTAGTTGCATTCATGGTTTTAGTTTTGTCCCTCCTTCTCTTTTCTTTTGCTTTTCTTTCCTTTACTTCTTGGAGTGTCTCATCTGTTGTCCATTGTTTCTCCTCTTTCTTTCTGGCCATTGATAGTGTCTTTCTGCAGTCTTCCTTGACTATGTTCTTAGCTTCTGACTAAGATACCAAAATCCATGGATGCTCAAGTCCCACTGTATACAATAGCAGAGTAAAATGTTGTCCCTTATATATATTATATAACAAATATATATCACCATCTGGTAATGTCTATGCATATAGTATGAAGTGTATACTATACCTTTTAATATACTTAAAAGTATATTACATAAGAAGAATCTGTTGCAATTAAAGATTATCCAGTACTTGTAATGGCCCTTGAGGTCTCTTCCAACTCTTATGATTCTATGAATTAATTCCTGTTCCAATAACCAATGTAAAGTATCTTAAGAAGAGACTCCATCTAGGGTTGCCATTCATCCTGAAACACAGTGAAAGTCTCGGTTTGAAGCCTCTGAAAAATGTTCCGGCCTGTTCTAGTTGCATATCCTGGTTTTCTGAAGGCAGGAATGAAACCTCGGGGGGGCAGGGGACTTACCAAGATCCCGTTCTTGAGGCTCTTGGTGATTTTCTGAGGTTTCACTCCTGCCTTCAGGAAACCAGGACTTGGGAAAGGAAGTGAAAGAAAGGGAAAGGTCCCCTGAAGGTATCCTTTCTCATACTGGGAAAGAGAAAGCAAGAAACAATTGTGTCCAAGTGGCACAAATATAGTGCCAGTCCGCCACAATCTCTCACCGGTAGAAGAGCCCTGGTGCTGCAGTGGTTAAATGCCTGTACTGCAGCCACTCACTCTCAAACCATAAGGTTATGGGTTCAATACCAGCCAGGCAACTCAGGTGCGACTCAGGCTTGCACCCTTCCAAGGTCACTAAACTGAGTACCCAGCTTGTTGGGGGCAATTAGCTTACACATTGTAAACTGCTTAAGGAATGCTTAAGTGCATTGATAAGTGGTATAGAAATGTACTTGTTTCTGCTATTGCTATTGGGCAGGGCATTTGCGGCAGGAGCAGCCCCATTGGCCTGATCTTGCCATCATTCCCTTCAGCCTGGGTCAATGGGTTTCTAGGACCTAGAAACACAAATCCAGGCTTCTTAACCATGCTTAAAATGGGGGACATTTTGGAGTTCCCCCTGGACAGAAGGCTGAAATGAAGGACAGGTCCTGAAAAAATCATCCCATCTAGGAAGGGACCCACCCATCCACTCACCCCATGCTTTGAGGATAGAGCTGTTTTCTAAAAAAGTGTCCCCTTTGGAAAGGCGGGGTAGTAAACCTTCCCCCCCTCCAGCATCCTCTCCCTCCTCTTCTCCTCCAAAGGGGCAAAGCTGGGAGTCCAAGGCCTGCCAGGGGGCTGGAGGAGGTGGGGAAGGGGAGAGGCTGGACCTAGAAGGGGTTGCGCCCATTGTGGGGAGTGGGAGTGAGCTGGGTGGATGGGCTGGGGAAAAAGAAGGGAGAAAGGAAGAAGTAGGGGAAGCCACTACTGCCTTGGGGGCTGGATGTGGGGGAGCCCTCGGAGGGCTCGGGATGCATTCAGACTGCTGGCTGCTGATGCTTCTGGGACAAAGGAGAGGGATCGGGAAATGGCGAGCATCCTGGGATGCCCGCTGCCCCTGGAGACCTGCACAGCGGCAATGGCTGCTCGTCTTCTTCTGGCTCTGGGGGGACACAGAGACTCAGAAAGGTGAGTTCTTTGGGGGAGATGGACCCTTCTTTGAGGCACTGGGAACAAAGGTTCTCCTTTGTTTTTCCTCCAGGACCTCTTGACCAGATGTCAGCCTATAACCACAAAGGAGGACAAGGTACACACACCTGGTACAAAAATGTAGGACCTTCCAAGAAAAAAATGCAGGACATGACATAAGGCCAAAACACACACAGACTTGTTAGTTTTGTTACTTTTGCCTTCAGGTTGGCTTTGACTTTTACTGTGACCCTATGAATAAAAGAACTCTTAAGGGCCAAAACACTTGGCAATAATAATAACCCAGTTTAAAATGGCTTTGGCTGCCCTGGCTCAATGCTAAGGAATCTTGGGAATTGTAGTTTGTGGTGGCACCAGAGCTCTCTCAGACAGAGAAGGCTAAATGTCTCACAAAACTACAAAACTCTCCTAGGTCCAAAACACATTGCAGAAATAATAATCCAGTTTGAGACCACTTTAACCGCCCTTGCTCAGTACTAGGGAATCCTGGGGAGTGTAGTTTATTGTGACACCAGAGCTCTCTGATGGAGAAGGCTCACAAAACTAATGTTCCCAGAACTCCAGCACATTCCCTGCCGGAATTATGGGTGGCACAGCAGCACAGGAGCAGAGAGGCTGGGAGGTTGTTTAAGCCTTGGGGATCAGCGACAAAGGAAAGTGACTTGGTGAGGCACTGCAAAATGGATGACATTCCAGAAAAATATGGCTATTCCAAAAATAAAATTTAAAAATCATTAAGGCTGCATCTACATTGCAG